>JAWUZG010000034.1:8012500-8612500 GCA_036785705.1 Acanthornis magna
GAATCTAAAACAAAAAAGGCCAACCACCCATCCACAGAATCACAAAATTGTTAGAGTTGGAAAGGAACTCTGGAGTTCATCTGGTTCAAGCCCTCTGCCAAGGCAAGGTCACCTAGAGCAGGTGACACAGGAACACCTCCAGGTGCATTTTGAATGTCTCCATGGAGGCAGAATCCATGACCTCCCTGGGCAGCCTGTTCCAGTGCTCTGCCACCCTCAATGAAAAGTTCTCCCTCATCCTGAGGGGGACTTCTTGTGTTTTAGTTCATGACCATTGCTCCTCCTCCTGTCACTGGGCACTACTGAAGAGTCTGGCATCATCCTCTTAACATCAGCTTGGCACCATCTGCCTCTGAGATATTTAAATGTATTAATGAGGTCCCCTCTCAGCCTTCTCTTCTCCAGGCTAAA
This sequence comes from Acanthornis magna, assembly GCA_036785705.1. Lineage (NCBI taxonomy): Eukaryota > Metazoa > Chordata > Aves > Passeriformes > Acanthizidae > Acanthornis > Acanthornis magna. Next base: position 8,012,912 of record JAWUZG010000034.1, read on the forward strand.
CAGGCCCAGTTCCCTCAGTTTCTCCTCATAAGAGATGCTTCAGACCCCAAATCATCCTTGTAGCCACCACTGGACACTCTCCAGTAGCTCCTTGTCTTTCTTGCATGGAGGCACCCAGAACTGGACACAGCACTCCAGATGTGGCCTCTCTAGGGCCGAGTAGAGTGGCAGGATCACCTCCCATGACCTGCTGGCCACGCTTGCCCTGATACACCCCAGGATATCATTGGCTCTCCTGGCAGCAAGGACACACTGCTGGCCCATGGTCAACTTATCATCCACCAAAACTCTCAGTTCCTTCTCCACAGAGCTGCTCTCTACTAGGTCATCCCCCAGCCTGTGCTGGCACTTGGGGCTATTCCTCCCCAGGTGCAGGACTCTGCACTTGTCCTTGAAGACCTTCATTATGTTTCTCTCTGCCCAACTCTCCAGCCTATCAAGAATTCCAAACTCATCCTAATATTAAATAGAGCTATTACCCATCAAACTCATTGCAATTTTCTCCAATTAAAGCTGCAACCATGCACATCATGTGGCAGCAGAACAGTGATTCTTTTGCAATTAAATGGGTACATCCATATAGTAAATATTGATGCACTGCCTATTGGACAAATGAGAAAGCAAACAGCTTTGGTAGTAAACGGCTTTCCTGTATTTAACCTTAACGGCACCTCATTATAAAAAAAAAAATATGGTTTTGAAAATTAGGCAAAAAGCATTTTGTTGAATTCAGGATATTTTTAATGAAACTTCTGTTTATCCATTTGTTGATCCAGAGTCACCAGTGTTTTCACAACTAATTTTCTAGCATCTAAAATACTGCTATAGCATATGACACCATCCACTTCTATGAGGATCTTTCACTTCAGATGCACTGAATTTTACAAAGGCTGGCAAGAATCAGGATAAAAAAAATCATTGGAGTGTAAACTTTCATTGTATTGTAATGTAATGGTGAGGTTAAGCTTACAGTTCACTATTAACTTAAATTTGTGCTACAGTGGTAAAGCATTCCCTATCTTGCCACTTTGTCTTCTCCTTCTCCCAACACTTGTCTGTTTCCCATTGACTGCTCTTCTGCCACTTCAGTTTCCCACTCCAGATTACTAAAGATCTGCACAAACACCTTTCCTGGCATGACTGAAAGAGTGTCATGAGGATTAGAGTACCATGTGAACAGTAACATTGCCATATATCTATAGGAGCCTATAAAATTATACTTGAATGTATACAGAAAAGAGTATAAAAGAGAAATAAGTAGACCATGTCACCTTTATATTTAAAAGAGTTGTAGCTGAAAGAGTAGCAGTAAAGATAACCAGCCTTTAAACCAGCTGATTTTCATGCACAGAGCATTTTGAGATAGGGAGGAGGTTTCTTCCTGAAACTCGTTAGTCTAACCACAGGCACTGCACTTGCAGTAAGAATTCATCCGGGTAATGCTGTCTTATTTTGAGTAGAATGTCATATTAGTTTATGAAGAACATTCTTTATGGCCTTAGTTTATACTCCTCTCAATCTGTTCTGATAAGAGATACTTTGATAATTTTGTTAACATCATAAAATACTTTTAATTCAATCATTTTCTTAGTAAGAGATTTTCATGGAACATGATGCAGAGATCAAACAGAATATTTTTTTAATTAAAAAATTTCAGAGTTGAAACAAGGTTCTGAATTAAATTCCTGGTTTGAGCAGTACAAGTGAAAAAAATTATTGTGCAGGCAAATTTAGCTACATTATCCAACCTCACTAAAGAGAATAAAACTAGGCAATTGATATGATAAAGCACAAAACAGTATCACAGATACTCTAACTTAGAACAACAAGAACATTAGGTTTGTTGACTCCACTATTGCAAATTTTAACCAAACAACAACTTTTTGTGGTACAGAAATTCAGAGTACATTTGTCTCAAGTATTCAGATTACTTTCATCTCATATTTTTACAAGGACTGCTTTTATACTAAGCAACTTTAAAATTACAAACAAGCAAAAAATGGTTTATCATACTAAAATTTATTTTTCATTTTAGTAAGTGGCTACAAATTGTAGAATTCATTGGTAACACCAAAACAATTTGGAACACCAGAGCTAATTGCCATATGTCCTGTATCCCTGGACCCTAGTGGGACTGAGATGATATTACAATCTTACCGCAATTTGTTGGAGCTAGTACGTCACTCTTGGTCAAATCAATTTCCATTAAAAAAAGTTCTCCTACATTACCAAATATGTTGATAACCAGACAATTAAATGCATGTAGCTTCACTGGACAACTATTAGGCATTCAGCCCTGCATCATCTGGCTTTTAGAAATATCTGAAGTATCTTCTTTCAATTGAAAAGCTAATGAATAGATAGCATAATATTGTCAGACAGAATCAGACTCAGCAGAGGAACTGTGAGGGGTGTGGGTAGCAGGGAATCAGAATACTATACCACTGAATATCACCAATGAAGTAGAAGCATAATATCTACTTCCTTTCAAACACTTTCCAAACACACATTTTCCAAAATGTTCAATCATTTTGAAGAAAATTAACTGCAGTTACAAGTCTATCAATGGGTGAAAAAGTCACAGTAAGTTGACAAGCATAATTTATTTATGTGTTCTAGAATTAAACTAACAGATGTTATTAGAACTCTTGGCTGGGATGATGCAGAGTGCAGGCGTTTCTGTATCTATGTCAATGCCTAGTGATATTGCAAAGATTAAAATAAATAGCAACCTTTGAAATATAAAAGTGTATTTTTATTAAAAATGTGAGATGATAATAGAAGCAGACTCTAACCAGCAGTTGAAGAAGCAGTTAGTAAAACAAGCAGAGGGAGTTGTAGCTGCAGCTTGCAAAGGATCTGGACTCAGCAGAAGCCCTTCAAATCAAGGTGAGATGACATGGCAAATGTGTCACTAAGATAAGCAACAATACAAATAAAATAGACAACATTCTACTGTTTAAAATTTTAGACAACAATAGCTTTTTCAGTACATCAGGTTAGAAGCAGCTCCATACATCGGTATAACCACACTGCGTAAATCTAGAATATTATAGAATCATAGAATATACTGAATTGGAAGGGTCACATCAGGATCATCGAGTCCTACTCCTGGCCCTGAAGAGGACCATCATCAAGAATCACACCATGCACCTGAGAGAGTTGTCCAAACACTTCTTGAACTCTCTCAGGCTTGGTAACCACATCCTTGGGAAGCCTGTTCCAGTGCCCAACCACCCTCATGGTTCAAAATTTTTCCTGATATCCAACCTAAACCTCCTCTGGCTCAGTTTTGTGTCATTCCCTCAGGTCCTGTAACTGGTCATAAGAGTAAAGAGATCAGTGTCTGCCCCTCCTCTTCCCCTCATGAGGAAGCTGTAGATTGCACTGAGGTCTCCCCTCAGTCTCCTCTTCTCCAGGCTGAGCAGACTGAGTGACCTCAGGGCTGGCTCCCCATATGGCTTTCCCTCCAGACCCTTTCACCATCCTCATGGCCCTTCTTTGGATGCTCTCTAATAGCTAATAGTTAATAGATATAGATAATAGCTAATAAATATATTCCATCACAATCAATCTTCAATCTTTATGGAACTATTTAAACATGTCAGTTTAGGTGCATACTTGTATTCTTTTTACCCATGGGATCTAATACATCAAACAATGACTTGAGCAAACAGACAACTTGAATTTGATTATGTTACTGCCTACTACTGAAGATGGTTTGATTCATTACACAAAAATACATAGGATAAATTAAATTCATAACTCAAATTAGTCTCAAGTGAGACTAATGAGCTCAACTTCCTCCTCTCAAAGCAGTTTTTCTTTTGACTTTAGGTAGCCATTGCATATACTATCTCTAATACGAAATCATGTGAATGCAAAAATTCCTAAAAAATAATGTAATCTTCATTAAAAAAGAAAACAGAAAAAACTTTTGCACTTGATTATATCATCTGCAAATCAAGTATTGCATCATCCATTCAACTTGCAAACATAAACTTTCAGTCCAGCTATATTAGTAATAGTTTGTTTTCTTTGAGGTTTAGTCATTTTAAATAATACAAGAGTCAAGATCCCTCAAAAGTGCAGTAATTGCTTTCATTTAGAGTGCTTGGTTTAAAAGAAAATGTTTTTAAAGAAGAACAGGTTTGCTGTTTTATTATTCTTTCTGTGCTGCTCTACGTTTTACAGTGTTTCAGTAGATATACCTTTGCTCCTTAATGATTAATATTTTTCAATTTGAATTGAAAAGCCACTACAAGTAACAAAAATTATTCTTTCATTAATCAGGAACAATCATAATTTCCTCTCTCTCAACTTTCATTTTTATTATGACTTTGAATGTTTTCCAGTAAAGTACATTGTAAATAGAGAAAATGTGGTTTGCTTTTTTTTTTCCTCAAGGGAGAAGGTTTGTTATTTTGAAATTACAGCTCTGAAGATCAAAATAAAGTGACTGTTCACTGCACTATCCAAATAGCCTATCTTTGTACAAAAAAACCCTTTCATTTTCACAACTAAATTGACTAAAAGGCACTGTTACCTAGCAACATTCATTGTGTTTATGACCTTTCATCCAATCTGAGCTCACAGATGTGCTTCTGAAGCTAATATACATCATACATTCCCCGCCTTCTTTGATGCAATATACGAGCCCTTAGAGCAGGCTGTGAAATGTCCTTTGTAAAAATCAAGAGAAATATAAAAAATAAGGAAAATGGGATACATTTGAAAACAGTTTAAAAAGTCCAAACTATGAACTTAAAATCTCTCTGCAATCAGTGTGGTGTCATTTGTAGTTGACTGAAAATTTGCCTAGGAAGTTGTGGCCTTGCACACAAATATACTGGATATATGATTGATAGGTAATGAATGGACTGATCCTGACCCTTCTGAAATGAAGATATTTTAAAGAAACTTAAAAGATAAAAGGCTTGATCTTTAAAAGTTACTGACTGCCTGAACTTCAGATAATAGTGTACTTTTTTGCTTTAAAAAACATGACATTAATGGATATTTCCACGTTTTGTTTACAAGACTGAGGAGTACCCTCATCACACTCTATACCTTCCTCAAGGGCCAAGTACTGATCTCCTAGTGACCAGTGGTAGAACATGAGGAAATGAAATGGTGCAAGGAGAAGTTCAGGCTCAACATCAGGAAATGGTCTTGCAAAGAACAGGGAGTTGGACTCGATGATCCTTATGGTTCCCTTCCAATTTAAGAATTCTATGATTCTATGATGACTAAATTTAGTCAGTAAAATTGTGTCCCTAGAGATTAGTCACATACAATACTCTGAAATAAAATCAAGAATACCATTGTATAATATTCGAAGCTAAGCTTACGGGGAAAATATATCTCCTGTGTTTATGGGTCAATTTGAAAGTAAAAAGCACTGCAAAAGTACTATAATTCTTGCCTTTTTCTGGTTTAGATAGCTTGCATAAACTCTTATGCTGTTGCAGCTATAGTTTAAAAGTTATGGTATCAAGTGATGTTAGTTGTGTTCCATCTTTCTTTTCTCCTCGAATCTGTTCACAATTTTCTCTCTTTGTGATGGGAAAGGATATGCTTTCTAACATTTTGGGCTTCATATGAAAATTGAAAATTCTAGTTTTGGGCTCTTTACATCATTATCAATTGTAAAGATGTTGTGACCAGAACTTTACAAGACTTGTACGGAAGCAATTGAACCACAACAGAAAATTTGGGTTGTTCTGTAAGCAACAGCTGGGGTAACTTTCTATTGCCAAAACCTGAAAACTTAGAAATTTATTTATTATGTATGGTCGATACACTTTTTCCAGGTACTTTTTTTGGATATAGCACCTGCAGAATTCAGAGGCTCAAATTTAGTTGAGTTTAGTTTAGTTTAGCTCTCAATAAATGTGAAGGTTTCTTTGACTTCTTCCTTTTCAGCTCAAGGTATCATTTGAACTGAAGAGATAAAATATTTTCAAAACATAACAGTCTTTAAATAAAATATTTTTATTTGTGTAGCCTATTATGAAAGTTCTTTTCCATCACAGCATGATGTTGTACTCAGCGTCTCTAGATCCTCCTCCACAAAAATATCAGTACACCAGTAATCTTACTTTGCACTTAGGGAATTGATGTTTCCCAGATAAAAATCTTGCACTTAATTTAATTGCAATAATTTATTTCTAATGGTTTATCACTATTTTAGGTTCATTTCAAATTTGAATCTTGACTTCTGACAGGTTTGCAGACCCTCTTAGCTTTGCATAATTTGGAAACTTTCATCCTTCCTTTCCCACCATCCAAATCACGCATGAAAGTACAAAGCTGGATGGGACTATGGACTGATTTACAACAGAAACCTCATGAAGTGTCTTACGAATTTGACTGCCTAACCTTTAACAAACACTGTTTACACAAATTTTTCAGCTGCCTGTTTAATCACCTTTTCAGGATTTCATTTAGACCTTCATAATTTAACAGTTTATCAAGACATAGACAAAGCCTTCAATTTGTCAAGATTATTTTGTCAAGATTCATCACATCGATCACTGCCTTTATATTCTATGTTTTAATAAATAAATTACATGTAGTTTTGAAAACAGACATTCAACAACTACAAGATTTTTCTTTCCCAACAAAAAAATTGAGTTTACAGTTGCTTCTCTGAATCTTTAATTAATTATTCACAATTAGATTTCAGGGGAAAAAAACCTCATGGACTTTAGGAATAAGATGATTATGTTTTACCTTTAATCATTCCATTAGCATGAAGATTGTCTCTGCCGTTGCAAGAAGTTCTGTTTCAAAGAAAAAAAAATTATTGAAATTGCTTAAAATCATGAGCAGAAATTTTAGTAATGGTAAGTAATATAACAATATTAAAAATTGTGTTTTCTGTGCTGTTAAAATCTTACCTAGTTTTTCATTAACAAGATATCATACCTGAAATGTGCAAAACAGCACATACGTCAGGAGTGTAGAAAACATTGAGCTCAAATGTTCTTTCTGTCTTGATAATAAAACAACAGCAAGAACAGTAAACAATTTCACAAGATGGGGTGAGTTGCATAGTAGAATCATACTTTAGTTAGTTAAGTACAACTATTTTTGGCAAAACAGAAGGGCAAAATTGTTTTAAAGAAGAAAGCAAATAGAGAAGAACAGATGGAAAAGCTTTTTTTTCATTTTTGAATTAAAAGAAATTAAATGAGTAAAAAGTAGTTTTAATGAAAATGTGAGTTAAATGTCATTCTACAAAATTATTGTAATCTAATGATGGTATGCAGGATTTGTGCCTGTTTCTAAAAAAGCTCATTTATTGCAATAATCTGAAATCAACAAACAGGACATGTATAATATGAGATCAAAATGCTATATATTACACATAAAAACATTTATTCAGGCAATTTCATTCAGAAGGTGGCTTAATCAAAATAATTCACTCAAAAAACCCCAATTTGCTATGAAATCCAGCTTCTAATTCACCTAGAAAGCTAATTAAGAGTTACCCTCCCATGAATAAGTTAATATGAGTGAACCAATGTATAATAATAGAATCATAGAATGGTTAGGGCTGGAAAGGACCCTAAAGATCATCTAGTTCCAATCTCACTGCCGTGGCAAGCATGCTACCCACTAGATCAGGTCACTCAAAGCCTCATCCAGCCTGGCTTTGAACACTTCCAGGGATGGGGCATCTATAACTTAACTGGGCAATCTGTGCTTGTGCTTCAACACCCTCAAAGAATTTCTTACTAACATCTAACTAAACCTGCCTTTTTTCAAGTTAAAACCATTGCCCCCTGTCTTGTCACTATCTGCCTGTACAAAAAGTCCCTCCTTTCTGTAAGTCCCCTTAAGGTAAACAGAAGGCTGTAATGAAATCTCCCTGAAGCCTTCTCTTTTCCAGTCTGAACAATGTCAGTTCTCTCAGCCTGTACCTGTAGGAGAGGCAGTCCAGCCCTCAGTCATCTTCATGGCCCTCTGGACTTGCTGCAACAGGTCCACATCTTTCTTCACCCCAGAGGTGAATGCAGCACTCCAGGTGAGGTCTCACGAGGAGAGGGGTAAAATCTCCTCCCTTGGCCTGTTGGCCACACCTTTTTTTGTTGTGTCAACTGTACTTCTCAGCTTCATGTCATCTGCAAAATTGCTGAGGGTGTACTGAATCTCACTTTCTATGTTACTGATGAAGATTTTGAAGAGCACCAGTCCCAAGACAGAGTCCTGAGGGACACCACTCATCACCAGCCTCCACCTGGACACAGAGCCATTGTCAACAACTCTCTGGCTGTGTCCATCCAGCCAATTCCTTAGCCATTGAACAGTCCATCCATCAAATCCATGTCTCTGTAATTTGGAGAAAAGGATGTCACGTGGGACCATATTGAAGGCATTACAGAAGACCAGATAAATGACATCTGTCAGTCTTCCCCTGATGACTGTTGAAGTCACTCCACCATAGAAGGTCACCAGATTGGTCAGGTGCAACTTGCCCTCATTAAAGCAGTGCTGTCTGCTTCAGAGCACCTTGTCTTTTATGTGTCTTGGCATATCTTTTAGGAGGACCTGCTCCATGACCTTCCCAGGCATAGTTCCCCAGACCTTCCCCGCCTGAAGTTCCCCAGAACTTCCTTTCTCCCCTTTTTAAAAATGTGAGTGTTGCTTCCTTTTTTTCCAGTCACCAGGGACTTCACCTGATCGTGTTGACATTTTAAATATGATGGAGAGCATCTTGGCAACAACATCACCCGGTTCCCTCAGGACCCTCGGATGCATGTCATCAGGTACCATAGACTTGTGGCTATTGAGCTTCATCACGTGGTTCAGAATCTGCTCTTTGCTTATAGTGGGAAGGACTCCACTCCCCACACACCCACCCAGAAAAATCAGGGACTTGAGAGAAGTGGGAAGCCTAACTGTCAGTGAAGACACAGCCATCACCATCAATTCACTGTTCTTGCATCTGAGGGGGAGTATACTCTACTTGTCCCTTCTCATCTATACTTACAGAATTCCTTCCTGCTATTCCTCACATCCCTTGCCAAGTCCTGTTCCAGCTTTACCTTGGTTTTCCTGATCCCATCCCTACATATTTGAACAGCATCCCTGTTCTCTCCCCACATCACCTGTCCCTGCTCCCACTGGCTGTGCATTTCGTTCTTACTCCTCAATTTTAGGAGGAGATCCTTGCTCAGGCATGCTGATTTCCTGCCTCCCCTGCTTAATTTCCTGCACACCAGGATAGAGAGCTCTTGAGCTCTAAGAAAAGTGGCCTTAAAGAGTTGCCATCTCTGGTCAGCCCCTCAGGTCATAAGGACAGCTAACCAGGGGATCTCATTCACCAACTCCTTAAACAGCTGGAATTTTGCTCTCACAAATTTCAGAGTCTTGACTTTGCTCCTCACCAGGCCACACTTCTTCAGATCATAAATTCATCCAGGACGTGGTCACATCATCCCGGGCTGCCACAATCTTAACTCCTTTAATGAGTTCATCTGCACCGGTGAGCACCAGGTCCAGTAACAAATTTGTCAGCAAAGTCCCAACCCGAAATCTTTATCAGGATTCTAATGCCTTTTCAAGATAAGCAGAATGAAAGGTGGAATTGCCTCCTCATGAAGTCAGAAGGGTAGTTCATATTTACCCACTGATGATCAAATGTCCCCATTTATTTCAGGGAAAGGAGACAGCCTCCGCACTGGCAATACAATAACCATTACACAGAATTTCAGAGGTGCACACATGAACAAAAGCATGGACATTGTGTCTCAATTCTATGAACTGTTTAGCCCACTTTTTTTACACCAGCACAGTGTATATTCTGTTGATGGTTAAGATGTAGGCACTTGTGCACCCTCATGCTGAGCAACGCAAAACAGCTCTTTTTCAAGCATTTCTCTTTTTTTCCTTGCATATTGCAACTACAAGCCCTTTAGCAAGGAGTTACACAGCCCTCTTGCCTATAGTAAGTAAGAGTTCACTTAGGCTATATTTAAATTCTGGGACAAGAGTCAACAAGTAACTTCTCATTCACCTTGAGTCTATAAAAAACAAAGAAAGGATGGAACATGAGAACATCTTGTCCAAACCTGAGTTAAGATGCATCCTGAGATCTACATCCAGATCTGGGATCCTGAATTTCCCAGTTGAGATCTGGGGACCATCTAGACATATTTAGCTTTTGAATATCGTATCTATGGTTCAAATGTTTAGAGGAGGTGTCAGCTGCCTGTCAAAAATGCCTAGAAACTGGGATCATCTAGTTGACTTGTAACAAAAATAACATGCCCATAATAGAGGATGCTTTTAAAAACCAGCATTTTGTTTTTCATGACACCTACCCCAATGTATGTACACATTATGAGGTTTAAGACATCCATACACAAAAAAATTACAGAAAACATATGTATATTTACAGACCTACTAAACTTCCTTGAATTTGAATGAAAGACTTTGCTGTAATTGGCTAACAAATATTTAGAACATATTCTAGAATATAATAGTTACACAGATTTGTTAACTTTGCAGAATAACAACAGGCAGATTTTTTAAGATATTTATGTAAACCTAACCATCTCAAGGAGAGAGTACACAGAAGGATGTCAAAAATATGAATATATGTTTTTGCCCTAATTTGTTGCAGTATTGTTATAATTACAATTCACACAATAGTTTCAGACAATTTTTCTGATACTATAATGTGGAAGTTGAATGAGGGAACATGTCATTTTGTTCCTGCAAGAGATCTAGTAAAGGCTAAACTCCTTCAACTACCTATCCCAAAAAACAACCTTTTTGGGATTTGCTAGGGGGATAAATAAATATAAACACATAACAGCAAGTATTCAAACTGCGTGCATAATACATGTTCAGCCACAACATTGTTCCGTGTTTTACCTGCTGCTTAATCAGCTTTCTCTTCTGGTCATGTTCTCCTGTATTTCTACATCCTTCTATATTATCCATCAGACAAAGCTGAATAGAAAATGAGAGCTAAAGAACTAAAGAGAGTGCACAAGCATGCTACTAGAAAGGCATAATAAAGTCTGAAAAAAGGAAGGAGGAATATTGGCCTCACTGTAACTTAAGGAAAAAATGGTGGCAAAGGTAACAATAATGGGCCTTCTTCCTGTGTGTCCCCGCTGCAAGGATAAAATAATTTCAAGCCTGCAGCTCTGTAGAGACAGCTGGGAATCACAGAGTCATGGAATATGTTGAGTTGGAAGGGACCCATCAGGATCATTGAGTCCAACTCAGTAAAGTTACAGACATGCCCACTTGTGCAACAATATCAGTGATACTTATTTAAAATACTTTTGATGAGGAAATTTGTTTCGTAAGACATGGTTTTCAAACAAACCAGCAAAGTTATGAAAAATAAAACAGAGACACACTCTCTTAAGGAGAAATAGTTTAAAAGCAAGCTTCTGCATATCAACAAAACCTCAGCCTTTTGATTTGCAACCTGAGTCTCAGTCCCAACCTTTGCTACCTAGTGATTCCCACCGACCATTTTAGATATGGTTTGGTCTTGTCATTCTTCACTGAGTAGATGAAATACATTAAAGTGTCCTTTTCATTCACTGGAATTGTTCTAAAATGGCAACCAATTATTTCAACAATCTATGTTTTGTTAATGACTAGCATTATTCCAACTATTTAATGACATTGTTATTTTCAGGAATGGTCAGAGAAAGATGAGTGACCATGACAGTGGAAAAAATACTGACTTGGCAATATGAGTGACAGCTGGCAGTTACGACTGGGCTCAGACACAAGATCTGAAAACATTTCAAAATTACTAGAATTCTAATCAGACTGTAAATCTTCAGACTGGTTTCCTTATTACCCCTGATGCATTTCAGCCTTAACACTTATGTAGATACTGCTTCTTTTGGGTCAGACTTCCAGTTTCTGGGGAATACTACTTTGGCCTGAAGAAAATTTCAAGCTTCTCTACATACCATAAACTTTAAAAAATTTCTCTTCTTGCTTCTTTATTTTGATATTTAGCTCTTTAACAATTCAATTCTTTTATAGATCTCTTGCATTCAGAAAGTTATTATTTTACTAAATTTGTTTTCCAGCTTTGGTTTTTAAATCATCCTTCAAAGGCTGAGAATATAAAACTATCAGAACTCATTAGGAACAGCAGAGCAGCTTTTCTTCTATATTTCAGTTTTGAAATAAAGCTTAGGCCCTAGTATATAATCAATTAGAACACAGTGTTTCTAAATGGAAACTATTAAAGGGGTTTGGAGAAAAATATATTTTTCTGCCCCTGGCCTCAAAAATAGTTTTCCATTATTTCCTTCAATTAAGCAACGTCCTTTATTTAAAATCCATGGTAATCTGTTGTTGACATTCTGGTGTTAGTGATATAAACCTATAAACTCCCCAACTCCAATGACATATTGGTTAGTATCTCTATTAAGAAAGTCTGCCTCTTCCAAATAGCATGTAAATCATGTGATTTAGTAGTTTCTATAGGAACTATTTTTTCTCCTTTTTTTTGAATGGTAAATAGCTGTAAACAATATTCAAAAGTTATAAGCTGCACTAAAATCACGATAACTTCCCTCCAAATTACCTCTTTAATTAAAAATGACAGTTTTATTTCTTGCACCAAAAAATGTTGGATTTTTTGAATGGTCAAGAATTTCAAGCGTGCAATGACAGAAAAAAAGCTAAAATAATGAAACTATAAATTCCTTCAGCTTCAGAGTGTAAAGAAGTGAAGATTACAAAAGAGTTTATTGCCATCATTAGTTATAGAAGTAAAAGAAGCAAATAAATACTTAACCAAAGAACCCTGAGCATTCAACATTGATGATCATACTTAAACATGTTTAATAAGATGATTTTTTCATGTTAGAAAGTACACCTATTTTTTATGTTCTGGTTGCAGAGAGGGAGCAGAGCTTAGCCGTGTGTGCACCAGGCCAACTTGCTATGCTATACAATGCACTTCATCTCTGAGGGGCATGGTGTTGGGAGGAGACAGTTGACCGCACTCCTGGAAGTGGGTGATTTTGTCTCCCTCAGGAAGGTTGTGCGGACCAGCCCTGTGGATGCTGTCCTCTGCCACCGCTGCCCATCCCCTTCCCATGCAGGAAGCATCTACAGGGAAAAGAGTGATGGAAGCAAACCCAATCCCAGCCGAGCACAGACAAGCCAAAAGGAGCTAAGCAGAGCTGGGTGGAGAGGGGTATAGCAGTCCAAAGCAGAGGTGCCATTGCTGGAAGCAGCTGCACAGAATCAAATCCAGCGTTCCAAGCGGCAGTGCAGTGTGGCACAGATGATCTAGCTGTCAGGGGATTGTCCATCATTGTTTTCCACTGTCTGAGGCTCAGTGACAGGGAGAGCCAGCTGCAGCGAGTGCCCACCACTTAGTCTTTGACTGGGGAAACCATGTGGTGATGAGAATGGGAATGACTGCCATCTTGTCTTTGTCCCGGTGGCCACAGTGAACTAAGTCAAGGTGGTTAACACCTTTTGTGTGTAAAGCACCTTCTCTTTTTGTATACCTTTTTTATTAATATTGCCGCTGTCACTGTGTGTTTCTTATTCCATTGCTCTTTGCTTTCAGTAAATTGTCATTTCAAGCCACAGTCTCCAGCTTTGACCCTCTCTTACTGGAGACAGTAGGGGAAAGTGGAGTCGCTTATTTGGAGTTAAACATCTGGCTGGTGTTAAACCACCACAGTTTCAAATGTACTGTTTGGTCTAAACAAGATATACCGTCTTTACTGTCTGTTACACCCCACAACCTTAAATCCGGGGGCTAAACTCAAGGTTTCACTATTCTGTTTTAGCACAAAGGAGAAGTCCACACTAGATATTCTCAAGAGGTGAAATTCACACAAACTTTACTGGTAAAAATATAGAAAATGAAGGAACTTTGGTAAAGGACAAAATACAACATCAAATTCAATACAAAACACTTATTACAGCATTGCTTAGCATTTACTTAGTAGTAACTCAGAATAAACTTAGCCAATTCAACCTACAAGTCTTTCAAACATTAAGACGTTATGTTACCCAAACAGTTCCATGAAAAGAGGATTAAGACAAGGAGAAAGAGAGAAGAGACACAGAAGAACTCACATACAGCTACTGCCTCCTGGGCTCCCACACACAGTGAAATCGAAGGCAGGGTCCTGAGGAGTGGTCACCTGCTGGTCACCCCTTTTAACCCTGGGTCCTCTGTGGGCCCGCCCCCCCCGTGGCACTTCCGGTCGCTCGGCCAATCAGAGGCTGGGTTAGCCCCGCCCCCTCCCCCAGGCGCCATGATTGACAGCTCAGGCTCGGGTGCTGGGAGCGGAGCAGGATGCTCCCTCACCTTTGGCAAAGCGCAGCCTGCTCTCTCACCAGTCACGGGCACCAGCATTCCAAAATGTTTCGGGGTGTGAAACATCCCGTCTCTGACAGTCTTTGACAAGTGTGCAAAACCAGTCCCACCACTGAAATCTTTGTCATACTGTCTGCTGTAGTAAAAAAGGCGGTCCTCTTTATCGCCCTTTGGGTTTTTTTGTGACAAAATACCTTTATTTTACCTTTAGTTATATGTACTAAATAGGAAATATTAATAAGGAGATTGTTATACACAAACAGCAGTAATTTTAGGAGCTTCAACATGACCTTTTCTCAAATACTCTTCTCTGCCTCTGATCTCTTTTTATCAAAGCAGAACACACTGGTTTTGGCTATGAGTTCGATTTGTTTTCTAAAGACAGAGAAAACTTGAAAATAGGCTATTCATTGGTTAGCATTTTACAAAAAAATACGGAGACACAAACTCTAACGTTTTTAGAATAGAGCCCTTGCTGAATCCTATGTTTTATATATGTATATGTATCTGTTAAAACTACTATTAAAATTTGTAGATATAAAGCATATTCAAGTTGAAATGTTTACACAGAACCTTTAAAGCAAAACTTTTTGATCCCAGACTGAAACATAAGCTTTGATTTTGAAAAGCCTTTTTTGCACCCATGTTTCAGGGCCTAAAAATGTGCATATGTCCTTTTGTAAACTTAGTCCTTCACTTTCAAAAACTACAGGCCCACAAATAGCAGCTGTATGTGCTAATTTTGTCTTCTGAAAATAAAGCTGACTAAATACCTCCAAAGTATTACTGAGATTTAGTGATCTTCAAAAGTTTTTTCCCCCATATCTTTAATTCAGACACATACACATCAATGTAAATTTGTGGTTTAATTCCATCGTGAATTTGGCCTGAAATATAGATTAGCAAAATTGGAAACAGCTGTGCAAGAAACTACTTTTCTCTTCCATTTATAGGATTGTATCCCAATATAAACTCCATCATTTTAGTATAAAGTGATACCCCCCACTCTTCTCATCCAGATGTTTATGGATTTTTCACATAATCTTCAGTGAAATTGCCAAAATCAACAAAAATTCTTAACATGTAAATTCAACATATTGTTTCATGTTCATTATGGCCTTTTCTGCCACAGTGCCAATCCTCATTAGATTTCAGATTTACTTTGGTCGACACTGATACAGAAAAGAACTCTGACTCATCATCCATTGTGGGCTGGGTTCTTATTTAATTCATTTTTGTCTGATTCATGAACCGTTGAAATTCTAAAAATGGTCCATGAATTGCTTGGGAGATGAGAAAATTAATAATAATGATCCAATTTACTGTACATTGAACTGAACTGATTATCATGCAACATACCGACAGACTTTTTCATGGCAAATGAGTCCCATAGACAGAGGTTTTGTTTCCCTTCATACTGGACATGTCATTATACTGTAAAATAATCATTAAACTCTTAGGCCAAGATCCAGCAAAGTGCTTAAGCAGTTGCTTAATTATAAGTTTGTGCAAACTCTAAAGTGAAACTACAGAAGAGTTGAATTATATACTTTATTATAGTTGTGACAAACTTAAAAGATACGTGTATGCTTAAGCATTTTGGTGCCTCTTTTGTCCACCTAAAGATGAGTGGTACTATATAAATTCATAATGTAATGATTTTTAGTAATCTGTTTTCCTACTTTTATATATGGAAATATATTTTTAAATGTCTGTAGGACACCTCCGGCAGGTCAGGGGGGTACATTCACCTTCAGCTGATCACAACAAAATAATTGCTAAGCATCTTATTGGAAATAGTTTTAGAAAGCTTGATTTACATGGAATCCTGAATTAAATGCTGAGGGTCACTGAAAGTTTTATGGTATTAACCTAAGTTCAAACCAATCAACTTTGCTGATCAGGAGGCTGCCTACAAGAAATTAATATGGAATTTCTGAGAACAAGGATATGTCATGAACACCGTTCCTTTCCATCACTTAGTCACTTTATAAGTCAGGTTTCTGCCTGAATATTTTCCTAAGACGTAATTATGCAAAGGCTAGATAAATATTATCAAGGCTCAAAAAACCATAAGAAAACCACCAGGAAAAGTGGCAAAACTTTTCACTGCAACTCCAACTTCATAAAATATAGGACCTTACCATTGCAGTTTAGCTGTATTTGCCCTGGGTAGTACATCTGATGTAGAACCTGCTCCTAATGGAGTAAGTCGAGTGTTGTCAAGTGACCTTACTAAACTGGACCCTCAATGGGATCACTGGTGCTTGTCTTGGGCATAAGGGATTCTAAAGCTTTAGGAAGTTCAGGACAGATATTTCCTTCATTCTGCAGACAGAAATACAGAGGTTTTTCTCCCAGAATACTAAAGTATTTAAGCATCTACAATTCATGAAATTAGTTTCCTCAAAGGCAGTTGTCCTACACACTAGAACGCATCTTTCTAGTGCACCAGCACCATCTGATAGAGGCTCTCAGGGAGGCAGCTTGGCTTATCCTGTGGCACAGTACACAACTTAGGGATCTAACTGACCTTTACAGTGGAAGCTGGGTTGTGACATAGGATCCAGAATCGTACCTTTTTCATTGCCATAGGAACAACATCGCTAAGGATAAATGTCCAATTCGAAGACTTGAATCTCACTTCAAATTTGAGAGAAGTGAGATAAAAGTTGTCAGAGATTAGCATAAAAATTTTCAGAAAACAATAATTGAAACCAGAATTCCTACGCTGCTTCTGAAGATTGATATCCCATGACAATGAGCTTTGATAAATCACTCTAGCTGAGGATCTATTCTTATGCTCTTTACAGAGTGTGTGTAATAAATCAATATACTGACAGATTTAAGAAAACCTCTCATTCTGCCTTCATTGCATGAGATATCTTCGCAATACAGTTAAATCTTTTTTCAGTACTGGAAGTCTTCCACTGAGTGATGTGTACAGAACATTGCTTCCTTCCTCAGTAACACAAATATTCAGAGAAAATGTATTGTTCTCTGTTCACTTTTATTTAAATTATTTCTTTCCATGACAGCCAAACCAATCACTCCAAGTGCTTTCAGAGTTGCACACTAACACCTGATATAATGTATAATGATTACATAAAAGTCATTAATTGCTGTTTAAGTATTTTTAATAAATATAATGTAGCATGTAAAACCTCAACTCAGCAAAATAGAAATACAAAAGCAGGAAAAGATAAACCATAAAAATGAGACATGAAAGGATGCAATAATAAAAGAGACAAAAAGTCTGAAAATATCTTCCAGGATTGTTCCAGATGGAGCTCAAAAGAGTGCTGAACATTGCATGAAATGGTATCACTTCAACACTTAATCTCTATTCTCAACACTAATTCTAAGTTTACTATTTCACTTCAACTTATGTTTAATTACATTTCAGTGAAATGGGACCATACACTTTCTTTAACTGTCCTGTCATTTCCCCACATGAAGACCCTACCTTAAAGCAAAATTAAAACTCTTTAGTTGAATCAGGGAGGATTAGGAATTGTTCCTCTTAAATGCATTATAATTATAAACTCTTCTTAACAACGAACATGTACAAAATTATTCTCAGTGTTAAATAATTCATTTTGCAATAGCATCTAGAAGGCTTGGACATACATAAGGAGCCCTGCTCACCATGGACTTTGCAAACCGCACAGTGAAAACATGGTCGCTTACACCGAAGACTTAACAAGACTTGCAGGAAATTAATTTTCTCAATTTTCTTTCACAGATGCATGCAAAATAAGGAAACATTTGTATTTCATGCACTTAGGCCTACTCACATTGAGACTAAAAGCATAAGTTTTAGCTAAGGTCAGCCCCAGGTCAGATACATACCAATATTTTTACATTTCCTTTGTTGCTGCATGTGCTTGCATTGCAACTGCTTGGGTATATCACCATCAAGAGCACTCAGTAACAGCACAAAAAACCCACATGGGCTTCCCTTTTCCCCCAGCTTTGAGGAAGGCATTAGTAAATTTAAACTACATTCCTTCAGCGTTCCACAATACACCATTATTTAAAAAATAAAACAAAGCACAGGAAAAGATATGGCTATGCTAGAACTAAACTGTAATTTCTTATAGTCTCTTTCAAAAATAATCAGAAATTAGTGCACTTGATTTTTTGGGTTAAAGTATTTTGAAAGCAAACTGACTCATAAAACTGCTACTCAGTTGTGCATATTTCTTAATACAAACAGACCATTTTCTGAGGATGCACAGAATTTCTTGCAAAAGAAAGCAAAAAAAAGGCAGCTTAATTTTTTTTTGCAATGCTTTAATAGGGAGAAAACCAGGTAATTTTAAAAGATAGGATGTCCATTATAAATAAAATGCTGTTCTGCTAGACAAATGATTAAATTGTTTATCTGCTTCTTTATAAGCACAGTTGCTATACAAAGACATAGTCTCACCCAATTAATGCAATATTTTGACAATAGAAAGTATTCAATATTTTGCTTATATATTATATAGGGAGAAAACCAGGTAATTTTAAAAGATAGGATGTCCATTATAAATAAAATGCTGTTCTGCTAGACAAATGATTAAATTGTTTATCTGCTTCTTTATAAGCACAGTTGCTATACAAAGACATAGTCTCACCCAATTAATGCAATATTTTGACAATAGAAAGTATTCAATATTTTGCTTATATATTATAATAACTGAACTGAAACAGCCGTTTTGGAAATGGTGAGAGGTCTGCAAGTGTCTGAGGTGTACATGAACATCCACCTATCTATTTCCCACATCTTCACACTTGCAAGTCAAACCAGCTCTGTGTGCATGCACAGTTGTCCATGATATCCATTATATCATGAGTAAGTGTATTTTCACATGTTTGGGGACTTTTTCACACCTAAATGTTCTTCTTCAAGTATTACCAACCTTTCTTGACAATTAAAGGCAAAGAAAAAAACTTTAAGTAAAATTCTTATGGCAATTATTTAAAGAGAAAGTTCAGATAAGAAAGTTGATAGATCATTTTTTCAACAAAAATAACTCTATTCTATAGAAAAATAGCTTGAATTTTTCAGGCATGAAAGCATTTTTCCATTAAGAATTCTTCCACAGCCACTCAATTTCTCAGGGGAATTTTTGCAAATTCTTTTTAGAATGTTTTACTAATTTCATTTGAATAGTTTCATACTTAACTCCAGCCATCAGTTCAAATTGGATCTGCAATTTTTCAGGCCAGAAGTTCACTATTGTGTGCATCACCAATTTCTTTTTTGTAGTGATGACAACCATACCGACCACTGGATGAAGGGATCAGCTATTATTATAGTTTCTTCTGATATTATCTTCCCTCTCTAAATCTAAGCAGGTTTGGAATATATAAGGAGAGCAGGAGACTAGACAGATGCCTACTGCTTACTTATCCATAGTAGCTCAAAGAGCGGAATCAATTTTTCCAGTTGGCATTCTATTCCCCCCACCTAGAACCACATCTACAGAAATTTATTCAGAAACACACAAAAAATGTAGACTTTGAAAGTGACATTTTAAATGTTTGACTTTATCAATTATTTGTTGACCATGAGATTTCCAACTCTCAGTATACCATCAAAAACCAGAGTTGTTCTTTGTCAATGAATGTTTAACAATGAGAAATACAGAATGTATAAAACAAACAAAAAAAGCATATGGGCCTTTGTAATTTGTGTCATTTTAATTTAAGCCTCTTGATTTATTTCAGTACGGAAAAGACTTATGTTGTCAGAGTAATGCTATGTAATCTTTTCCCACCAGCATTTATCAAGAATTTAGAAGAATCATACGCAAAATCTTCAGAGGTATATTTAAAAGCAGGGGGAGAACAAACGAGTTTAAATTAAGACATTGAGACACAAGCTAGACAACATGTAAAGAAGACTCAGAATCACAGCTGTGGACCTTGGTGCATTTGTTCTCCTTTTTTCTTTTAATCTGTTGTACAACTTCTGCAGCTTAAGAAATATTTTTGTGTGATAAACATAACTCTTAATGACTCCACAGTCCTTAGGCAATATTATGTTGGGAAGCAAGTGTAGCCTTTTTTTTTTTTTTTCTTTATAGAAATATAATAGTTACAGCAAGCATGATCAGTTAGATTAACTTTCTAGGATACACACATAAGACTACAGTACACAGAAGGATCTGCGCTGTATACTTCCACAATAATATCTACTATTCTGTGAAATAAAATGATTGCACCATCTGAATTTCCAAAGCTTAAATTGTGCTGAAGAGAACAAGGATTTTAAATAATGTTATAAAATTGCAAACGTACTGAACTTACTTACCATGTTTTGACTGTGCTAACTAGCATAAGCAATGCAACAGAATAATCACCTTTTTATAGAAGTCGCTTTCTTTTGTTCCATGCAGTATGTCAGTGCAACATAAAAAGTTATTTGAACAACCAAATGCAAGACTGCAACTTGCATTAAATGCATCTTTGATGACACTGGAAGACTAAGGTATTCAATAAATGCAATGTACTCCAACCACATCACAGGAAAACCCTTGGAGAACCAAAAAGATCTGTGCAAAATGGGCCCCATTAACTTATGTGTTAGATGTTGTTTATTATTGTTTAAACTTAGCTTTAGATTTTATTCTTTTCTTAGCATTAGCATAAGTTAATGTCTTAAAATGAATTCTGAAAAGGAGTTAACGAAACTGTGCTAGCAGAAAAAGTGGGGCTGGAACCTAAGATGTAATGAGTGTCCTTACTCTAGTCCTAACAGCAGAACATAAATTCTTATGACAAAAATAAACATAAATCTGAGATTTTTAGAGATGTGACAACTGAAAAGGAAAAAATGGAGATTTTGTAAAAGTAGAAGTCACAGACTAGACATCAGCAGAATAATGCTGCAATTAGGGTTTTCCTTTCACTATTTATAGGTACTCAAAAATGCCCCAAATTTTAAAAAATCTTTGAAATGGGTAAACAAGAATAACTTATTAATGCATACAAATAACTTTAGGGGAGGTGCCAAGAAGACCAGACCAGACTCTTTTCAGTGGTGTCCAATCACAGATCAAAAGGCAATGAGCACAAATTGAAACATAGGAATCTGAATGTTAGGAAAAATTTCTTTAGTTTGCAGCTGACAGAACTCTGGAACAGATTGCCCAGTGAGGTTGTGTAATCACCTCTGGAGATATTCAAAACCCACCTAGACATGATCCTGTGCAACCTGCTGTACCTGAATCTGGCTTTTTTGGACTAGATTATCTTCAGGGATCCCTCCTAATGCCAGTCATTCTCTGATTATGTGTTTCTCTGGATAAAGATCCTTTTGAATTGAAAAGGTTACTCTGGTATGTGGCTGCAAGCTTATGATGGCAAAGGGAAGTTCCATAGAGGTTTTAAGCTTTCATACTTGTACCTCATATGAAACATTTAAAATACAATACTGCATATAAAATATCATATCTTCCAAGAATATATCCTCAATTAATCACTCCAAAAATATATATACTGAAACAAGAGATAGACACAGTGCTGTACTTCGGGTTTTTTTCCTCGAAATGCAGATTATTAATCTAAGCTTTACTTTAAATTAGACCTAAAGTAGTTCTATTTTAAGGATTTTAGATTAACTTCAAAAGATTATGGATAATTACAATTCTATCCAATGCAGGGATAATTTATTCTTAAAATGAAATAATGAAATAAGCATAAACCTGAAAAATTTCAGCTGAAATCTCAGGTCAGATTTGCAGAGGCTTTTGGCCCCACAAGAATTATTACTGAATATAATGAAGGCTAGAATTATTGCTAGAATGCAGGTTGGTTAGTGATGATTAGCCTACTTATTTTTTAAATGTTACAAGGTTGAAATTATTAATTAGAACCTAATTAGTAACTGCATTACTACAAAACTTTGCTTTATAACTTGGAATCAATAATGAATATTAACTATTGGACATTCATTATTGAATTACTTATCCGTCTCTAACATTTGCAATTCCCTTTTGACAAAATACACTAAGATAAAGCATTTCTTTTGGACACACTACAGTGACACTAGCAAAAAGATTTTCAAGGGATGTTTTATTTGTTTTGTTTAGATTTTTAAATAGTGGATCTGATTATGACAATCTAACAACTTTGAAAATAAAACTATCCTTTAGCCCAAGTTCCCATAAGGTATCTCTATCCAAAGGACTATTTTTTTTAACTTCTGCTAAAATATTTCTGAACCCATATTTTTAAAGGCATCTTGCAAGTACTGATCTCACATCTGGGGTAATCTTATTTTAAGTGAGCTTTTTCACATTGCACCTTCAGGTTTTATCTGCTTAAGCATGGGTTCATGTTGGACTCACTACACATTGCTGCACCCTGAATAAAACAATGATGAACAGTCTGTTAGCAATTCAGAGGGCATGTCCTTTTATCTCTTTATCAATATCATCTACTATCTTCTGACCTAACAAGAAGAAAACCTAGAATTTTCTCTAAGAAAAAGCAAGTTTCAAGTAGTAACTGGTAGAACTGTATTACATATCAGGAAAGAGTTGCTATTTACTGAGCCTGCCCATGTAATTCAGGGAGAAAAATGACAGGTAAATGCCCCACATGACTTATATCTCAAGTCAGTCTTTTCTTACCAGACAATTTTAAGACTGAGACAGTCTATTTTCACAGCAAATATGGCCTTTTAAAATTACTTGTTTTCCTTTTAAAAAGGCTTGTTTTCTGATCACTGTTTATGACATTAAGAAATTATTATAACCCTTAGTAAATCCTCTTTTTTTTCAGATGGAGATGTTATTTTTAAGTTCTTATTCGAAACACACCTGCTTGGAGAAAGTTTAGACCCAAACTTTTAAACTCTGCAGCAGTGTTAATACATTCTACAGATTTTCTGTGTAGATCTTACTTTATTTTATATACTCATGATCCTAGTTGCTACTCAACATGAATATCCTCTACATGACAAGAAAATTATGTACAAAAATTCCCTAAACTACACTGTCAATTCCATTAAAATAATTTTTAATCTAAATCTGCAGTTCTAGAGGTAAAGTTGTTTGAAACACAAAGAGAATAAAAGCATTCTTAATTCTTAAAATGACAATTTTTACCTAAACCACATCAAATTTGTGACAAGACACAAACTGCTGTATGTTTTTTGTCAGCTCATTATTTAATGAAGCATATAAGTAAAAAGGCCTTTTAAAAGAATTTAAGGCTAACTGTAGCATTATTTTGTTATTCAAACATTTTAAAACCTGCATAAATCAAAGACATAATACCAAGTTAATTTATATGTTCCCACCAAACTTCTGAAAATATTTTAATACTGTTTTGCTGCTGCAGTATTTGTGGTCATAAACATATCGTAATACTGACATAATAGCACATCTTGGATATTTGTATATAGTTCTGTGGCCCTGAGCATAAGAAGGACATGGACCTGATGGAGAGAGTCAAAAGGAGGGCTCCAAACATGATCACAGGGCTGGATCTTCCCAAGAAGGGACCAGATAGGCCTTATAGCAGCTATCCAGTACTTAAAGGTGGAGAGGGACTTTTTATAAGGGCTTGTAGTGCTAGGACAAGGGGAAATGGCTTTATACTGAAAAAGGTAGGTTTCCCAGAGAAGCTGAGGATGCCCCATCCCTGACAGTGTTCAAGGTCAGGTTGGATGGGGCTTTGAGCAACCTGGTCTAGTGGAAGATGTCCCTGCCCATGGCAGGTGATTGGAACTAGAAGGTCTTTGAGTTCCAACCCAAACCAGTCTATGATTCTATCATGTAAAGCAGAATGAAATCAGAAACATCCTTGATACACAATACAAGATACATGCCAAATAACCTATTTTTGTAGTTAATGCGCAACCCCATATTCCTACTGATTGTCAAGCTGTTTTTATTCAGCCGTTAGTTACCAAACTTGACAAAGAAAGAGAACACAATGTTCATTTCTAGTAGCAAGCTGGGGAGAATTGGAACAATTCTGAAGGTCAAATTGGGAATTCAAAGGGATCTTGATAAACTGGAAAAGTAGTGTGAAATTAAAGAAATGTAGCAATTTATATATCTTCATCATCCCTATTTGAGGAAGAAAAACAACTAATACAAAAATGGAAAATATACAAGAATGGAAAGCTATTGACTAATATTGTAAAAAAGTACCATGAAAATAGCAGGAAGTATCACTGAAAATAAAAATGCAAGATAAAGTGCAAAGGTATTATAAGGGTATCTAAGCAAATCTGTCATGCCAGTTTATGTTTTCTCTCCAAGAAACAATCACAGCATGATGTCATAGGAAAACAATGTCACTGATCACATCACTAAATGTCCCTTTAGGTAAGTTTTACTTTCGTGTCAATGGGATCAGTAATCAGGCCTTTTATAGATCACACACAATGGCCTTCTATGGATAATTTCTTAAGACCTTGTAGGTAAAGTGATACAGCCTGAATATTTCCAACAGGTTATAAAACACTGTTATTTTAATGCAATACCAACAAAACATGTTAATAGGTAGATGTGAATGGAATGAACTTAATGGTATTTTGAACAAAACTTTTAAATACAGAAAATGGAAAACGACATTCATTGTCCACTGCAATTCCTGGTACCAACCACTGCACTTTTTTTAATAGTTTATCACATTTTTATTAGCTGAAAGGTTCAACTACATTTTCCCATCCAGTCTGCCTAATCAAGTTTGTATAATTAAGTACTAAAGGTGAAAAATAATAAATCTGAAATACTCATACAAGCTTTACTTTATGTATGTCAAAGTAATTTAATGACATACATGAAGATAAACTAATATATGAAACTTGTTATGTCACCTAAAGCACATATTTATAATATTTATCTCCATGACTATTGCACTCTGGTCTACCCTTTTTCTTCAGCTCTGTTAGCAGACAGTGTCAAGAAAGTGGCAGGACCATATAGCTTTATGAGATGGAGGGACAGGATGCTGTGACACAAGACCAGCAAGAAACATTGCTTACTGTTTTCAGTGCTAAAGCACCTCAGAAAGACCAGGCTTATACCATCAGATTTCATCTAAATGAACAGTATGTTCTGATTCCATGCATTTGGAAATACCATCCTTTACACTTTACTGGGTTCCAAACAGTAAAGATTAAAAAATTGTGTGTTACGTTTGATACAGAGGGGGAGGTACAGTACAGCTAATGAGTTGAAGAAGAGATTGAGTAGAAGTTGGATCAATCGTTGTATGAAGTAGATGGGCATGATTGTGGTCCACCTACTTGGAAAGCTAAAACCTCAAAGAGCTAAAATAAGGTAATCCATGACTGTGTTTTTAAAAATCCACATGGTGAGTGCTATCTCACAAGATAAATTTTGATGTCATGTACAATTCAGCCACAAAATTGGAAGGGGCAGGAAGATGAGGGCATACAAAAGCTTAAATTATCATTGCTTAATATATAGCTTAGGAACTCAGACTATCTATTCCTGCTTGTTAAATGCTCTAATTGTTGTTTACTCATTTTGTTGCTTAGCTTGTTTGTTTTTATTGATTTTGTTGTTGAGTATTTTGTTGCATTTTATGCCTATTGTGGTTTGAGTTTATTGTGCATTTTAATGCAAATGTGTTTATAAGAAGTGAATCTATATTACCGTGAGGGTTTTTCTGGTTTGGTGTTTTTTTTCCCCTAACAACTTTGCATCTGAAGTCTATCATGCTGCCTAAAGGACCTCTGTAGCACACTTGGTTAAGTGACAAGACTGTACTTATTGATGAACATACTTCACTGCCTCTGAATAATCTACCAGTATAGAAAGATTATGAAAACTTAAGTCAGAACAGGTTCTAGGAACATTAACATTAATGTACATGGATAGTAAGCATTTCACATAGACTCAGGAAAGCATCTAGAATAATTCAGATAGAATCAATAGAATCTGACCCTCTGTAATCTTAAATCCTGTTCCTGAAAAGTTCTCAGTGTTCTCAGACAAATCTCTGCATTCCTTCTGAATCTGGCAGACTTTGTCTATTTGAAAGACAAAGAATCTGACAATTTAGCCTAAGCTACTTTTCATCTATCACGTAAAACTAGACCAAACTCTTCTTTGCTGGCTTATTTCAAGCATCAACTCCCTTAGTAGAAGTCCTATACGGATTTTAACAGAACAAGAAGGGTTAATTTCTTTTTTCTCTACGCAATTTCCAAAATATTAACTTGAACATGTCTATGGGGACACTGCCTTGAAGATAGATAACATATTTCAAAGTCCTTTGGAAACATGCTGTAATGGACATTTTAAAAATAATTGGGAATCATATTGCCAACATAAAACAAGACAAATATAGATTCTTTGGCAGATGTACATGCATATATCTGCTGAGAGCTATTTGAAAAGTGAAAGTATTATCCTAAAGCCAATTGTCAATCTACACACAGCCAACAAGCCTGTAACTACAGAGAATTAAGCGTCAACCAGGACTTTATTTTTTCACCAAGAACTCTTAGTGCTTGTCTTATGGTCTCAAGGTATTACACCAGAAATATTAGTAAAATTAGAACAGTACTGAATTCCATATAGACCTTGGATAGGGAGAAAATGGAACAACAGAAATAGCTTTCAAAAATTTAACCTTACTAAATTAGAAAAAAACTCAGTATTTCCCATATTCGCACAGAAAAAAAAAAAATCTTTTTTTAACTCTTGGTCTCTCTCAATGCTAAAAGGCACACAGCAGTTTTTCAATGACTGTAAAGAATGTGATCCACTGTTCTTGCACCTTACAACATTTTTTGGACTGAAAAGTTTCTTTTTCTAAGCATATGTTGGCGGGAAATATAATATCAATATTGTGGATAAATACAAATTTTTTAAAGTTTTAGAATGCAAGTTGATTTAGGGTCTCCCCCAGAACAACTATTTTCCAATGACCTGTTAAGGGAGGGTGTTTACAGAACAGAAGATTATGCTGCTAGTAGCCAGATGAGAACTAAAGAGTTGGGCCAAATTAACAGCAGGCCTTTACTGACCTTTTTTAAGTTGCTCTGAAATAGTGAACCAAACCTTTAATTGGAATAAAAGAACTGTAGTAGCTTGGCACTAAGAATATAGCTGCAGTCATCACTCTCTCTTTTCTTTCTCTCTCCCTTTCTCCAGGGAGTTTTGTGCAAACCATGACCTCACCTTTTCCATGGAATGCATCATTTGCAGTGAGAAGGGAGCTCTATCACAGATTCTTACCAATATATTTGTATTGTACTAAGGGATTAATGAAACATTCTTCTGCAAAGAACAAACTCCACCTGGATAAAGTTCATTAACTCATTTATTAAAAGTCATCCACAAAAAGAAGGTGTACTGTGTACCGAATTCACTGCTGGCATCCTTAGTTACAATACGGCAAAACCAAAAATATTTTTAATATAGTGGCAATAAATCCAGTCCCAGTGATTTACTGTTTTGTTTTGTAGGCTGTGTGATCATTCTTAGAAAGGTGTACGCTCATTTGGATTAGCACGCTAAATACCTGCTATAAACTAAACTACGCAGAATTTTAAAATTTTATATTCCTTGTAAGTGGATTTCAATACTAAAATTTGTTACAAGTTACTTCTACTTGATTAAATTTTCTTCTGCAGCCTGTCTGTCTCTCCCTGATGTGTCTGAATCAGTAACTGGGAAAGAAGTGTCCTCTATCAATCAATGACAGAAAGTGCTGAATCTGAAAATGCTGACTGAGCGCCTTTGAGGGCAGTCAGGTCTCTGATAGCAGTCAAGGGAAGTTTAAAAATTTCAATATGAGTGTTACATGCTTTTTAAAAAGATATTCAAGGATTAATCAGGAAGAAAAAATCATTCTCAAACAAAAGTGCTCAAATAAAATCATTGATCTGAGATTGGCATTTACAGAACAAAATAAAAGAATTCTATTACCCAGCTGAACTTTCTCCATTCACAATGACTAAAATAACAAGGATATATTTCACTATTGTCTTTTCAATATTGTACATCAAATAGGATTTTAAACATTCCACAGCAAACAAGAGAGTGAGTAAATATGTTACAGCCATTTAAGAGTTCATTCATGGTTGAATGTTTACAGCAGCATGTAACTTCAGTAATGACTGAGATTATAACCAATTTCCATGAATAGCAGCAGTGCTATCCATTGCTATGAGACAGTGAACAGTATTCACTTTCATTGTCTATTGATTAATTAGTTTACATGTAAAATATGTGCAGAATTTAATTTGTAATAAATATGTGCATATGTATAGTAACAGGTTTAATTAGCTGTGGACCTGTACATCCTGTCATGAAAGTATAAAATTATCATTCTAAGAAACAACTGTAATTGGCCTGTTTAGGAGGGGCAAATCCTGTCTGTTCAACCTCATTAATTTCCAGGTCATTAATGAAGTTTTCATTCTTCATATACAGAAATTAACTCTGCAAAATAGCAACTGATGCTAGGTATTGTGCATCTAAATATTGAACTAAGTTTTTATTTTGTAATAGTATTTCTTTTATTTTGAGATCCTTGTTTTCATGCCATATTTCTGAAAATACTGGCTTTATAAAATGTAGGGAGCTCCCCCAGCAAAGAAGGTTTTGGCAAAACCAAAATTGCACAGGTACTGCCAACAGAAAAGAGCCATGTAGAAGAATAGGAACTGATTTTCTGCAAAGCCAATTGATTTGATAATTGTAGACCATATTGGCAGACAAATTCAAGATGTCATTTAGCAGTGCTTTTTCAAGGTTAATGAATATGCTTGTCTCTGGCTAGTAAGAACAGCATCACTATGGATCACAATTATGTTCTTACAATCATCTGTTGTTTACATTGCACAGAGCAATGTGCCATTTCATAGATACTAAACTACCTATTTTGTGTTCTGCCCTGTACATGCAAACTTTTGCATGCATATGGCAAATGGGCCTCACTGAGTTCCTAACATGAAAATTCAAAGTTTTTTTAAAAGATTCCATTTAGGAAGAGAAAGGACCATGGGCCAAAAGCTGGTTAAGAGCTCTGAAGCTGAGCATCCAGAGAAGACATTATTTTCCTTTGGTTAGTGTCCCATTAAGGCTACTTCCAGTCTTTTATACCAGGACTGTGTAGTTCCAATTAAATAATTTTGCATTGATGATAGTTTAATTCTATGTATTTCAATCACTAGCTTAAATTTTCAATGTTAATTTTTAATGAATTAGTTATATTACAACTACACACTGTTCTGATGGAGTAGTCACTATCAAGTGGCAGAGAGACTTTCAAAACCTGGAAAATATTCTTTAATCATATGTGTACAAATAACCAGTAATCTTCTTTCCAGTAAAAAAAAACCCATAACCAACCATATTCCTCGAACAAAAATATTCAGCAGCTGTTAAATGTTTTTAGCATATTTGCACCCAGTTTTCTAAGAAATTCTTTCACGCTCAATAGGAATCATACTTCAAATCAGAAAAACAGATTGTTGGAATTAGAGGTAATTTCATTCAGGCCTTCTGCTGAATAGTTTCTAGCATTTTACTTTTTAATCACGTGTTCATAACAATAAAATTAAGATCATAAAAGACTGATCTTGCAGTCTTGCCTCTCAACACTAGAAGTATCTTTCAAACTCTTCTTTCATTATTTATGACAGAATGCATTCATTACTGCATTGCTTTAAGAGACATTAGAGATACATAACATTAAATTGATCAAGACCCAACTCTCAAATTTGGGAGAGTTATAAGATATGACAAAATAAGAAAACTGACTTTTTGTCCATAACCAGAAAATAAGCTAAATTGTACTCTAAAGAAAATGTAGACATTAATGTATTTTTCCTGATATTACCAAAGCCTTTAGTGGCTAAGTTTCAAAAAACAACAATAATAACAAAATTTCATAAAATGTGTGCAGTAAAAATGTAGTCATTCACACTGGCTGGAAGTTCTATCACATATTTCTATATTTTATGATTTAATGCAGTAGAGTAGTGAGTAAATACAATTAAAAACAGAATAATGTATCTTAAAATGTATTTCATTTATTTCTTTGAGAAGTATAATTTTGTTATGATACTAATTAATAGTATGCTTATAAGTGTTCAATAGTGCATTTGGCAAAAGTAGTATAGTCTAAGAAAAGCAAAATTTCATTAGAATACAGTTACAATATATTAATCTAAAATGTAAAAATAGAAGTGTACAGAAGTATACAGACTAGTAAGTAATGAATTCTGAAAAATTTACTTCAGAAAAATAGTAAGATATTTATATCACTCGTGAAAGTAACATCAGAACTCACTTATTTTTCACCTTCCATTGTGGAGAACTTGTTCATTCCCTTTTAAGAGTGGAGTTTAATATGTGTGTTCTCTACACTATTCTCAGTCTTCCCAACAGAAAGGCTATTAATGTCGTTCCTCTTTGCCACTGTGAAACCATCTTAAAATAAGCGCAAATACCTGAGCATACCTGTGCCAAAACAAGAAGAGTGACTAAAAAATAGTAATAAATACTTGTTGGACAGTAAAAATGATTTTTTTCATATAAAAACTTTTCTGATAGCTGAAGAATAGTGGCCTACTAAAGTTTTCTCAGGAATGGACTGAAATGTGACTTTTCTCCTTCTCCCAAAATTTATTATTTTCAAGTGGACAATTATAGAAAACAGAATGGCAGCAAGTAAGCACGTATATTGGGAAAAAATAAATTTTTCTGCTTTTGGAATAAAATTTCTGAAAGTCTAAATGTTTTCAACTTTCTCAACTTTCTCCCCATCAGATAATGCATTATCACTGTTATCCAAAGTACAGAACCTTCCTATTGCAGTGATAAGAGACTTTAAGATAAAAAGAGAAATTAGCCTTTCAAAATATTTCCTTTTCTCTTATGTTTTAAAAGTGATGGAAACTATTTCTTTAAAAAGTTAGGTCAGCATAATTTTGTGATTAACTTTATTTTTTCATGTCCCTATCTTTCCTGGAAAGCAACAAACTATAGTTGCACCCACCTGAAAAAATATCAGTGTAGAATTTCTTAGTGTACAATTCAAACAAGTGGCCAAGTAGCATGAGGAATTTGATCACTCATTCAGTTAGTTTTATCAATGCAAATATAATAAGGTAAAAAATAGGACAGAAAAGAATTTGAATTTCAATGCATTTTTTGGCTAGTAACACAGAATATTTCATATTTACATACCAGTATGGTCTTGTGGAAAAGTGTGAATTGCAACATAATGATCCAGAGGCAAAAAGGGGGAATGTGCATGTGGTGCATGTAAAAATTAAAGCATTTAATACCTGGGTATTGACAATAAAAGTGGTTGGCTGAAAAAAGTCAACATCCTTAATGAAACATAAATTAACAGTATCACTACATCTGACTGAAATATTCTTCAAATTTAGGTGAGTGCACTTGTGTTGCACTGCTAGAGTCTGGCGCAACTTTTTCTCAGAACCCACAGACATTAGGCGGTTCATGTTGAACTGGACTCCAGATGTTGTTCTGAAACTTGGTGCCAGAAATAGGTTTTGCTTTAGTTCAGAAACCATTTCAGTGATTTGTTCAAAGCTCAAATATCCAAAAAAGGCATTTCTTAGTTGGCTGGTTGAACTGTTTTGTCAAAGTATGTAGCTATTAAGTCTAACATTGTGCCATCTGAAGTTTGTGACTGTGAAAAGCCAGCTATTTACATAAATGTATTCAGCCATTTTTATGCAGTTTCATTTTTAACTGCATTGATTGCTATCAGCTCTGCTAGATTGCTTTCTTCTAGTCCAATTAAGTTAAAAAAAAATCACTGACTAGACTTTCTCAAAGGAACAAAATTATTGATCATCATATTTCAATACTGTCTCACGACATCCATTGTAAGAAGCAAACTGAAATCTTAACATACTTTACTCTTGAAAATACTAAATGTGATAAGAAAAATATTATTACTTACAGCTATCACATGACTGGTGCAAACTGTGCATCTGATCCAATTCCCAATAATGTCAATGGCAATGTTTCCATTGATGTCACTGGCACAAGGTCAATTCCTGCCGGGGAAAGCTGTGTCCTTCTGTAATCAGTTGAAAACAAAATGAAGTCAGAATATTACACTCTCCTCTAAGGTACTGGTGACTAAAGGAATTTTCTTAAAATAGTTCAGAATACTTTTTTTTACAGTATAACTTCCTCCTTCTGTCAGTGCCATTATTCTTGAGAAAGAGTAAGGTTTGAGGCTGAAGGACTGCAATTACTTGTCATTAGGGTAACCAGGCAAAGCTTACAGCAGCACTGTTTTGTGCCTAAATATCTAATGTGTGTTTTAGGCCAGAAAGAACTGGGGTAAAGAATACCAATGCTGGAAAGCATGAGAAAACTTAAGTCAATACACAGACCTTACTTAACAAGGAGTTAGGATATAACACAAACATTTACATTTTTAAATTATGAAAGTTACAAGCACCGGCTTTCAAGGAAGAATGTGCTGACTTAAGGAATATGTTACAATCTTTAGCATTTAGCTTTTGCAACAAATCTATAGTTTATACTGACATCCTGTGCATATCTCGTCAAAGCAAAAGGGCTTCCTAAAGAGCTTATGAGAAGGTTCACATCTCAAAATTAAAATAGGAATATTTTTCTAAAATAATTATGAAAAAAATCAAATTCTCTATTTTGAAAATTAAAAAATTCTTTTGCAGTTGCAAAGGACCTCTGCAGGCCCTTATTCCTGTTTTCTTCCTTTTAAAATTATGATCAAAGAGAAGATGGACAACGAAAATATTAGATTATTTTCAAAAATTTGTTCCCATGGGCATCATTTTTTTTTCCCAGAAAAAAAACCAAAACAATATGCCATTTGTTTTTTAAAAGAAATATTTAAGATTAGGGAAATACTTTCTTTTTAATCATGCGTGGTTTTTATTTCAGTTTGTAGGAGTGGGAAAGCAGTCAAGAAGAAAGAGCAAAACACCCAAAATAATGCTTAGATGGAGTTCTATGGATCTCAGTTGCCTCTCAGTTTTGCCTTCTGGCAATCTGGTTTGCAGAGTCATACTATTCTTGATCATAGTTTATTTAAGCCCACATTTCCATAAACTCCATAAGTATTGCTTTCACTGAGAATCATTACATCCCATACAGACCTCACATTCACGTCTTGTTGGCTTACTGCTTTTTCAGAGATTGCAGCAAGGTCTCTGTCTCACAAAAACTCCAGACGTGAATTAATTCCCTCAAACATCCGTTCAGAAAAAAGTCTGTTCTATAGAAACTGAAAAGCGTAGTGCATTTTAGATGCTCTTATTGTGCAGGTCTGATTAGTAAAGCCATTTTGCCAGCACCTGTCATTCTTGCAAAATTTCAGACCCACTTGTAAGAGTGATGATATATTATATGCTCTTCTATCAAACAGTTGTCCAGCAAGTCAATCAAATATGCAGCAAGTCAATGAGAAGAGCTTCATTTTCAATCATCTACTGCATTTTCACTGTTTGGACAAACAGTAAGGCATTTCTAGTCATTCAATTTGCAGCCACATTATCAAATCCCTTCTTTTTTCCAACAGTGAAACAAATATCCTTAAAGGTGAAATGCACAGCAGCAGTAAATTTGACACCATTTTTATGTAGAGCACTAAACAGTATACTGTTTATTGATCAAAGGTGACAGGGAAACCTTTTTATTATTTTATTTTAATTTGCAATCCCCCTTCTCCCCACTCACAAGAGGTGGCTCAAAGAACCAGTTTGCGACAATGTTCTCAGTTAAGTAGACTTTCAACAACCTTTCACGGTTATTTCACTTACATGAAGTGCATGTGCAAAAAGTATGTAAATGTCTCACAGCCGTCTTCCTAAGCTTAGACGAAACTGGGGAACAGAAGAGAGAAAGAAATAGGTTCCTACCTGACAACTTCTTACTTGTCAGTGCATGGCTTCACTATAGGGTACAGTTAGTATGTTTTTTGTTTAAAAGTGAAATGTGTAAGTGGAGATTTCTGTTCAGGAGGCACAATCAGAAGCCCAGTAATATCTTACAAGAAGTTATTCTACTGGGGGGCATTAAAATAAATTATATAAGTTACAGTAACATATGGGAGTCATGTCCTTGTTGAATACCTTCCTCTAGTAGGAAAAACTCTAGCCACAAAATCCTTGGTAGGATGATGCATGGTTTTTGGGCAATCCTGAGTCCCAAGATCTAAATCAAAGGCCAGTCCAAACAAGCACAACTCTCCAGTCAGACAAATGCATCAGTTGGACGTAATTGAAAGATGGAAAACACACTGAGAAGAGATTCAGGACCTAAAGCAGGAGTCACTCCAAGGCTTGAATGCAAACTCCAAGTTAACAGCATTAACCTGCAGTAGATCTGAGCAGCAGTCAGTCATTGCAATTTAACTAGTGGCTGCTCTGCTGTCATGGGGAACTGACAATATCCAAAAGATTTATGCAAATGAAAAGTAAAGTGGCTGTAGATAGATGGGTTAATAGAGTAGTAACTATACAGTGCTGCTCATCAAAATGCATTTTCAAGGTTTTCCTATGCAGTATAACAAATAAATAGGGCATGGGCAGTGAAACTTCAAATGAGGAAAGAGGGTTTTGTAAATGCAATGAAAAAACAGGAATAAAAACACACATGTTCAAAAAGTTTGGTTAACAACAGAGATTAGAATCAAGGACTGCATCAACTGATATTGTCACATAAAATATTAATGTTGTTTAAGGGAGACTCAAATTGAATGTGGTTACAGGCTTCAGTGACAGGCAGGACAGCAAATGTTTCCCAGTCATCAAAGAGAAGTGTGAGAAAGGAGTAATTAAGGGCTCTGTGCTAGTTTCTCTAGGCTTGCGGCATTGTTAGAGGAATTGTGAAACTGACAGGAGAATTTTAATTTTGTATGTAGAGCCACATCTGTAAAACAAAGGCAATTTTTCAGTATCAATACAGAAAGTTAAATGTAATCTTAGAGGAAAAAGTTGTAAACTTAGAAGTGTCATGACCCAGTCCAGACCTTTCCAAACCAATGTAAATCCAGCACGAAGCTGATTTCCACCATCTTTGGGGTCACTGGCATCACCAGCAATAACAAATGCCAGATAAATGACAGTCAGAGATCACAAACATTCGTGCAAACAATGGCTACCTTCCTGGTCAACTTTAGAAACCCAAGACATCCAAAATTACTTGCATGCTGCTCTGCAACTTACAGTGACAGCCAGGCCATTTCTTCAAACTCATTTCAATCATTTAAACATTAAGTTTGTCTATGAGCTGACCAAAGGACTACACTGACCTGAGAAATAAGCATTTCTCAGTTTGAAGAAGTGTTGAAGTTTCATTGTTTTTGTGGTATGTTTCCTTCCTCGAAGAGACAAAGTGTGGCTGATAGAAATGTTGTAAGCAATAATAGAATTTGATGAAAGCCTGTATTTCCAACTCAAAGCCATTCTCTTTTGAAAATTGACTCCAGCTGATGTATTAGCTGTTGTTTATGTGCGATTCCTTTACTCACCATCAAAAATAAAAATATCCAAAACTGATTTTCGTCAGACTAAAACATTGCAATATACTTTAAGAAAAATAGAGCTCTTATTGCCAAGAACAAAAGTTTAAAAATTTCAAATTGTATTCTGCAAACTTTGTTTATCCTGAGGAATATCTTGTCCTCTGTGAAATTAGTACAGAGAGCAGCAGGTTAAAATATTTTTAAGTGGGAATACTCACACCAGCAACTCACTGTTATTACAGGTTATATTCTGATTAAATCATTGGTCTTTTCATACAGACCTAAGAGCCATTTAGTAGAAAAAAACTCCCAAAAACTTTTCTGCTATTTTTGGTATATACTACAGAAACATAGTATTACTGTCCCCTATTCTTCTTTCATAAGCTACCGTGGTAACTGAGAATTAGCTGACATGAATACACTGTAATTTCTTTTTTGTAAAATAAACAGAAGTGGGCAAGGTCCTTAATGAGATTTTGCCTTAAGCATTTTCAAATTCACTCTAAAGTTTATAGATTAATTTTGTATAGTACATCCTGAGATTATCTTTTTGAGTTTTATAGACATAGAAATGTACATATAACTCTAAAAAACAACACTAACAACAATACTAATAATGTTAAATACTAAAGCATACACTCTACATAATACTACCTAGAGAAAGCAAAGTCATGTCACAATTCTGAAACAGCTTTCAAAGGGCCATGCGAGTCTTATTCTTTAGTGTTTTAGCAGCACTTGTTATGTTTCCCAATATTTGATCACTAGTTTCACTATGCATAATAAACACGGTCATCCATTGCCTTAGATATTTAAGACAAGAGGGGGGATGTTTAAGAGAAGAGGAGAGCCTCCACCTGTTCCACACAGCAAAAGCCATTGGAAATGGTATAGCTGTTTCACCAGTGCACATCGCCAGATGAAAACAAGGTTTTGTCCCTCTCTCTGTTCTTCAGCGCACTTCAGTGAAATGATGTTCTGCAGTAACAAGGAGAAAGGTGTGACTTACAAAACAGTTTGCTTGCTATGGAGAAGATCTTAAAGAGCACCATGAAGATCAGAAGCCACTAACTAAACCCTAGCAAACCACAAGGCAGTCAAATCCTCACTGTATATGGCCTGAACAAACACTTGGGGTGTGGGTCACTACAGTAATAGCAGCAAAATAGAGGTTTTTGTGAAAAGAAATACTTCCGTCAGTCCACATTCACCAGAGAAGCAAATGCATGACATAGCTGGAGCAAAAATAATAGTCTGAACAGTTCAGCAGTTCTAAGGCACATGAACTGCCCTTGTATCAAATCTTAGGAGAAGGGATCCTTGCTGCCAGTAGCTTGGCGGAGGAGATTATGAAAAGTCGTGTGTTATAAAAAGCTGTCCCCCCGTACAGTATCTTCTGAAGCAGGGCAAATTATAATTTCTGGGGTCATAGACTGCTCTTTAGAATAGTAAATCTAAGTACCTGACTGAGGTCTTTCATGGCACTCTGCTTCTGGACAGTCTGGGAGGCAGTCAAGGGAGATGGATTTCAAAGAAAAAAATTCATTTGGTTTCATAATAGTCTATATGCACATCACTGCTAACATAGCCAGACTAGATAATTTTTAAAAGTTGGTGCACATCATTATTGCAGTTAGAAGTTATGTATTACAGTTGCATTTACAGTCCTACAGAGAATATTTAGTAAGAGGAACTATTCAGTGATACATAGAAAACAGAAGGAAAAAACAGTATCAGTGTTTTGGAAAACAGAGGCTGTAAGTCTGCAGTAAAGTCAGGGACAAATTTTAAAAGGGTTATTCCTTCTTGGCTAAACCTCCTCTCCTATGAGTAATATTTTGCCTTCTTCATTGAATGTGTATCTCTACCTTCCAAAAGAGAATATGAAAAATGTTGCCTTTCTGACTGCTGTGATGCAACGTTATTAATATTACATATACAAGGCAGAATGCATGGTGCTTAATTTTGTAGTTGATAATAAACTTATCTACTTCTGCCAAAGTAATTCCGTTTTTAATAGACTAAGCAACAGATTAAGATCATAAATTAATTAAACAGAATTTCAAATTTACACACACTTCAAAATTCAAAATAATTTTCTTCAAACTCATATAGCTTTAAGGAATTAGTGATGAATACATCCATACTCTGTTTTCCCCCACTTCTTCAGACACAGTACTGGTAGGCAAATTCACAATGTGTGATATTATTATTGTTGTTGTTGTTTTTGTTGTTACGTTTTTTCAGTATTTTGTTGGGAGTCCAAAATTCAGGTACCAAACTCACACCGAGAGGATGCTTCCACTCTGTTTAACCAATACATAACAATACAAACCTCCACATGTAGGAAGTTATGTGTATATGACACTACAAATGTCATAGTAATATATTATTAATAGATATACCAATACATTCAATTTTTAGACATGTAATTAATTTTTTTTTTTCTGGATAAGACACAGCTGAAACAATAGAGATATAAGTTTATTCAGTTTAATTTTTTTTTTTTTTTCAGAAGGATGCATTAGGTACTTAATTTAATATTTGTAATTACAGGGATGGAAGGGGAGGAGTTGTCTCGGGAGTAGGTTCCCAGTTGTTGTAGATATCATTGGAGTACACAAAGTACTCATCACATCACTAATATTAAAGTGCTTTTTGCCAGATGGAGTATGTAAACAAAGCTGAAAGGTAAAGCCTCAGCCAGGCAAAGCCTCAGCCTTTGAGACAAAGAACAATATAAAAATTTCCTTAAATACTCTCAACTATAAAAAATATTGGTAGTCTCAATTGAAGTGCCATGCTTGGAAATTCAGGTGTAAAACAGAAAAAGGTCTTGGTAGACAGAAAAATTCAATGTATAAAGACAACCTCTGCTTAACTTACCTTTTAGAATTTGTAAATAAATTTAGCTATTTAAGCTATGTATCATGTTATGTCGATTCTCCTCTTTCATAATAAATCCTGCCCCTCAAGGATATCTGTATCCAAAGTACCTATGCTGTAATGTAGACTATAATAGCCCTCTGTGTTAAGAGGAACAGGGACAGAAATAGATACTGTATGACTAAATGCTGATTGACAGTTCCTTCACATGCTCAACTCTTCTCAAACAAAACTGCAATAAAAAGACTTTATATCATACTACTCAAGAGATAGTAAAATGTGTAAACAACTGTAACCCTGAGGAAGAAAAAATATACTTTATTATTATCATGACACACTGAAACATTATTTTTCAAATACATTAGCCAGAGATCAAATTATTCAGTGTCTAATGAGAAAGGAAGTGTTCCTTCTCAATTACCCATTAAAATGCTGTTTCTAACAAAAAAAATCACATGGAAGACTGTTACTATGTAAATACTTAAAGGAAAATATTTTCATGGCATGTGAGAAAGAAACAAGATGAAAACAGTAGAGAGACAGTGACTGAAATGTCTGCCAGATACATATCCAAGACAGCTTAAAAGCCCTTATGAAATGAAACCTAGCTTTTGAAGCTGTCAGAGTTTACCACCTTGATACATTATTGTACAAGTCTGTAGAATTCCTTGACAGAAGAACTTTTATAAAGAGCAGCTGAGACACTAGGAAAAGCATAGGGCCTCTCTCACAAAATAATGGTTTATAATCACACACATGATAAAGAAATGTATCATCTTAGTGACTGACAGACACTCATAAGTGCACAGGCAAGACGACTGGAGCCACCACAACAACTGGCTCTCAAGGCTGGCAAAAGACCTATCAACATTTCTGTCAGAAATAAGACCATTTACAAATTGGTGCCCCAATTCTCTCTCACCCCTGCCCTATTTGCTTCCTGTACTTCATTGTCTTGCGTTAAAGCCTAAGAAGTAAGTACAAGGTAGAAACTTCCAGTCTGCTAGAGAGCTTTAAATTAAGTCTGAAAAGATCTTAAATCATAAAATAATTTAAATAATAAAAAAGAAATGAAATCATACAACTTATTTTTTCATCCATAAGGGACAACATGCTTTTTTTGAGGAGTAAAAGGCTGAAGAACAAATGGAAGAAGAAAACAGATAGAGCATGTAACTGGGATTATATGGATGCTTTTTAAACGTTCAAAAAGATCTTTATCAGCAACACCACAAGGCAATCTTTGAGGCACATATAAATAAAAGGGGAGCCTTTAAGTGCAAAAAGAATGAAACATGCAAAACTGCTCTTAAAAGGTAAGAAAATAATTACATTTCCTAGAAATGTGCATGCAGGCAGATAATAATTGGACAAACGGGTGAAACAAAACCTTACGAAGGACCACAAAAATTAAAAGACAACATGATCCTTTAACAAATTGAATACAGCTTCCTTGGTACAGGAAACTTTTGCTCTGACCAGATACAACCACTTATGATCAGCAGGAGGACCAGTTAAATAAATCTGAAGATACTATGAAAAATCCTAAAGATGGATAAAGCCTGGCATATACTTCTTAGTATAGTTACAAAAAACAAAACAAAACAAAACAAAACAAAACAAAACAAAACAAAAACAAACAAACAAAAAAAAAAAAAAAAAAAAAACCAAAAACAAAAAACAAACAAAAAAACCCAAAAAAGAAGCAATTTCTGCAGCACTACTATTTGATTTCACTAACATTGTGGTTGTCTCTATATTTATGATTGGACTGAAAATGCAAATGTTTAACTCACAATGTTTGTCTTGAGCAGTCAATTTTACTGTTACTCCAGTAGAAATTTTGTTGCCCCCCCAGAGAGATGAGAAACAGTAGATAAAGCCTCTGGTCTCTTCTCGCCTAAGACTCTAAGCCATGTTTTATAACTAAATTTGTGTTAATTGGAAATAATTTACTAAATTTAGTAGCTCATGCCTTTAATACCAACTACTTCTGAAGCTGTGACAAGTGGAACACAATCTCACCTTTTTCCAGTCCACCAAATTCAGAGGAATTTGAGTTTGTGAAAGATTTTTGTTAAGTCTGTACACACAGGGCCAGGAAGAACTCTACAGTCTTAAGGGTGAAAGTGTAAACAAATATGGAGCAAAGAGAATCTGATTATCAACTACTGTCAATTATCCTTCACTATTTTCTCCTCTTCTTTGTCGTGTGACTTTCCAAATGGTGTTCTCTTGATCAAAGTAGACACCTTTCAACCATGTAAGACATGCACTCTAACCCTAGAGCAGCAATAAAGCATCACAATCTAAAAATTAACTGGAAAATCACAAAAAATTCAGACTAAAACAACGTGTGCTTTCACCTATGACATTATTCAAGTTTTACCTAGGTGCCCTTGAAAACAAAGCGCCTTTGTACAGTTTAATGACCTGACAGTATAATCTCACCTAGCCAATCTTGGAGCACATCATCTACTGCTTCTTAAACAGTCATGTTTAAGGAGCAGTAGATGTAGAGCTATCATGTATGCAGGTTTTATGAATACTCAATTCAAGTCCTCTAAGAATTATACTCAACATTATTTTTCAGAATTACAGCTCACCAAACAGGTCCAAACATGAGCTGTCGACCCCTAGGCTTCCAAAATGCATGAATCATGTTGTAGAAGAGTTCTCAACTTTACAGGAAAATTATTCAATTTGGCAAGTACATAACCTAGTGCATGCACAGTTGGTATAGTGCATCTGGAACATTTATAATCCTCCCTGTATTTGCATACACCTATTTTAGAGTAGGAAAATTAACACCTCAGATATTCCTGAGTAATTAGGGCTTCAGAAACATTTTTACAGCTTACTCTACAACAGTCCCAGGACTGTTCAAAATGCACAGGTAAATGTGCATCTAATCCTGAACTCCTCAACATGTAACATTGTTTCAGCAAGATAAAAGCAATACTCACCAAGGAAATTAAACTTCTACTTCTTACCTGAACCCCACATTCAACAGGGAAAAAGTTGCTTATTTTGAGCAACCAAATGCACCATCACTTAACAGAACTTGGCAGTGAAGGAAACATGAGAATTTATTCCACATGGAATGGGACTAGATATGCAGTGCATAGGTGATAAGGCACTGCTGCCAAGTACCAAAAGTAGCCTGAGGATTAAACTTGGGGTGAAACTCTGCAAAAATCAACACAAGAAGGCCAATTGTAAATGCAAGAAATGCTCTTTAATTCCAGTTTAATTGATAGTCAATCTGGAGTCACTACAGGTTCTCTCCGGAGACGAAAGAATCTGACCAAAGTGGATATAAACATTATTCTCAAGCAGGGAGATAGCAGGCGAGTAAGTAATCTTGCAACTGATATTTGAAATTGATTTCTGTGGAAATTGCATAAATCAGGCTATTAACTCAAATACTTATTGCATGTTTGCTGAATATCAATGCCTCAAGAAGAACTTCCAAAGAAGATTTAAATCCTAAAATTTCTCCATGAGTTGAAATTGGTTACATGGGTCAAACACTTTTCAGATGTACAGGTATTTCCTCTCTTGAAGGGGCTGACCAGGTCCCAACATCAGATCCTGTACTATACTGCTGATACAAAGTATACATAACAGATCATAACAATGAGGAAAATCATCCAGTGGCCCAGAACCAATTTAGCACTTTTCTTTCCAAAGCATTTTCAGCTACGAGCATGGGGTTGTTGCTTGTACTAGGTGACTCCTCTGGCAGATGTCTGGTCTAAGGTCAGCACAAAACCTCCTTCTTCAGTTTCATTTTTCACTCTCCGTGTGTAACAAAAGAAGAGCTAGAGTTAGCATTTTAAGGCACTTTTGAAAACAGGGTATTGGAAAGCTGAAAGAAATCATTAGCGCTGATTCAGTGCTTCTTAAAACTAATCTTATATATAAATATATATATACTACACATTTTTTTTCACAATGAGTGCTTTAATCCTCCGCCTTAAAACTAAGCAAAACCCCAAAACAAAAAAAGCCCAGCACTGATGAGCAATCTTGCAATAACGAATCAGTGTGCACACATGAGGGAAAAACAAATGCAGTTGGGAAACAGATTTCGGTGTCAAGTTTCCCCAAGTGTTGTTATAAATATCAGGAAATTAAAAAATGCTCTTAAAATGCATGAACATTATTTAGGTCTTTAATCTGGAAGGGGCATGATTGATTTTGCAGGGTGGAAACTGCCAACTGTACCAGTGCCTGCAGATGGAAGGGGCCGGCACATAGCTGCCAATTTCAGGGAATATATTTCAACTGCTCTCTAAAATGGATTGCAAAAGCTTGTTGTCTTCTGCTCGCTCCTCCAGGCTCATGCTGCACTAAACAGCTTAGGGGGAGAACGGCATCAGTCTTTTCCTGAAACAAGAACAAGTCACAGAACATGACTATTTTAGAAATGCCAAAAAATTAAAAGCATAAACCTCTGAGAGCAATGGAGCTACAAGCTGAACAGGAAATAATAGGCAACTCAAATTTAAGTCTTACTATTTACACAATGGCCATTTTAAACCACAGTGAGAGGAAAACTGACCATTAAATTTAAAGTTCTCATTTACATCCTTATAAATTATCATACAAGGAAGAGCATTTTCTGGAAACACAAGTGCACTGTGTGAAACACATTTTTTAAATGTCTCCTGCACTGTTAGAAAACAGTAAAATATGAGAAAGAAGAAGCAGACTAATTTTTCAAATAAGACCATCTTTAAATACAAATGCTCTTAAATCTCAGCTCATTTTCCTAAATGTCTCAGAATTGAATCAGAATTGAAAATCTGATTCCTGATATTTTGGATGGCACAAATTTAAACTATCAGAGCTGATAGCTGATAGTCTTCAAAGCTTCTCATACAGTCATTATGTCAGTGTAAAGAGAACTACTTTTTTCTTTTTAAGTCCCAAACTTGGTTTCTTTTGTCCTTTTACTTGGGCCAAAATGCACATCTCTCCCAAATTTTTGTCTTAACTCTTCTCCCATACTGAAAAAGTACTTTCCAGTCGCAAAAGAAAATTAAGTAGTGTAAAGCCATCTTTCTAAGCCATTTTCTACAGCTTTATTCTTTCAAAGATTATCTATTCTCTTTCTTTCTACTTTGCACTGGAAACTGTGCTTATGCCAGCACCTTGTTAAACTGATTGCTGAGTCTTTTCCTC
This sequence comes from Acanthornis magna, assembly GCA_036785705.1. NCBI lineage: Eukaryota > Metazoa > Chordata > Aves > Passeriformes > Acanthizidae > Acanthornis > Acanthornis magna. Next base: position 8,056,824 of record JAWUZG010000034.1, read on the forward strand.
TGGAATTTAGCACCATTACAGCAGGTTAGCAACAGAGGCTGTCTCAAATATCTTGTGTTAAGGACAGATCTGAAAAGTTATCTGCACTGTGGAGTAAAGCTGTTTTGCTGGCAGCAAGAATACTAGAATGGATATAAAATGTCTTGAGGAAAATTGTTGTTAGAACTGCATCCCATTAAAGACATTTGAGTGGTATTTTGTCCCCCTGGTTCCAGCAGGGGCAGAACGTCATCCCTGCTTTAGTTCTACTAGTATAATACACATCTACATATGTGCCATGAAAATAACTCATTCTCAGCCTTTCAAGCATTCTTCGTCTATACACATTTTTATTTATTTGCAGATTTCATTTGCAGACACTTGTGCCACTACAGAAACAAAATTGCTGGTTCACATTCCTCCCCAGTACATAAGACAAAGCAAGGTGCAAGATAAGCCCTTTGTTTTCTTTCTGAAACACTCCTTTCATGCTCACTGCAGGTTTGTGAGATATACTCTAACATCATTTGTTACATATTTCATACTGCAATGCCATGCTTGATTACATCAATCTATACAAAACAGAAACTGGCAGCCAGTCTCCCAATTTCTGCCAACTGTAAAGGTTAACATGTACGTTGGCATAATGTGGGTGTGTAAATAAGGAATTTGTGTAGTCCTTTATTTAGCAATGTAAGAAAACATATTTCAGGTCGGAGATGAATAGTTTTCCTTCCCTCCAGGTGTCTATTTTCTATTTTGGAAATTTCAAGGAAGGGATTAAACATGCACAAGCACTACTTAGCAACAAAACACTAAGGAACCATACTGTGTGTACTATAACTTCATTTCATAAGACTATCATCACAAACTGCCAGTATTTCATCACTGCCAAGATGTCTTTGGAGAGAGACAGGAGAAGTCAAGGAAGTGGCTCTCAAGACACCCCCAATAAGCTCTCTGCCATCACTCAAGCCTCCCATAAGGCAAGTTCACCATTCCCAAGGATAATTAACAAATTTACTTCTAGACCAACAACCTTTAAGAAAAAAAAATATTTGCCCAATCAAGTAGGTTTATGGTTTCAATTTTGCACCTCTTGAAGTTCTTATTATTGAACAAGCAAAGACATAAATCAGCGACTGTCTTATACAAGAACTGTCCGTTTAAAAGAAAGTTATATATGTTTTTGTATTTGTGAACAGAATATTTTCTAATCTGATGCAGAAATCCAGGGTAAATTAATCTAAGGTAAATGATATGAATTTTCTCTGGATATTTTATTCTGGAGTTGCACAAAATAAAGAAACCATTTGGCATGAATAAGCAGTCATTTAACAGTAAGGATAAAAAGGAATTATTGATAACCTTTGCCCTCTTGTTCAGAATCTTGCTTTGTGTAACAATTTGTAGTGATGACTAATAAACAAAACATTCAAATAAAGATTCACAAATTTTTAAGCAATAACAGTACTGTATTTGCCATCCTTTTATATGTACTTTACTGTCTTCCATGAATTGTAAACTATAACAATGCATTCCTCTGCTAAAGTATTAGAAAAGAAAAAAATTACAAGTCATATGAAATGCAGTCAGTAGTCAGAAAGTAAATGCTTTCAAAGGTCCTAGTCTACTGAGTCTCCAGGATAAGATGTAAGAACAGAAGGGAGAATTTAAAAGTGTGCAGCACTTACTAGAGGTGGCACAAAGGTGATCGCACCTTCAAAGCTGACTTCATAATGGCTTAAACACTGAAGGAGCACTAGCCCAAAGGAAAGGCAGTGACTATGCATAATCACCTCTGCTTAAATACAGAACATTAGTTCAAGACTCTCCCTGTCAAAAATCAAAAGCCTGGAGAAACAGAAAATACTAAATTGAAGCTTCATAGAAAAGTCCTTCCTACATCTACAGCTCTACCTTTAATAAACACAACTAAGCAAAAATAAGTTTTCTGTTTGATAAACTATGAATGCATTGACATTATTTTTGTGCTGTTTTGCTGTAGTGATTGTAGCATAAGGGTCAAACCCTGAAAAGTAAATATTCTTAAAGAAAATGTGATGAGCACAAAAGAGACCTATATCACTTTAAAATGGATAACCTGTGGCTGCATAACTCTAATAGAACTGGTACAATCTGCACACATACTCTTACAGAGTAAAATATATTTGAGTTTGGTGTACTTGCAACTGTCTCTAGAAAAAAAGGCTAGAATTTGTAGAACACAATTACAGAATCAAAGAAGTAGAGCAATAGTAAATGTGAAAGAATTTCACTTGAAAATGTTGGATGAATGTTATGAAGTGTTCTCCAAACAAAATGGCCAGCTGGAGATTTTGAAAGGAAAGGATAAATTATATGGTTTAGGTGTGTTGCTGCAGGAACATAGATAATTTCTCTTATATTCTGAAGTGCAATGCCAGAGAAAAAAGGTTTTCTGATGTGACTAATAAAAGCAAAGGCTGAAGTGCAACAGGAAGAACTGTGATTAGAAAAAAGAAGAAAATATTTGCAATGGGATTCCTAGAGTCTCTTATTGAAGAACTACTTAAGAACTACTTATGGAAGACACTTGTAAGTCCAAACAACAATATTCCAGTATGCTCACATTGGGCCAGAGTAAAAAAACATTTAGATTGAAGGTTCTAGTGATAAGAAAACATGAGAAAATGCCACCATCTGATCAACACTTAATTAATTTCAGTAAATATGAAGCTATTTTAGTATGGCAAAGTATGAATATACTGCAATTATTTTTCTTCTTCAGGGTAAGACTAATTTCTTGAGGAGAAATTATGCTCATCTTTACATATATTACTGAAAAATTAATAATGAAAACCTACATCAGAGATTAAGCTAGCACGTGTTAAACAGATTCTTAAAAATATTTAAGAACTATTATCTTTTCTGTTGTGAATATAAGCAGATAGATAGACTAAACCTTCTTATGCTAAGAAAGTCAGTTAACTAAATGGCGTTTGTAAAGATCAGCTCAGAAACTGCAAGTACTGCAACTGCATATTTGCACAGTGCATACCAGAATGGACCCTAATATCACCTGCAGCCTCTAAACACTACTGTACTATTGCTCTTAATAGTAATAACAACAACATTCATCGTATTGGATATAGCAGTTCCTATTTTTGTATTCACAGTAAAGCTTTAAAAATTTTCAAGGCACTTTCAGAGGTACTTTTTCTTAAAGATAAAAAATAATCCTAAGTGTTTAACTATAATCACAATTGGGAAAATACATTAGTAATGTACACTTTAGAGCACTTCTGAAAAGCTACACTCCTAATACCAGGTAAATGATATATGTTTTAGAAACACTTATGAATGCCTATTCACTTATTAGTCTGGCATGGCTTCAAAACAGTATTGGCTAAACAATGGTGCTTCCATCATGATTTTGTGTATGGTCAATGAAGTAAACAATATGCATTTTTTTAAAACGCTTGAATGTGTGCTTACACAGCAGTTTATTCAGATCCATTATGGACATCCAAGTAAATAAATGTTCTAAAGTCCATAACTATATATTTCATAAATACAGTGCTGCTAGTTTCGACAGAATAAATAATAGGCACTATAACAATACCACAAGCGCAGGGGTTTATCCAACAATGTACTTCACCACAAAATAGATTTCACAACTTCTCACTGGCATTTTCCCCTGCCCCCCATCATTTCTTTGTTTTGTTTTTAAAGAAAGGTGCTAAAGGGGAGAACATTACCTTTCAAGAAGCTGTTACATTTTGAGAATACACAACCATTATGAGAAATAATAACATGAAAGGGAATTTTTTTCTTTAGAATCCCTGTAGAACTGTAGGCCCTTTTTTGATTTCACCACCTTACTTTGACCACCAGCTGACTTAGATGAGTTGTGCAGTTTAGAGCCACAGTTTTACATTAATGGCATTTGTTGCTCTGAGTAATTGCTCAGTAAACATTCAGGAAGGGTTTTGTATCTGAGCACAAATACCAAAGGTGAGCAAGTTCTTTAATAACCTGATGCATAGTTATATGTGGGTGAGACCTTGCCTTTTTCAGCCATCCTGAAAGCTCTTTCACCTTTATTCTTCTTTCATTCATGTTTTAGGAGTGGTAAGAGGAAGAATGATACCCTAGGGATGAAACAAATAACTACTAATCAGAATTGCAAATAGATAAAGGGATAAGATTAAGATCTCATATCTGTTTTGTAAGAAGCTGGGAGCCATTAAAGGAGCATGAAAAACTGAATTTGGCTACAGTCTGTGCCACAGTGGCAAAAAAACCCCCAATTAATTCTTAACAGGCCTTGAAGTGAATAGAAGATATGGATAGAGGGGAACAACAAAGAGGGAGAGAGACAAATCAAGAAGGCTTCTTCAGCAAAAGCCCAAGACAGTAAGTTAGATCCTATTGAGTATATCAGGAGATTCCATAGATGTTTAAGACAGGCTTTAAATATTCAAAATAGACAAAGTAAGGCTTTTGACTTTTAGATAAGCTTTCCTTCCACATGGACCCATCAAATGATGATTTTCCAGGGCCCAAGGTAGACTAGTTTTCGAAGAACACAAAAATGTCTTAATCTCTCAGAGATGGCAGAGGATTCTGTATTCCAAGCAGCCTGTAAATTTGCAGCAGTTTGATGATATATGTACATGACACCCTTGCAAGTATTGAAATTAAATTAAAAATAATGAACTACTTAAAGTCTATTCATGGATATTCCTGACAGAATCTACGTGGGCTTGGGAGAAAGAAAAATTTGCTAAATTCATAATTCACTTAGGAACAGTTTGCTCAGTGTATGACCCATTTAAATGTTTTAAAATGTGCATTTTTTTTTACTGGTTGTACTCTTCTTTAGTCTTCAAAGAGCCATTAAAATCACTTTTTAAAGGTCCAACAAAAGACCTAAATGAATATAGGAGTGACACCTTGATTTCAGAAAGGCTATGTACTCACTAGTGTACAAAAGCCTGAGTATGACTTCAGTCTCATTCCAGGGGTGGTGAAGTAGGAAGGATTACAGACGAACTGGTTTTATGATACGTGAACATTCGACTTCATCAATTGCATAGTGTTTATTCTTGATGCTCTGTTGGGAAATACAGCACAAAACCGGCTTTTTTGACACTAGATTTGTTACTATAATCCACATTTTATTAGTACAGTAGAAGGATATTTAAGAGTGTTAGAACCAATAGAATATTCTAAGAAGTTTTCAGAACAAAATAAAAACCATTAAATTAGTCCACAAATTTATCTTCAATGCAGCAAGAAACTGATATGCGTTTATCTTTTTATTTACTATGTTAATTTTCCCATTTAATTTATCTAATTTCTTTTTGGGATCTTACCAATGTATATAAATACCTGTCTGAAAAGAGCAAAGCAGACAGAGACAGGTTTTTTTCAGTGGTCCCTGTGACAGGGCAAGAGGCAATGGGCACAAACTGAGGGAAAGTGCCTCTGATCAGGGAACACTTTTTAACTGTGAGGATGACTGAGGTTGCTCAGGAAGTTGATGACTCTTCCTCAGAGATATTCAAAGGCCATGGGGACAGAGGCCTGGGCAACCAGCTCTAAGTAGTCTTGCTTCAACTGGGTTGGACTAGATGACCTCCTGTGGTCCTCCCAGCCTACACCATTGCCAGATTCTGTAAAAGCTATTTATTCCAACTGATTTGTTTTAAATTGTTCATTCCTGTCTCAAAGTCACATAATTTTCCTATAAATTGTGTGTCCCATAAATTTTTATGAATAATGTTTTAATCCACAAGGAAATAAAATGCTTTCTCAGGTTTTTTTTTGTGTGATCTAAACTTCATAGCAATTAATTCCTCACCCCTGAAAACAAAGCTACTAATGTTATTTTTATGGGGTTTTTTCAACTTCTGAAACTTACTTTGAATTTTGGTAATTGTGTCAGACAATGGATGACTGAGATCTACTATACAATCCCTCATGAGAGATTTTTCACCTTAGATTTTATTAAATAGGAATATTAGTAGTATTTCATTCAGATCAATGTAAAATTTTATAATAGAAAAATTACTCAGGAATGGTTAATTTTGAATATACTTGTTCAACTTGTACCAACAAAAGCAAATTGTGATCTGATTGGAGCTTAGTTTTAAACAGCTGCTCCTATGTTTTGTCCTACTGGTATTTCACAAGTCATTTAGTTCCATGAAACCACTAAGGTTTTTTTACAGTGGTCACGTTATCTAATATCATGCGAGAAGTAACGTTTTAGTTCTGTTTAGATCTCTTGTAAAGCTGGAAGTATGATCACTGCATCCTGCACTGTGGGCTGTATAAGAGGAGATACTTACTACTCATCAAGTCATAGAATAAAATCAGAGAATATCCTGAGTTGGAAGGGACTCACAAGGATCATCAAAATCCAGCTCCTGGCCCTGTCCAGAACAGCCCCAAGAATCACTCCATGTGTCTGAGGGAGTTGTCCAAACACTTATTGAACTCTGGCAGGCTTGGCTAACCTCGTCCCGTGAGCTGGCAGCCATACATTTGTTCTGCTTTGCTTTAAGGATCAGAAAGTCAGTTAGAGAAGAAAAATGTGCATGCAAAGTTTTTGCAACTTCCACCTAATGCACATTACCTACACCATGATGAAAATTGTTTACAGTGTTCTAATTTCACTATGTAGAGAAAGAGGTGATATGAGATGAGAGTTGATTTCAAGACTTTTCTTGCTGGAGCTGGCTATGACTGCTCTCAATGTAAGTTCACCATCCAGCAGAAAAAAAGTCCCTTTAGTTTGCAGGAATGATGTAGTCACAGGAGAACCCTCAAATTTTTTATCTCTTTCCCACAGGAAAACAAAAGCAAAGTTTTCTTCAAAGAATAAACCGGAGCCCCGCTAAAAGACTTCACAACCACTAACTTCCTGATAATAGTGTCTCTAGGTTCTATCAGAAAAGGCCCTCCTACCTTTCGCAGCTGTTTCTCATCTCTCTTTATAGAAAGACACTGTAGTAAAAAGTTCATCAGGTAAAGATTAAGCATGCTTTTGAATCATCTGTGCTGCATACAGGCAATAACAATCAAGTTGCTGAAAATTAACTAGTTGGGTTTGAAGAAAATATATTGCTTTTAAAAAATACTGAGGAATCTCTTCCTTTTTTTTTTTTTTTTTTGATTGCTAATAAGTATAACACACGGACTACTGAAGTAAACATTTTCAATTGCTCATACCTGGCCAAAAAGCAAGATGGTCTTTGTATTTTGTACTTTTTCAACCATGTTTAATAAAAGGATATCCTAGGGATAGGATTTAATGTAATTTGAGAAGTTTTTTATTTTCCTGTTGGGGTTTGGAAACACTGCTGTTGTCAGAGGAACTAAAGTCTGCCTTCACCACCCCCACCCCCTGTACAGAACTAGAAATCCAGAAATTACATGTCTTTTAAGAATAACTGTAAGATTTAGTAATCTTTTAAAATGTTTTCCTATAATTCATCTTGACTGTTTATTCACCATTTTTTTCCACCAGCTTTTTTTCTGTCTATTTTCTTGTCATATGATGGCTTATTAGTGGTTCAGAAACCATATTTTAAGGATAATGGGAATATTTCTACTGACATGCAGTCACAGTCAAGATTTTATTAAGTATTTCTATTTTTTTACCAATTTATTAAGCATTTTTTAAACTCCTGAAGTGTTTATCCATACAAAATTTCAAGCAAAGTCATGTAGCATCTTTACTGGTTTAAAAAATACATACGGTAAAAGATGTAAGAGAAGTAAAAGACAAAGTAAAAGACATAAGAGAAACTACTGGATGAACATGATGTTTCTTTAAGGCATATCACCTGTTACTGAAGATAACAACTATTAGCAGCAAACTGTGTTATTACAGGTATAACAGGTGGCAACAAAACCACAGTAGAGGAAGAAACGCAGAGACCTGGAAGTTGAAAAGATCAATAGATAAGCAGAATGTTAAGTGATAGCTAAAATGAGATCTTCTGAGAAATTAATTTTGTGACATAATATGCGAGCAAACGTGTGATTTGAGACCAACTTTAATATAGGTTTAGACTCAAGATGTACAAACTGCAAAATGCTAGTAAACAGCAAATGAAGGTACCATCCTCAGATTTGGCTGCTGATTTGAGAGGTATCTTACGAAAAACTCCTCTTCCTCCACAGACTTCTTCCTAGTGTTAGAGAAAGACAAAATAAATATAATAAAGAGTATTTCCTGTTGTGACGTAGAACATTGCCTACTCCGGATATCTGTCTTTTCTCCCTCAGCTTTTAGTGAAGAGCCAAAAATACATACATTTCAAAAATCATGTCTTTTTTTAGGCATGGCCACCAGTCTTACAAAGGTATGATCACAAACACATTAGGTAGCATTTATTTGTGTCTATTAAATCAATGCCAGACAAGAGACTAAATGACCAAAAAAAACCAACCACCACCCCCCCCCCCAAAAAAAAAACCCAACCAAGGAAACCCAGGAAAACAAAACACAGCAAACCAACCAAACAAGCCCTGAGTCTGAGTCTGAACATATGGTTTTCAAATGTTGCTCACCCCACACTTGCTTTTTTGTATTTTGCTTTAGTAATTCCAGCATTACACTTCCTGCCATTTGTACAAGCATCTCTGGTCAAATTTTAAGGTGTTCAAAAAGCAAGGAGCCACTTTATTCTGTTTTGAAGACATGGTATATCTGATATACCTCTGATGTAGATTCACTGGAGACATGACTGATCCCTTCTTGTGCCATAAATCCAGTGCACATCAGTCTGGCTGTGCATACAAACACATGCTGTCTCTGACTTCCCAGAAAAGAGAAACACTGCTCTGGAAAGGTAAAATGATGGTTAGTATGTTAGTCTGAGAAACTGAGATCATAATTTGTCGTACACAAACCTACCAATAAGAGTGCAAAACTGGAAATTGGAAAAGAATGTTTAGAAGTCAATACCTCAGAATACCAAGCTATTCAAGAAAAGACAAAGTTAACTGAAACTTGGTTTTGGTCTTACCAGTTGGAAAATGTGCTCACATTCAGATAATTCAGATAAGTAGTCAAAATTACCTATCCAGGAACAGTACCATTAAGAAATCAAAGACCTTTCTGTTAAATGAATTGATTTCCTGTTTAAAATGTGCAGCAATGCAATTGAATTTACTTTTCTATTTTGGAGTATGAAGGGGCTTCAAGTATTCAAAAATTTTAAGATAGAGTTTTGTGTGTACCTAGATTTCTGTGTATTCTTCATTTGAAATCCTTTCTAAAAACCTCACTATTTCAACATGTTCTTATTTATTTTCTTTCCACTGATTTACTGTATAGACAGATATTCCTCCTTGCTCCTTTTCTCTGCCTTCCCCAAGTGAAGAAGCACTACTGGAAAGACAGGCAAAAGGGGAAAGCTATTAACAACATCTGACTTTGCACGAGTCTTGGTTTTTACATAGAATTAGTGCAACATATGGCCTCAGATAAGAGCAATACATTTGAGCAGGGTCTGCCTGACAACACTACCTCTAGGTATCCCTGTGAGTGGCCTTAACACACCCAAGTGCATACTGGATTTGTGCTTTGGTCCTTAAAGCATGAGAGCCTTTCATCTTTCAGATTCTTTAGGCCATTCTTGTGAAGTCTGTAACAGCAACAGACTATGGGAGGATAGACACCCAAAAGGGAAGCCCTTTTGGGCTAGTTCTAGTTGGGAAGGTTCTAGTTTAGAACCTGTTTGTTGAAATTAGGAAAAACTTGATAAAGATTCGCTTGGAAGAAAGGAACATAGCTGCACTCATTTGCTAAGGTCTGCATTGTCACTCAGAGTACAACATGGGAATCTGTTAGACATATAAGTGGTGATTCATGAAATGTTGATTGAGCTCTCTGGCTCACACAAGCAGGCAAAGAACTGACTCTGAGATACACCTGCTTTTCTGCTCTTTACTAGATGTCTGATAGCGCTCCCTCCTCTGAAACAGCCATCGATCACAGTCAGCAAAAGTGCTGCTTCTCTCAGCAACTTCAAATCACAGCCTGGCATCTTAGTGTGAGCCCAGTCTCAAAAGGTGTTTAAATTAAGTAAATTGGGGCAGCTGAGGCCCAGCCATATATTCTCTTTTGTCTTCTGTTACAAAGATGATAACCTTGGCTAAAGGAATGAGATAGCAATAGAAAAATACATACAGGAAGACTCAGCAAATGTCATCTGCTAGACATCCTAGGCCTACTTTAGGATATTTTTTCATATTGGTTTGCAGACTGTTTAAACTTTTAAAAGAACATATTTTTAATTGATGGAAATATGATTCTTATGCAAGCATGCAAGTACATCCAGTATTGCCAAATAGAGTTCTAGCATTCCGAAACCTTCAGACTTTGCTATTGTTATCACTCAGCAGCTGCTGCATTTGGTCTGATCTGTCCACAAATCCCTGCTGAAAAGGCTTGTTGATTTTTTTTCCCTAGATTAGATGTCCTTTTCTTCCACCTGTAGTCTTCACAATTAAAACTACATGAGGTCCTCATATTTACTATGAAGAATCATGAAGATATCATCTTTCATATGGGAATTTACATGTGGGCATATGCTTTGTCTATTGCCCTTCAAATAAAATTCTCACAATTTTTGAATGACACAGACAGAATACAAACAATATCTTAATGTTTACTTAAAGTACTGCTAGATCTAAAGAAAATTTATTACCAGAGCAGCTATACACAAAATAAAATACCATGCATTTTCCTCTTTCCCGACAAATTTACATAAAATTAAGTGAAATCTAATTTGTCCTTTCTATAGTGCTGAATTGATTGGATAATGGTAAAACTTCCCAAAGGATGAAACCATTCCTATTTGCATACTGATTAGTCTGACAGGACTATATTGACAGTGTACGTATGTCTTAACACACAAACTCCTGTCATTTCTATTAATTCAATGTGGAAAATATATTTTTAGCAGAGACTCAGATTTCATGTTTATAACTTGACAAATTAGTTTAGTGCTGCTGTGGAGATAGAATCAAACTGCTGTGTTTATACTATGTTGCCTCTTCAACTATGACTATATAAAAACAGCATTTACTAAAGGAAATGGAAATTCACTTTAGACGTGAATGCTCTGCTCAAGTAAAAGTTCTGGAATTTAAGAAGCACTTAGTTGCTGCATTAGGCCATTTAGGATGTTTCAGCGTCTCAATTGACTGTAATACCAATCTGCTCAAGTGCCCTGTTAATGACCTTCCATCTCACAGCAAGCTCAGGAATTCAGTGTTTATACTTTTCTTTTTTTTTGTAACTATACCATGAACAGACTGAAGGACAGATCCTTCTTTCTCTCACCACTGTGGCAGAAGGATGTAAAGTGTTATGACTTCAAACAAAAAAAATCTAATCTTCATGCCTCTTAATGAAAATTATCATTGGCAAAAATTAGAAAAAGGGAACCGCTTCAAACAGGGTGTTAAATGTAAAGAAACAGAGTTTTAAATGTTGACTCTAAATAAAAAAAATTGTATGCATTAACTCCCATGTTGCAGCATGAAGCATTCTTAGTTTTGTGTTATTGTTCTAAATGAATACCTACAACACAGTAATATGTATCTAGACTGAGAACACCACTACCGTTTCTCAAAACACTCCCTAGAATTTTAATATGACTAGTAAGCAATGTAAGATATATATAGGGAGAGGACTGGATCTGTGCCACTGATCTAGCTTCACTGCAGTCAAAAATATGAGTCATTTTCACAAACTCAATATAAGATCCAGAATATCTGCTATGTTAGCAAACCTGAATACTTAATCATCTACCCTGCCATGTCTTTACCAAATGGACTAAGAGCATGAGAAAACTTCCTTGAGTGATATCACTAGCACTTGTCTGCATTGTTTACATTTTATTGTGGCAGACTAGTAAAAAATTGAGTTACAGTATTTTGGAAAATACTAAAGCTAAACTCAGTTTTTTCATTTTTTTTCACAACCCTAAAAATAAGACACCTACAAATACTTACTTACTTTTGCACTCTTTTTTCCCACAAAAAAGCAGCACAAGCCTTTGTGATTTTTTGTCTATATACATTTTCTAAATTATCATGAAAAAGTTATTGACAAAAAACAATTTGTGATGCTCTCAAACAATTCTAAAAGACAAATGCTAATTACGGAGACCAATAAAGACTTTAGAAAGTAGTTGCTCCCCACTCCCCCCAGCAGAAATTTGAGAACGTAAAACTCTTGGCTTGCTTTTAGAATTCTGGTTTTGCACATCTAGGAAAATAATCAATGCCTCGGAAAACACAAATTCTTTTAGGCTACCCATACTTAAAAATCTCAGTAGACTATGGGAACAGGGCCTGTTGTAGGATAACAGTTATCCCCAGTTCTTCACAGGCAGTTATGGACAGATTAGAGACTTTAGTATGCTGCAACATGACAATCAGACATATGTAAGCATTCAGAACCTAAAATTATGGCTGTTAAATGAACATGGTTCAGTTTAATTTTCATCTCATTCATAGCATAGATCACATCAGCCAATATTTCTAGTTAAATGCTTGACCCCTTAGCAATATTACATAGCAAATACCATCATTGAAGTTAGTGGGAATTACAAGGCTACAGTCTCTGTGCCCTCCTCATACTCCAGTCTGACTGGAGTGGGAATTACTGTGTTTGTGTATTGATCCTATCAGGAAGAACATATAGAAAGGCTTTAAAATTGCTAACATTTAAAACACTACAATTAAATCAGTTTTCATTTCTTAAAATGCCATTTTCAGGAAAACATTCTTTCTTTTTTTTAATGTTTAATTCACATTTCTTTACATTTACTGTGGAGAAGAGTATCTATCAAATATTAATACCTCTTATTTACCAGTTAGTTCATTGAGCCCTGGTCCTCATTTTTAGCCCATTAACATATTCCTTAGGAATAATCTTGCATAGCTTTTCTCGTGGGTTTTTTTTTCTATCTTTGCAGAATATATTTCCAAAGTGTAGTAAATTGTTAAATTAGGTACCTCTGACCACAACTGATAAGTCCTCAAGGCAAGGTAAGAAAATAAACCCTCTGCACTTAAGACATGTAAGGACTGCTTTTACAAAGGGAAATTCCATTTCCATAAATATGAAGCACCTGACCAGATCCAGTCACCTTAGTTTCAGTATTATTGCCACACCTACAAAGATGGGGTCCCATTTCAGATGTGGAATGCAAGGAACAAACCAATTAAAGTAAAACTAAACCTTGCAAATGTAGAAATCTCTATAGAAACAAATGTTCAAGGAATTGCATCGAATCTGTGGACATTTCTGAGAGTGCTACACCAAGAGCACCATTTTCTGGGCATGGCAGAACTTAAGCCAGCTTTACAAAATCCTGGGATGCCAGCTGCATACTCTAGAGCACCAGCTACTGGCATCAGGTATTTCGCTGTTTACAGAAATGGTACTCAAAGGTGTATCAAATTGAATCTTCTAAATAGCACTGGAGCAACAGACAGAGCTGGCAGATTTGCTTGTGCAATTTCTTGGCACAGAGAGCCAAGAGCAAGAGGACCTGCAGTACAAAATCAAGTGTACTCTGATGCAACAGCACCAGTGAAGTACTGTGCAAAGAGTTGCCCTGTTAGGTGCATCTGCTAAGAGTCTTCTCTAGAAGGAACCACAACTTGAGGGGATTTCTTTATTAATTAAGGGAAATTAAGACATTTGTGGTTAGTGTTTCAGTAAAAGAGGAGAGGTTTGCTTTCTCAGCTCCTTAACTCTTCAGAGACAGCCCCAAAATTCTCATTGCCTCATTTTAAATGTCTGCCTTAATATTTCAAGACTCCTCAGAAAAAGCAGGGATTTCTTGCTTAGAATACATCTTCAGGCTTCCTGGGCATGAAACCCTGAGCTGCACAGCACCCTGCCATTTGGAGATGGGGCACCAAAACAAAGAGAACAAAGCACAAAGCCTTTAAACCTGAGCTACTCAGCTGGACATTGCTCCCCCAAATCCTAAAAGCCCAGGTTTAAGCATTTTCTGGTGCTTTTGTTAGCTGATTTATGTTGGTTGGTTTGGGTTTAGTTCTTTCTGCTCACTGAAAGAGGCCCATCCTGTATCCTTCCACATCTTCCTGCAGTGCTGAAGCTGGCATCAGGAAAACAGCAGGCATGTGCCACCAAAGGGAGTGGGGACACACCAGGGCAGAGGTTGCCCATTGGCTTGGGAAAATATCACAGCAATCTGTCTTCATTTGTAAACCAAAGAAATGAGCTGTTTTTTTGAAGTTTTACGGATGCATGTGGTGTGACATGGATTTCTGGCCTGTAGGAGATAGACTTCTTTTAAGGCTGTTCATTGGGATGCTTTGCAAAATCATCAATCTTACATTTGCTCCCCATGTCATCGTTTCATTATTCAAGCTTGTTTTGACATAATATTAATTTATAATTTCATGCCTTGTGTTTCCATATTATTTATAAAATTATTGTCCACTGATAACAGAGTCTTCTCACTGAACAGCTTATCATGCAAGTAACTAAATTTCTTACCTGTTTCTCCTTGTAGACTATTTAGAACATGACTAACCCTAAATCCTTTTATACTCATCTGGTAACCTCATAATTTCCAAACAGAAAAAACTACTAACCTTTGCTGGAGTTTAAGAAAATGGTTGTTTAACTGAATTGACACCTCTATACAGATTTTTCTGTTCATTTTAAGGGACAGCTTCAATGTGAAACAATTTTACCATTGTCATTCAAATATGAAGACTGGGGTTCTTTGCTGTTTTCTATGTACACAGTGACTACTTGAAGGAAATTTTTTCATAGACAATTCATTTCTCCTTCAAAGAAACAAATAAAAACTGAATTGAGAGTGCAAATATAAACTGCCACCTCACTATTTTACAGAACTATAATAGAATATTTAAATGCAAGTGAACTTAAGCATCGCTTTTCCAAGTAGTTGGTGGAAATATTTACAAATGTTGCTGCATATAAAGCATTTATGATGCCTACAGGAAATTACAATCACTCTCTCTTTTAAAAAGAAATAGGTGGAAGATATAGACAGGCTACCGGCCTGGCTTTAAAACAACAAATGCATCATACACAATAAATTATAATACATAAAACATCCACCTGACATAAAATTACCTTACAACATATACTTAATTAACCAAATATTTTTCCTGAATATGACACATCAGAATAAAAACAGAACCATAAAGCCAAATCTACACATGAGCATAATGAACTCTCAAGATTTGGCTTTTTTTATATAATGGTGCCAGGAAATATTATGTTGGGGTTTTTTTCCAAAAATATATTTTCCGAAAAATAATAATCATTGAAGTGTATGTTTCCCATGAATGCTCGCTACAATTACACAGCTGCACTTATTGAAAAATATTTGCTTGCCACAGTCACTTCCCTCCCCAAAACATCAAAATGCTTTTTGAAAAATTTGTTTATTTGAATATGAGTTTTAAAAATTATCTATTTTTTAGGAGCAACTTCAAGCAAGGTATTCTGAAAATGGTAAGTCAAAACATAAAAGTTTATTCTATTTCAAACTGGAAATTGTTAAGAAACAGATTGTAGGATGCTTGAGGTCATGAATCATTTATTAGAAACAGGTAATCTGGCTTCCAGATTCAGCTTCAATATGTGCTTTAGAAAAAGGTTACAGCTTCATCAGAAGAGACAGAAGTGTTTCCTTGTGTTTAATAATCCTCGCTCCAAACCTTTCCCCCTTCACAACAAAGTCCTCCCTTTAAAATGGGAAACACAACTAAGTAGCCCACTCTATTCAGAGCAGCAAGTCTGAAACAAAACAGGCCCCATGGGGCAGGCTACCCGGGTCATCAGACTACAGAAGTGTCCTGAATACTTCTCAATCTTTTCTTTAGGAAGTCATGTAGGCAGGTATTTGCTGGACCTGAAATAAGTATCCAAGTCTCCATCACTTTCAATAGCTACAGTTAGTACCCACTTAGAGGAATTTTATCTGACATTAATCACTTCAGAAGTGATATCATTACTGAACTACAAAGCAAAAGGGAAAGCATCTCTTCCTGCCATGGAATTAAGTCTTTCATTTTGCTAATACCGCAAGTGCACCTAAACATATATTCTGGAAATCTTAATAAACACGGTTAGTTATTTTAAAAACACCTTTCTTTTTCTTTGTAAATGTTAACCACATCAGCCATTGAATAAAATGTACTTGGGTTTGAATTTTGACTGATCACCTGAAAATCAATTATTTGCAGTGTTTTAATATGCATTTTTAAAACTCCAAATATGCATCCACCAAGCTACATTTGTTTTTCATCCATTATTTTTATTTGCCACATTCTTCACATTCTTGTGGTCCTATTTTTTGCTTTCCTCTTCTGAGTATTCCTTTCTAAATTCCAACATATGATTTTACCTAGGATTTCCCTGGTAATTCACAGGTAATATATGCAAACACTTTGCAACCATGAAAACAGTGATGCCATTTCTTCCTTTGTTCCCTTTTTTTAAAGAAATCAGTTTTATTATTATGTGGCAAGTATATTGCTCTTGTGGGAACAGTGTAAAAGGCAACCCAAAGGATGCTGAAGTAAATACCAAATATCATGCCTATTCAAAAAATATTAATTTATTTTAACTCTGAACAAAAGAGAGTTCTTACAGTCATCACATATAATGCTGGGTGCACATTGTAAGCCATTTGATAAGTTTTCATCAAGTCTTTGATGAAACATGGGAAAGCCCTGTGCTCTCCAGCAACTTATTTCACAGTCTGTATGTCACAGAAGTTTGAAGAAGATGAAGCTTCTGCATTTTGTATTTCTGGAATCTTTCCAATTCTAGTGTGAGCTGCATTGGTAAGGGTTTATCCAGTGTTTCCTCTGCCCACTAATGAAAAACACAGAACCATCTTGGCAGGTTTCAGAAGCTGCTACCTGGACCATGAAATAAGCACATCCTTTAGTGCAAATGGAGCAAGAACACTTGTGTCACACTTCTGTTACAGAGATTGGCAACATTTGTAATTGTCAGCCTGTATTGATTGTTTAACTTTTCCAACTACATCGATGAAACTTCAGGATAAAAGATGATAAATCATACAAGGGTTAAGAAACATGCAAAGTAGCTTCCCAAGTCTTAATCTGTAGAAGCTAAAATTACTTTCCTGGTTTCCAATTTTAATTACTTGTGTTATATTGATAGCTAGCCACAACACAGACCTTTTTTTTTTTTTTTTAAATTTTTATTCTACTATCATGCTCAGTCTCAGTAAATCTGAAAAGTACTTTCTCTATATCTTGCTGTATATGTTGTACATATATTCATTTTTCGCCATGGTACTGCCTGAAAGGTACTTATGGCTCAGAATCACTACATCAACCTAAACCAACTTTCATCATAAAAGAACCAATTGAATTCAAATCAACTCACTGCAAAAATAATCAATTTGTTGATCTCTGCAAATGTACTGGATAGAGGGATTTTAAATGTGTTAATTATTTAAATCTGGGCAGATTGTGCATGCCAGAGTGGCAACCAAGTGAACCACTTTAGGTCTGCTTTTATTTTCTGCATATCTATCCCCATTAAGGGTCTTTACCTGACCCCAACGTAAATTAACCTATCCCCAGAACACCCACCCCCAATACATCTGTCTCAAAAATTAACAAGAATATTGCCACAAGACTCTTCTAACACCCTCTTGGGGTGTGCTTGGCCTGCTTACTTACTTCAGTGCTTGTTATCAAGTCTGTCTTCACTAGTCAGAGTGGTAAGTCTGTCCTTCAGCACAGCTATTAGGAGTTTTACCTTTCCAGAATCCTAAGAAAATAATTAATCCAAAGTTAGCGTGCAGTACTTCTTTTTTCTGGGGTCAGCATTCTCACAGGTCTGAAAAAACACTTGCCAGTTGCTTGAGGTCAACAGTTCAGTCTCGCTCATCCATTCTGCAGTGAGCTGTGAGCCTGCAAGAGCAGAAGTGGGCCTTGTGCTGTCAGCATCTTTTTTACAGAGCTGCTGCTCACCAGGTTGAGCTTCTCCTTTTAAATGCCAGTCATCACAGATTAAGTGTGGAGAACTACTCTATCCTAGTGTAACTTATCTAGGGTAGAAACTGCTTATTGTAATCTATAGCCTTACTACAAGTTATCTGAAATCTCATCCACCATTAAAATCATATATAAACATTGTTTTATAACTAATTGTCAGAGATAAAAAGAAACTCTAGATCATTTTTACTCCATGTGCTACACACACCTGGTTCTTTAACTTGGCCAATTATTACATGAGCAGAATGAGTAGCTGAAATTAGGTCTGCCCAGTCTGATAAAAAAAGAAAACATTGTGGATTATGCAGTACATGATAAGAGGAGAAAAAGACCTCAGGGAAAAAGAGTTAGGAGCTCTGAAAAACAGAAGGAGTATCTGGGAAAAACTAATAAATAAAGTTTTGTGGATTTAGACACTGCCTATGGCATATCCCCCAACCAGAGCTTGTGTGAACATAAGCTCGGCACTGCTCATTACCCCACTGCAATCTTTGAGTGCAAGGACATGGCTTTTCTTCATTTATAGTCAAATAATTTAAACATAGATGTCTTGATAGAAGTCTGTAAACAATTCTAAATTAGAAAGGTAATTCCCAGCCATTGTGCTGTATTTCCACAAGCACTTCCACATACATGAGACTTACATTTTCATTGATCACCCATGTTTGCAGTTTTCATTACTCTGAAACTCAGTTTAGGACTCTGGTTGTTGGATTTCCTATAGGCACATATCAGGTGTATACACACAAACTTGTAGTAATGTCAGCTTCACAAATCAATCCTACTTCACTTGAATGAGTTATTGCTACCATACAATGGCTGCTGGTGATGAAGCCACACATCCATTAGAGAAGCTGTCATTTCAGCTGCATGACCTCCTTCTACCAGCTTCCAGTCACCCAGCTGACAGCTTTTTTCACTTGAAACTCCTCAGCCTGGCTGGAGGACCAACCAAGTCACCATCATTTGTCAGCAGCCTACAAACAGTTCCCCGAGCCCGCAGGCCTGCCCGCTCTGCTTTCATTTTACTCTGGGGTTCAGCTACTCCCAATAATTAGCCAACAGAACCACAGATCACAGCCTAACAAAGCAGCTAAGGTGGTTCAAAGGCCAACTGGCACACTAAGAGGAAGTCCAGCCATGTACTCCCACCTCTCTCCTACCACCATCTGACCCCTCAGCAAGCAGGTTAGAAAGCCACCCCAACGAACAAAAGAATGCAGTAATCTCCCCCAAACTAGCTGGTGGTAGGATTAAATAAGCATTAGTGCCAGGAGAAGCACAAAGCCAGGCTGGAGAGGAAGGAAGTGGGAACATCCCTTTCAGCAGGGGTTAGCCTTTTCATTGGCCTTATCTGCATTGTCAGGCTGTGGTTGGAGGTGTGTGCTCCAGGAAAAACTGAGCAGGCTTAACAGCTTTCTGATGCCAAAAGGAGCAGTCCCATTCTCCTCTCCCTTGCATTCCATCTCTGGTATGTATCTGACCCCTCAGCAAACTGACTCATTATTCCAACCGAAAGCTATTTCCTTTATTGGTTGGCTTAGTTTACTCGTGGTTTAATGAACTGAACTGGCTCAGAGAGAGGTCAGAGAAACAGCAAGCAACAAAGAAGAAGCAGGGGAAATGCACAGCCCTGAGAGCAGGGGGGACGCAGTGCTGCCCTTTCAGCAGCAGCCAGCATGCAAGTCAGCTCAGCCGCCTCCTCCCAGGGCACTCCCAGCCACCTAGCTGGCAGCTGGCCAGCTTTCAGAGGGAAAACAAGCAAGAAGGATGTGCTTCTATTTACCCAACTGACAGCTCTTTCTTTTGGGACTAACAGCGCCCTTCAGCTTAGCACCTGCTAGTCATAACAGGCTAAAATCTGTTGTCCAGTATTCCTCAACTGAGATATGGTCAATTAAGATTCACCTGTCTGCTGAGACTCCACAGTTCAAGCTCCATCATGAAGCCTTCTGCTTCAAGGACCGCTTGCTCTCTGTAGCGGTCAGGAGGGTCAGAAGCCCTCCACTGCTGAGAGCCAAAAGAGCCGGCACTGCCCCCATTCACCCCTGCCAGGGTGGCCTTCCCTCCCTCTAACACCTCCTCCTCCACAGCCATGCTCCCCTTCCGCCCTCCAGCTGCACCTGCACGCAGCTCCTGATGCCTCGGGAGAGGGGCTGTGGTGCTGCTCTGGGGAGGCGTGGTCCTTTCTGCACACAAACTTCAAACACACATTGTCACGGTTTTTTGGCTGGCTTGAGTTTTCCTGGTTGAAAAACACTTAGTTCAGTTCAGAACTGACAAATGAATGGGATAGGGAACAAGCACTCTTTGGTGGTCTCCTTTGTCAGGTTTGAAAATCTGAAGATGCTTTTTTATCATTTTTTTCATATTAAATATTAAATCTTTTAGCTGTGGTACTGAGAAATAATCAGTATGGCACTGCAAGTCCCCTCTTCCAGTATTTACAGAAGGTGTATTAAATATTATTTCTAGATTACATTTGCATCCTTTGAAAAGGTTAAAAATTGTCATTAAAAAAAGTTAAAGAAAACAGAAAAAAAAATCAATTAATATGCAGATAAGTAAATATCAAGGCCATTACAGATCTTTTCTTAAATACATTTAATAGAAAGCCCTGAAATGAAAGCAAATTAGCATTGTGAAAAACAGTTTGAAAATTAAAATATTTTAGTTCTGCAGTAACTGTAGGAACATATTACGAAGTTAGGCGGCAATCATATGCATAATTAAAGAAGTGATTATATGTATATTTATACCATCAATGCATAATCCTCAATTTGTTTAACATAAAACAGAACATCAAGGAAACGAGAATTTAAATTCCACTTGCTTAATATGGAACATTAAGTACACAAAAAATTGCTTGTAATTTTAAAGTGTATAACTTGAACAAAATTTCAAGGTGGCAAATATTTGAGAGGAAGTAATGACTGAAAAGGAAAATATTAATATTATGCTTAATGAACAAAAGCTTCATTTGTAATAATTAAAGAAGGGTATACTCCCATTTCAAATACTTAAAGTAATGCCAATTAGCAAGACATACTTTCATTTCATACAAACAAGGTAGAGGTGAGAGCTCTTAAATGCTTACCTAGAATTTTTGTCTGGCTCCAGCACATCCAGAAACAAGCGCAATCATCACCCTTAAACCATAAAGGTCTCTAGTAACAAATATCTCAAAAACATTTGCTTATATTCAAATTCTTAGTGGGTTATATTCTGTGTTTGTTATGAGAAATGGGGATTTTGCACTGTGCTTTCAAGATTACTAGTGCACTGTCCACTAGTTTATGCCACCTTTGTGCCCTCCTTCCCAAAACAGGGATGTCTGAAAAAATGCAGTGGAGTAGCTGTAGAAAGGCATAAAAGTGCTTATTCTCAGAGAGGGGTCTCTGTGAGGTGCTCCTGAGGAGCAGCCAGACTTTCCTAACAGACCAGAGAAGCCATGGTCAAAGATATGCAGTTTTGAGAAAAGGTAATATCTGCTTCCTGCTAAACACTAAATTTCATGGGCCCATACACAGAGACACCAAGTCACTCTTCCTTGAATCTCAGCCAAGGGCTGTAGCAAAGATTATTCCTTCATATTTTTTCTCAGAGTGCAGAGCATACTCATCTATTTTGATAACAGTATTTACAGTGTTTTCTTTTAACCTCTTTAGAAATGGTACCCAGCTCTCTTGAAGGCAGCTGTTTTTATATTTGATTGGAAGCACTCTCAAGACCAAATATTGAGCTGTTCTCAAGAGTTAAAGAGTTATCACTGTAAATACAATGTTTTGTCTTAACAAGAGTTCTATAGTTAGGTGGATACCAGAAACAGATATTAGCTCACATTGCCAATGTTGTATGGTCTTGACAGGTTAAGAAGTCAGCCGTCTTCCAACTTTAAAGTTATTCTAGAACGTTTTGCACCTTAATTGTGCTACTCAAGGGATTCCATCTTTCCACTGACTCTTCAGCTTTCCTTCTGTGCAAAGATACCTACTATAAGTCATCTGCTCCTGAGCAGGGAGAAAATACTATTTATGCAGAATGTGTGCACCTTCTAATGAAGGAAAACAAAACCAAAAATCAAGTATTTAACTTTTTATTTCCTTATTTTTCAGTGTTTGTGTTCAAATGACGACATATACAGTCATGTTAAAGTTAATATATGAGGGATTGAGATCACAGTAATATGAAATTTTGGTATATGCAGCATGTGTTAGCGTTTGAACTGTAACTGAGCATTTAACACTATATGCATTTTAGATATTATCACATTATTATACTATCTTAATATTTATTTAACCATTACCATTTGTGCAACAATTTCCAAAAAATGCATTTTTAAAGCACTTATAAAACTATCTAAATACTTTTGCATTTTTTGTTGAGGATTTTTAGAATGGTTAATACTAGGTATTGTAGGATGAGAATATCTCTATTAATTGCTTACTTAGGATGGTATGTTTCCTCTAATTCAAAACTGTTGCTCAAATTAGTCCTTCTGGTTATCATTAGAACCATGAGAGACTGAAAAATCAAAGCTGTAGAGCAAGTCAGTGTCAATGACAGCTGCAAAAATGAGAAGTCAATAGAATTAGTAGAAGTATTTTTGTGCAAAGAAATGTTGTTTTTATGCAAACATATAAGCAGTGTTAACCAACGAATGTTTATAAGTAGAAAAATAGGAAATGCCATTTCATGATAGGATTATAGTCAATCAGTCATAAAAAAGAAGTTTAAAAGTGTTCATCCTCATTTAAAATAATTAGTGTTTTAAATATTTAAATCTGCAGAAATAGGGAGAAAAAAGATACTTTGCTTATGCATAGTGTGTTAAAAATATTTTCAAGTAAGCTAATGAAGAAATCTTCTCAGTACTTCTTATGACATTCACTTATTAATTTGTATTAATTATACACTCAATTTCCTGTATGTTATCCTGTGTATATAGGATGAGAATTAACCTGCAGACTAGCTGCTCCAATGAGTGATGCTGCATGTTATGGTTTAAAGATTTTGCCCAGAGGTTGAGTTAGAGCTCTGCTGGTTTCTTTTGGAGGGGGAGCTCACTGCACACCTTTGCTCCTGATATTTTTGTCTTTGCTACTGTAGCCTGAAATAATTTATTTATCCTCAATTAAATATTGCTGTATAGCTGTTATTATTTAATCCACTTCTTAAATGTCCCATCATTCAGCTATCTCTCCTTAGAAATCACTTATAATAAATATGAACTGCATTATGTGATCTTGGCTAGCAAATATTTGTGGGATTGTAAAACCAGTTTTTACAGAGAACAGCCCTGAGATAATCTTAGGAACAGGGAACTCTAGGGCTTGAAATAACACTAGAAGCAATTCTAATGAAGTAGACCATTCCTAGGTCTCATAACTCCTGCAGATAGTAATGAGACTCTTCTACTTCAGTACTATTTTAAGGTCTTAGACAGAATTATAATGTTTTGCCTTACTTCTATAGGTCCATGCTTTTAGGTTACATTTCTTTCGAGGAGAAAATTTACAGTCTTGCAGATTAGTAAGTAAATAACTCATTTTAATGCATTTCATTTTGTTGATTATCTACTATTTAATAATGCAAGTTACCTTGTACAAGACTTCTTTTTATATTAGTCATCCTTGTGGTTTATTTTTTGAGGAAAGGGGATCTACATAACAATCCTCATTACAAGTCTCTTCTATTAAGTCTTTGCTGGGAATTTTATATGTCAATTATGGAGTGTTCAGATTAGCCAATCATGGACTATCAATGCTTTTACAGCAGTTAGTGAATATCAGTTTGAAGTAAAAAAAAAAAAAGTGTTACATAAAATACTTAAATATATACTGAGAGAAAAAGAAAGCAAGTTCTTTTAAGTGCTACAATAGTCTTCTTTAAAAGCTGTCATGAACCAACCTGTCCTTTAAATCATACTTATTTTAGAAATACAATTTTGGAAAATCTCAGAATTGACACATGGATAAGTTGTTACCTGGTGCTAGAGATGTAAAAGCCAATTGATACTCTCAGATTTTTATTTCTATTAAATAAAAGAATTCTTAAAATAATTTGGAAGGGACAAAATGTGTTCAAACTATTGTAAGGTAAAGAAGCAATATTAATTGACATATATTGCAACACTCAATGGGATATAGTGTGAAGTGTTACACGAAGTCTGTGTGAATTTGTTCGTCAGTCCTGTCACTTCAGTTTTAAGATGTGTTATCTGGAATGATTTACAGGTACAAGGGACTGAAAAGGAAGACATCACCATTTCACACCAAGGAATGTTCCAATTATACTCTGTTACCTGTATTAGCAATTTATAATTTCAAATATCTAAACTATAGGGCCACAGTTCTGTGTTGTTAATTGATATAGACATGAATGTGGTAACTATTTTTCATTTTTAGTATATTGAATGTGATAGGACACCAATATGTAGCAATGTATACCTAATATTTTCAAGCTGGAAACGCTCCATTGAGCATGAAAACTATTTATATTTACAGAATCATAGAACAGCCTAGGCTGGAAGGGACCTTAAAAATCATCTAGTTCTATTCCCCCCCGCCACCCTCGTTTTGGACAGGTGTAACTTTCGCTAGGTCAGGTTGTTCAAAGCTGCATCCAATCTGACTTTAAACACTTCCAGGGATGGGACATTCACGACTTCTCTGGGCAACCTGTTTCAGTGCCTTACCACCCTCACAATAAAGAATTTGCTCCTAATGTCTAATGTAAACCTCCTCTCTTTCAGTTTGAAGCTATCCCCCCCTTGTTCTGTTATTACATGCTCTTGTAAAAAGTCCGTCAGGGCTCCCTTCAGGTACTGGAAGGCTGCAATTAGGTCACATTGAAGTTTTCTCTTTTCCAGGCTGAACAATCCCAATTCTTTCAGGCTTCCATCGTAAAAGAGGTGCTCCACCCCTCTGATCATCTTGGTGTTCCTCCTCTGGATTCACCCCATCAGGTCCATGTCCTTCCTGTGCTGAGGACCCCAGTGCTGATGCAGCACTGCAGGTGAGGTGTCATGAGAGCAGAATAGAGGGACAGAATCCCATCCCTCACCCTGCTGGCCACGCTGCTTTGGATCCAGCCCAGGACACTGGGCTTTGGCTTTCTTTCCTAAATATTGCACAGTTAGGTCTGTGTTATACCTAGTCATAAGTTGTTTTCTCCTATTTATGTTTCATTCATTTTTTCTTTTGATATTATATATAATTTAAATTCTACAATAAAAGTCAAGCCAATACATCTTATTTGGGGAAAGTTGTAAAAGTATTAAACCCACATCCCCCAAAGGTCATCTTTAAAAATATTTGTTTTCTTATGCCAAAGTAAGAGGTCATCAGCATGTTTTTGCATCGAGCAATGTAGAAATCAGATCATAAACCAGATCTTTTGAACCATTGAGGCATGATGCTGTGAACCACTGACACTTCCACCGACTTCTGCTCCTAAGAGTCTTGTATGATCTTATGGAAAGAGTAATGCTGAAGCTTGAGGTTCCAGCAGAGAAGAGCTACCACTGAACTTATCAGACATCTTGATTTTGTGAATGCTGTATATAAGCATAAGAACACATTCTAAATATATGAACACTCTGCAAATTACTCCATGAAATATTTTCTTCAGTAATCTGCCATCACCCTTCCATGGTTACTGTGCTTTTTTATTGCAGAAACTCTGATGATAGAAACAAGATATTAGAATCCTTGTAGACTTTCTTGTCTCTTCCCAGCATGATGACAAGAAGGAATGATTCCTTCAACAAACTTCACGCTAGAAAACTCCAGGTGTTAAGGAGTCCACAGTCTGAACTCACAGTC
The DNA here is from genome assembly GCA_036785705.1 of Acanthornis magna. Taxonomy (NCBI): domain Eukaryota; kingdom Metazoa; phylum Chordata; class Aves; order Passeriformes; family Acanthizidae; genus Acanthornis; species Acanthornis magna. Next base: position 8,082,701 of record JAWUZG010000034.1, read on the forward strand.
CATGTCAGAAGATGCCTTCAAACAGAATATCTCAGTCTAGAAAAGTTAAGGCTGTATTAGATCATTCCCAAGGCACCCTATTCTAGGCTAAACTCACTCCTACAAAAACATTGTAGAAACCTGTTAAATTAATGTGACAATGGAAAAGAATGGTTATCATTTAATTGATGTTTATACTAATCAATTGCAAACTCTTACTCATTATCTAGTGCAAGTTAAAGAAGATATAATCCTGTTATAGTGCAAGTAAAAAGAATCATTTAGTAGCCAAACTGCAAAGATTTGTTTCAAGGATTGTGTTTTTCCCTAATATGGATCCCATTCTGCTCATCTTAATCAACCAGAGAAAAGTATAGAGCTTTTCCACTCTATATAGAATAGTCTTTTCCACTTATGAATAGAGGAGGAAAAATTCTCTTTGAAAACGATGAAATTACAGAGGTTTTTTGAGTTTTGTAGGTCTGCACTGCAGTAACTATTGCTGAAAGAAAAATAAAGCAAAATCAATCAGTTCGGAAGGAGTAAGCCAATAGAGCAAATAAAAGAAACTTACTGTACTTGCCTTAAATGTCTTCTCCCTTCTCTGAGAAGCTAAATGCAGTAAAATTTGGCAAGAAAAATTTGTTCTCTTTATACATCATTTGTAAGGCAAAACGGGTTTTCTAACTGCCACCAAAGAGCTATCGCTCTTTCATTTTGTAGGTACTATAAAATGCGTAGGAACCAAATTTTTCAGGCTCCTTCTTAACTTATTGATATCATAGGAATTCTAGTGCCTGAGCACTTTGTTGGACTGGCTTACAGAGAGCATTAATTTCACCACCTTTTGTGTGGCCTCCCAGCATGTTTCCTTCTAGTCTTTCCTATGAAACTATGAGGTTTCTCATTACATTTCTTAACTCATTGTTTGACGTATATACTGTGAAATGAAAGTACTTTTCAGCTAATGTACTTTTCAGCCAGCATATCATGCATAACGGTATTCCACTTATTTTTGCCTTCTCATTTGGTTGCCATGCTCAATATTACTTTCCCAAGCCTTTTACAACTGAGAAACTGCTATTAAAATCCATACTGGTTTCATCCTGCAAACAGAGGGACATTGCTATGATGCCACAGAACTTCGCTGTGAAGCCATTTCTTAATTAACAGCCAATTGTTTATGTGCAAATAAGGTGCTCTGAGAAAGATGGAGAGGAGTTAGCTGTTGAATTCAGACGTGTGCTGCCAGAAATACTGGATGGTTGCAACCTGACTTAACTTCCATGTGGTTTTGTTCATACAGCATTGCAACCTGACTTTACTTTCATATGATTTCATTCATACAACCTTCCTGTAGTATCATGAAACTGGGGAAAAGCTACTCTCAAATGTATATTGGAAATGATAGACGACCTAATGAATCTGGAAGCTATAACTTTTATCCAAAGTTTCTTTTCTCATCTCAAGTAAAACTCATATGAAGATCTATGTATTGTTCCTCAAAGTTTCCTGTCTTAGCTTCAAAACAGTCCTGATGTGAGTAGTTTTTGCATAAAGCACTGTTCAATTGAATTAATTCATCCCACTTAATTACTAAATTAACACTAATTCAGTTAAGACTTGAATGTGACTTCATTAAAGAAAAAGTTAAATATACAGTGTAAAAATTTACAAATGTCTCTTTTACTCTAAGAGTGGTAGACATCCTACACAGCAAAAATTAATGAACCTTTTGGAGCAACCATCCAAAGTTTATCTTTCTTGTGGCCCAGCATACAGCATATTGCCAGGTTTGTGGCTGAGGATATTCTGAATATATGAGGCTGTTTCAGAGCATTTACTTCCTGGATGACTGGTCACACGAGGACCACAGACTCTGAACAATCGCCCTACATAATTTTATTTATATAAATGTAATTTCTGTCCAATGTGGATGAACCACCTACATTCTTAAAATTAAAAGGAACATGCACTCATCTTTTAGGATCTGTGGGCTTTTGGCTGTATGTGTTCAAGTTTATCATGCTCTTCATGGTGTCAGCTGCAGTTATGGTCAGAGTAATGGGAGATCAAACTGTCCTACGATTTGCTGTAACATATCTCTAGGGAGAATAATAAAGGAGACTTCAAGACCAAGAGACAGAAATTTACAAAAGCAAACCACAAAAAAATGGCTAAATGCACAGAAAAACAGAATAAATCAACTTAAAAAGAAAGCCGCACAGGAAACCAAGACAGATACTGCAGGCCTAGATGGCACTTTTGCATCTGATTGTTGATGCTCCTCAAGTGTCTTTGGACAGAAAAACAGGGTAATAACCCTAAAAGGATGTGTGATTTTATACTGTTTTAAATTCTGCAGGCTCAGTCTCAAGGGAACTGCTTGTTTTGGGAACTCCTAAGCAGACAGTGCTCTGCTTTTGGGTCTGGTCAGATGAATGAAAACCCTCAAGCTCCTTTGAATTCCCAGCCTTGCAAATCCACTAAGTCTGTTTCAGATGAGCTGTGGTGTATGAGGCATGTTGCAACTGCTTCCTGTCGTGCTGTTTCCCAATCAGTTTTAGAAGTCAGCCAATATGGTGTGCTATCTGAAATGCTATAGTAATTATGTGTTATTTACAGAAACCAGAATTGGCACATTCATGTCTGAAAGTGCTGGCTAATAACCAGGTTTCTCCAGTGCGCATTGTAGGTTGCTTCTAGATGCTCAGGAGAGTATAGATGGAAAAGGTTAACAAGGAAATGAGAGGTCTATTTTGCATCATTCTAGAGGTGGCTTTCTGTAGACACATCTAGATATTATCCACAGATAAATGTGAAAGGCGGCAAGGTCACCTGGGACACTTTTGGAAGCCTATAAGTTAGACAGGACATGAAATTGCCACACACATGTTGCCTGAAAAACATAGGTTGAGTATGACCATTGAGAGTCAGCTGATAAGCACCAAGAGTGAGAAAGCACCGATAGTGAGAAAGCACGAACACGAGCATAATCTTTGTTTAGGAACTGGTCATGAAGGATTTGAGTGAATAAGAGAAATTATAGGGGGAGTTGCTGGTGAAGTCATAGGACCAGGAAAGACCAGTTAATTTTAAGGCTAATTTGCTTAGTCAAAGGAATTTTATATAATTATGGGCAATAGTGAAAAAGGAGTTTGAGAGACACCAGTGGAAGCAGAATTTCCCAATGGCACTCAGGACTATGTTGCTTACAGACTGATGTACCAATGAAAAAATGTTTTTATAAGAAGGAGGTACAATGCAGTTACCAGATACACAAAACACAGAGCAGTGATAACAGCAGTTGTTATCTGGAACCAGTCCCAGGTGAAATATTACTGCTTCCTATTGTTTGCTTTTTTTTTGTGAGATCTACGTCACCACGAACTCTCCTGTACTGAATGCACTTAACACAAATTCCATAACCAATAATAAATAAAGACAATTTTTGTTGTGTGTAGGTAGAATATCAGATGATATCTTTCTTTGACAAAGAAACTCCTCTTTTATTCTGATGCAATCTATGTTCTGGAACATATGTGTTGCTGTTCCAAGCATGACACCACGTTGGTTGTACTTCAGAGGTGTTCACTTTGCCAGCTCTAATGCAGTTTTTAACAGCTTGTCTTTTTGTGACATATTGCAATTATGCCAAACTATGTAATCACTTATTTCACATTGAAGTTTCAAGCTTTTGTATGATATACAGCCTTGAAACTTAAAATTCCACCAGTCAGTAAAGCAATTAACTGCCTTCTGGGGGTAAATTTCACTGAAAAAAAATGATGATTATTCTTTATTATTCTTTAAAAAAATAATTCAATGAACACGGTTCCAGAGATGTTATCTCTATCTCACTGAAGCGGGTGGCAGTTTTGTTACGGATTTCAACCAAGTCAGGCTTTTGCCTTTGGACAAAATGCTTCTCTGATGAATATAATAATAATGAATTGCTAAGACTAAGCTGTGGATTGTCTGGCCAAAAAAGTCCACTTAAAAATATTGCATTATTATATTATATTGTTATATTCCTTTGCCGGCTCTCAAGCTTGCATATGCTTAAATTGTTCACATGTTTTTGCATGTGGCACCATGGACTGTTAAACAGTAAGAATCCATCCTTTTGGTTGGTGAAAGTAGTGTGTGGGATTCATAGAAACGATTTTTGTTTAGCTTGAGAAGCAAAAATTTTACAAAATTAAAATTTTTTTTGAAGTGAATTATTATTTCAAACTCCTACTCAAAGATATCCAATTATGAAGTCATTTTGCTGCGTTTTCCCAGCACTGAAGTTAAATCCCTTGAGAATTTTTTTATAAATCAAAAATATCTATGAAAATTCTAATATTAACTGAATAAAAATGTTTTCTCCTTAGATTTGGAGGGAATTTAAAAAATGAAAGGTTAACAAAAATTAGGGAAGTGACTGTATTTCTTGGTAGAATAGTTCAATACAGGTAGAATATGTTAATTATCCATCATTCCTTAAGAACCTTCTTTTTATTTTTCAAATATATGAAAAATAATTTGAAATAGTATAAAATTATGACCCAATTGTGACCCAAAACAGGAGTGGGGTAAAAATAAACATTCTCATCATATCAAAAGAATTTTCTAATGATCAGGTTTAGATGGGGACCTATTTGCCTGATTACACTATTTGCTTTTAATTTTTATTTATTCTGAATTCTCAGAGACAAATTTTAGTGGCTTGAAAACTGAAATTACATAGATTCTCTGTTTTGCACATGTAGCTTGAAGCATTATCTTGTCTTAACTTCTTTTCATTGTATTAAAAGTGGTCATCCTGCCTAAATTCTGCATTTAATCCCAGGGCAGAATTCAGACATAGCCTGCTATATCCTGTTACAAAGAGCTGTTAGGATAAATAAATTAAAACTGAGGAAATTAATTATTTCTAACATGACAAAAAATAAGGAATTAATATGTTAAAAATATTGAGACAGACAAGGTCTCAATCTTTAAAAATTTTATTTTTAAAGTATGCACACTGCAGCATTCAATTTATCCATGTCTAATCTCTAAATCCCATTTTAGCTACAAAATAGATCTTTCAGAATAGTGAGCCTGAAGTCTGCACACTTCGCAGAGAATTGCAAAAGTCTGACAAACACAACACTTTCAACATGAGGTGGTCTTGAACTTCTAACCCTCTCCAAGGCTTAGTTACCTAATTCAGTACCTGAGAAGGATGCTTTTCACTCATTTGTGTATCATCTTGACCCACTGATAGAACTGGGACATGTGCAAAGCAACTCTTTGCCTTTTGAAATAGGCCAGATCCTAGCCTGTGTTTATATAAATGCCTAATGACTAGAGCAGTACCATGTGAAAACAGGAGAGCCTGCTTTTTCTGGTGCATGGCAAACTCTTGGTATCATATGTTCACCTGTAGAAAAAGGAATGAGACCATAAATAACAATTTTATAACTCTGTCAGAAGGTATTTTCCTAGAAAGGCAAACCATAAAGTCTGATAACCATTACCTAGCCTCTGCATTTTAATTACATCATTCATTAAAAGATAAGAAACTCGACTTCAGGAATTGAAACACAAAATGCCTTCTCAGGACCACACAACCACATTCTTTCCTCCTTGCTTGTTTTTTCCAACATCATGAATTTTCCTTTGTGTTATAGTGGCACAATTTATCTCACTCCAGTGGCCTAGGCTCATAAAGAAAGATGCAAGGGGGTCACTTCCCTAGCACAACTTTATACTTGTCTGGAAGGTGGGATAGGTTACTTCTATCAGATCGTTTCTGAGTAAGAGCTTTAACCATGAAACTATTGAAAAAAATCCCTTAGCACTGCCAGTCATTGTGTTTTAGGAAAACTGCAATGGCATTTTACTAGATGCCCAAACCATTCCTTCTATAGGAGGTGAGCTCAGAGTGCACCTACTACATGTGGAAGTTGTGGTTTAGTGCGTATTTTATCTATCACGAAATGCTCATGAGTATCACTCTTCTAAGAATAACTAAGGAAGGTAAAGGTGCTTCTGCTGATAGCACAGAGGTCCTGTGCCAGATCCATAATTGGTGGAGCTCAGGAGAAAAAAGATAAGATTTTTTTTAATCTAAATAAGATCCTTTTAGGCATGGGATGCCATGCCATAAAGATTAATTTTGGGGTTACAACAAGTTCTAGGAGAGTTTGAAGTTTACTATATTGTTTTTTAAACAGTTATGTAGTTCTCCCGTAGACAGAAAGCAAAGGAGCAACAACTACTTTCAATTAACAGAAAAAAAATTAATTTTCAAGGCTTCAAAAACCCTTAGCAAGTATTTTCCCAGATTCACTGCTGAAGTCTAACTTTAAATTCATGCAGTTCAGAGTCCCTGCTGCACACAAGGGCCCTAGTCCTCCAGTCTTATCCAAGACACTGATTCCAAAGGAATTAAGAAGTCACAGCCACGTACCACATGCCTGTATATTTTTAACTTTTTGAAATGTTGACTTTATCTGTGTGGAAATCATGCCTTTAATGATGGTTAAAGACAAACTACTACAAAAATTTTCCAGTCTACTCTCCCTGTGGTAACCACCAGGCTGTTCCCTCTCCTCCCTGTCATTGCTAATGCAGTTTGGAACCAGATAAAACAGTCTTTGTCTCTGTTGGGTTTTGTGTCAGCATGCTGTAATTCAGTAAAGCATTTGTTTTCTGATAATCCCTATTACGCTCTAAGAATCCTAAACTTAAATTCTCTATTTATTTTCCCTTTCAGAGACACTAGGAACCTTTATTTGGAGCACAAATGTTATTTTTGCTTACTTGATTATTTTTTCAGTAGTAGTAACAATCGCTAGTAACAATCTAGTCTACATTACTGTACTTGTAGTGAATGTTAAGACATCTCTGTTGCCTTATTCTTGGAGATGTCTTTTTCTTGTCAGTGTGAGACCTTTGTGCTCTTGCTCAGCTGACTTCATTATCAGGTTCATTGCAGCTGAAAACACAATAACCTGCAACAGAGAACCTGTTGTAAAGCGCCTTGCTGATTTTTTTTAGTTTAGAGGTCTATAATAAATATCATGAAAATTGCTTTATAATAGTCTCTCACCTGCTGCTGCTCTATGTCTGGTACTTTATTCCTTCTCTGGATCCTTATACCGATTTAGGTGGCCTGGTCTGGCCTGCATTGTGATAGCAGGACACTATTTCTATTAGAAGTAATGTTGAGAACTTAGTTCTTTTTACAAGGTTGACTTTTCAACTGCTCTAAAATTCACATAATATACTGGATTGCCTTACAGCTTAGTATCCTCATGTGGTTTCCTATTCAGACTTCAAGAACGCATGAATAAAGCTCTCTCCTCCCACCTTGCTCTCCCTCACCCAACTTTTCACAAAATCAACAGATTACATTGATGTTTTTCTGCACAAAATAAAGATCCAGCAATGGCTCTATCACACAAAAATCCTTTCAGCAGGCAATTATCATAACACTGAGTGAGTGGCTCTTGCTTATTGTGCCTTTGTGGATGCAAAACTGAAAATGATAACTCATAACAACACGAAACAAAAATAGCCAATTCTCAAGAAAAACATGAACTTAACACACTTCAAAAAGCCATTGCACACCACGGGATGAGTAGCTGAGAGGCTGTCCAGCTTATGAATGTTCTCCAAACTGGGCAGTTCTGAAGGGCAAGTTGTCTTTGATTCGGAACAGACCAGAAAGAGTTTAGATTAGCTTCTCTACACATGAGAAATCTAAGCTTGACTTTGACAAAAGCAGAAAGTGTTTAAGTTTCTCAGCATTTCAAGTGAACTTAAAAACATTAGCGTGTACGTGTGATACATATTATATGTTATACATAATCAATTTATAGTTATATATAAGTATTATACAATATCATACATTATATAAGACATAAATATATAATTTGCATGTAGAGGGAAGTGAAGTTCTTCCACCATCACTGCACGTTTCTAAGCACCAATTTCTATTCCTTATGGGAGCTGCTGTTGTCCATAAGTTTTTCTCACTCTAGGGATTTAGAGTTCATCTTCTTTCTTGAAAATCTGGATATGTTTCAGATGCAGAAACCTTAAGAAAAATTATCAGGCACAGGGGTACATGCAATCTGATAAGACTTTGTCAGGGGAATTGAATGGAAGTAGTGTGTGGGAGGGAAATACATGGGTGGTGGGGGAACAACTTGTTCCAGTAGCATAATTAGGAAAGCATTCAGTAAATATTAACTATTTAGCTCAATTTATATAACTAATAGAATCTGTGACCATGAGAGTTTATTAAGATGCTGACTGAGATGCACAGAAAGAAGAAATTTTTAATTTGTTGATGACTTTTACAATGGTAATAGCTTAATAAGATGGACAGGGATTCTCTGGTTGATGTAACCACTATTCAATACAACTGAAAACTTTGGACTTACACATGGGTTTTTTTCACTTACTGTACCTACAGGTGGCTGTAACATTACTGAGAAGAGGATGAGAATTTCTTAGTCACACAGGAGCCTTCATGTTGCCCTTCAGCAGTAGCATTCTAACTGCAAGACTATTTATGATTACAGGTATGTAAAATATTGCTAAATATCAGGGGAAAAAATTAAAAACTAACCAGAAAAGAAAAAAGATCTGAACTAATCCAGTTGTCAGATAAACAACAACAAAAAAATATTCTTAGTGGGTTTTTTTCATTTTCATGGTGTCAGGTTCAGCAACTCAGGCCTCTAATTTGCAGGAAGTGAAAGAAAGGCACTTGATAGCTATAGTTTTGAAAACCGTAATTAAAATACACAGCCGTGCATCCTTGAATTCTGCCTTCTAAGAGTGATTTTCTTAACTGCCCAGAATATACATATTCTTCATTTCTCTCTTAACTCTATTGAAATTCAGCTTCCTTTTCCTGGTGGTGAATCCGGAGCTCTACTTGAAGCCTACTCCTCTTGATGCTGCCTAACACAGTAGTTACATTTCCTCACCATTTTACCTCCAGATCACTCTTCTACTTCTCAGTTGATAATCCCCAGGCCAGGAAGACCCATATGATCTGCTGACACAAAGAGGGCATTTCAGTGGTGAAATGAGATTTATGGAATCCCTTTTTTGTATTCAGTCCATTTCATCATAAGGACATCTGAGATCATGACGTATTCTCAAAGGTAGGTCTGTAAAGTTATTTTACTGTTCAGTATAGTTCCATCAGTTACACAGTACAGTGAAATATCTGACAGCTTTCACTTCTGTAAAAGTATCAGGATTGAGATTATTTCATTATTTACAAGAATAAATATCCTCTATCTTTTTTTAAATTCAATTTAATGATGTAGAAAAATACGCTATGCAAATACTTAATCGCCCTTAGGAAGGGGGAAATTTTTGCACCTGAAGAACCAGATTTTCGTAACAAGCTCAGAAAAGCTTTGGAATCAATAACTTGTTCTGCTTTGTGCCTTTATATCCAATAAATTTAATAGTCACCTGAAAAACAATCACAGGTGATCTACTGCCTCTGATGATGGCTGAGCCAATGAAAGAGCCCTGGCTGTGCATTACTTTAAGTTAGAAGAATCTCTAAGCAGCCTCTGAATTTTTTCTGCCTTACTACAAAATGCAAATGGTTCCTACTGTCCCCAATATCTAGACTATACCACCATAGATTACACCAAAACTATATTACTGAATATAGTTCAGTATCCTGAATAAGACCCATCTCAATCTTAATTTATGTGAATACATATATAAATGAATAGAAGCTTAAGGGGTTCACCATTTTACAGATGGTACATAAATAATCAGCCCTGAACCTCTGTCTTCTCTGTCTTGTAAAAAAGACGATGACATTAGGTATTGACCTATTTGGAGAAGGCACATACTCAATTCCTTAATATGTGCAAAATGATTTTAAAAAAGAAGTTGATAAAAAGTATGACAGATGTGCAAAATTTTATAAAACACAATTCAGGGAGGTAAATGAACCTGCCAGAATCTCACATATTTTATAATTATAAAATGTGAAAGTACCTGCCAAGGATTCTCTGGAATGATTTTTGTTGCCAGGACCATTGCATTTTCAAAATAAAACATTTGGGGTGTAATGATTTATTTACAACTATCTTACTGTTTGATCTCAGTCTCATAATATTAGCTATTGAGTCACAGCCTGACAGTAGCAAATGGGGAATGATGGACTTATGAGTATGGCAAGCAAGGGTTTTGAACCTCTCACCAAGTTTCTTCTGGCTTCAGTGCTTGTTATGATTAAAGGTTAATGTGTCTTGATAGCTAGAGTACATAAAACCTATTCAAATCGCTAGAGTATATATTCTTCTGTATAACCTGCTCAGAATGCTTGACACCTAATTATGTGCTAAAATAAGAGTGAGATGGAATTGTAGAAACTCTAAAGAGGAAAATGATCCCATCTGCTTCACAATAGGCCAAACTGAAGAATTGAAAGTGGTGCCTAAATTATGGCCAAATGCTCACTAAGAATTTCTTCATAAACAAGTTTTTTCCTAAGGTGTAGCAAGTCTCAATTATTTATACTATTTCCCTTAAGACACTTTGTCTTCTTTTTTTTTTTCTTTTCAAAAGATACAAAGGGAATTTTAATCCAAACATCATGGCTACTCTAAAAAATCCCAACTTAGGAGTCTGAAGATTTTTGCAGTGTACAGATATTTCAAGCTGCTTATGAGATTAAGCAAAAGAATTTCCAGTGGTTTTGAATGGAAAGCTGGAACAACTGAATTGCTTTTGTCTCTAGTGTGATGCCTAGTTTCTGCCTCTAATTAGCATTACTTAGTGAAGTAGTAGTTTCATCATCTTAAAACCAAAAATGTACTTTTGCTGCACCGTACTGCATATGGTAACTAAACACTGTCAATATGCACACTCTGGGAAAGCACAGTACTCAAAATATTTGTTCATATTACTTATTTCTTCAAATAAAACATAATCTGATTTCATGATATTCACAAATGCTTCAGCATAATTTTTGAAGAACATTAAGAACAGTTGGTGCCTAGAGAACTTTTTAATGTTCATTGCTTAGCAATAGGACTGACACAAGGTTCTGTGCAGTGCACACACACACAGACAATTTCTAAGAGAATGACAAAGTGGGGAAATCAAGACTTTAATTAAAAGTCTTTAATTTCTTACCTGGTTTAAGGCGGGGTTTTTTGTCTGTATGTTTTCTTACATAGAATGAAGTAAACGTTAAGGGAAAATATGTGACACCAATTAAGGAAAACATAAGAGAAATTACAATATTACTGAACATATTTTTCTCATTTTCTTCACAATCTATTATACTTTTACTTAAAGGAAAGAAAGCTTAAAAGTGCAGCTTCTAAAAGTAATATTTACAATCCCTTTTGGTTTTGTCTCACATATTTTTTCCCCAAAAGAACAGTATTTTGATTTTTTTTCCAAAACCAATCAAATTATCTATTGCTTTTTTTGATAAAGCAATACCATAAATCAATTTTATTTCAATACTGCCTTCAAGAAAACTATAAAGTATAAACTCAAGCCGCAATACAGTGCAAATGCAATACTTTTCTGCAGTTTATTGATTTATTGAATTAGTTGTATTTTCAGCTCATCTCTGGTGATGTTTCAAAGTTTGCATATATTATAGAGAAAAATATTTTTGTCTTCCAAGGCTCACTTTCCACCTATGGGCTCCAGTCACACCAGCTATCAAAACAGCAGAAGGTTTTGATGTGTTATAGCCATAATCTCATGTGACAAACATACCCCATGTGCTGAAATTTCTCCTTAGGGCAGACACAATACAGATAAACACCTAACCTATTCTCATAAAATGATTTTTGTGATTTTTTATTACAACTTGTTTCTAAAGACACATGCATTTAAAAATAGTTGTGACTCTTCCAAGCAGCTCCTAGAAGTGGGAGTCATCAGATCCTTTCAATCTGGCAATTTTACGGAGAGGTATTGTTTACCATCGAATTCTTGCCTCTCTACTGACTGTTCGCCAGTTTCTGATTAAATGTTTTCCTCGCATTCCCTACTACAAACTGACCCTTCAAAATAAAGAGGCATTATGACATAATCTTCTAAAGAACTACAATCAAGATTTTCCATTAAAAACAAAATATTCCTATTATTAATAGGTTAATTCTGTTTTCATACATGGGTATAACTATATCTCTGAAGGACAATAATCATGACTGAATTTTTTATTTTGATTGTAGGTTTATTCTTATCAGTCACATGTAGCTGTATTACAATGTTGACACAATTTTGCCGTCACAAAACCTGACAAATAATTCTAAAAAGAGATTATCAAATACTTTCAAAAACATAAACAATCCTCAGGATGTTTTTAAAGATCTTATTCCCAAGGAAAAAAATAGTTTTAAGGGTTTTTTTTCAAGCATTTTAGAAACATCAAGTTCAGAAACAGAGTGAAAGCCATGTGGTGAATAACAAACTTTGCTGTTCAAATTTTGAATTTTAAATATAAAGTTGTGGGACAAACAATAAATAAAATGGATTTATATTGTAAAAAAATATATACTTCTTAAAATAATATCATCTGTTCACAAGCAAGGATCAAGCATATTAAGACCCAGATTGTCAGATAAGCTGTTCTTATGAGCTATTCATCCTGCTCTTTTTCCTACAGTATAACAAAATGAGCAGTTTTTCTTCGGATGAAATCAGCATGAATTCTGCCACATAATCCAGTAGAAGCATTGTTTCAATTCTTCTTAATATAAATTCAGGAGGTATGTAAATATATTTTAAATTTTAATTCTTCAACAATGTGCATTCATTATCAGAATTTAGCTCAAATCAATTTTTTTGTTACTGAATTTAAAGATATGACAAAACCTCCTGGGTACCTTTCTCACTCCATTTCTGAGCATAGCTTCCATTAAGATTAATGGCTGTTTTGTATCTAATGGGAATATATATCTTAAGAAAGAAGCTGATGTAGAAGCAAAAATTTTAGTGAAAATGATGAACAATAGAGGTCATGATTACAATAATTGTCAAATGAGAGATTTAACAAGATTCTATGAAGGAAATGTTCCTTCCTTTAAACAAAAAGGCCATATGTTGACACTAATCATATTGAGTAGACCTGTTGAAGTTGATATTCCAAAGATTTCATTGGGGACCATTTTCCAGACTAACACTTCACTTACTCAGTAAAGGCTTAGCTGTACTATTCTTGGTTGCTCAGTAAGGCCAGGACTCATCAATTTTGGATAGCTGAGAGGGTGTGGAAATTTCCAAGAGCAAAGACCTAAAGCATCATGTTCACATGAAAGATCATTACAGAAGCTGGCCAGAAGTTTTCATGACTAGTGTGGGTTTTACTGTGCAGATGATCTAAATTATACGATGATATAAACCACAAATTCAATACAATTACATAAATTTGGAAATCAGTTTTGGCATTAAAAGGTTCTTAAATTGTAAGAATATCTGTGTCTATATATATTTCAGGGTAGTATTCTCCTGGGTTTTGTCATTGACATATGAACACTTTGAGGATTTATTTAAATTATTTGTCTTCAGAACAAAAGCCTGATATGGGGCCATTGGAGACAGGTGCGGTACTGCGTATATGATCTGATTCAGGCTCTATGAAGCTTAACTATTTTTAAAAGGCACAACTCCAGAAATAAAAAGTGTATTCTAAATATTTTCGTTTCTTGAAGTTAGAAGAACTTTTCCTGTTTTCAGCCTTACTTTTTAATCCTGAAGGCATTTCTTCAGTGTGTATACATTTATGCTAATCATATACTACAGCCATGGGTTCCTCTATCAATATGAAATGTTTTGTACTTGCTGTTTTTGTGCATCTTGTATTGTTATGTGCAATATACAAAATAATGTGTCTAACTATGCCATTTATGCTTTTGAAAGAAAAAGCAAATTACTTACTGAAGAGAATGGCATTTGCATGCATGTGTGTCAGCTTTCAAGCCATTTCCCTCTACAAAATATTGCTTTCTACACTTAGAAAATGCATCCATCCATCAGTTACAAACCATTTCAAAGCACTTTATGAATCTACAGAGCAAAATGTACTTATCTTACATTGGCAGTGTCCCAGCTGTTACAAAATTGCTATTGTCCTAATACTTACAAGGCAATTTTAGCATCAGTTAATAATTTTACAGGATAGATAACTTCTAAAGCATTATAAAATGACAGACATTAAACAATAGCAACTTAGCATTTTTTGAAACAGTTCATGACAGCTTAAAAACTAAAGTGATTTTAATGTATAGTCTATGCAGTTTTAGTTTCTCATTGACAATTCCTTTAGAAGATAAAAATGTGAAAAATCCTTTTAAATAGTGGGTGAAAGAATAAAACAAATTTATCTTTAAAAGATATTCAGTAAAAATCTCAATTAGGAATAATGTCTCAAATCTTCCTGTACAGATAGTAGGTGACAAGAATTAGAATTTATTTAGGCAGAAAAAAAAAAATGATGGTATCATTTAATGGTAGGGTACCACAAAATAAAAAAGGCATATCTATTCATTAAGTTTAATACAAAAAGGAAAATACAGTGAACAGCATTTTATATAAATCAGTATGCATTATTTCTTCTCAAAACCTGTTTTCTATCAATCTTAGTTTGAGAGCTTCAGTTAAAGGCAAGTTCTAGTTAAATTGTTACCTTTTATCTTTTCTAAGTAGCCATTGTGGTCAAATGTTCACTTTTTGGTTAGACATTTATAATTTACCTAATGTACAGTTCAATCTGTGATAGAAAAAGATTTAATGATGTGTAAAGTGTAAACGGTTCCAAACAGATTAAATATATTTATATTTGAGGTATTACTTTGGTAATAACTCAAAAGAACCTTTTAAGTGCATCTAATGTACATCACAGTGGCCTTTTTTGTCAATGTACTTATTAAGTTAAACCAATTGTACCACTTGCCGTCGTGCAGCACAGGTAATTGACCACCTCATCAAATCATAGCAAAAGGAATCCCTTAGTGCCTAATTACTACATTCTTCTGTACTATTGAACACATTAAAGCAACATTAATGTATTATGCTATATACATCGTTACCCAATAGTAATAGAAGGTCCTTGTACAGGAGGAAAGAGTTCTGATGGCAGTGCAACTATTGCAGTTCTGCTTTAGTTAAACACCATAAAATTCAAGAAGTCTGCAAAGCATAGGGCAAAACTTAGGGCTTACCAAAGCAAATGGTTGAAGTGGAGACTCCAACCAAGAGGCAAGCAGGTAATGCCTGACATGTTACTACAGTTATCCTCAGATGTTTCACCTAATGAAACATTATTTGAAACTTCTTGCATAGGGGTAAAGCTTGTAGAAGTGTGACCAAATGTAATGGGAGAAAGTGGAGTTCTCTTTTCAGAGACTCCCAGCATGTGCAGCTGCTTTACCCACATGAGACAAGGTTTTATCTTCTTTCGAAGTCATGCTTACTTATGTGAATGAGCATACCCTTGCAGGTTTACTATCACAAATAGTCCTGTAGGACCAAATATGCAACGGAGCACAGGCAGGAGTTCTGAATTTTACTGAAGTGGGCTGAAGACAAGGATCTCCAGAAGAGGTTGTGCCTATATGAGGGACCGTTTTTCAATAAGCATCTTTGTGAAAGATTACATGCCATCACCCAAATTCCTTAATAGTCACTCACTTTAAAAGAATCTCTTCCTTTGATGCAGCCGGCTCATGTCATGAATTCTGGCAGCACAAGATTGCACTTATGGCTACATCTCATCTTTGTGATTGTCAGGAGACTAAGACCTCAGAAACTTCAGCTCTGGAAGAAAAAATATATGTAACTGCAATCTCCCACCTTCTTTTTCTATTTCCAGCTGCTGTTTTATGTTATATAAAACTTCTAAACCTGACACTTTTAAATGGATGTGTACTTACACTTCATTTTGAAAGAAAGTAACATGCAGATACAGCTGCCATAACAAGTTACCCTTTTCCAAATTACTATAGACTGACTCATCATCCGGTGATACCACACGGTGGTAAATAAAAACTGGTGACAATAACCAAAATTTAACTGATGGAATTTTTTGGGAAGGATCGCTTTCTGCCCAACCATTCTCTACCAATGTGTACCTACTAGTATTTTGGGTTACTGGCAAGCCCTGTGATTTCTGGACTGATAACCAGTTATCTAAGAATAGGGAACATATGAACGACCAGCAAGGACGTATGAACTTCCTTCAGTCGCAAATGTTCTGACATTCCTCTGTCCCTACTTGAGAGTCACCAGAAAAAAAAAACCTGAAAGGCTCTGCAAGACTTCAAATTCTCTAGACCACTCAAAAAAAACAAGAAATCCTTTTGAGGATAAGGTACTTTCTAAAAGCCCCCTTCTATTCTCTATTACATCTTCACCTGGACTGAGCAGCCTTAGTGTTGCTTCAGAGAAGATCACATTTTTTCAGACACCTAATTCCTCATGTGTAAGGATTTTCTAAGAGGTTTTCAGTCTGATTGTGCTGAAACCATTCTGACTGTATAAACCATATTTAAAAATTTTGCTAGATGAATTCACTTTCAAAACAGGTTAGGTAAACTGGGTTTTTCCCCTAGAAAAGATAAAAACTAAAAAGTTAGATGACTTTATATTCTTTCTTTTTCTTTTTCTCTCCAGTTTCAACTATTTCAATAAGAGATTCTACATTAATAATTAGCATCTGACTCATGTCTTCAGGTAATATTCAAGATGCATTACTCACCAGTAGCCTGGTAATTTCTGCATTTCCATCATAGAATATTTATTCTGTCCTGTATATATCCTATATTGCAACATTTATTCTTGGCAGAAAGCATCAATAGTTAATTGGTCCATACTTAGTATCTCACACAGAAACAGTGACATTTTGAAAAATGTAAATTGTGGAGAAAAGGTGTTGATAAAATATATTCTAGAAATAGCAAACAAATTGATGAGCGCTCCAGCCAACCATTTCAAGCTCCTGAAAATTACTGTTTTATAGAAGCTGAACCTTTGTAAGAAAGTCTTTTAATGTTCTCTCATAATGAGAAAGAATTATTCTCTCTTATACGATGCACAAGACATATTACATATTACTGGTTTATTTCATTGCCAGCATTTCAAGCAAAATAGGTACTGACCCTATCTCTTCTCAGCAAAAATTAACTGTTTTAATTCTAGCATGAGAAATAGACATTCAAGAAGTTGCTAGGCAGGCAGGTGAAGGCAAAACATGGAAATCAGAATTATGTGGACATCACAGGAAATGAAGTAGCTAGGATGAAGAAATGTTTTCAGTTCAAAATTGCAAATGAGCAGTTGAAATCCATTTGTTACCACCTTTATCCCTATTGTTAAATGGTTGCAAAGATCAGAAGTCTGATCATCAAGTAAAAATCTATTTATACACTTTGAAAAAAATAGGAGAATTAATATGTATTCATATCTCAATGCATACATGCATACATTTGAAACGACAAAATATTCTAATATTTAATTGGAATGCTTTAAATGTTCAGATTGTCTTTAGTGCTTGGTGGGCATTTTTAATGTTTTATATGCACGTTTATCTGCAAGTTTATATGCATAAATTAACATTTTTGGTCATGAAATATTTTATAGTCAGCTATATGTATTCTAATAGTTGTTTAGGACGAGGTGCATGACTTGAGATTCAGCATAGTTAAATAGAAGAAAAAGATTTTGAAGTTTAATTTTGAATTTGAAAATTTTAGCTTCTTTAAAATGCTTTCCCTTTAGTGTTAATAATTCAAGTCATTATAAGGATAAGTTAAATGCCAAAAATTCAATTTTCTTCCTATCTGAAATTTTCTTATAAAAGATACTACTTCTTTTTTTAAAAAATGGGAATGGACTTGTTGCCTTTTACTGAAGGACGTTTACTGGGAATTCTTTTCCCATTTCTTTGTTGTAGTAGTTGTATACCATAGAATAGCTCCTAGAGCCGAATTGGATTCTATGAAGAAAATCTTATCCAGTTCTACATTAATAATTACAGAAGTGAAGGCAACTTACAAGTATAATAGCTTTATTCTGATCATTGACAATTACGTTCTGATGCTACACCTTTTTGCTAGGTCAAGTTCTTTCTATGATTATATTTATATAAAAGAAACTTGTGGCAGACAGGGCTCAGTTTCAAAGTGATCTCATGTAGTTGCACTGTTTTAGAGATCCTTCTCTTCTTTCTCGGGGAGAATAGAGATAAGCTGCATTCTTGTACTTTTTTTATCTCTGTGTTTGGTATTAGGTGTTGTATAGCTGTGACCAATGGTTTTAGGAGGTGGATTCCCTGCTGACCAATAGTTGCTAGATTATTAACAGATATATAAAGAAGTTTTTGTAAATAAAGCTCTCCTTTCGCCATCTTGGGTTCGTCTGCCTGTTTTCTCTGCCAGCTCCTGCGAATCTCAGGAAATCTCTAACCACAATCTCAGTTTAGCAGGAAAAATCAGTGTTCAATGTAGAAAAAAAAGGGGGCATGTTTCTGCTCTATTGCAAAATATTGCAGAAGTTTCTTTGTATGTTGGTCATGACTTGTTGATGTGCTCCTCACTTCTCCAGTGGTATAAATGTTTTTTGATGGTGTTTTTCAGGAGTATCTCACAGGACCTTCTGTTTCTTTCATATCCTTTCAGCATTTCCTTCAAGGTTATGATGTGCTTTCTATGGGTAAATTCTATTGGTAAATATAGTTTGAAATTTCCATATCTCATTCTTCTAAGACTAAATAGGTAAAAATCCACAAAAAAGATGAAATCTCATTGCATATCAAAATCTGCCAGAACTCTGCTTACCCTGACAGGACCAAAAACAATGGTTTTCTGTTTAATTTTGTTTTAAACAAGGGTGGGGGGCAGGGGGAAAGATAGAAAAACAAGTTATTTGAGGTTTTTTTTTTGTCCCCGACAATCTGATTGCCAAGACAAGGGCGAGCTATATGCAATGTGAATGGGTACATCAATGAACTTTTAAAAAATCACAGAATTATCTAATGATTTGGGTTTGAAGGAACATCAAAGATCATCTAATTCCACCCTACTGCTATGAGGAAGGACACTTTCCACTAAAAAGTGCTATTTTTCCACACTGTTGAAAGCCCCAGCCAACCTGGCCTTGACGCTTCCAGGGAGGAGGCATCCGAATTTCATCCACATGATTCATCAGAGAATAAACACAGAAGAAGGATATCAATCACACCTACAGTGATTGAGGGTTTGTGGTGGTGATTTTTTCAGTTTTCTGCACACCTCTTTTTAATTGCCATCCTTGATTTAAACTCATGTAGAAAGTTTTCCTGTAATTGGCAAACTTCTATTTTCTATTTGAAGGTACAGTGAACTTCAAAGAGTACAAATGGTGCATGCACCAAGTCAAATGGCCCAAAAGAGGCTAATGACTTGTACTACGGCTAGATGGTGGCTGAGACCTGGAAGCCCCATATGTCAGACAGTTATCAAAAGTGCCATAGGTCACAGCCACTGTGTCCCACAGCCAAAGTTAATTATTAGGACACTGGAGTATTACCACCATGGGATTTTTCCCATTTAGTCAACCAAAAAAAGGCCTTTTCAAAACATTTTAAAGTCAGTGCAACTAGAGATGGAAAATAGAAATAAAATTTTAATCACAAAAATATTTTTTAAGACAAAATATATATATTTTTTAAATCTTATGATGAACATAGCGATTCTTTGGAAGAGTAGATAACAAAGACTGATTTGGGATTTATGCTGTGAAGTATAGACCATGGCCTTATCTTGCTTGCCAACTGAGCAGAAACCTAAATGAGTGACTTGAAAGAAGGTATTGGCTTTTGTTGGATGTCTCTAAAGTTGTACAGAAAGCTGTTTTTTGAAGGTTTCACATGTTGGAAAAGGATTAAAACTTCTATGGACACCTTATCATCAAAGATGCATTTATGACTCTTTATCAATACAAACTGGAGAAACTAACAGTTATAAAGTCACAGAATGACAGAATCATTAAGGTTGGAATAGACTTTCAAGATGATTGAGCCCAATTTTTGAGCAAACACTACCATAGCACTATGTGCCACACCCAGTCATTTCTTGAACACGTTCAGGGATGATGACTCCACCACTCCCCTGGACAGCCTGTTCCAATGCTTAACCACCCTTTTGGTGAAGAAATTATTCCCAATGTCAAACCTGAACCTCCCCTGGAGCAACTTCAGATCATTTCCTCTGTCTTGTCACCAGCTGCCTGTGAGAAGAGGCCAACCTCTGCCTCACTACAGCCTCCTTTCAGGCAGCTGTGGAGAGCAACAAGGTCACCCCTGAGCCTCCTTTTTCCCAGGCTAAGCAACCCAGCTGCCTCAGTCGCTCCCCCTATGACTTACTCTCTAGACTCTTCACCATCTCCATTGTCCTTCTTTGGACATGATCATGTCTCAATGTCTTTCTTGTAGTGAGAGGCCCACAGGATCTGAGCTGTGGCCTCACCACTGCTGAGTGCAGAGGGACAATCACTGCCCTGGTCAGGCTGGGCCCATTATTGCTGATCCAAGCATGTCCTTCTTGAGCATCTGGGCACAGTTACAGACCACATGTGGATTCAGCATCTTAAATATTGGAGCACTTAACAAATCTACACATGCAGTAAAGAAGTTTATTAGGTGTATTTCCTTACTCACTTAACAATACTCTGTTCTTTCACTTTGGAGCTGAATGAACTCCCCATAGTTACAAGAAGAACGCCTGATTGCAAATAGCCTGTCCATGACATTAACCTTTTCCTTCATTCAAAAAACACTGCACATTTGTAGCATTAACTCATGAGACCTTGAAGATGGTGCTCCACATGGACCCACACACCTGGATAAGGATCTCTGCTGCCTACAGGAAAGAATGAATTAGCTGTGTATTTGCGGGTCTCATAGAGGTACAGTAGCAGTAGTATGTACAGGTTACTACATTCCTAAAATAGGATCACTGAGAGGATGCCCTTAATCCGGAGCATCTGCAGTGATATAATTCCAAGAGTCAAACTGTTAAAGACAAAAGTCCACTTGTGAACTCAAGTTTTATTTGCCTCCTATGGGTCTTGAAGCCTACTAAGGTTCACCCCAAAGTGAGTGAGTAAAAATGCCACAAAGAAATCCACACAGAAAAGTATGAATTCTGAATTTCCCTCCTCAGGACAAAAGCAAACAAACAAATGATACAAACAAACAACAACAACAAACCACAACAAAAACATTCTGCTTAGCTTTTATTTAAATTGAAAGAGATTCAAAACAATAAAGCAGTATTCTACAAGTCGCCAAGCAGTCTTTGCAAAGTAATGAATTCCACAGATTTCAGCTTGTGAAAAGTGCTGGGAAACATGTAGTCTTAGGCCCGTGTTTTATGGTGAATGCTCCTTTCTTCTGAGAATAAATTAAACAATAGCAAACAAGTAAGTAAGAAACACAAACCATTCCTTCAGGCCAAAAACAACTCAAATACCTGATAAATCAATATAAGAAACTTAAAGATTTTTAAAACTATTTCCTGAAAGTGTAGTTTTTTGCAGTTTTATCTGTTTGTAAAGAATCATGTTATTTTCAAATTTGCTTTTGTTATCTTTCTTCTATTTTTTAATAAAGCTAAAAAAAAAAAACAGAGAAAAAGGGGAATGAAATCTTTTTGCTAGTGACATTTATTTTCTATATCCATGTAATTTTAACTGCCATGTTGACCAACTCAGCCTAACCAAAACCCATTCTTTCCACAGGAAACAGACTGTACAGAAAGGCACTTGGGCTCTCTACAGACAGCATGGAAAACACTGATGGTCAATACTATGCAATATATAACGGATAATTATGAGCTGAGTGTCCAAATTATAATCAGTTTGACAAATGTCCACAAGTGTCTTCGGTCTATTTTATATTTTCACTAAGACAAGGCAATCATACAACCAGGCAATTCCATCAGGGAAGCTTGTTAGCTGCTTAGTCTGTTAAACCCTGGTTGCCATAGCATCTAGAGTTGAAAAAGCTGCAGATTGGCATGAAAAAGCATGTCGACAATTGCCCTGTCACAGCATGCAAGCCAGGTCTGCTCAAAGGCAGCACACTACAAGTTTTCTTTCCCAGTTTGCACTACCCCATGCTGTTTAATAATATCCATTTACTGGTATTGGGATTGATCTAGTGCAGTGTAAAATCCGCATCTACTGAGATTTTGCTTTTTCACGTGGGGGAGATTCTTTAACAAATAACCACAGAACAATTAATTTATAAAAGAAGTATTGTAAAAATTGTTGGATTTAACAGAGAAACAATCTAAACGCTTAATGATCAGATCTTTAGCAAGCTAATCAGTTCAACAAAGTTTAAAAAAAAAGTGCATTGTTTGGAGGTTTTCAAGTAATTTTTTTATTGATAGGTAGTTTCATCAAACATCGTAATATACTATTTTACATTTGGATTTTTTGCCATCAAAAAAACCTTAACATTTATTATGGCTATACTTTCTTTTAATTGTAAGTTTTCTATAATTAGATAAATTATATATGCCACCAATTAACAAGAATTCCTTGATAAATAGCATATCATAGTCAAATAAGAATTAGTGTAAGCAACTGAATAGCAGTAAAATGTTTTTTTCAGAATAAACCTATTGTGTAATTTTAATATAAATAGCTAACATTATTGGTAACTTCAAAAAACTTGCCCCTTGAGAAAGAATATTTTGGTAACACACTCATATTTACTCTTGAATATGGATCACTACTTAATAAAAAAGTTCATTAGTCATCTTCCTCAAAGTGTTGCAGTTACAATTTTTTTTTTTTAAATAGCACATAACTAGTGGGCTTTGCACAAGTGTTTCCTCTCAAAAGTTTACACTTGGTTTATTCACTTTCCCTTCCATTATCGCCTTCTAATCTGTTCTGTCACTTCATTTTACTTTTCCTTCAATGCCACAACTGAAGAAAATCCCGAAAACTACATACCCAGGAGCACAATTAAAATGGCAATCCCAAGAGCATTCTGGCATGGATCTTTTCCCACATTTTCCAGTAGTTTTTTTTTTTTACTTTTTAAATATCAGTATCATGTAGACATGTTTTACTACAACTCTCGCTATCAGTTATTTTACCCTATTCATTACAGATCTAGATACAGAATTAGAGAAAAACACAAGAGAACTTACATCTTTCAGTAAAATTATCAGTCTATTACACTGTTCATTAGAAGTAAATCTTTTCAAAGGTAAGTTTCTAATGCATGTTTATGATCCCAATGACAGAAAACATCACTAAAACTTTTTAAAATATTTTAGTTGAGATTTTACTTCAAGCTGCCATGTGAATTGTGGAAGCAACAAATCTTCGGCTAATAACACATTTTATCTTAATTTTTTTTTGCACAATGTATTTTATGTCTGTCATATTTGCATTTTCTTTTAATTTTCTTCATCCTTGTATTGACTTTGCAACTTAACCGTAGTTGTAAATATGAAATGTGACCGAATTTTTGCACAGGCTGAGTTCAGAGAAAACTATTTTTTCTTTGAAATCTGTATTTGTGTGTATTTATAGTTCCTGCTTTTTTAATATTAAGAATATTTCTGTCTATATTTTACTGGGAATTTTTAAGCATCTTAAAAGACTGCTGAATCTATAGCTCCCCAGATGACGCCACAGGTTAAAGGATGCTATAATCCAGAAAAACCAGTTGCAGTTTATTCATTTTTTGACAATTAAATAGCATTTATTAAAGCAAATATGCATTTACCTGCTTCAAACCAAAAATCTACTTTTTTGGTGTAGAACCTCTTGGAAAAACAGCAGATTTTTTAAGACTGGCTAAAGGATAAAATTATCAGCTAAATAAAGACAGTCCATCATATAAATAAATCAGCAGCAGAATGTAGCTTAGCACGCAGATAAACTTTCTGGCACTTCAGTTTCTCCTTATGATGTTTCTCCTAATTAAAATAAAGAATTTCAGGATTATGTTGCAAGTATAAAACCATGATTCTTTGGGAAATTCTCAAAAGAAAAGCAGTATGTATCTGTGAGGAGCAGCGTTATCACATTAGAGTTGAGAAGTAAGACCCTAGTATTTTCTTCTGATTTTTTGAGTAAGCCTATAAACATGCATCATTCTGGATAAACAGAGGAGAGCACAGCAAGGGAAAGCTCGAATGCAGCTGTGCTTTGCTCTGCTCTGATGGTGACTCAGTGGACCCTGTGAGCTGTGCTGGAGAGAGGTGGATG
The DNA here is from genome assembly GCA_036785705.1 of Acanthornis magna. Classification (NCBI taxonomy): domain Eukaryota; kingdom Metazoa; phylum Chordata; class Aves; order Passeriformes; family Acanthizidae; genus Acanthornis; species Acanthornis magna. The sequence goes on from JAWUZG010000034.1 coordinate 8,106,941, forward strand.
GCGCAGGAAGGCAGGGGCAATAGGCAGCACAGGGGCACTGATGCTCCTCACAGCTCTGAGAGCCTCTGGCCATGCTGAGCCAGAGCAGCAGAGCACAGCACCTCCTGTGCAGGGCAGGATGGCTGAAAGGCTTCAAGCTGGCAGGAAAATCAAGGAGTAGGTCAGCATTGTTCCTTCACCAGAGCGAACATTTGTGCAGATACTCAAGCTGTGGTAGAAGGAGAAATACCCTCCTTTGGTGCCTAAATATTCTTTCTGGGGAGAGAGTGAGGCCGTCCCTGGGGGCCATCTCCTTACACAAGCCTTTGGAACCCCCTGAAATGGGCAGATGCTGATACACAAGAGCTCAAGTCAGAGTTGCTGAGTTCTGTCTGTTCGCAATTAATTCTTCTCTGACATCCCTGTTCCTATCAATAGTGATAATTTTAGCCTAATGCTTCAAGTTCATTGCACATATTCTATTGTATGAGGCTAGTGGTTAGTAAAGCTACACCACGCAGGGTGACATTATGCTGTGGAGGCACTGCAGTGGGTAGCACACAGGAAACCTGTCCTGTGCATAAGTTAGAAGTGCCTACAAATGTGAAGCCTCTGGACCCACTCAGGATCCTTGTTTTATTCTGGTACTGGTCTTTCTCTATTATTCCCAAGGCTGTTTTCCTCCTTCTACATCAATTTCATGAACACTTCTTCCATGTTATTAAATGTAAACAAGAAGTTAATGTGCAAAAAACTCCATTTGCCTATTTTTAGTCTAAATTTTCTCTATTAAAATGAGTAGTGACAGATTTTCACTTTGTTAAACAATATACAATTTATACTAAATATTTCCATTCTTGCTAAGATACTTATTTAGAAACAGGCTTATACCTTTTTGTCTTCTAATTAAAGCAAAAGAAAGATTAAAATAGAAATTATCACACTTGAACTTCACTGACAGAAAAGAGTGGTTTAAAATAACAGTAAATACAGAGCTTTTACAGTATGTGAATGATACTGCAAGTCAAAGACTTTTTTAAAACTCCCACTGCACATTTTCTCATAAGATAGATTTTCTTTTTCTTAAATCTAAACCTTTTCTGCAGTTACTGTGAAGATAAATAGCAAAACAAAATTTGAATAACAGGACTGTTCCTATGGAGCTGAAAAAAGGATTGTTCTGTAGTAGCTTATACTTTTTCTGTCACATTTTGCCTTATTGTAAAATTTTCTTCAACTGGCTGAAAGGACATTAACTGCTAGATAGGCATCACACTGATGTCTCCATGCTGTAGCTTACAGCCGTGAATTTGCTACGATCTGTTTAATCATCAGTGTATTGATTTTCCTCAGCTTTCCTTCATTTTAGCCCCATAGCAGGCTTCTGTAATTTCCTTTGGACAAAGTGTAACCAAACTGTGCTAAGTGATGTTGATTTGCAGGCAAAAGTAAAGGGGTAAATATAAATTAACAAGCTATAAACATTTTACAAGTGGCAAGTCAATAAAAACAGTGTCTGCAGTTCTTTAAAAAAATTATTTGAAGCTGATTGTTAACAAAGGTGTCCAAAGAAACTGACATGAGTCTGAGAATAATTTTTGCACTTTGTGATTAAGAATTGATCAGTCTAAAAGCCTCTGATGCAACTGAATCACCCATAAGCTGCTGGACTGAAAAGGCTCAGCAGGGGCTGGTATTTGTTTGTTAAACTCCCATGATTCCAAGTAGATAATTGGTCTGTGAAGTTCATGACAGAATCTGAATTTGCTTTCTTGCTTCCCAGCTGGCTGAGCACTGGTTTATAGACTTCTGTGTACAAATTTAGCCAGCAGCAAACCTCACATCTTTAATGTAAAAGGTGTTTTGTTGTGTTTTTCAGGTGCTGAGTGGAAAGCCCACACTCCAGAAGCTCATTAAAAGGGCCAAGTTACAGTACAGGTTTATTTCTGTCACAGCGTTTCAAAAAACAGTGACAAGGATTAATATGTTTCTTTGGTACTGGAAAAAGCCTGATATGATCCCTTGTGAATTTGATCATCTGTTTTGTTGCCTGTATACGATTCAATCTCCTATTATATCCTGAAGTTACAGCTGTAAACCAGGGCTGATAAGAATTCAGAAAGCACTGCCAGAGCCTGCAGAGAACTAATTGTTTTATTAAGCAGCATCTTGTTTATTTGCAATTTATTTCATGCATCATTCAGAGAAGAAACTCTTCTTTAAAATAATAAAGCACGATAAATCTGCTGTACATTATCTGTGACAGGCACTATATTGTATAAATATGTACAAGTAATGGAGTTTAAAAATCTCTCAAACTGTTACTTCTATTCTGTTGTTGCTTATGAACAGCTATTTTTGAACATTTATGGAATTCCTTCCAAGGCTTTTCATAATTCTGACAGTAAGCTCAGATCTACAGATTGCCTAAAAATTCATCTCCATCTGAAGACAGAGCTTGACAGTGTAATGGTGAGCTCTGGCCTGATCTGGGGAAAGCATCCCTAGGGAAGTGCTGAAGAGACCCGCAGTGGGTGCCTCCTCCAGGAGCCCAGGTAGCCGCATTTCTAGGAAGTGCCTGGGAACAGTGAGTGCACTGCCCTGAATGATGGGCAACAGGAGGGGACAGCAGATCCCTTCTGAGAGAGACCAGTGCTCATGTGAGAGCTTCTCAGGAGCCCTGAGCCAACACACCTGAGAGTAATGGATGCTTTATCATTGCCTCTGATACCTTTGTGATCAGATCCAGACATTGCAAAGAATTACGGGATACTATCTTAAATCACAAGATAGAACAGATGGGCTTCGCTGCATATTTATGAACTACCAGTATAATGGGATCATTTCTGGGAGTAGGAGGGAGAAGGCTGAAGGTCCACTTTCATTTACTCAGGATTTATGCAGAGAACAAATAATGCTGTCCTTTAAAGAAAGCTTACTTCGTGTTCAAGCCTAAAGCAGGGCTCACTTTCTTCCTCACTCACATATAGTAAAAATCATTCATATGATTAGTTCCACTGGTTTCATGGGAATATTCACAAGAAAAAACACGTAATCATTGATACTATGGGTGTAGTTTTGATTATTTGTCTTATTGTTGTGATTCATTATCATGTGTGTGAAAATATGTTTCAATATACCATAATTCAAAGCCCACACCCTTAGAAGGGTTTAAGAACTGAACATAATCAAACAAACAGATAGAAAAGATATGTATTTTACTGTATACATCAGAAATTAGACAATAAGCCCATATTATTCTTAGGAGTAGTTCTCATTCCTAATTTCTAAAGTGCCACACCAGCATTTAAGCCACCATTGATTGTATATGATTGTCTGTACACAGCTAAACAGACCCTTGTTTGCAGCTGGCAATTTATTGCCCTTCTGCATTACAACAAAGAAACACAAAATGGTAGCCAAAGAGAAAACTGCCAGTCAAAACACTCTTGCTCTCTTATTCACACTGTTGCTTTCTACCTCCACACTCCATTTTTCTCTAACAACAAATTTAACTTATGAATGAGAAAGGTTAAAGAAAAAATATTTAGTTGCCAAAAACATGGCAAAAGTATTATAAAAAGATCTGTTACTGTTAAACACTGTATGTCCTCAGAAAAATGCTAGGAACCACAAGAGTTACACTTTTATCTAAGAGGTAGCATATGTGCCATATAATACATATGTTGCAATCACAGCAACTTATTTTGCATGAACAGCAGCAAACTCTGAAAAAAAATTGTCCAGTGCTCAAATGAAAGCTGTCATCATGTCTTCATTTTAAATATGTATTCCAAGGAAAAGCATTTTTGTATACTTTTTCTGAAGGTTGGGTTTGGGGTTTTCTGGACGACGGTACTTATTAACATAAAAAGAGAAGGACCTTTATATTTTTCTATTATAGGTTATTTTGAAGAGAGTCATAATGTCAACATTTTAATGCACATATATAAACTGAGTTAAAATAATTGTTCTCACTCATATGCTCTTATTTCATTCTTCCAGTCATCACTTAAAATGAGGGTTCATGTTTACCTCATAAGCAGTATTAAATGAGTATTCCCTTTAAATATTTGTTATCTGGTCATTAACAACTTGAACAATCTCTTCATCTACAGAAAGGAAATCTAAAAATGTCCTGGAAGATTCTGACAATTATAAATTGTGTAGCTGAATCCTGAGTATTAAGTATTCAGCACTCCTTTTCTGCATGGCAGTTACGTGTCCGTTTGGGCCATGATAAAGCTGTTTCAAACCTGTCCTCATACAATATGACCACTCTCTTCACTGGGGCTCTGTTTTACTAGCACTGTACATTCACAGAACAAAGCCAACGTCTCTGTCCAAGACTTCTGTCCCTCTTGATAATGGACCAATAACTCTCCCAGACCATTCCTCAAAACCAGGAATAGTCTTACAGTGGAAAACTAGAATAGTACGCAGGGAAACAAACTGTTCAAAGTGCACAGTAGTGGAGAACCGTCCACAGACCCTGAAGTCTAGATCCCTGTTTTCATACGCAAAAACATGAATTAATCAAAAACGTACCACACGTTAAAACCAGACAGATTTCTCTCCATATTCCTTCTATTAAAGCACTGTATCCGGAGCCTTTATGCTGCCAGCAATGATGGCAGATAGCCCAGCTACCAGCCTTTGCAGGTTACATTTGCTTCAGACCTCAGACAAGAATGATTGATATCAGCTTTTCAGGGAGGTCTTCCTCTCCCAAAAGCATAATGGCAGTGATCATAGAGTTTTTAAGATTAGATTTATGAAACAGCATATTGATTCAAGCTCGTGTACTATAAAAATTGAGTGCAAATTCAATTAGCAAAGACAAAGTGTATCTCTAAGCATTAATTTTATGCAACATTCTTATCAAACAACAACAAGTTATCCTGAACTACGGCACAAGTGTTTTTTCCTAACTAGACATGTTGGTACAGTTTTAAGTACATCAATACTTAGTCTTATTACTCTAACAATCTATATCCTCAAAAGGCATGGGAGTGCTTGACTTCAAAAAGGACTGTGCCCTAAATTATTGTGACCTCAAAAAGGCAATATCTTTATAACTAACTGATAGCAAATAAGTTATGTGTTTTAATTCAAAAGATAATTTGCCCACCAAGCAGTCTTATGAAGAAATGAAAATTAAACCCTCTCCTTTCCAGCCTTCAGGACAAAACAAACAAACAAAACAAAAACAAAAAACCAATCAAACAAACAAAAAAACACCCAAAAAACCCCAAAAATACACTAAGCACAGCCACATTACTGTATTTGAAGAAAATATATAAGAAAGTTGTTATTTTATAATTTTTTCTTAGGACCGCATTCCTAATTACACTCTATTGATTTCCAGTCTTTCCTGGCACTGAAGTGTTTGGTATTTACTTATTTTATTCTGAGTTACACACAGTAAATACTCCTAAAGCTTCTGAATTCCTACACAATATTCCCCAAACTCTAGGTTACCTTTTCTGAGCGCAACAAAGAAGCATGAACACCTTCTCCAAAGATACATAACTCTTTGTTCTCAAACTGGGGAGAGAATAAACAAGATTTCCAAAGAAAAAAAAAATACATTAGAAAAATGTGAAAATGCAATGCATAGGTAAGTACAGCACAGTTTCAAGGAAAAATAAGAGTATGATACTTCACAAAGAAAGACCTTTCAATATCCTGGAGGGTAAAACAAAAGCAAGCATACAAACAAACAAAAACAAATTAGAAAACTTTTTCGAAAAAACTTTCCAAATCCTTTCCCTCACAAAAGAAAAAAAACCCTAACAATCACAACCACAAAAGAACTCCAACTGACCCTCTTATTACAGATTTTGCAGGTTAACACACATTGACGTCAGTTACCAGACACTGTAACTTCACCTATTTTTTCTCCTGAGTGTTTATCCATGCTTCCTTCACAGTCACTACAGAGTCTCAATGACACAGAGAAGCACAGAGCCAGGAGAGCGATGGGGGAAAGCACTCTGTGGCACAAGGCCTCACTCCTTGATCCTTTAGAGCTCTTGGGACTACAAGCATTAGGAAAGTGTTGTCAAAGTGCTAGCCAAGTGTTGGGAGAGCTCGCCAGAGGGGCAAGCAGATGAAGAGCCCTCCAGTGACAGGCGACACAGCTGCTCTTTAGCCACATCTTTGTGGGTGAAATACAATCTCCAGAGCTTTCACAGAGCCTAGCTGCTGAGCCTACCTATTCAAACTGGGCAGTGGAGTGAGACTGAGGTTTTATTCAGTGCTTAAATATGAAAATGACTGCAATATGCGTCCTGGACAAGGACTTGGAGAACAGTAACTCCAATAGATCTGAGTATTTGCACACATACACGTTCTATTCAAAGCATCTGTATGCTATAGAGTGTTATCAGAAGACTAATATATCCCAATCAGACGGGATTTATTTATAGAGAACGCTCTTTTCGCAGTGTTAGATGCCTCATTAACTTGATTCAGCTTGCACACAGCAAAAATATTCCCTCCCTCTTCAGATTTTTGGTATGGAATTATAATTTCTTGTTTCATTTGTTAAAATCCTTTCGCTATGAGGACATTTCAGAAATGCTTTATTGCACATGACTTTTTAAAATGCCGAAGTATTCATTTTGACCAAAAGGCTCTCCTTTTGATGATTTCCTCTTAAGAGAGATACAGAGAGGATTGTCCTATTTCTTCTTTTCATTTGCCTCTTCCAGAAACCATTAATAGCCAACATTTGATCCTCCTACACAAAAGTTCATGATAGCAAAGTTGGAAGAGTGGGTTATACATCGTGCTATGAACTGATTATGACTTTGGTATGTCACCGCTACTGTCACTATAAAGATGAGAGAAATTATACTGTGAGAATTTCATCTAAATGTAAGTACAGTCTCATTCTGGAAGATTTAGGGAATCTATGAGCTTAGAAAATTTGAAGATTTTAAACTCAGCATTTCAGGTTAGTGTGGAGATTTACTGGATTTATGATCAGAACCTGTCCAGGATAAGCTGACAAGAGTATAACTATTTTTTGGTAGTTTACCATTTATCTCTTGGTTCCATAAAGCAGAAAGTGCCAAGATCCCTACTTCCCCGGTTTCAGCTCCACAACATGCTCTCATTTCTGATTATAATTAAAGACAGAGCAAAAGGAACAAATGCAGAAAAATATATGAACATACAAATGTATTGAAATCAGTGAATTTGAGTCATAAGCTTACCCAGCAGACAAGGTCTCTGTCATTATTGGAATACAACAAGGATTAGGAGCTAGGGATGCTATTTTAAAGAAATGAATAAGCAACACATTCTTTAATAGCTGCAGTTCATTTACAGCTTGATTTTAAACTACTGATACCAGTTTTCTTCAGTGGATTACTTATCAAACTCTTCTGTCTTAAAATCTTTCAGATCAATTCAACTTCTTTTTTTAATATTTCTTGCAAGAAAAACAATGTTTACATATGCTCTAATCATTCCCACTGCAAGCCCCATCCTCTATTCCAAACCATTTTATATATTCGATATCTGAATATAGAGAATTCTCTTTTAAGATTTGGCTTATCGAGTTTCTTTTTGAGTGCCATATGGGAAGGTGAGATGAAAATAATTCTTTCCATCAACAGTAGGTTTGTTGCAATGCTGCTTAAAGGAAGATTCCATTCTCATAGAATCTGTGCAAAACAGCCTTCATTTTTCAAAACACACTAAATATGAAGTCGGTTTTAGAGTCAAGAGCAATCTGAAGACCAGTTGTGTAAAAAACCACAGAATTGCTGAATGCTGTAATTTTGTTGCAAACAGTCAAGATCATTTGGTGGTTTATTAAAAACAAGAATGAAAGTTATAAATCTAATTAAATCTTACTTATTTTTTTAAAATTCACTTCTGTGCACTATGAAAACAGTTCGGCAAAAGATCTTGAAAATTTGGCCTGAATCAATGTGAGCAAAAAGTACCATAAATATCTCTACCTCTAATTCTGTCTGTCCCTGCCTCTATCATTACCTTTCTCTCTAGTTGTGTCTGCATTCTTTCTCACTCTGTTCAAGTATGTCTCAGTTTTAAAGGCAATCTCATGATTTATGCACCCACTACATAGCTCTTGAACACTTCAAGTATTTGCATAATATTTCTGAAACTAAAGGACTTTGAAACCCAAAAAATTATTGCAGAGTATTGAGTTATCAGATGTGCTCTGCTCTGTGGCAAAGATTGTCTGAGAAATCCCACAGCATACATGATAAAGATCATGAGGTACTTTGAATTAACTTCACAGTAAGCATAAAGGCTCAAACATTTAACCTGGAGCAGTTGATGCATGATAAATCAATAATTATGCTAATCGTATTGCAAAATTACTTCTGCTCAAGCGTCTTAAGTTAAAGAAAGTTATATGAACACTGCAAGTACTGTTTAGAATCATTTGTGTTAGAAAGGACCATGATTTGCATGATCAGCTTCCTTGGTGCCACATAATCCAGGGGTGACAGGGATTTCTTAACCTTTACATACCCTGGTGTGACACTGAATGGTCAGGCCAAAGACCAGCTTCTTTCTAAGAAATATGAAAATATTAGACATGTCTTTTTTAGCCAAGCACATGTGTTTGATTTCTGTCTCTAAAAATGCTTTTTTCGTATTTTGGCAATACATCCATACTATATTTCTGCCTGTATTTTCTTCCTTGGTGCATTAATGCTGATGAATCTGTGCAGTTTCCTCCGTGATGAACAAACCTGCCATTAAAAACACTGTTTAACCTAAAACACCTAACAAGCATAAAAACAGCAGCAGTTCATAAATGAGCCTGAGTTTCCATGGAGGTACTGTAGATCTTACTTGTGTCTTAATTGGCTTCTCTACTCTTTAAAAGTGCTTTCTGGCTAATATGATGGTCTACTGAGAGTACAGGCTGGTTTTATAAGCATGAATTCCTCTTTCTTCCTATATATCGTGACTGCAGTGATCAGGCTGATGAAGAAACAGAATCTGCAGTCTGTTGATACAGCCCTTATCCAAATGAAATCTGCTGAGAGGTGGTAATAATAGCAATAGTGATAATATAGAGACATATTAGAAGAAACCCCTTTTTTTTCTCCAAATTGTTAGATTAAAAGACATTAATGGTATTTTTGTCTCTAATAGCTCCCTAACTAAAGTAATCTTAATTAAAATCTTAGCAGTTAGTTATACAAGATGGCCACAATCAGCTGTTTAATAAAAGCAACGATATAAATTAATCACTAAGTCTTTCTGCTATGGTAAAAGTGTATTAAAATCTGCATTATTGCCACATAAAGGCCAGCTACAAAGGACAGGTGTGAATTTTAGAAACCCAAGTGAAATTTTCCTTTTATCCTCTATTTTCATCTGTTTACCCCCTCAATTAATTATTCCAATGGCATAAGAGCCTCTGAGTAATCTTTTCCAATATCTTCTCGTACCTATATATACCTTTTCTCCTGGCTCACAAAAATTATATTCAGTGTGGCCCAACCTTTCCAAAGGATCATCAACAAGATTGTTAGTTTGCAAAAGGGTACTCAAGATTTTCTGATACCTGATCAGCTCTGATATAAGGAAAGGTTACACTAGGCTTCTAACAAATGAATTCTATGCACATGCTCTTTAAATATGGATCAACCACCTTCCAGGAACTCCAGTCATCCTTGGTTTACAAACAATACTTTCTCACTTCTCTCCTTATTTTGATTAATTTCCTTTTTATCCTGTCTCAGCTTCAGATTCTAATGTTTTAGCTTGTCATGTATGATCAGGTTTTGCAGTAGTTTTACTAGCAGTCCAGAATGCCCTAGGTCCTTATATATACTTCCCTTGTGATTTCTCTTCAGATTAGATTCAGATGATTTTCATCAAAATGTATGTCCCCTTGTCTTCTCTGGCACAATTACATATTGCACCAAAGTAACTACTGGAGGTCAGCTATCTCTGTTCTGATCACCATTAGAATTCAAAGTAGAACCAAAGGTAGAGTCCTTTGTAGATGTGTTAGGCTACTGTGGAATTACTCTTCCTGCCTCTACAAGGCAACATAAAGCAGTAAATAAGTGCCAAGAGCTTGGACAATATGCACCAGAGGCACTCAAGAAACAATGTGGGAGTTCAGATAGACAGACAGATAAATGGACCTCGAAGAATCTCATGTTGATGTGGTGGTATTCATGAGCTAAAAGAGCAGCCCCCACACAGCCTGAAGTGAGTCAGCCTGATTATAAAATGCAAGAGATGCAGCCTCCCACATCTGACTCTAAATTCCCATTTGCTCTGCTAGAAAATTTCTTCATTTGGTCTAACTCATTTAAAGACTGTTAAGCATTTCTGTGGTCAGTGTGAGCCAGAGCATTAGACAATACTGCTTTACTGGATTAGGTTGGAAAAGATTTTTTGAGCCATCAGAGTGCAAATTAATTTTAAAAGAAGGACATGCATCAACGTGTCTAAGCAGTAGAAGCAGAGAAGTGGGCCAGAAAGACTCTATGAGAAAATAATGCAAGACATTATTTGTGTAGAAAACTTGGGTAAAAGACTGTTTCAAGGTCATTTGGATGTGGAAAGGTAAAGAATTGCTCAGATCTTGAGGAAACAAAAAAAAAAAAAAAATTTGAATGCTCTGTTTCATGACCTGAGTGGAAATATCATTTACGTGAATGCCTTCCTTATATGTTTTGTCATGTTGCCATTAACAGTTTTCAGTAGCCATTCTCTAAACTGGAAAAAATTAGTGTATTTCAAGACTTACTAAATGCAGGCTGAACAGTAAGATTAAATGAGGCTGTACTTCAAGGAACAGTGCTTGAGGGCAAAAGTACTTCACTCCCTTCACAGAGCTGAGAGAGTGAAAGGACCCCACAAACATAATGCCGGAAGACATGAAGTATTAGTGAAGCAAAGACAAAATATTTTTTTTATTATTTTCCATCCACCAAATCCAGTTCAATGACCTCTGAGTAGTATGTGTTTAGAACTGTGGTTAAGGCACCACAGTCAGCTTCTACTGCCATGTGCACTTTTTCCTCAGAGTGACTCTCACTGCTTCACATATAGCCAGTCTCACCTATGTGCATGCAGGAACAGCAATTTAGAGAATATGTACTATTAAGGACTGTATAGTATTAAAGGCAGTAATGACTGAAAAAGTAACTGGCAAAAATGAGATGCACTTTGAGAGATATAGTTCTGTAGCTCTTAGTCAAATCTTATCTAAGATTCTGTTTTTTCTCATTTCCATTTAATTATGATTTTGGATTGTATCCCTCTAAATCTGTACTTCGTTATTACCACAGCATATCTGGGCTTTTCTGAATGGCTCTAATTGGCATCCTTGCTGGCAGCCTCAACAAAGAGGGCAAAGACTGAATGTGCATGGAGACTGAATTGTCACCTTCTTCAAAACCATCCTTAAGCATGGTGGAGACATGCTGGAGAAGCAGGGTCTGTGACCATTGGTGATACCAAAGTGCCACCTGAAAGCAGGATGGGGATGTGGCTGTGTATGGACCTCTCTCTGCTTGCAGATGCACAGCCAGGAGCCAAACTGCATCCCAAGGGTCCTTGCACACCGCAGTTTGCAGGACCAGAGTGTAGATGAACAGTGGACTTCAGCCTTAGAGGGCTGTGAATCTTGTAATTTTTAAAAATCATAAAATGCAAGCATACAATTAAAATATAAATGTCCAAATACCTGCTACTTTCAGCTTCTGCTGCGGCATAAATTGGATGAAGTCCCATTCATATTGAAATGTAAATGCAAAACATAAATTTAAAATGTTAAAAAAAAAAAGGATGGCTTGGAAAAAGATAACGTTTTTCCTCTGTGTAGAAGATAATGATACAATATTCAAGTTTTCCACTCTAAAGGTAATATTTTTTGTCTAAGTCAACATACTTTACCATTTTTAAACTTTTCTCATCATATTTTTGACAGCAGGTTTTCCAATTTTGACAGCTTTTAAAAAGTAATTTTAACAGACGAGTGATTTCTCCTCTCAGCAAAGTCAGATTATGTGAAATGTCAATGTAAAAACTATATACTGTGACACATAATCATTTTTCATTGAATTTACTTATTAATTTTACTTGCTATTGCTAATAAAATGTAAGTGCTTAGCTAATTGTATTGCTTATTTAAATTTTTTAAAGGGATGTATTTTAAAATTGCAGTTTTTTCCTGACTGCAAAATTTCTGAGGCAGCTATAATTTGTCACCCTTCCAAATTATTTAAAGAAGAATTACTATCACAATTGATATTCCCAGCTGAGCGGCCAAAGAATGAATCAGCAGGGAGAGGTTAAACCAGTCTTTCATCCGTAAGGGTGGGCCCTTTGATTTAAAGATTGGAGCATATCTGCAGAATTTTACAGGGAAGTCGTTTCTGAAATGGTTCATGTAGTCCATAGAAACCTGCAGATTATTGGTACGTGTGCTATCAGTTGGGTGCCTTCAGTGAGAGTGAACTCAGCAAAGGGTGGGGGGAAATCAGAAAAGGAATGCACAGTTCAAAGTTTGCACTTCTATATCAAACTCAGCTCAAGTGACGCATAAAAGAGTTGGACCAATTCCTGCCTCTGAAGCATTACAGTTCTATATCTAAGGTTTTTTTTATTTCTGTGCAATGAGTTTTATTTGTAACTTTCTGTACCAGAAATCCAAAGGTATTATCTATTCCTACCCTATAAATCTGAAAAAAGTCAAGCAATGCACACTCTCAAGATCAGTATCATAGGTACTATAGGTAGAGTGTATCTTCAAAGCCTTTGGGGAGTAAGTCAAAATCATGGGTTCGCTGCGGTTTCACACAGCTGTAACAAAAACCGGAAGGCAATCCCAGCATAAATCACTTCTTTTATTTGTCCCACTTCATCCAGGAAAATACTTTAGTGCCTAAGAGAAAGTACACAGACAAGAGAAAATTTATAAGAAATAAAGATTTTCTCTCTTTATTAACCTTAAACCATCAAATAATCTTATGAAGTGAGGATTAGGTCTCATAGGAAGAAAAAGGCTCAGTGTCACTCCCTGCATTTAAAGTATTTCTATATCAGCTCAAGTTAAGTGTCATTACAATCTATTTTGTATTCCGTTTTGATCCATCCACTTCATATGTCACTGGGCCAAAAGTATGCTTGCGTTTGAAACTGCTGACAAACTTACCATGATGTAGGCTGCTCCTTCACAGCATTAATATAAAACAGTTCTAAATTGAGCAATGTTCAATTATCCCTGAAAGTACAGATGACTTAGTTCTTCGTTAACTTCATTGTTTTCCAGTAAAAGTGAAATGTGCTGTATGCAAATTAAATAATACCAAGTGTCAGCACTTAAAAGAAATGCTCATTTAGCTTCAGAAGAGGTTTTTGTTGCAAATTTTGTTCATTTATTTTATAAGAAATTGTGTTTGTTTTAATTTGTTCCAAGCACAATATGATTGTGAGACACAGTGCCTGCTGGCAAAGTTGGAATTGCTGTCAGCAGGAAATGGCAAACTAATAATAAATGGTGGTAAAATATTTATGTTATACTTTACTGGGAAAATGAATGCCGTTTTCTATTTCATTCCTGCTTGAGACAGTACACAATAACATAGTTGTTTTCAAAATAAGTAGATAGGATTCTAAACTCTGTGGTGGCTTATCTTGTAACCATCAACTGAAAAAAAAAATATATAAAAATAGATCCTTTTAGTAGCTCCAATTTAAGAAATTTTAACTGGGAGTTCACAGTGCAGTAATTAGTAGCATCTCACATTCAATGTCATTGGACACTAGTCTGATAGATCAAACACTTGTGTATGTGGCCTACTTACTTAGTTGCTCACTCATAATTTTCAATAACACCGCTGTTCTCATGCAGGGAGGGGTGGTCCAGAGCCACCAGATTACTCTGCAGGATGGTGATGTTCAAGTACAACACTGTGTTTATGTACTCCCCAAAGTGTATCAAAGCTCAGATCCACAGAAATAAAAGAAAAGTCAAACAAAACAAGCATTAGACTGCGTAAAATAAGGTATGGACAAGGCAAACAGGTGAGGCATTGTTTAGGTGGCTAAGGTAGATCAATATCTGTGCTTGCAAGCCAGGAATTCTGCCTGCCTTCCTCTGGCACTATGCAGATCATCTTACTGCCTGCAGACAGACTGTCGCCTAAACCCAATTGACAGACAACCTATTTCACCCTTGCAAAAATCATACCCATCTTCATTCTTGCAGCCCACGAGGGATAAATAAAAGCCCCCCATGCCCATGGAACACTGAAGAGTAGGCATAAAGCATCATTTCAGCTAACTTTTTTTGTTATTCTGTTGTAGTAATTACATGATGGAAGCAGCTAAGCTTTCTTTTTCTTCAGTTACCAACAGCAAGTCCAAGCATTTTGCCTAGGCTGGCTTATGAAAGCACACTGCAGTAGTCTTTCAGGATTTGGAAAAGATTTCTATGACAGGTTGATACTGTTGCCTCCTTCTCTTCAAATGATCGGTTTATTATCCGAGATGTTTTTTTGATTTCAGACAGGGAGACATCAAGAGGTTCTGACTGCTCATACTGATAACAAATATCAGTTAAAAAACATGTTTTCATTTCAAAAAATTAAATTAACATATGGTCAGTTTAAAGAACCACTGGACCCCTTCAATAAAATCCTGAAGACCATGAAGTACTTCATTTCCAGCACCAGAGCTTCCAATGGGAAAACCTGCCTGCAGGATAAGCTGCAACTCATACCAGCTTCAGTACTGGAGAGACCACTCCTGCAGCCTGCATCTTTTAGGTCTTAGACACACAGTATCATCATTTCAGATTGGGAAAGCACGTGAGGATAAGGCCTTTTTAAACCCTTAGAGAAAACTTAATTCTTGCTTTTATTAAAGATGTTGGTACAGATACTGTTCGGGTGCATTCTGCTCACTTTTTAAATTAAAAATCTCACACTTCTCTCATCTCCAAACTGATTAGCTATTAAAATACAGTAACAATTTCAAAATAATGTCTATTTCCCTGTTTTAAGAAGGTAAAATGTTCAGCTTTAATCTTCAGAGTGGAAAAGGTCACCTTTGTAGTCTGATGACTATCATATCTCCAAGTAATGAGAACAAGTGTGCTTTTCCTCAGCGCAACAACCTCAGTTACTCTTATATTGCAACTATTTTCCTGCCTTACCCTTCTTTATGGTAGAGGAAATGTAATTTACTTGTCAGATTGAAATGTTTGATATAAATCTTTAGCCTTTCTTTCAAACAAGTATTTCTGTAACATTATATTATAAACAACTGGCATGTTTAATTAAACAACTCCTTTATTTTCAGCAGCAGAAGAAGGTATGATTATATTAATTGAATAGTAGGACCTATGACCAAATTTAAAGAAAACATTTTCAGCTCAACAAGGAGGTGTGATTATCTTAATTTCAAAGCAAGACATGTGACTAGAATTGAAATAAAATGTTTGTCTCTGTCTTTACAATTATTAAAAAATATTTTCATTGGAAAAAAAAGTGAACAAATACAATTTTAAAAGTGTCACTCCATAAAAACTCTTGCTTCAAATCACAAACTGGCTAAAAAATTTAAATCAGTTAAATAAAAGTCTTAGAAAAATTTATTTCTGTGATGAAGAGTGTTTTGACTGAACCATGGTTTTAACATATTTACTGGTACTTTTGAATTAAAATATTATGTTTCTACAAATGCACAATAGCAAATCTGCTGTACATTTTATAAAGTAATTCCTGCAGCTAGACACAGAAGCAATGCTTAAACTCACATGTCTTGTTCATATAAGAAGTCCATTTACTATAAATGATCTTACCAGCATGAGTAAGGAGCAAAGTTTTGCTATGTTGAATAAAAAATATTGGTTTTAAAGTTCCAGTAATATCAACATTGCTGCTGGTTTTTATTCTGTTGTCTTGAAAATAGTTTCTGTTATTTTCTACCTGTATATAATTTAAATATTTAAATTATCATGATTTCCTATGAAGAGAAAAATAAGTCACAAGATGTTGATAGGAAAAAGATGAGGCACAAAATTTTTTTTTTCAAATCATCTTTTATTTGTTTGAAATAGAGAAAAGCAAGACATACATCATTTAAATGCATATGACCAAATGAAATTATCAGTGAAAATGTAGAAGCTGTTAAAGGAAGCATATATTGAATTACAATCCTAATTACCCATGTTTAGATATGCTTATTTAGGTAAATAGATGAAATATTTTTGATCCACATGTGACAAATTCCATGCTGTCATTTACCTTACAGAGATCATAGAATTTTTGCTTTTATCACATTCCCTGGAGTATTTTCCTGTTTTCATTAAAAAGCAGTAGTTGAGAAAACATGTCAGATGCTAAGCACAAAATCCACAATGCAGCAATGTGGAAAAAAGGAAACAACTTTTTGGAAAAAATGTCTTTATGTCAACCTACATACAATCTTAAATGGCTCACTAATGAATGTTAATTAGCATTAAAGTTACACCATGACATGACTTCATGTGCTGAAGAAAACGCTTGTTTATCTGGTGTTTGACCAAAGAACAAAAATTAATGGATACAATATTGACAAATAACTATATCTAGACTTATATTGGTATTTGGGATGGTTAATGATGACTAGAAATTAAGCCAAAGGCTAAGTAATGTCCGCTGGCAAGTTGTGATCATTAAAGATGTGATTTTTTTTCTTAAATACTGACTTAAAATGAAGCTTATGCTGAAGTGCAAAAATGTCACTGTCTGACACTGAAGTGTTTATCTTCTTTTATAACAAACTTCATATTTTATTCCTACTGTAGTTAATGCGACTCCTCAGGGATTTAAGTTGATGGTATTACACCAGTTCTGTGTATCATTATCCAACATATATAACAGTTTGTAGGATGGTCATTAAGAATATTTCCAGTCACAATTAAGTTGAAGAAGAACATTGTTCAAATAACCTAAAAACTTCAATAAGTATCAAGAGTACTGTGTTCCTCTGTCAAATGTGGACAGTAGACTAGTTCCTTCTGATTTATTTACATTTATACAAGCAAGTGCAATATAAAAGGGCAAGTCTTCTCACCCTCTCACACAGAAATTGCTAAGATGTAAGTGGAATTATTCATGAAGAAAGTTAATGAAGTTTAGTGCAAGATTTTGAATTGTTAATTTACTTGGGAGGAAAAATGTATACGGGTTAACAAAGATGAATTTTTCATTTTCCTGATAATAGATGATTTCCTTAGAGTCTTCCATGACATATCTCATCAAGATTCATCATTCTACAAAGGATATAAAGAAATCAAAAGCAACTATTCACATTTGCTAATATCTGCTATGAAGTCTGTTGAAGAAAAAGGAGACCAGACTTTATTATTGTGTTTCTCTACAGGTTTGAGCAGACACTCAAGATTAAACAGATAAATGAAACCGACTGGCTTGCAGGGGATTGAAAAGACAACAAAATTTACAGCACCAACTCTTCATGATAACCTTCTAATATTTCACTGCAATGTATCTTTCTAGTTAGAAATTTCTTCCATCAAGTCTGTAAAATGCTTTGCTGCTTCAAGCTGTACTTTTACTTAATAACTCTACTTCTACCACCATAATTTCCATCCCTTTATTTCATCCCTCCTCTTTATTTCAACCCCAATAAACCAAAACATGTCATTCCAAATATTAATTTGCATCTGAGCAAATGTGCTTTCCAAGAAACATGACAATTCTATATCTGTTGCAATCCGTACTCTAAAATCCAGTAACTTTGTTCTATTAAAATAGGTGTAGATAATGAAGGTGGACATAACATTCGGCAATCTGCAGCACTCACAAATCTGACATTTTTCAAGCTCCAGTGTTGATTCATTATGTGCCTGAAGAGCAAGCAGGCAAATAAATGGTCTTGTAAAAGTAGAATGCCTTCTTAACCCTCCTAAATACTGAACGACTGTGGAATCAGATCTTTGGCATAACATTATAACTTCAGCTTTTATGTTGGACTTAATGATCAGTTTTCTGCTTGGGTTCTAGTGTTTTATGCTATCCTTTAGAAATACTGGTGTCTAAACCAACATCTGATCATTCTGAAATTACAAAAATTGAAAATAAGGAATGTTTCATTAATTTAAGATTCCATTCATATTGTAGAGCACGCTCTCGTAAAGGCAGGGGTTGTCTTTGATTTCTAATTGAAAAGAGGGTAAGATGTTCTCTGCTGGAATATATAAGGGGTCCTTGTTACAGGTCAGTATATTCCTTTACTTTACACAGACTTCTATTGTCAAAAAAAGGCTTATTTTAGAAAGACCAGCTTTCCAAATAATATATTATTCTTGCATTGGCCATTTTTAGTGTCCCACACTTACAGCTATGCAAATGGAAAACTAACTGTGAACATTCTGCACTGATTTCTGAAGATAATGTTGTCTATAACAATCTTGTGGCCATTAAACAATTCTACTGGCCATAATAAAATCTAGTCAATGTTAGATTCTGAGCCCTGCCAAACAATTACCAAAGCAGGACTGAAAGAAAAAAATGCATTATTTTCCTTGTTGTTTTTTTTAACAGAGTACTAACATAAGTCTTAGCTATATTAAAAACAAAAACCAATAACTGATAGCTAATTAAAGGAAAGCATCAGTGGGGACTGTGAAGGAATTCTATCCCTAGTAAACTTCGATAACAACATTTAGATATAGACACTGAAGCAACCATAATATGGTGAATCCAATGGCAGGGATTGAATGGCAAAGAGAGTACCCTGGAAACAAGCCAAGCTTTCTGTTTCCCTTGAAGCCCAAACCTATCTTACTGCAAGATTGGGTAGAGTGATGTTGGCACTACTCAGGTCTATACAAATTATTTGGTCTGAAGAATCTCTGGAAAAATTATCATGTAAATATTAGTTCAAATTTGAATATGAATATCAGTTTGACTGGATTTATAACCAGTTATACTTTATTTGACTTTTTTCTCATCTAAATATATCTTTCCATTGAAGCCAAAATGTTCCATAAAAATGTGACAGATTTAATGATGTTTACAATGGGAATGTTCTAAATATCCTGGCTTGTCAATTTAGTAATTTCCTAATGAGAGAGTGAAACAAAGGACTGGAAAGAGAAATACACACAAACAAAACAAAAAAATATTTGGCCCCGAAACAGATTATATGCTTTTTTATTACATAAAAGTGTTCCGAAGACTTTTATTTTATTTTCAGTGTCAAACAAAAGGCATCTCAACCATACATATTTTCACAGATTGGGAAAAAATACATTGCCTTTAGGTTGACTCAAGGTATGACATTCTCTGTTTCCTTCCTGAAAGCAATACAGTAGTTCTGTAATCAGGAATACTTACAAAAGTATTTTTCAGCTTGAGTTCATCAGTAGTCCTAAACCCAAGTTTCAGTTGACTGTAACTTTTATATCTAGGATTTTTTTTCATATGTTGTGTTGACCTACATGAATCAGCTCTTCAGTGAGAAGCAGTAGTTACAAACATAGCAAGCCAGTACCATACATACAGATGACACTGAGGAATGTGCTCAACTGCTTTTTGAAAAATGTCAGTTATAGTGAATATATGTGTATGAGGTATCAGTTGTATTGCCTGCAAACATATTTTAATTTCACATTTAGACTGATTTCTACCAAGATATTTTTCTTTAAAGAGTAAAATATAAATTCTGAATTTTCCATTGCTGGATAAGAAGATGGAAGAGAAACGATCCATAAGGCTGCCCTGTAGCCACAGTCAGGCATTAAATAGATGCAACAGTTATATGAAATTGCCTTGGTCAATCTAAGTTCCTTGAAATTCAGGAAGTCATGCTTGCTCTTCCTACCTCTAAGGACTCCAATGTGAATGGATGTATGCTCTGTGTCCATGGTTCTTATACAAACAAACAAACAAACAAATTAACAACAAATGTTCATTTCCCCAAATCATAGTATTAACTTAATTTAGGATTTAGTCAAAAGCTAGAATTAAGGAGTGTCAGAGGTTGAGAGCAAATGTCACAGGTTCTTGAAGTAATAATTGCAACATGTTGAATAAAACTGCCAGATAATCCATAGAACACAATAATGTTATTCATTACAAAAGGAGACAAAAAAAAACTCTTAGTGGTTCCTTTAATCAGATCTGGGGGAAAGCAATCTTCCTAGTTGAAATTTGGTAACTGGTTTTACCTCAAAGCCATGATCATGACATGTTAACTTTTGAAAATTAACCAGTACAGGGTGATTTTGTGTCTCTACTCAGATTTTCAGCTGAGGCAAGCTAGCATAATGTAGACCTCTCTGTCCTGAAAATGGGAGCACAAATTCACATAGTTTACTTAATTAATTAATAAAATGTAGATTACAAATTGTCAAAATTCACAGCAAACAGGAGTGTCTGTAGATTGAGGATTACCCACTGAAGTGATTTACAAATAACTTTAAAGTGTAATGGTAGTAGAGTATTCTGTGGCCTGTTTGCAGACAAATGGAGAACAGAAAAAAGAAGCAAAATTTGACACCAATTATTCATTCTGTGTCAATCAGTTCACTTTGGCTGATACTATACTGGAGACATTTTACATAAGCTTTTCAAAGTGCACTGATATAAGGCATGCACAGAGCAAAGGAATAATGGAAGGCCATTTGTCAGTCTCATAATTTTTTTTCTTTCACAGTCATGTAGAAATCCTTTGGATTACCCACATTGTTTACAAGGTGATACACTTCTCGCCTATAAAATATCTGTGAAGCACAATATCTGCTAAATTTTAGTCAAGGATCGCTTCCTTTCAAAGTGGTCATTGATCCACTGTTAAAACAGCTTATAAAAACAACCATGTGGGAAAAGACTATAAGATTCTACTGCTGTTCTATCCCATATTTTAAAGTTATTTTCAGAGGAAATCTCAATATTGTCAAATAATTTCTGATCTAATTACAAATGCCTATGAGATCTAGGAATAAAATAGTATTGGTATTATTTATATTTCCATAGAAAGGAAAGATAATATCCAGGACTGGCTTTTAAAACTATTAATGAGCCCTGGCAATGCGAAAAAGAGATGGATTAGGTAGATGTAATGAGATATGATTAAAGGGTGTAGGCACTGAAGGGTGTTGGAGAAATTCTTTTCAGAGGGAGTATAATTAGTGTCTGATAAAAGTACTTAGTAGATAAGATTTTTGAAGAAGAAAGGTTAAGATAAACACATACCATATGACAAACCTGTTTAATTTTTTTCTTTTGGTTCTTTCATAGTCAATAAATTGGTGAAGTTTTTTACATAAAAAACATTTGTTGAATACTTGATGAAACCTCACAAGACAATTAAAAGGGTTTGAATTGCAAAAGATAGAAAGCAAAGAAAATATCCTATTACATTTCTTTTTTGCATTTCTCTTTTGATTAATGTAAATTGGATAATAATATACAACCTTTTCCTGAAATTAAACAAACAAATGGACTTCTTAAAAAGCAAGCTTTCTAGAAGTTGCTTAGCAACTTTCAAATCACTTTTTATTGAATTGGAAGCTCCTTCTCCTGATTTAGTGTTTAAAATATGCAGCAACCTAAAGCAGACCATCCCAGCCACCTTTATACAAGTCCTGGGCAGAGCTGCTTCTTTGTCCATTTAACCAATAATATTTTGCACACTTGAAAATAACTCTTAGGGCTCTTAGATATCAGGCCTTTAGCTTTCCACTTTTAAGTGTGAGCACTCATAGATGAATTGCAGATAAATATATTAGATACTTACAGATCCAGAAGAGAAGTTCACCATGTGAACCTACCATGTGAAAAATGAAAACCAGAAACAAAAGCAAATGCTGTCTCCTGCACGTCTGGGGATTCCTCACTGAGGGAGAACTACCATGTCATGGTCTCTGGTCCCAATTTACAAGACCAGCAATGGTGAATTCCCCTTTGTTGCCTTGTTCTTAACTATCTTTTCTACAATAACTCATCGCAACAGAAAATTGTTTAGGACTTCCCAGAATCATGGAATGGTTTGGGTTGGAAGGGACTCTACTCTCATTCAGTTTGAAGCCATTTCCCCTCATCCTGTCACTACAGGCTCTTGTAGAAAGTCCCTCTCCAGTTTTCTTGTAGGCTCCTTTCAGGTACTGGAAGGCTGCGATTAGGTCACCCTGAACCCTTCTCTTTTCCAGGCTGAAAAAACCAAATTCTCTCAGTCTTTCCTCACAGGAGAGGTGCTGCATCTCTCTAATCATCTTGCTGGCTCTCCTCTGGACTCATTCCTGGAGGTCAATGTCTCTCCTGGACTGGAGACTCCAGGGATGGATGCAGTACTCAAGGTGATGTCTCACCAAAGTGGAGTAGAGGGGCAGAATCACTTCCCACAACCTGCTCATTATGCTTTAGAAGCTTTGAAATTGTTGGCTTCCTAGGCCACAACATTCTGCAGTATTCTGGACTTTAAATATTTCAATTGTCCTTTCCTAATCAGGCCTTCATGAAGAAAAGCATTGGTTAAAATTCAGCAATGGAAACTCTAGCCAGACACACAGCTTCTGAAATATCTCTTCTGAAAGCTTATTCAGTCCCATGCTCCAAGGGAATCAGCCTCAGCATGGCTGCTTCTTCACATTCAGTCTCTGAGCAGAGGAATTTGCTTGGCAGTAGCAGAGCAGAAAAGCCAAACAGCAAGCCCGAGATGAGGCTTTACACAGAACCTGTGTGCTGATAACACTGGCTTTGTTTCAGTGCAGAGGAGTAAATCAGGATCATCTTCCTCATCCCCAAAAAGCATATCACTTAAAGGACTGCCACACAGCAGGAGCAGATTTTCTTCTTCTTTCTGTGTACAGGAATGGTGTAGATTCTCATCGGTCAGATCTCTTTTTCCACACCATATGTGTGGAACTCAAGTCCCTACATGGCATGGAGGGTGGTCCTGCTTATAGAAAAATGGACAGTTATACAGAACATTCTCTAAATCACTGACCAAGTTATTGAGGTGTACTTCTTAATCACTACATAAAACCAGTTCCCACTGGACATATAAACTATCCAGAGAATACCTGAAATTCCTACAAGGTGCTGAGTTCAAGTATCTTGCAAAATCTACCCCAGAAGACTTATTGTTATCAATGAGCAAAAAATCAAAACAAATAAGAGAATTTTCAAAAAGCTCCTGTCCCTGATAAATGAAACCCAAATGTATACATCCCGACTTGAGGATTATTTTTGTGAGGATAGATATGAGCAAATGGAGCAGTGCTTTTTGTGATATTTCAATACTAGATCAACATCTTAAAAAGAATCATAATAGACCTTTTGTCTCGTGACTTCAGTAATTTATGGAGTTCCTACCAGTTCATTACTAATTAATTAATTAATTGTGAGATGTTAGCTTCTCCAAACTTCAAGCAGATTTTCAATAGTAGTGAATGAATTCTAGGTGCCAGAAGGAAGTTTCAAAGTCATTCCTAATAAATAGACCTAAAGATTGAAAAACTCCTTTCCTTGGCAGTACTGTTATTTCTGAAGTGCAATAACACAGTAAATCAACATTGCTCAGCATTGTCCACACTGTTCTTTGATGCTTCTTTTTCAGCTCAGCTCCACCAAAAAAATCTGAAATATTCGATTTTTTAAATGAGCATACCAAGGTGGTATATAGCTCAGCTTATGTTTTTGTGAAAGTAACAATTCTAAAAATTTACAGAGGAAAGATGTTAGATCATCTATTTCCTGTCAATGAAAGAATGCTGCTCAGATTACATTATTCTCTGGGAGTTTGTTGCAAACTTGGCATTGAATGATTAGATCCGTGGGGCTTCCAACACATATGTGAAAATCTTAAAAATCTTTTCCACCAGTTTCCAACAATCAGGAGCATTTCAAGAACATCTAAACCTAGAGTTAAACCTAGTGTTTTTCAGCTTTTTAGTGTTAGTCTGTTTCTTCCAGTGATATTTCAGGGCCATCAGGCAAGGAGGCAAAGATTCAGTGGACTCTGGCAGAACAGGAGTGAAAATGGAAGTGTCCGGAATTCTATTGTATTGTAGGCAGGGACAGTGAGGTTGTTCTTTGGGGGGAATAAGGCAGCTAGGTCTCACACACATTTCTTGTACACTCATGCTTATACAAGTCTTGATGCCCAAGTTTCTTCCTGTAAACCAACAACACTATTTCGTCATTTCATAGGGATCATGGTGGAATTTTACACAGAAAGTCTGATCCTTAGGATCTACATGAAAACAAGGCAGTGAGCACTTTTCTGCTTCACTTGTAGGGGCATGTGTCAGAAAACCCTTACAGACATTGACAAAGGTGGATTCATGTGCTGCAAAACAGACTGATCAGACACCCATAGACCTACACTACTTTCTCTTGTCATCTGTCTGGGTACTAGAAGCTGTGGTCTGCTCCATCTTTGGGGTAGGAATCACATAGGCTGGAAATCAGTAGGACCATTCTGTTCTGCAAAATCCTTCTACTCACTTTCCTTCACTGCTGTTAGGCTTTCTTTCTTCTTCATTCTATCTTTTTTTCCTTGGTGGAGTCTTAAGGTTGCTGTTGCTAATGCTGTTGTTCTGCTTGAATCAGGAACAGAAAAACATGTAACTTATCTAGTCCTCTGCTTTTTTTACAGTTTCTGCACCACTCTGATGGCACGGACTCCAAACTCACATCTCTGCGTTTTCCATAAATGAATCTTGAAGATGCAATACAAACACACCACAAAGAGAAAGAAAGAAATTTGCCCGTAGGTACTCTGAACTTTTCACTGAGTTCATTTGAGCTGACAGGAACTGGATGCTATGTTTGAGGGACAGAATTTACCCTAAATGGAAGTCAATGTAGAGGAGAGGAACATGAGAAACATTATGAAAATCTTTACTGAAGATGAGAAAAGAGATCATGTTTGAAGAAAAAATTGTGGAATAAGCCCTGCTGGTCATAAATATTTTAGGTGTTCCTGTAGAGAATTGAAACCCATCCTTGATTTGATTTTTTTTTTACCAAGAGAGATTATGACTAATATGTTCTGCTGCTAGTGTGTGTGGTTTGGTGTTCCCTACAATTGTACTACACTGATCCATTATTTTATTTAAATTTGAACATAAAGATGCTGTCTTTTGCTGTTTTCTCACTTGCTTTAGGGTTTGGTTTGGTTTTTGTTTGGGATTCGGGGGGTGGGTTTTAGGGTTTGGGTTTTTTTTCTGATTACAATCAAGTAAGTACTACTTCTGGTGAAGTAGTGTAATCCTCCTCTCCTCTCCCCAAAATAAAAAGTGGCTCTTCTGAGTATCACTCTCCTTTAGGAAGGTCTGTGCTATCTCTTGAAGGTTAGGGACACACTGTATGCAGGAAGAAATTTGTCAGGGTTTAGATCAAAGTCGGGGCTTGGTGAGGGACAGGGGACTGGGGAGAAAAAGAAATCACTGAGCTGATCTCAGAGACTGCAAGGCTTCCCATGCCTTCTTTCTTAGGGCAATGTGTACCTTTTTCCTACTGCTTTCAAGAAGTTGAAATACCTATTTGAAAAATAAGGAAAAATGCTCCTCACATAAGGCCTAAAACAATACTGAGCTGAAGCTTTAGGAAAATATTGGTCCCTTTTTCACCTCTCAGACGATCAGAAAGGTCTTTGCATTTTCTGCTTCAGAAAACCCTAAAAATAATGGATAGTTCCTTTCAGAAATTGCCAGTAGCACCCCATTCTTCCCAGGTTTTCAGAGCTCTCAGTAGTGGCTGGATAGATGAGGCCATCACGAGCCAGAGACATCATCAGCACAGAACACTCTGCTATTTATTTAGACTCTGAAAAAGAGCCTTCTTGCTTATTTTCCTAAAATAATTAAAATGCATCACTTAAGTTCCGATTTGCTAAAAAAAAAAAAAAAAGAAAAAAAAAAAGGCGTGGGAGCATAAATGTTTTGGCTCTGCGCTGACAGTAAATATATCTTCACATCATGTTTTTACTTTACCGTTTCCAATGCATCTCTCCTTCCTAGCCCCTTCCCCTCCCCCATTAATTTCTGAAGTGTCTGAAAGAGCCCTGGAGCTCACAACATTCTCTCTCTCCCCTCTTTACGGCGGGAGATCAGATGTATTACCTTGCCTGTTTGCACGCCCCATGGCGGGACGGAGGCACGGCTCGAGCCGGGTGCTGGGGCCCGCGCCCGCGGCTGGCGCACGGAGCGCAGCCGAGGGGCCCCGCTCAGCGGGGCCAGCCCCGGGCAGGGCAGCGGCGCCCGTCCCCGCCGCCGGCGCGGAGCTTAACGCGGCGGGGCCGTCTCGGGCAGCGGAGCCGCCGCCGCTGAGCCGGAGATCGCGCTTACCCTGTCTGTGCGGCCGTCGGGTCCGCTTCGGGGCTTTGGTGCTGCTTTGTTGAAGGCTTTTTTAACCCGCAAAACAGGTCGGGGGGGCCTTACCCAAAATTCCCCTGCTGCTGACTGGGTACACCGGGAAATGGGTTTCCTGAATTAAACTGGGGGGAAATATACATATATATTTATTTCAATCTTCGTTCCTCTCTAAAGCTGAGAAAGGTCTGTTATTTGCACATTGTGCAGGGAAACCTGCTCGATATTAATTTAAGGAGGGTAACTCCAGCACTGCTGGTGATGTTCATTTGCAATTCCTACACACTGGCTATTATGTGCAGGGAACTAATCCTGCCTTGCCTTGAAAACAGAGCTTTCACTTAGCTCGCTGCACTCCTCAGATTTCCTTTATAAGAGAGCCGTTGTTTTGCTGGGATTTTATTATTTTTAATAACATTACATAGGTATTTGAATTCTCCCAACATGTGTGTAGTGCTTTTATTTTTTTTTTTTTTCTCTCATGAGCCTTTGGGGTCCTGCCGTGCTCCCCTTGCTGCCGTGGGACGGGAAAGTTGGGAGCACCCATGTTTCGTTCCTCCTCCCTGTTACAGCTGTCGGCGGTGAAAACCAGCCCATAGGCACTGCATAACGGCCAGCCCTCTCACACCCTGGATCAGTGTCCGGCCACGGAGCACCGCCGAGGTTTAATTGCATCCATCTGCTGGCATTTACTGAAGGGGTGAGCGATATGGGCCACGCTACCCACCAGGGTATCCGTCCCTGGGAGAGCTGTATCTCCTTGTAAGCAGACGCTAAGTACGGCAAAAATGAGACAGGGCTGTCTCCAGCCGCTAAACTCAAAGTCCTGAAATCCTGAAGCCGCTGACACGAAGCGAGCCCCTGCCGCTGCGACCCCTCGCAAGCCAAGACTGGCCCCTCCGAGGAAAGAAAATCCAGAGGTCAGTGTAACGGACCCCGGCCCACCCAGACACATATTCGCAGAGCACCAAGAGTACCCGAAGGTAAGGAGCGACCCAGCAGTCCCGGACCGGGCCAGACCTCGTTTAGACCAGGCCTGGGGGCAGGAGCATCTGATGGCCGCTGGTTAGACGCGTTTAAAGCGTTTATTGGCATTATGGCAATACAGTGCACGGTCAAAAACAATTTAAGAAGTTACAGGCTCGTCCACGACAGCCTTTCCCGCCAAGCCCGAGGAAGAAGCTCCAGTTCTGCACGAAATTACTGCAGGAATGAAATAATGTTTGCAAATTTTAGTAGAGTTTTAGTTTAGGTAGCAATGTCTCTCCAACTTCGCAATCGCCTTTCCCATCCTAGCCCCTACCCCGGGGCAGAACTTGCTCCCTGCGATGAGTAGACGATTATCGAAGAGCCTGACTTGACCCCGGACACATGCCTGGAAGACTTTGGGACTGATTATTTTATAAAGTACTGTCCCTCCAGTCAGCCGGGATCCAGATTTCACAGCCGCATCTCGGAGCGCTCCGATGGCGCCTCTGCCTCTCGTCAGGGCTCTAGCCCGTTTGACAAACGCAGCTTCTCCTCCCGAGGAGACGATGCACCCATGCTAACACTGCAGCCACTAACTTCTCCGATCTCTCTCTCTCAATCCTCGCTGACCCCCTCCCCCACTCCACCTTCACCCCCCACCCCCACCCAATTTTCTTTTCGATTCTAGCGAACAAAAACCGGCATTTGATTCCAGCACACTGTCCTGCTCTGCTTTTGCATCGTGACTTCGCAGACCTCATTCATCACGGATCCTTCTCCTGGACAGTTCCCACTTTGGCTGTCAGGCTTTTCTCGTCACGTCACCTTCTTCCTCCACAGATACCTAATCAGGGAGAGAGCACATCCCAGACACATCCAAGGCAGAACAGTCCGCCCACCCCCACCTTCCCGTGCTCCCTGCGACCGCCCTTCAGGCCCCATGGCTTGGGTTTCTCAGGGCTCAAGAAATACAGTAATAGAGAAAAGGGCCCAGCTCTGCAGGACCTAGTGCTAACGCAGCTACCCCCGGTCCCAAGCTAAGGGCGCTGATTCAGTGACGAATTTCCCCAAGCATGACACGACAGCACCAAAAAACTTTCTAACCGGGCTGTTCACATCGGTCCCTGCCAAAATACTTGCAGTGCTGGAGAAAGATGCTACTGAGATAGCTAACTGCATCTGAAGGTAGGTTAGGAAATGCTGAAGGTCTGGTTAGTGGAAAGTGGAAAATGCAGACAGCGAGGACAGTTTTTCAAGAGCTCCTAATAAAGTCTCACTAAATCACTGTTTTTCTCAGAAGAAAGGTAAATGTATGAGTGCATCTATTTAACCCTTTTATTAGTGTTTTTAATAGCAGGAACGAAGGTAGAATCTTTAAGATATTGCTCATTACTGAAGTGATGACTCATCACACGGTTAGTAGCTTTTTAACTATCGGCTCCCACAAGATGTGCAAGAAAGCGTTAAAAAAACCAACCAACCAAACAAACAAATAAAAAACACCAAAAAAAAAAACCCAAAGCAAAACCAGTTAAACAAAAAGGAACTGCGGGCCCAAACTCCCATGAGTCACCATGTTTAATAACTAACTAGGTTTAGGTTCAACTCTACGTGTCTATGTGTGTTTGTATTTTCATTGTCAAAGAATAAGCGTGTATGTTCTTCACATGTTAGATTTGCAATTTCGTGTTCATTTCGACATTCCCTAACGACCCATCCCACAGAGGTGTCTAAAAGCACCTACAGATTATCTCCCATCTCTCTACTACTCTAATGTGACACACCTACTTACATTTTAGGGGTAAATAATTTGAGACAGATTTACAGTTCAACCCTCTCAGCAGACAGGAGGAGAGGTCTGCGTGGAATATAAATTCAAGAATGTAATTCTTTCTCAAACAAATAATCTGTTCCCTTTCAAATATAATTAATGTTTTGATAGTGCATTTCTTGTGAGAGAGAGATACAAAAACAGAGGCAACCTCTTGTATCTTTGTTTGTATATTTTCAACAGGAATTTACAGTACCTATCTTGTGAATGTGACAGATAGAGTGTTTTAAACATTTAGAATTTTATTTATTAGCAGAACTACAGCAGGAAACTGAAAGGTCTTTACTATCCACCGTGTCCATTTAATGCGCGGTTTTGTTGCAAAGGAAATTGCAGATGCAGGAAGAGGGCATTAGTCTTTCACTGGAATGAGAAATGTTCCCTAGCTCTCAGGATACAGACTTCTGTCCTGTTGTACTCAGGAGGCACATGTCCTAGTGCTTTGTCTTTCATTCTCCTCGCTCTTTGCTCCGTGGGACTGAGTCTATCTCTCTTTTATTCTCACGTAGGTAGATAAGGGAAACAGTGGGAACTTTTCGGTTTTGAGTCTCCAGCGTTCACACTGGTCCGGGCAACGATGTGTTTCAAGTCACATAGTCTGAACAAAGACATGTTTGCAAATGCCCAGAGCATTCGTCAGATGCTTGTTAAATACTGTTATATGATCATATGGTTCATTAGTTATAGATCTGCTACCTAATCCAGCGGGGCTGAGTTATCTTTTTTTTCCTTCTTCCCCTCTCTTCCTCTCTTTACTTCTTTCTCTCTTTGCTTTCTATCACCCGCTTCAGAGGAAGGTATACAAAGACGATTCTGCCACGCCTGGGGACACGAAGTTCGCCAATATCCGTTCTCAATACCTACATCATTTCTAAAGCACAACACAAAACTGTCTTTGCAGGGGGAAAAAACCAAAACCAACCAACAACAAAACAAAAAAACAGAACCAAAAACAAACAAAAAACCACCAAACAAAAACAAAATAAAACCAGAAACAAAAACTCAGAAAAAAAGCCCTAAGCAAAAAACCAAGCCCCAACACCCAACCCCCAACCACACATAAAAACTCCAAATGCTATGAACGCTGGAAATCACTTTGAGACCAAAGCCATTTGGACATTCCTATCTAGTTCATCAATGGCCAGATTCTACTTCCACAAGTATCAAAAGTAAGTTTCACATTCATGCCACTGCACTGGGTCCCCATTACGTCCGTAGCCTAGTAACACATCTTGTCATATCGTTCATTTTCCATCGTCATATTATTTTTGAAAAATCGAGTTTTTATCAGAAGAGTGGAGAATTTTTTTTTAAACATTGGTTTCCAGCTGGGGTTGCCTTGCCTCACCTCACTTTGCTCAAGGCGGTATTCTCAAAAGAAAGGGAGGACACATCTGAAAATGACTCTTCATAGAATGTGCCAGACCTGCAGTCGGTCTGAAAGTCTTTAGCAACAATAAACATTAGGAATATGCGTCATTACTAACCTTGAGAAAATAATCAATGGACTTAGAAGAGCGGGATTTGCGTTTACAAAATAGTGCGAGGAAGGCCCTCTAGTTGTACAGGAAACAGACCTGGCTATTCCCATGACAGGCTTAAAAATAAGAAATACTTCCAATTTTTTTTTTTTTTCCGAATTTATAATCTCTAGATAGATTATTACAGACTCACAGAGTGTTACCTCCCAACACAGGGGTAGTATAACTTGGATTTGGAGTGCATAATATTGTAATGCCCTTTTAATTTTATCATATGTATTGTCTGGATTTACCTTTTCTAGAAACTCCTAAAATGTCTTGTTAACACCTGAACACTATGACAGAGATAACCTTGGTTCAATACAAAGTTACCAACCTCAGTCATTGAGATCCAATTAATTCGATGTTTGCCTCCAGTGATCTGTGAAAAAAAAAAAAAAACAAAAAAACAAAAAACATACGGAGAGGGAGGCGACGGACACACAAAAAAGGAAAATATTTACCACATTGATCTGATAATATCTAGGGAAATGTCAAATACACACTTTTTAACTATCGTCTTTAAAAATAATAAAAATTCATAAAAAAAGTTTCAATACCTCTGATACGCAACTGGTCTTTTTTTCGCCAAAGGCTAACATTAGGGACGATCGCACTTACGTTCAGAAAATATTGTTATTTTTCTTAATGGGGAAAATTGGACTCCCGCGACTTAGATCTGTGGTTTTTAGAACTGGGATGGAAATTGGACTGACACCACTTTGCACTTTAACAATCGGATTTCGTCAGGGTACAAGTTGTTTGTTTAACCCGACAGCTCCGTGCACCCCGTCGCACGCTTTTACACACTCATTAAAACGATTATTCACGACCTGTCGAGTGTTTTCTCGTTCATTCACAGGAAAGACTTAGCGCTCTAAGATTCAAGAGCATACGGTCAGCTATACCACTGGCCGAGGGGAGAGATTACTTATCTCTGTGATCATCTGATGCGAGGCTGTCTTATCTCTACAGGTTGTAAAGCAGCAGTTCCTGGAGGTAAAAGAAGGAGGAAAAAAAATCCTCCCCCCTCCCCGACAAAACTTGCCGAGAGCAAAAGACGAGGAAGATAAGTGAAGAAGAACTCAACACTCGCTCCACACCGCACGCGGGTCCCGCTCCCGCTTCCCAGCCCGTGGCTCAGGCTCCTGCCGCGCCGCTCCGCGGGCAAGCGGCAGCCAGGGCGGCGGGGGCTGCGCCCCGCGGGGCAGCGCGGCCGCCGTGGGCCCTGCCGAGGCGGCCTTCCCTCCCTGCACCTGGCTCTCACAGCGGCCCCCGGCAGCTATCCGTGCTCCCGAGCTCGCTCCCAGCCGCCGACGTGCCTGCGTCAGCACAGTCGAAGCGCAGTGGGGAAGATATCGCTAAAGCAGAGCCAGCCTCGGAACGGCTGCGAAAGAAAACGCGGGTGTCGGCTGGAAAAGTGTGTTAAAAAAATAGATCAAAATATGAGCCTTCTGGGGTCCTGAGAGGGGATGGCAGGAAAATAGGACGTTTAGCAGAGAGGCTAAGGCTATTCCTTTTGGGCCGATTAAATCATTAAGCAAAAAAAAGCAACTCAAAATATCGCCTGCTTCGAGCACTCCGATATTTGGATGCCGATCCCTCTGTTTTGTTTGGTAGGCCTTTTTCTTCTAATATATCGATTCCTGATTTGGATATTCAGATTACCTCCAATCCTTACATTCCATCTATGAGGAAACCCCAGGGGCTACTCAGTTGCTGGGAAGGTGTTTTACACTTACAAAGGAAGCCAAGGGCCCGGAAGGCGAAGCACACATCAACTCCTGTACAGCCTCTGCGGATCCAGAAACCCATTTTTCATTTGAAAAATATCTAAACATAATGCCCCTTTATTTAAATGAACCGACCCCGAATGCAACAAGGGATTTTAATCTGAAACGGTTTCCTAATTGCTCGAAAGGCAAGCACGTATAAGTAATTTGTTAAACTTATTGGATTGCAATAATCCACTATCAGGTTAGCTAAGAATGGATCTGTCAAGTGCGTTTCCCAGTCTAAGCTCTTTCTTTCAAACCAATCTGGTATAATAATTAGCAGACAAAGAAGCCGAAATATGTAAGCAAATACCTAAAGATCTGCATAAATAAACATACTAATCAATAGCAAGCTACTCGACGCTTGTCTTATTGATGAAGAGACAATCGATTTTGCTGTTCCAACCTGCAATCAGAGATCTGTATTTAATTATTAGCACTTTTACCTTCACTGATTTAGTAATAAAAATAGAGGTAATAAGTCCTACCCTTCCACCTAAATGCAAATGATAGTGATGACATAACTAAAGGCAACTTATGCTTCCCAGCAAAACAAACAACTTTGCTCAAACAGAATAAACAAGCAAGCAAGAAAAGAGCTGCCTTTTCTGATGAATTCTACATGACACCTTCACAGTCAGAAAAGATTGGACAAATATATACATGCATATACACACACGTGTATATACGTGTATATGTACAGCTATATAAAGACGGAGGGAAAAATTCATTGATAAAACAACAATGCCATTTTTATTTGCAGAATTCTCATCTGTTTTCTCATAAACCCATATGAGTGTGTGTATACTATATGCTAATAGAAATACCCTTGCCATTTTGTACCACTGTAAGTGTGGTACAACACAGTGGTACAAAACCTAGACTGCATTTAGAGTCCTCTAGATGCACTCGCCATCAGAAGCACAGCTCAGAAACCTAAAAGGAGATTTACTTATCACTAGTGTGTTGTGAAGTTGCCTATGAGCCATAACATTAAATATATAGATGATTATGTGATGCGCTTAACCATACCCTGCCATAGACGTCTCTAATAATCTGCCCCAGCTTTGTTTTGTTCGGGATCTAGTGAAAAGTCTAATCGGAGCCATCATCCCCATTAGAAGATATATTGGTGTGGAGGTGAAAAACTATTTGGGTGTGCAAGTAGAATAAAAGGATGTGAAATGTGATTTATAGCATAGCATCACCAAGACTTTTGATTCAAAAGAACAGTTTGGTAACCAGTGAATATTACCCCTATTTAATCTGTAAAAATATTGCATCCTTTTGGACATGCCATGCTTCACAATGAGATTATGCTTTTTTTTCTTTCTTTCTTTCTTTTTTTTTTTCCTGTCTTTTTTTTGTTTGTAATGAGAATGCAACTTCTTCTCTCTCCCTTTTTTTTTTTTTTTTTTTTTTTTTTTTTTTTCCCTCTGGATGTGTTCTAAGGCTGAGAAAATGTTCCTCTTTTTTTAATCTGTGGCCAGACTTCGGTCAGGTTTTTTGGCAGGTATGTGTCTCCTCTTGGATATGATTAATTTAGCAAACTAGCTAATACTAAATACTTTAGATGTGACAATTTCTGAGTAAAAGCGGGCAAGATGGGGGTATGAGGTCGAGAGGCGACGGAGAGGGGCTCTCTTCCTTCCACTAGCCAACAGTGCAGGGCAAGCTTTTAGCTTGGAGGGCCTTCAAGTTAATGGGAGCTCGGCGAGGTCTCCCCCGCGGGCCGGGCGCTGCAAACCCCGTTCCTCTCCACCGTCAAGGGAGAGCTGCAGGGAGAGCCTGAAGGGGAAGAGCTCCTTTCACGTGTTTCTACTTTCCTGTAAAAGATGCCCCTGCGAAATCATTTGTAAAGCGCTCTGAATTCCCCACCTCGGGGAAAAAAAAAATTCAACCCAGGAGAGCCCAGGCTTCGTGTCGCCTTTGTAGTTCGAAATTCAGGCTCCCTGGTCAGGCGGCTCCGGGCGATGAGAGGTTTCACCTCTCGGGCTTAGGTTAAGCAGTTCTTTGCAGCTAGCTTTACAGGGATGCTTTACTCACCTTAGGGTAGGGTGACAATGGCAGGCTTTTCTCAGACTCCCTCTCGTTTAGTCTTTCCTCTCAAATCACGGATAACCCCAAATACACTTGGAGGGCTCCCTAGAGATAATTCTTTGAAATGGACTTTTCATTCATTTCCCCGATTGAGAGCAGCAAATCCGCTCGCTTTGAGTCTAATTCGCTAGCCTGATACTGTATTCTGTTACACGGTATTGAAGAGGGGGAGGAGGGGAGCTTGCTAGTAGTTGCTTCAGTTATTTGTTAATTTTGGCAGTTTGATTATTTTCTTTATTTTTGTTTTTCAAGTTTTTGCCGGTTTGTTTCGCTCCAGCGGAGCGAGAGGT
The DNA here is from genome assembly GCA_036785705.1 of Acanthornis magna. Classification (NCBI taxonomy): domain Eukaryota; kingdom Metazoa; phylum Chordata; class Aves; order Passeriformes; family Acanthizidae; genus Acanthornis; species Acanthornis magna. Next base: position 8,141,758 of record JAWUZG010000034.1, read on the forward strand.
GAGTTTAGTAATCCCTTTCCTGGATCGGAGCATCCTGGACCAGTTCTTGGGAAGAGGACTTTAAACGCCTTTCGCTATGGCAACATCTGTCTGCTGGTGGCTAGAAGAACGCAACGCTGAGTTTGCAAGAAGGACGCTTCAAATCCTTCCTCCTTTCTGAGGGGAGGGAAGTGGCACGGGCTCAGGCCGTGCGAGTACAAACGCCCGCCGCTTGCAAGCCGTCGTTTTACCGACGGGCGGGGGTGCGGGGCCATGGGAGAGGCCCCCAGCGGACCCCGCGGCTGGCCGGGCGCAGTGCGGCCGCTGCCCGCGGCCCGGCGGGGCGGCTCTCCCGCGGGCCAAGAGCGCCCCCAGCCCGCGGAAGGCGCAGCGCCGCCGCCGCGCCGCGCCAGGCCCCCTCCGCGCCCCGCGGACACGCGTGTGCGGGCACGGCGGCTCGCGCGTGCCGGGGACGCGCCGGGGACTGGCGGCGCCGGGTCCTGCCGTGCCGGAGATGCGACGGTGCGGATGCCGCTCTCCGCGACGCAGGGAGCGAGGAGCTCCACCGGCGCCCCGCGACACCCACGGGGTGTCCCCGGACGGGACTGCGCCGGGCACAGCACACGCCGGCGGGTCTGTCACAAGTCACCGCCGGCGTGTGCTGTGCGTGTGCGAGCTCTCGTCTCCCTGCATCGGTGTCGGTTTCTGCGATGCGAAAGAGAAAGGCGCTCGGTGCCGCTGCCCCCCGCGCTGAGGTGTCCCAAATACAGCGTCACGGAAAACTCAACTTGCTGTATATTAAAAAAATTAATTATTTTCATGAGGTCAAAAAATGGCAGGAGCAAAGAGGTCAAAGTCATCCGCCGGGTGGGACACCAGCCGTGGCTCTTCCCCTCCGTCACCTCAGGACAGCAAAAGAAGAACAAGTCGGTCCACGGAGGGCCCCATCCCTGGTCCTGCCCACGCACCAGCGCGCCTGCCCCCACCCGCAAGGACGAGCATGCTGAGCACATCAGTTTTATCAGTCGTTTAAACTTCCGCCCCTCTTCCGAGATTTCGGCACGTAAATCTCCACGTATACGGAACGCAGTCATGGAATTTGGGGAGTGGGAAGACAAAGAGAGAGTGCCTGGAGATCTCTTATGGACATGAGCGTTGCCCGTGATCGCTTGTAAGGGCGCATTTTCTCCGCTGGAGCACGCAAAGCAGAACCCAACTCAGCACAGCTCCTTACAAGGTCTCTCTCCTCGATCTCCCAAAATTTTTGGCATTTAGTCGCTTTCCTGGAAACTTAGGGATACTAGCACTCTTTACACAACCCCGAAAGGTGCGATAAGCCTGTAGCTTTTTCTCAAATGACAGGCTCAGAATTTTTAGAAATAATTCATTACGGAATCCGCCTAAACTCGCCATGCTAAAACCGTCTTTCATATAGCAGAGATGGATAAAGGACCAAATTTCCTCCCGGAATGAGTGGTGGAGGGGAATTTTGCCTAGCCCCCGTAATATTTCTGTGCTGTGACCAAAAATGCAGAGCACGCTCAGGGATCTGCGGGAATGGCGCTCTCTCCCATTCTGGTACCAGCGGACAAAAATCGCACTTGTAGTTACTTGATTCCTGAGTGTAAAAGATGAGTAAAATCCGCACTCACCCGGTGCCGTCGGAGGACTCCTACCCCAAGTGCCATCGTGAGCCTTTCTTGCAGGTAGAGGCAGTTTCTCCTGGCATCTTAAAAAAGGCAAACACAACATTGCACCCGTGTGACTTTCTCTGACATTGGTGGCAAACAAGCAAACAAAGAGCACGTTAACAAAGCAAGCTAAAATATCTACAGATTAGCCACAAGGACTGCTAAATCGGCGAAGAAACTTCCAACTTACCGATTGAAACGAAAGAGCCCGAGGGGGAGGGGGAAGGCCGGGGGAGGAAACACTTTGAGGAAGAGACCGAAAAAAAAAAAAAAAGAGAGAGCGAAATCCTGACATTAGGCACACGCAGTTTTGGTGTAACTGGTGCTTTGAAACTGTGCTTCGGTTGCACGGGCGATCTGCTTATCGGGGGGCACGGGGAAACTGTACGTTTAGACAGAAGTCTGTCATCTCTATTCATTCGTATCACATGGATCTGCCTGTGGGGATAAGAGGTAGGGAAGATTTTCTTGAAGTGCACCTACCCTTCTGGCGGGAAGGATTGCTGGGCAGGTTTCTTCTGGAGGGTCCCATCTCTCTGGAGTAGCTGAAGTGGAGTTGAGGGCAGGTTCTCCGGTGAGGTAGGAATGTGCAGGAACTCCGCCCTCTGGGCACAGTCACACAAACCCAGCACAACAGACACAGCCAGCCCTAAAACCTCTATTGATCTTCACCTTCACCTCTTCCTAACCCAGTTGCCCACCAGTTTTTGACCCATTTACCCAGGCACCTTCACCACGGGACGGGGAGAGGGGGAGCATTCAAGACAAGAACATTTCAGTGCGCAGAAGTGCAGAGAAGCTACTCCAGACACTAGTGCAATGGATAGACACCTCTGTAGTCTGTGTGTGCCTATATGTTTGTATACATATTTATTGCCAATCGCTGAATCTGTAGTCGCTTAAGATGTATGCGCATATACTTTCTCGGGGGGGTGTATTATTCGCGATCACACAATTAAGTGCAATAGCGGTGATTATCTACAGTCAGACTTGTTTGTTTGTTTGTTTGTTTCCCATCCTAAGGGAAAATACGACAATTAAAGAATAAAGTAGCTAATAAAAGAAGGAGTCTTGCTCAATGTTCTTTCTTAAGCAAAACTCTGATGTGGTTCAGTCAAAACGTAACCGGAGTTCAGTGGGAGTTTTGCTTGAGTGAATATTGAATACATGGTGATTGAGACCTCATATTAACACAAGTGGTGAGGGGGTGTGTACCTGAATCATAATTTCTGACATAAATCTTAATAATCATCAGAAGAAGTTTTAAAGAGTAAAATGACGTCCCGGTTATACTATTTTTTTCAAGTATCAGATTAAAAAAAGTCACTCCCCCAAACAGTAGTTTTGTGCCAATTAAATCAAATTACATTTTTGTTCACCTTCTTTTAAACCCTTTAGTAAGGATACATTCCACATAACGGATGATATTTTACTGTAACAAAAGAAAGATATCTAAAATATGACAAAAATTGGTTGGCCAAATACCGCTTTGAGAATTCGAGTTACTGTTTATTATGCTTCAAACATGTTTGCGAAGGCAGTCTTAAAGTCGTAATTGGATGTTTCTTGATGAGCAGATTTCTTCTCCTACGATCTACGCGAGCAAAGTTAATCACCTCAAACATCGACTAAGAATATAACAATAGGTCCTTAATTCCATAAAGACTGCCCGTCCCCCGTAAACACTCTAAATTAGGAAACGCTAAAGAAACGACGCTAAAACACCGCATCATTCCAGAAATATGCATATTAAAAAAAAATCTTAAAAGCTTAGCTTGAGGATTTGACATATAAACCACCGCGGAAACAAGTATCAGATAACAGAAATGCTGTATGCTAAACAACCCCCCCTCCAAAAAAACCCCAAAAAATCAAACCCACAAAAAACCCACTACCACCAAAAAACACCAACACCCGCAACAATAAAACAACAATACCAACAAAAAGAAAAACAAAAACAAACAAACCACCACTTCACATTCAGTCCCGAAGGAGCCTGTGCAAAGATTAGCGTATGAGACATCTTCAGTGAACAAAAGGGTTTCTCTGGCTGGGGAGCAAGCAAAGGTAAAGATATGTTTGGGGCCTTACTGGTCCTGCTACAAACCATGACAACTTTAGCGATTTATTTGTGTAATTTTGCTTTTGGTTTGAGTTGGGTTTGTTTTCCTTTATAAAAATAGTCTGATTGCTGGTAATACGTGTGTGGAAACGTGCTAATTTTTACCAGCTCAGCAACCACCCCTGCGACCAGTGTAAGAGAAAGAGGAAAAAAATCTGTGGCACCTGAACTGCTTAGGCAGTACTTTGCAACATCGAGCCTAAAGGAGAGCTCTGGGAGGGAGTGCTTGCTTAAACTAAGTCTGGAGAGACATACATCAAAGCTACCCTTTTCAGGAATTATTATGCATCACGCTTATCTAATTAATGCTTATTAGCCAACCTCAAACTCTGACATGGTGAGATTGTGCTTTCCTCCAACTTGATCTGTCTTTTTCCTCCTTTCAGTACACTGACAACAGATTTTTTTTACATTGCAAAAAAATAATACTTTATGTATGTGTTACTGTATGTCCTACAGTATACAACCAGTTGCAAGTGATAAATAATAAATCATTTTCTTTGTCAGCTGCAGCAGATGCTGCTCTTTTAAGCTTTTTAGGTACAAGTACACAGAATGGGGTCTCTAGGCTCCAAGAACTTAAATCATTCCTATTGCATTTTTTTATTTCCGACAGGTTTGTTGGAAAAGAGTTTTGTTTTTTAGTATTTTTGCATCACTTGTTCTCATGACAATAGAGTAGAGAAAATGGGGGAGGGTAGGAGTTTCCAAGTGGTGGTATCATCTCTTCATCCCCAAACAAAGCAATCGTTTTCTCATAGTGATGATTAATTTTGAATTGCAGGAGTGAGAGTGAAAGCCAAGAATATCAGAGAGTTCTCTCCTTCTCCCCCACGCAGTGCAGAGCTGGGTGTCCTACCTCACATCCATAACCTTTCACTTCTCTCTCCTTCCTGCAGATCTGTTTGCATCTGTTTACATATTACTTATTTTCGGGAGATTCCCTCTTCCTCCCCTTACTGTTTTAGCACGACAAATATCCTGTTTGCAAGAATTCAGATTTTCTATTGCTTCTTTATTCGCCCCCCGGCATTTTTTTTTCTTTTTCTTCCTCTTTTCTGTCTTGCTAAGATAAGCTCTTTAAAGCGTTTGCGATAACATCTCCGACCTAGAGATTATTTTTCATTGGGCCTATTGTGAGCACTCGCCGATTTATTGCACTGCTGCAGAGCTCAGTTTAGGCTACAAACGTAACAAATGAACAACTTGTCCTCTGCGGACTCACCGCGGGATCCAATTAGTTCCTAAACCTTTTGCACAAATTTTCTAATTATTTTCAAGAGTTGTGGGCTTTATAGGCTTCCCTAAACTCATCAAGACACCAATTCTTTTTAGGATTAAATGCTTCTTAAAATTACTAGCAGCGTTCCCCCTTTAAAACTAATGGATCGATTCTCCCGGCGATGGAGCTTTCTTAGCGACGCCTGCCTGGGTTACTGGGCTTCAGCAGGCACGGAGAGAAAAAAAGCTCGGTCTCAAAACTTTACATTTAAGTGCATCCATACAGGTTTGATTTGTTGATTTGCTTGGTTTTTTTTTTTTTTTTTTTTTTTTTTTTTTTTTTTTTTTTTTTTTTTAACCCTCTGAAACTTTTAAACATCGGTATGCGAGGCAGGGTGTCACGTGACCCCGCGGCGCCCTGCCTCCCCAGCATGGACCGCGACTTCACCTCACCGTGCTCGGCTCCTGCCCCCGCGCCCGGCCGGAGGGGCCGTGCAGAGAACCGCCTGCCAAAAAATACCGCTACTTGCACAAAACCTAAAGCCCGAATGTTTGCAGCACGGAGAGTATATAAATACATATAGCTCAGATAGTTCCGGAAGAGCGCTCCTTTAAGATAAAGGTTATATTTTATACGCATACATATCATAGTTTGCTAAATTTGGTCTAACGATCATATGATAACTAATGTGCGTATGTATATACACACACGTACACATCCTTTGCTAATATACCTCGAGTCATCATAGAGACGAAATGAATTCCTTGCAGGAGACTTAGTCTTTGAATGCATTTCAGAGATTGCAGGAAGAACACGTACTTCATATAATAATGCACCTTGGCTTTTCCCCAATGTGTGCTTATGTACTTAAATTGTATATGCATGTAAGTATACATGCATACATATACAATGTTAAGTATCTTCAGCGTAAGTTAGTTTTTAGTAAGACACCCTACCTTCTACTAACAATTTTTAAGCAGACTTTATAAGAGTTCTGCCCCAAAATGGACATCAAAATAGTGGCCATGGTGTTTAATAAATATCCTGATCCATTACATTTGAAAATACTGCAGTTAAAGACAGTATGGGAGGGGGCGGGGGGAGAAAGAAAGGAGCATTTGAAAAATGGTGGACTGTGCAATAAGCAGCGCTCTGATCTCCTTGCAACTTTAAAGCCTCTGCCACATTAGGGTTAATAAAAGAGACAAAAAACTATCAAGTATATATGAATTTAGCCTATTTTTTTTATTTCTGTGTGTTCATAGTAAACATTTTTGTAAGTGACAAACACGGGCATATGACCACAGTATCACAATCAAGAAATTTTAAGACGACATTAACAATCACTCAAATTTATGCGGCTTTTGCGCAACACAGGTTACATATTTGCAAGGTTTACCTATAAGTACAATAGGTATTAACATTTCACTACATTTAGAAAAAAAATAAAGGTGACCTGTTAGTGACCACATACATCAAAATATACACAACACAAACTGAAGGCAATCATTAATTTTGTCCCCTTCTGATTCATTTGAACGGGCAGTGCTGCAAACTGAAATAATGTTGCTGTTTTTTTTAAATTACTTCGTACACTGAGTGCATTTTCTAAAACCCAATCTTTGGTCTAAAAGTAAACAAACAAACAAATGAACAACAAAAAAAAAAAAAAAGAAAGCAGTTCGGTAAAAAAATAATAAAATAATAAATGGCCAAAAGTAGATCTTGGGCATCTTTCAGTATTAATTCTGCTTAAATACAAATTATGCTTTAAGTTCTTTTAATAGTTTTCATAAATTTAGTGGTTTGTTTTGTTTTTTTTTTTCTTTCAAGGTCTGCACCCACCGACATATCCATGATAACTTATAATACTGCAAACATGGAGAATCGGGCGGCTTTTAGTGATAGACTTTCATATTTGAATAAAAAATTGCAAAAGCAGTCACTATTTAGATACACATTCTACTGTAATTTTGTCTTCCAAACTTCATAGTCTACAATGCAATCTCCCCACATTGCACCTTGCTGACACTCCTCACCTTGGTGGAATAATAAACAACCCTAAAGACTGAACAAACGTACAGAAAATGGGGGACTTAATAAAAAATACCTGGACTTTTTTGTTTTGCTTTTTTTTCCTTTTAATTATCATTTACAATGCAAATGTGTGTAAAATGTTCACTTACAGTCTGATCCCATGGATGTTAATGTATTAAAGGGTTTGAAGAAGACCCCTGATTTTGATGTGTGAAATAATCAGAAAGTCCTCCGGAAAGTCCCGTTGTAAAACTTGGCAAAGAAGGTCTTAAGGACTCACAAGGGAGAGTGGAGGGTGCCTGTGGCGACGTGGAGGAGGAGGCTGCCCTGGCCGTCATTGAAGTGCTGCTTTGAGAAGTCATTGAAGGGTGAGGAACATGGGGGAAAAAGTAACTCGTCTGTCCTGCTAGGAGATTTACAGAGCAGGGGTTTAGGGAATAGGTGCCGGAGCAGGGAACTGACAAGCCACACGGCACTGAGGCGGCCAGAGCTGCTGCTGTGAGGTGATGAGTGGCATAAGGTATCTCTCCATTGACTAGTCTATCAACACTTAACCCATTAGACGTGGAAAAGGAGTGGTTGTTTCCCAAGGAGTTTTGAGTCAACACTGAGCTGTAGGGCATGGGGTGGCTGGGGTAGGCGGACGTGGTCCCATTGTAACTCAAAGTGCTGCTGGCCCGGGGGTGGTGCAGGGAGAGGAAGGGGGACATAGGCCAGTACAAGGATCCTGCCCTATCCATGAATGTCAGTCCAGTGGAGGTGAGCCGGGCGCCCCGCTTAAAGGCCAGCTTGGCCCGGGAGGTGGTGGAGCGCCGGCGGAGCTTGCCGGTGGTGCCCCCGATGAAGACGTCGTCGCTGGAGGGGTCTAGCATCCAGTAGTTCCCTTTGCCCGGGTCGTCGTAGTGGCGGGGCACCTTCACGAAGCACTTATTGAGCGAGAGGTTGTGCCGAATGGAGTTCTGCCAGCCCTGCTTGTTCTCCCGGTAGTAGGGGAAGTTCTTCATGATGAACTCGTAGATGCCATTGAGCGTGAGGCGCTTCTCGGGGCTCTGCCGGATGGCCATCATGATGAGCGCGTTGTAGCTGAACGGCGGCTTCTCGTACTTGCCGTTCTTCTTCTCCCCCTCCTTCCCGCTCTCCCCGTCCTTGGCCCCCTCCGCCGCCCCCTTCTTCTCCTCGGCCGCTTTCTCCTTCTCCTCCAGCTCGGCTGCCGCCGCCGCCGCCGCGCCCGCCTCGCCTTTGCCCGCCAGCATGTCCGCCTTGGCCACCTCCAGGGCGCCGGAGGCGGTGGCGGTGGGGGGCGGCAGGAGGTGCTGCCCCTTCTCCTCGTCCTCCTCCTCGGCTGCGGCCGCTCGCTGGGGCTGCTGCGGCGGCGGGTGGTGGTGGTGGTGGTGGTGATGATGGTGGTGATGGGGGTGGTGGCTGTTGTGGTGGCTGTGGCTGCTGTGGTTGTTGTCGCTCTGGACGGCTTCGGGCACCAGGCTGTTTATGCTAAAGGAGGATTTCGGCAGCATTTTCACTTCCTTCCTATCTCCCATGTCCAACATCACACACTAGTCTGAGGGGGAAAGTTGCGGCGGCTGAGGGAGATGCGCGCGGGGCGGCGGCGGAGGCGGCGGCCGAAGCGGTGGCGGTGGCCGAGGCGGCGGCGGCACCACCGGCGGCGGTGGAGGCGGCAGCGGCAGCGCAGTTGGACCGCAGTCTCAAGCGCTGGCAAGTCATGTAGCACGGACAGGAACCGCCGGGGAGGGAAAAAAATAATAGTAATAATAATCACCGATCAGAGAAAAATCAAACCGAGTCGGAGCGGAAGAAAAAAAAAAAAAAAAAGATAAAAACGGGAAAAAACCCTTTGAAACCTGGGAAAAAAAAAAAAAAAAAAAAAAGCAACAACACACACACACACACAAAAAAAAAAAAAAAGCTACTTCATGGTGCCCGGTTCCCCCGGCACGGCAGCGCAGGGGGAGGCAGGAGGGAGCAGCAGCCGCCGCGGGCCGGCGCGGAGCGAGGCAGACGGGCGATACAGCCCGCCCCGGCCGCAATTAATTTCAGAGCTGCCGGCACGCACCGGGGCTGTAAAACATTTTTTGGTTTAACCTTTCCCACCGGCCGCCCAATCAGGGCCGGCGGCGTGCCCGCGCGTCTGCCCGCCCGCCGGCCAATGGCGGCGCGCCGCCCCGCCCCGCCCCGCCCCGCGCGCCCCGCCCCCGCCGCCGCCGCGGCTCCCGCGGCGCAGGGATACCGGCGCCGGGCGCATCACCTGGCGGTGCGCGCACCCTCCCGCCCCCCCGGCCTCCGCCGCCAGCACAAATCCCCCCGCGCCGAACAACTCGCGCCCGTCCCGCAGCGGCGGGCCCGGCCCATCCGCCCGCTCCCCTAATTCCTCCGGCGGACTAAAATTGCCACGATCCGCTTTGCCCCTTCCCTCTGGCGGCGAAGGAGGCGGGGTGGGAGGCCGGGTGGGTGAAGTGGCCGCGGCACACTGGTGGCGGCGGAGGTACTACTTTGCGGATCCCGCCGAAGTCGCTCGGCGAGTTTATTTTCCCAGGCCCGGTTATTTCTGTTTGTTATTTTACCGAGCGAGAAAACAAAACAATCGTCCGGAGGGGACGCAGGCGGCGGGATGGGCCCGGGGGCCGGACGCCTCTGCCCGCGGCCTGCCGGGGAAGACGGGGTTTGCTCCGGCCCGCTCGGCCCGTGCCCGCCGCTCTCCGGACTGTGAGTTGGGAGGCTCGGGAGCGAGCGACCCATCTTCTCCCCTGCTCTCGCCCCGTGTCACCGGCGGCTGGAGCCGGGCTTCGCACTCCCCTGCCCGCCGCCGCCCGCTCAGCCCCGCGCCGCTCCCGCTCGGACGCCGCTTCCCTTGCGCGGCCGCCGGAGCCACGCGGGAGGCACAGGGCTCCGTCCGCCTCCTCCTTCGCGCTGTTCGAGCCAGGGGAGCGCAGGCCGCGCGCCAGGCGTTCAAAATAAATACTGATATTGGTAGCCCATGAAATCGACACTGTGGTCTTCTGCCGGCCCGGCCCGTGGGCCAGGCCACGGGGTCTGGGTTCCGCGGGCTTTAGTTTTTCTGGGGGAAGGGATAGGGCGGGCGGCTGTGGGCCGGGTGCTCCCGGGGCAGGGGAAAAGATCTGGCACCGCCGCTTTCCGCAAGTCCACGCGGTGGTATAGGCTCGGGCTTACGGCCGCGATTTGCCGGGACCAAAGGGTTGGGTATTAATCGTCCACAGCATATCGTTTCTTACTGTCAGCACGGGAACAAAAAAAAATCAACCGGAAAACAAAGTGAAATACATCGCGCAGCTTTGTTACTCGGAAAGGAGAAGGGGAAATGTAATGGACAGAGAGCGTGTGATCGCATTCAGACCAAAGCTGAGGCAAACGTCTAGCACCGCATTAAGCTGCTTCACGTTTGTGCTGGAGGAAAAGATGCTCCGTAGAAACAATACGTGCAGCTCAACCCCAGCTTAAACAATTTATCCCAAGGAAATTCAGGTTAGAGCACAATGCAGTGAATGTGGTTGTGTGCAGATGTACGTTTTATATGTGTTTGTGTATGTGAGCGAGGGAGGAAAAGCGAGTGTGAGAAAGAGAGAGTAAATAACGAGAACAAATAAAATGGACCGGTAATAAACAATTGCAATTGGGAATGGCATGAACTCTGTGCATTGGATTAACCTCGAATGACCTTACCACAATTGTATTTATTTAACCAATTTCATAACAGGTTGCTACTGACACACGCACACACACACACACGCACACACATACACACACAAGTTAATGATCAACAACCACTCTTTTTTCCTTTGTTTGTTGATTGGTTTCGGATCTTTTTATTTATTTTTAATTCAGGTTGTGGGGTTTTTTTTTAAATCGTGACAGTATATAATTATTTCGCATCTCAACACTGAAGTCAATGTATGGGATTTCCTAAAGAAGAGTGCAATGTGGAGGATATTACATGACTTTACCATGGCAAGAGGTAAGAGGAAAGGTAAGCTTCCTGCATATTATTATGATTATGATGATCATTAACTAATACGTGTCATTATGGTGCACTAGGATCCCATTAGGGTGGCTGGGCCCAGTGCGTTTTCCTACTCGGTCTAGCATGTAATGATTCGGTGTAACCAGATTCTTGAGAAAGGACAGGTTACGTAAACATTTACTGATGTGGAGTAACTATACTATTTGTACTCTGATATGCAGGAAGGAAAGTGTTGATTAACACAGAAGAAAAAAAAAGCGAAATTAGCTGATTGCATGCTCATAAGTGCAAGCTGTCATTGAACTGCTTTTAAAATAGACACAGCTGGGTGTTTGTGTTGAAAAATTTCTTGTGTTTTTGCTAATACTGAAATAAGCATGATTTTGTATACCAAACATTTTCAGATCATTAAAATTTGTAATCTGTGCTGGTTTTAAACACAAAGAAAAGAAACAGATTCATTTCGTTGTAAAATTTGCTGATATTATATTAACTCAATCAGGTCTGTACAAATGGTGTATTGTGCCTTATCAAATCTCTTTGATCCATTTAATACACAAAGTGCCAAACGTGTGTATTGTTTGTTAACATTGAACGTTTTATTCAAATCCCAGCTCTGTAGCGAACTGGAGGAGTTCTTGTTTAATGTAACACTGACATTGCCTGTTGAAATTTTAATGCCTTGAGGTGTTTCTTAGGTCAAAGCTGAGTTTACTTTGTGTTGTGATCAGGGATGAAAATGTAGCAGGGAAGAAAATAGAAGTTTCGTCTTTTTTGCATTTCCGAGCAAAGGGCTAACACCGAAAGAAGCACACTTTAAAAACATTTGATGATGTAGATTTAACATTCGGTCATTTGTCACGGGTGCAGAATAAAACTCTGTGCACAAACTTAGGATTTATATATATTTTTTAATGCCATGGATATACAGTTCTACCAAAAAAGGAAATGTTTTGTCCAATATGTAGTACATCTCTTTCTAAGTCCATGAAGATTAATTCATTGTTTACAGGAAAGAAAAGGATATGTAGGAGAAGCCACGTCAGTTATAATTTCTGCTGGACTTTAACTTTCGAGTCCTTTTTTTTTTTTTTTTTTTTTTTTTTTTTTTTTTTTTTAATTCTCCCTTCAGCAGAAAATGCACCGTTTATAAAACTGGAGATATTTACTTTGGAAATGCAGGAGTCTTGCTCTAACGCCAGTTCCTTCCTGAGCTCTGCCCCGAACACGACACTACTTCAGTGGTACCTTTGTGCTGAGCGGCAGGTTTGACCGCTCAGTTCTGGCTAAACTCGAATTCTCTTTAGAAAGTCCCTCATGGCAGCATTTTCTAACAAGGACGGTTTAGTGGAGTGTCTGGAAAAGAAGCTTGTGCGTGGAATGGAGGCGCACGGCCCCAGTCCTGCGAAACGGGTGGGTGTGCAGAGGGGAGCCGTCTCTCTGCAGAGTGTGGATGCTGCCTCACCTGCACGCTCATCGACGCTGCGGATCCACCAAACCGAGCGGCGGGGATGGACTGAGAGTATCCAACTCCGGGGTCAGGATGGGGGTGAATAGCTGAGCTAAAACGTCCTGGCTGAAGTGCCATTCAACAGCAATCTCCATGCAGCTCTTGGGTATAACTCGTAGGGATAGTGTTTCAACTACACCTTTTTTCCCCCATCTTTTTTTTTTAAATTTTAATTTTTATTTTGTTTATTAATTAAAGGCGAAAGGAAGAATAGACCCTCTCCATTGTACACTTAATGCATATAGCGTACTTCCCTTGCACCACCCCCCGCCTCAGCTTCAGCCTTCAATTCCCCTTCACACGGGTATAGCGGCTCTGTACTCTCGGTCTCTTTCAAGGCGGTTAAGCTGCTAAAATGTACTGACAGCTTAAGAAATGAATGAGGTTTTTTTCAGCCATGAAGAAAGGGTATTTAAAAACCACGCTTCGATGGCATCATGCTTCCATGAAACGAGGCCGGACACTTTGGTTTAACAGTCAGTAATATCACATTCGGTACAGTAAATGCCTCAATGTACGCTCATATAATTCTATTCCCCCTTGACTATAAGCTTTGCCTCATTTATTCCAGGTTACCTGGGCAATTAAGGTAAGGACTGCTCAGCAGACACTGATACCCTGCTGCTAAGGCATGGCGAATTTGGACGGAGCAGTGCGCTAACAAAGAAAAAGAGGTAGTCAAACATTTTGAAGAGGGGTGAATGGGACTGAAGGTGGATGGATGAATGGAGGCAAAGAGGGAGAGGAAGAAGCATTCAATGGTCCAGACTTCTCTCCGCATTTGTAGATTTAAGTTTAGGTGTCCGCCTCTAGCCAGCTTCCAGTTAATCCTCAACAGCTTCTAGTGATTAGAAGTTAGTCTATTTAGCATGCTGTATCCTTCTTCCATGGGTTTTAGTTACAAGTTATACGATTAGGATTGCGAGAACAGTAGTGAACTAAACTTCCCAGTAAGAGGTCTTCACACCAGGGAAGTGTTACTTTGCTGCAGCAGCCCTGCCTCGTCAGTCATTAGGAAGCTGCAGGTTGTCAGAGGCTTCTCTTGCGCGCACACAAGCGCAGACACACACGCACACACACACAAAACCACAGCACTAAAACTAAATTAAGAAGCCGATGATTAAGACAAGCGTCTACGAGGCCTGTCATTTCAGCATCCTTCCATCATAACATTGTGGCACCGAGAAATTTGCTTGAAAACCCTGGAAAAAAATGTCTATGGGAGAGCCTCGTGTTTGAGGCTGTTAATATCAAATATAGCCTGGGAACTGCCTCGGATGCAAGATAGTATTCCGCAGAGGAAAGGAGCACTGCAGAGACCTTGGGGCTATCCGCGCACTCCCGAAATTCTGGTAAGTATCTCTCCCTTCTCTTGCAGCAGGTACGCACTGTGTAACTGGAACCGGACTGGGTTTGAAATCCGCAGCTATGTTCCTTTCGAGGAACTCCCCCTAAAGATAAATCTGTAATGAAAGGTCCCTACTGGATGACTAATGGTTATTGGCACTCGGTGCCCCTTTAAGGAGAGCAGCACATATTGTGCCGAAGACCTTGCAAGCACACTTTAAATACAGACCTTTTAAGTTTCCCTCCCATGCATTCACATCCCTGTTGTTTTCGGGCTAGCTGTGTTGTGTCTCTCCCCCCTCCCCCCCATTTAAGCTCTCTAGTCTTCCCTCCCCCCACACCATTCAGAACTAATTGCTCAGTTACTTAAATGTTTCAAAAAGAGCTAAATTTCTCCATCTGATGATCTTTTGAGAAGCTGCACTGTACCATAAGGAACAGCCAGCGGGGCACTGTATACCTTAGAGGAGCCTGCTCAACTGGGGGAGAGGTAGCATTAAAACAACGACATTAACAAACTAAGTGCGCAGAGTTCCCCTCCTGTTGAACTTCATGGAGTTTCTTGGGCGGGCAGAGGTTGAACGAAGAACGTCGAAATGGGAAACAATGGCTGCAGGGGCCAGAAAGCTTTGCTGATGTCGTAAGCGTAAAACAAGACAGAATAGTGATAGAAAGAGATCCGAGTAAACATTGGAGTATACATTTCCCACGGCGACTACGTTGAGTGGAGAGGTCTGAATTAAATCGCCTTAATTAAAACCTGAAGATTTTATTTATTTATTCCTGTAGCTGTAGAATGCCATCCACAGAAAGCCTATCTAGGGAGTGTAGAGCATCCACTAGACTTATTGTGTTCAGCTACCACTGCCAGAATTTTTCAGAGCAGAATATTTTTATAGTCACTGCCAACTTTAAGTCGTGTGGGTTTTTAGATCCTAAATGTCGCTATTGTTTTATATGCCAGTGTGCAGAAAAGAGCCGTCACACCTCCTTAGGCAATAGGTGTCCCTGTGTAACGAAAGCTTTCCTTAATTCAGAAATCAAACAAAAGATTAAAATATCCTTTAAGAATTATCCACAGAGTTATGCAGACGATGATAATAAAATATAAGGGAGAAATATACAAGTTAAAAACCTTATTCTGTTCTTGAGGTTTAAATATATAATTTTATTTTCTGCTGTGTTTACTGTTAAAAAGTTCTAGGCCGCTGCTTTTGTCTGCGTTGTGATATTGAATCAAAGAATGTGAAATAAAATACGGGGGGAAAAGAAAGACCTGGGAAAAAAACCAAAACAACAAAGCAAACCCCAAGCAATACTTGAAGAATACCTCTAGCTGCTCTTTGACTCCTAAGAAACTGTTGCTGGAATCTTTTCGTGGTGTCGTTCTAAAGCTCTTTAGCCTCTTATAAACGTAATCTTTGGCAAATGACACATGTATCTGGTTCTGCGGTTTTTCGGTGACTCGAGAGAAAAGACGCGCTCTCCCCCCCACCCCCTCCACCCCTCTGGCTTCCACGCCTTCCCCAGCAGAAGGACAGATACGGTCTCTCTCTTTCTCCCAGCGCTGTTTCCACTCCGTGGCCCTGCCAACGGCACCCGAGCGCGGGGGGGCGCCGGTGCCCGGGGGTGCCCCTCCGCCCGTCCTACCTGGCCGCGCCGCGCCCGCCGCTGCGCGCTCGGCGCCGCTCCGTCCCGCCGAGGCCGTGTCCCCGCACCGCGCCTCCACCGCACCCCTCGGCTCGGCGGGGTCTCGTACTCGGCCGGATCAGCTGCGGATCTATATTTTAGGGCCTACAAAAGCACATCGTCCTCCCCTATTCTCCTATCTTCCCCCTCCCTGGGGTCCCCTTGTAACCATAGCAAAATGCCCGGTGTAGAAAGAAGGCCATAATCGACTGTACACTGCTCTAGGAGAAGGCGCTCGGCAGCCTCGGAGCAGAGGTGGTGCTGGCTTTCCCCGTGTCGGGGCTCAGGCGTGAGGAGGTGCCGGGGCGCGGTGCCGTTTGTCGCTCGCGGCCGGACCCGCTCTTGGCTGGTGTCGGGATGATGGGGCTGGCGCTAGCGCCAAGGAGGCTGCCTGGGAAGTGGACCCTGCTCCCTCCTTGGTCTCCTGGCACGAGTAGGGCTCGCATGATCTGCCTCTTTATGTAGCTTGTTCTGAACACTTTTTATGTCGGGCGGGGTGGTCTCCATGTTTTCTTTCTTTCATTCTTCCTTTCTTTAGCGGAGGGAGGGGGGAGTGATGGCAAGGGGCTTGTTGGATGATTATAACCACTACCACTTAGAAGTAAGTTTCTTGGGGAAGGGCTGATATCGTACCCTTGATATCAGTGGGTGTGTTCATGTATTATTTTAATATGATATGCCTTTTATATAGAGCTTGTTTTCCTCCTCCCTCTCTCCCCGGCCTCCCCCTCCCCCCTGCTTTGTTTCTGGAATTTGTTTCGCTTTTAAAGCACCAGCACAAACAAACAAACACACAAAAATGACTGGCAACAAGTTAAATCCCATTCGTGTCCCTCCCACCGAGCACGGACCATGCCTCGCTAAAGCCTGGGGCTTGTAGTTTTGCCTCGATAATAATTTGACGAAGAAAGTGAAGTGGCTGCAGACAGACTCTCCCCGCACTGACAATGCGGAGAGGAAAAACGTAGAAAGATTTCTCCCGGGATGCATTCCCGTGGTGTGTTTTCTCCTCTCCACCTTTTAGATGGGGCACTCACGTAGACGCTCACACAAACAGAGGTTATGTTTCCTAGGCGTTTTTAGAAAACAATGTTTATTATAATCGGGCTATAAACGCCACCTAAATAATGAAATCATGCCATAGCTCTGGAAACTCCAACAAATAAGTTATTTCCATTTGTCTTCTAGCAGAATATTGCAGAGGGTGACATTACACTTTATTTTCACATTCATTTCAAAACACCAATGAAAGGGGAAAGAAAATGCGCTTGAGTCGTTGTACCCGTTGGAATTACTTAATTAATTAAACGATACTAGTAGGTCTTTTTTATCATTATTATTCTTATTTTCTGTCTTTTCCGTCTTCCAAGGCGACTTCAAGCTTATTGCCTTGGCTATACTAAAGAGGGAATCCGCAAAAGCAACAAGCGTGGCTCTCACTGAAGGTCGGGATCTTGTCCCACTAAGGCTTCACTGAAAGCATCTCACAGTGAGCCACCCGAGCATTGCCGCGCCTTCCCTTAGTTTTACCTTACACAATAACGGAGAAAACATTCGTGTTTGACTGTACTTAAGATATACCTTTTTACGCAATCGCACGGTTTGCAAACGATGGTTTAACTTTATCTGTTGTGGTGGGCACGTGTTTTGTCATATGAAATTAACTTGTGAAAGCCTTGGTATCATTTTTTGATTTGTGTTTGTCGACAACGCAGATCATACCTCTCTGCGTTGATGGTTGATACAATTGCTAAATTAAAGGCATGCTTTCGGCTTTGGAAAACAACAACAACAATAACCCAGCCCTCTGAGAGCTCATTCTCAGAGAAACAATCCGAGGAGCAGTAGAATAACTCACCGCAGTATTTTCTGTTTACGGTGTCTGCATATACTTCTTTATCATTCTGCGTCTCTATTGTCTGTTCCTAAAGATAGCCAAGTCACTCCCGGGCTTCTCACCTTTAATCGCCCGCCTAAAAGAACATACAGACAGTATATAATTGCTCTAAGTTCTTGGAGGAATGTAATTGGCGTATTTTCCCCGTGTCTTTATTCTTCCGTGGTAAATACTAGCAACTGAACTGCTTGTCTTGATGTGTTTCTATGTTTGAGCCTCAAGAAGCTCATCAAATCATTGCAATAAAGTCATCAATCCTTCCTATGCACACTGGAGATTTTTTCCTCTCTGCTTGTTCTGCTTCTCATTTCCAAGAAGGACAAAGTGTTGAGCCAGCGGTCTGGTTTAAGCACTTCTCCGGACTTTCAGATTTTCAGTCTAAAGCTTTCAGTATGTTGGGACTGAAATAATGATTTTCCACATTTCAAAAGGGACGAGGCTCTATTTATAAATGTTACAGAAGGTTTCGTTGCTTCAGGATCAACAAAACAGGAATAGGACTGCAATTTTCAAGAAAATAGGATTTCAAAATATAGAAATAAAAAAGTAGTGGAGATGATGTATAATTCAATCAAATTATAGAAAATTGCTTTAAAATTCAGAACAGTAGCGATCCATTATGTCTCTGCTTTATTAGTGACAAGTACAATTACTCTAAAATAAAGAACAGTGGTGAATATATAATTGGCTGTAATCATGTTAGTGTTTGAATAAAAATGACGGGGACATTTAACACTTTGACAACAAAATGTTCAGAAACAACTTATTTATTCAAACAGTTTTTATTTGCATCCACGTGAAGGAGAAACACACGTTTGCTTATGATAAATCCAGGGGTTTTCACTTTCAGTAAAAATATAACTAAAAATATATTAATTATTTTATTATTCAAAGCTTAATAAAGTCTCCTGAGTATGACTGTACTATTATTGATTACTCAGTACCCAAAGGACGCCATCTACAGGAAAAGGTCTTTAGGCTTAACACCATTCTAATCAATGATGATTAAAATATATATATATGAGTTAATATTCCTCTATAAATCCGGCTCCGATTTTACCCACAACACCGATCACAATATTTGCTTTGTAATTGCTTCTTGTGATTCAATTCGTTATAATTTGACATGATCTAGGAATCTGTTATAGGAGGCCTTTTCTCTGAGATACGGCGTTTAAAAAAATTCATTGAACTCTCCGAAGCAGCAGTTTTTCTCCTTTTAAAGCGACTTTTTTTTTTTTGTTGTTGTTCTCTCAGGATTGACTTGATCGTCTCTGAAAATGCAGAACAGCCCATGAGATCTCTCCTTTCCACCAACTGTGTGGAAGATGCTTGCAAAACAGCCCTGAAAACAAAACAACTTAATTGAAAGCAGTTCGTGCAACAATTGTGTCATCGAATACCTAACATTTCCTTATCTGTAACTTATTTCATTTTAGATCAATAAATATCAGCTGTGCCAAGTCTCACCCGTTCTTACTATGCATACTTTGCCCCGTATCTTGGTACTTAAATGTGCATTTAGCCGTAGCCCAGCAAGGGCTCAGAAACCCATTGAAGTAGGAAGAGCGCCCTTTACTATTTTGACCATACAAACACAAATCCGTGGGAATGGCATATGTCCTCCGTGATGCGACTCCAACAGCCTAATGCAAACTACAAACTACTGAAAATACGAAGAGAGCTAGAAGAAACTTTCAGGACTCCTCTGCCAGGGGGCTTCAAAAATATTATTTTCGGGCTTAATCCCGAACGAATATTTATTTTTTCCTTTTCTTATTTTAATTTCTTATTTATTACCCTACTCGACAAGTCTCCAAATTTCTGCTCCTGGTCCCTTTGTGTGTGTACGTGCTCACAGCGGGGTGGACCCCACACCGATCCAAGTGGGTCCATCCTGCCGTGCGGCAAGCGCAGCTCGGTCCGACCGCGCCTCCACTGCCGGCTCCCAAGGGTCTCTCCCTGCCCAGGCGGGTTTGCCAGCACTTTTGAAATAAAGTAGCTCTCGTTTCTTTCTACCTCAGGCCAGTGATGTGAATGGGCTTTGAAAAATTCGGAGGTGGGGAGGGATTAAACTATGCAGTGAAGAGTCAAAGGCAGAGGTGCGTTGGCACAAAGGCTGAGGAAAATGACCCACGGTGCAACCTCGATTTTACGTGTTATTTTGTAAACCGGGGACAAAAGCCTGGAAACTATTATAATTTGTACTTCCACTGGAATCAGGCTCAAAGTTTATACCGAAGGTCTCCCTCTATCTTTTCACTTCTGGGCACTGACCGTGAAGGTTCCAAATCTAGAGACTGTGTCGTATAGCTGTTTTCAGACTTGAGGAAACCTCAGGAGAGGAGGTTTCCTTCCCTGGGGCAAGCCGCTCCCGCAGGCGCCGCCGGGGCTCGGTGGGTCCCTCCCCCGCCGGGAGCCGAGGCGGGGGTGCCCCTCTGAACCGGGAGGTCTGTCATTTCTCGGGTGCCTCGTACCAAATCGCAGATGTCAGCCTTTCCCTACGTGTTCGGGCTGCTAATGCGGGTACTTCACACAACAGAAATGCTCAGCTTGGGAGCTTTTCCCAAGGCCAGCCGCCGACTTCGTGCTTCGCATCTGCCTCTGGCGGCACCGGAGCTCCATGCGGGGGATCCCAGTGTGCGCAGTAGCCTTTACCGATGGGACTATATTCCCGTGGGAGCCAAACACCCGTGGTGCTTTGCCCGCTGCAAACCGGCCGAAGCACAAGCTCCGTACATCTCCACGGGGACTCGCTACCGAGGTTCCCGGCTCGAACCTCCTGCGTGTCTTCTGCAGAGACCCTTTTTTCATTGAAATTCACATCATATGGCCCCTCACCTAGCAGGCCCCCGCCCCTCCCCCGTATCGCCACCTCAGGCAGCCGCGGCCTCAGAAAGCCTTGCCGTCCCTGGGACTCGGAGGTTTCCCGTGGGACCCGGTCCCCGCAGGGGAGGGGAGGGCCCTCTGCCATTCCTCGCTGGCAGGACCGCGTGGAGCGGAGCGGAGCGGAGCAGTGCCCGGTCGCCGTCCCCGGGCCGGAGTGGCGGCGGCCGCGCTCGGCGGCTCCCGCGGGAGGGGAGCGCGATCCGAACGGCGCCGGCGACATCTAGTGGCCATGGGCCGCCAGCGCCCCCGCGCCGCTCCGTGCCAGTGTACAGCCAGCGCCGCGGGCGCGGCCCTGCCTGGCCTGCCCAGCCGAGGGGGACACGTCCCGCACCTCCTGCCCGTCCGCATGCCACTTCCCGGCACTTTTCTCGGTGTCAGGCACGGCTGTGCTCTCCCTCAAGTGCCCTAAAGTTTTCGGTGCAGTCTTGGTACCAGTGCAAACCGTGTCAGTTTCGTATTTACGTACACGGGGCATAGAGAAAAGAATTATAAGCACTTTCGCCTCCCCTTCTCGCCTCCAAAGGACCTCCACGGAAAGAAGCAGACACTCAGGAGTGGCAGTTCCTGCCACCTTCACCCTGAGAGATGTTGCCGCGGGTAGGCACCGTCCCTGAGCGCACTTCGGGGGCACCTCCCAGACCTGTGAAGAAGAAGAGCGGGAAAAAAAAAAGAAAAAAAAGAAGAAGAAAAAAAAAGCAATACTGTGGAGACACCGCTGGCGAAAGGAGCCATCAGAATTTAAATCCTAGTGTCAGCTCTCATTAACAGCTCAAGTCATCTTTTCCCCGGGGCAGACCTTGTCTGGTCTATCGACTTAATGGAAAACAAAACACATGTTTGTATTCTATTATTGCAGTCTCGTTCCTTGCCTTGCGGAGAGCAGGGACAGTCTTTGCCCGCTTCGTGACAGGCTTTCCGAAGCGACAAAGCTTTCTATTCGTTCCTCCCTCCTGCCCTCCCAGGAAAAGATAAGGATTCCGCCGTTCGTCTCCCTGCCCTTCGTCGTGAATAGGGACTGCAATGGCAGTCACAAGAAAAGGCTTTCACTGAAGCAGCCGTGGCTAAAAGGAGTCCAAGAAAAATAGTTACTGGTATGTTCAGTAAAACTTAGCAAAGCACAATAGTCTCTGCGGGAAACTTTGGGGGTTATTTGTGCATCAGGTGAAACGCTCAGCTTGGATCCAGCTGCCAGGATCACAGCATCTCCCAGGGAGGCCGGGCATGAGGAGACGGGCATGCTAGGCAATAACAAGCGACAGACTGAGAGAGTTTTGAGACAACCCAAAACAAATAAACAAGCTCTCCTTATTCTTCCACTGGGAAGATGGCTTTGATAAGGAAACAGAGAAAGTTTTGATGAGCTGCAGACATTTTTGCTGATGTATTTTAACTGGTCTAAGCAGTTGAAGTAAATTGGGTGGCTGTTGACTTGTTTTCGTGGTGGTTTCTTTTTTTTTTTTTTTCCTGAGACAATGGTATAGGGAGGGTAAGTGTAAGCGCTTGATAAAAGACAGGAATATATTTCTCACCCAGAGAAAGCGGGAGAGGTCTGTATAAGGGACGACCTGACTTGAATAAGGGAGAGGATTCTGGTGCAAGGAAAAGAAATTTTTCATTTCACCCCGTCCTCAGTGCTTTCGTTGGGGTACAGATCTGTGTGCAATGCCAAGCACAGGGCACCTGAACCTGACAAGAGTTTCAGATCGAAATTAGCTGTCCTAATGTTCACCTCTTCGCTCCACTAAAACATTTTAAAGCCATCTCCAGCTGACTTCCCCGCTACCCCCAGCCCCACTTCGGGACGCGCAGGAAAGGTGCGAATGTGAAATTGCCCAGGGGCAGCACCGGTCCCGGGGAGCTCCTGGGGTGGCTGCGGAGTCCCAGCCCAGGTTTCTGGGCCTGGGTCCGTCTCCCGCCGGTGGGGGGGGATCCTGGCACCTCCGCATAGAGAGTATGGCCCCCAGATTTCGCGCTTTTGAAGCGTCGTTTGCTCTCAAGTGCTTGCCTGTAAATAAGCGCTGTAGCAGCGACAACACAGCCGTCCTGCAGTCAGAGCGGAGGCTGCCTCTGCACCTTTCCTCTGCAACACACGCCGTCAGCGTTTTAATTCCAGCTCCAAAGGGAACCTGCAATTATGAGCCCCCCTCGTCCCCTCCCGCTCACATTCTCTTGTCTGAAACATTCACTGAGGAAGGTATTTGAGTAAAATCAAACAGGGAGGGGAGGAAGAAAAAAAACCAACATAAACCCAACAACCCAGCAAACCCTTCCATCTGATATTTACAAACCTCATTGTCATGCTTCACTCAGGCTGTCTGCCTAGCTTAGGGAAATAAATGTGACTGAACCAGAGACAAAGCCGATGCAGCTGTATTTGAATTTCTCAAACACTGTCAAACGTGCTCTTGTCTCATAATTCTCGGGGTTGTTGTTATTATTATGAACATCATACCTAATGTGAACACACTCGAAAGAGAGCTGCTTGGCACTGGAGAGATGTGGTTCTGATCGCGAACACACAGAAATTTCTTTAGCAAAAAAAGATAAGGGCTCGTTTTCCCTCCTGCTTGGAATCCTAGGCACATTAATTAAGGAAAATTTGAGACCTGTAATTTCCCCTCCTCATTTTTTCTTTTCTCTCTCTCTCTCTCTCTCTCTCTCTCTTTTATTTTCCTTTTTTTTCCTTTCTTGCGTTTTCCCAATTCCCACAGAAGCGGGTAGGTTTGACTATCTAATTTCCCAGGTGATAACCCACTTCGACAGCCCGGCTCTGCAGCCGCGGTGGGAAGGAAAACGAGAGCACAGGTCTCTTAAGAGGGAAAGGTGTCTGCTGGCGGTCACGTCCGAGTCGTCCCGTCAGCTTCCCTTTCCGGGGGTTCTTAGGAGCCTGCCAGGATGCTTGGTGTTAGCAGGGCTATCACGAAGCAGGTCCTTGCTCTCGCTCCTTTGGAGACGAGGAGGCTGAAACACTCTGGGGCCGCCACAGGAGGTGTCTCTAAGGGATACCTGGGAGCATGCCCACATATCTCGCTTTAGATGCCCTGCTTCTGACGGGAATGCGGAAACCCTGCGGGCCCCTTTCCCAGGCCCTACCGCCCAAGAAGGCCGGGCTGAGCGGGAGCGCTGCGGAGCTGCCGGGAAGCCTGCCCGCCCCGGCAATGGCCCGGTGGCCTCGGCGAGCCGCCTCGGCCCTCTCCCGGCCGCGCCGCCGCCTCAGGCAATGCCCCTCGACGTGGCGAGAGCGGTGGCAGCGCCGACCCAAGCCAGGACGGAGCCCCGGCTCCTCGGCCGCAGCTCCGGCCCAGCCCTAGGGTCCCCCTCCTCCGCCCGCGCCCCTTGGCATGTCCTGCGAGACACACCGCCGTCCCGGATGCCGCCACCACCTCAAGCAGCGGCTGACTCCCGGGCTTTGGGGGAAAATGGGGTCCTGCAAGCCGGGGGGACAGACCTCGCGACCCCAGGTGTAAGCTCAGCCCTCGCCATCCACCCGGGCAGCATCTCCCCAGCTCTCCGTTTCTTTTAACCAGCTCCTTCGTTGTCACACTCCTCAGAAGGCTCTTCCAAGCTCTCTTGCGGGGAAGAAGTCTCGTGTCACCTCTTCCCGGCAGGACCACCGCCCCCGAGCAGGGCCGCCCTATCTGCCTCTCTCCCCAGCTCCTTCCCTCCGTGCCCTCCGCGGTTTTCGTTGGACTGTGTCCTTCAGTGAGTGGAAGCAGGGAAATGAAAAGTACTGTGATCAATTATTGGTTTTAGACCATATTTATGGACGCTTAGAAGTAATAACAGTTATTTACTTTGTCGAAACGTTTATTTCGCACTTGGTATATTTCCTTACAATCGGAGAACCGACGTAGGAAAAATAAGCACAAATAAACTAATGCACGAAAAGTACGGTTTTAGCAAAAGGTGATCCTTCTCCTGTCTAATTTTGCCGGGTGCGTTTCTTCCTCCTGACACTAATTCACACCAACGAAAACGCTAAATAGATTAATGTCTAGTCCTCAAGTCAAGCAAGAAGCAAAATAATAATTTACTTGTCTGCCCTCTTCATAAAAGAATACTTTCCCCCCCTTTTTTCCAAGTAATGGATGAAGAACAATCAAAAACCAAAGCAGCCAGGAGGGCAGGAGCTGCGTCTCTCGAGGTTATGGTCCGGGTACCCCGGCTCTCGCCTTGGTCCTGCGGACTCCCTTGTCCTCCCTCCCTGCCCGGGTTGCCGCGGATCGCCTTCCCCCCTGGGCGCAGGGCTGCAGGCTGCTTTAACACCTTCTGACCAGGATTTGTCTCTTTTGAAGATTATTAGATTCTCTAATTTGTTAGCAGCGCTTCGTCTGCCCCCAGTGCAAAGGAGGGGAATGTTGCCAGAGGCAGGGTAATAGACACCACTCTGGGGTTTCACAGTCTTAGTAATAGCGCTTTCACACGCGCACGTTGCATACATCGCTTGCATCAGGGTGACCTCAGTGAGTGGGACAGGGAAGGGCTGGGGAGAGAAGAATTTAAAAAAAAGATGCAATTCTATCATGTACGTCAAGGATGTCAAATATAATAGTGCTTGATACTAAGGTAACACTTCCTGTTGAGGGCTCTTGGTCATCTTTGAATTGCTTCAATTCTCATATTCCAACTATTTATTTTATCAGCAGCGACTGTGGGCAACAGTGCCCCAGGCTGGGTGACACGTACTAGCCACGGGCAAACACAAAATGACTGCCCGCAAAAGTTGCGCGACGGCTCAGTTTGTCCCTCTCGCACGGAGCAGCCGCTGCTTCCTGCCTCAGCACCCGGCCACCGTGCCGGCTGCTCTGCTCCGGATCGAGACCAGGACTGGGAGCTCTCTGACCAGCAACTCACGCTTGTGAAACCATTGCGTTCTCCCCCATTCTCACCCCTTCTAGTTGCTCCGTAGGTAAAACTGACACTTCTTACGGACCGTGGCATCTTGCTGCTGGATCTACCAGGGCAAGATTAAGAAATTCTGGAGAGGGCAGGGCACTTCATCAATACTTATAGCTTTCAATTTGGAAATGTGCTTTTTTGTATCAGCCTATCAGCCTCTATGAAATATGCAGTCTTCAGTCTGTTCTCCCCTTTGGGAACAGCTGCCCTTTCCCCTAGATACTTAGTCTTTGTGCAGTGCCCATGAACAATATATCAGACAGTATTAGCTGGAATCAGAGCCTTCAACATCTTCCTGTTCTGTCAGGGCTGCCCCCAGATAAGGTCCCACCAGCACAGAGAGATGCCCACTGTCACTGTGCTTCAGGACCCTTGCCTTGTGCTCTGATCCTCAAGTACGGGGAATAGGGCCAAAGATGAAACTCAGCACTCAGCTGGATCACTGTCCCAGCTCTGCAGATCCCTCCATGCAGTACAGTATGCTCAGGATCGGAAATGTCCAGCATCAGGCATTCCCCAGAGAACCGATAGGGCTGACGTTGCAGAGACTGCTTGGTTTCTGACCCTTCTCTTCAGTTCACCTTTCCAAACCCCTGCTCTGCTAGCAGCTCCAGCCAGAGTTCTTTCAGGTGAAACATGGTAGTTGGAGGTATCTACAGTCCTGACAGAAAGGACAGAATAAAAGTAGAAGACAGAAGTGTTTGGTCTTCAGACCCACAGTTCTGGTGCTACTTTGGCACAGTGTTACTGCTTGAGCAGCTCTACCTCCAGCAACAGTACACTTCACACTTAGATAAATTTCTTCCAGTTTTTGAGCTGGTTAATTCTTCTGGCGGCTTTCTGAGATTATAACCCTGTCTTTCAGACAAAGTAAGGCAGGTAAGTTAAAACTTTGTAACTACGAATTACTTATATTTTTTCCTCAAGTGAGCTATTTTAGTTGATTTAGACAGGCCACACTGGATAATAAAATACCATCTGAAACCTACCAGGAACTTATCAGCATATAAAAAAATTGCAATCTTATTTAATCTCTGGCAAAGATAATTGTTTGCCCTTCATGTATGCTTTGCAATCTTGAAGTATATCTTCCGAGACATAATATAGATTTTGAAATCCTATATATACACCTTTACAATAGTAATGGCTTTCCACAAGCTCTGTGGGAGGTGACATTTCAGCAAGATACTTCCCCTTGACTTTGTTTATTCCAGCAGTTTAAATTCTACCTCTGGTGATAGCTGTTAACTTGGCAATGTGAAAAGTGCTACATGATGTGTACTGTGCTCAGTCAGCTCATCAGAATCTTACCAATTACGACTGTGGAGCCCATTCTTCTTGCCACAGCATGCCACCCACCATGCATAACCGGGACAGCTGATCTTCACATGTGCATAAAATCTGAAAGTATGCACACATTTACTCAGAAGCCATACAAAGCAGGCACAGTAAGTCTGCTGCTTCTTAGAAGCCTTTTTATTTCCTGCAATAGCTCACACACAAGCAGTTGTAGATAATTTCTTGCTCCCTGCCTGCCTTGGAAATTTCAAAAAGGGGAGCTTTCGAATGCCATCCTGCAAGAGCTTTGTACATGTCAGGCAATCAGGACACCTGTATTGTGACCATATTCTCAGGATGGCTGAGAAATAGGAAGTTACAGCTATCAGGGTTATCCATCTCACCCAGGGCTTGGTCTCCACCCATGTCTTTGAGGTGCTTGGGAAAGGAGGTAGTGGGAAGTGGATTGTGGGCTCAATTAAATAATAGAAATATGCTGGAATGGCCCATAATCTGGGTGTCTAAGCATTATGAAATAAAGAACTTTGTTAACAAAAGCCTTTGTAAGTCTGTTTCTCCAGGATGAAATCTGATCTTGGTTTAAGGTCTCCTAACAGCATCAGTGAGGTAAGATTTAATTCTAGACAGATGCTATTTGTCAAGCACATAGGGAGTGTTTGAACTTCATAAATAATGCTACCTTTGAGCATTCATTTTTGTTTGGAATAACCAACTGAACATACAAAGTCCAGATTGGGCTTTTTGTTAGGTTACGATTTGCACTTCTCCAAAGATATTATTTTCTTTATTTTGAAGCAACTATTTTCCAAGAGATTGAGTGCCAGACTCTGTCACCCTTGACTGTAGTTTCTTTTGCATCAGCTAAAATAGAAGTAACTCTGTTCAAGTAAGCAGAGTAACACTACTGAAAAAACAGAATAAATAATCAGAGAATCAAGCCCTTTGAATAGCAAATGACTCCATAA
Source organism: Acanthornis magna (assembly GCA_036785705.1). Taxonomy (NCBI): domain Eukaryota; kingdom Metazoa; phylum Chordata; class Aves; order Passeriformes; family Acanthizidae; genus Acanthornis; species Acanthornis magna. Next base: position 8,169,298 of record JAWUZG010000034.1, read on the forward strand.
ATAGTCCCATTGATTTCAGCAGTATTTTATGGCGTAAGTAGCTACATTAGTGGAAACAGTATGCCAGACCCTTAGGGCTCGGACAGAGAAAAAGCCACCCAAATTATAATGATTTAAAAAACATATTCCATAGTGCATCAGTCAGTTGACATGTTACTAGCTTATTGTATGACTTACTAAAGACAGAATCAAGTGAGTTGATAATAAGGATGATTCCTCTGTTAGCTGCTGTGGCATGAAAGCTGGGTCCCTTACTTACAAAAAGAGAAAGCAAATAAAACCACACCAGTGAAATGTTTTCCATCACCCTTTAAGAAATGCTGCTTTAAGTCAGAAAGAACATTTTAGCAAATGGAGTTGCCCCTTTCTGGATACTGTTTATGGAGAGTATAAAAATGTGAGAATGTCATAACATGGTCTCCCCTGGCTCTATTGCTTAGAATGACAGAAAAAATCTTTTGCTTGCTTCTCCTTGAAATCTAGTAAAAAAGTAAGCGAGGTCCAAACATGCTGTCTTAATTATGTTTCTTTGGCTAAACACATTTCTTAAAAACAGAGAAGTGTTCTCTGGAAATGTTTTGTAGTATCTTTAAGCCTGAATATGAGAACTGTGTCTGGATCCAGAGAGCAGTAAAACACCTACCCAGCTTAAAGTCTTCTGGAGCCAATAAAACTGTTCCTGGGATCTAATTGCTGTGTTGTGGACCCATTTCTGAAAGTGACTTTGAGTGGTTTAACTCCACTTAGGGAGTTGGAAAATGATGCACAAGAGCCGGGGAAGAAACCATGATGATCAGGGAATATAACAGCCTGACTAGAAATGGCATCAGATCCCCCATTCCTTCCTGCCAGTACTGAACTTGGAGTCATCATTCTCAGGGAAGCAGGTGATGTATTTCAAGTATTCAATAAAGAACTGTGCACCCACGTACACGGTACTGCTGAAAACTTTTGTAATTACAGTAATTTTAATGAAACCACATCAGCTTTGTCCTTGCCTTTCTCTCATTTCTTTTCTTTGTACTCTCTTCTTGTCATATCACATAATAACTATAAAAAATGTTTTGTCCAAATACAAACTCCCTGTTCTGAGTGCTGCTCTGCTGCCAGCAGGAACAGTATTTCAAATAAGATGCTGGGCATTTGCCTCTATGAATAGCTTCTTCTTTGCACATGTTAGATTGTGAAAAACAGATATATATCTTTTGAGTGCACATTTTCCATTAAGAACCTCTAAAGCACAAAAGGAAGGGGTCAAAAAAGGTGAAAAAAAGAGATCTTTAGCTTTATCGCAAACAGTTCTCTGCTGTGCTTCCTCAGTTATGACCAAGCTGTGGCTATTTTCTATTGAGCATGGAGAATTCTTGTTCCTGGAAAATTTTTCAGGGAAGTACTTAGAATAAGATTGTACAGTGCTGATTTTTCAATGCTATCTGAAAGTAGTCTGCCATTTCTTCTCTTTCCATGTAACAGTGAAGTGACACAAAAAGGATAGAAATTTTCCTCTCTATTTGGTAAAGACAAGGCTGTGTACCACCCCATGCACTGTCCACGCTCTTATCCCATGGCTGAAGGGTAACAGGGTCTGCCTGTATTGGCAGTTTTGGGGAAAAGGTCCTGTTTGGTGCTCACAGTGTACGTTGAAAAAGCAGTTGGAGGAGGTTAGATGGAGGCTGATCCCCTACAGTTGAATTTCGTAACCTTTTGGGTGAGGAATACTGTATTCCTTGTATAGGCTCCTAGTGAGTTACTGATACCCTTGAAAAAGAGAGGACAAAGAGAAGCTGATGAGATATTTGTGGTGCAATACAGCAGCAAAAGATTCCCAAGAATGGATTTCTCACAACCTCACCACAAAGCCTGAGGGATATTTGGTGCTGGATGCAATTCTGGTCCCTGGTCTCATGAAAACTCAGCTCCCTGCTTTTTATAAAGTGGCACTCTGATTTTAAAATAAACTTTCTAGGTCACTAGTAAAAAGTCTTCCCAAACTTTCAGAAAACATAAATGAAGATTCAGATTATATAGTTTTCTGAAAATCACTTGTTTCTAAGCAATCTCATGACATTTAGGGGAGAGAGGGATAATGTCTGGCTTATTATTTTTTGGTGTTTGGATAATTTTTCCCCATACTTATCCTAAATAAAAAAAAATTGAAAAGGATCTCTCAAAATATTTCCTTTACTGAGTGATTGTGTTATGTCTTACTCTATTTTAAAAAGTCAGCAATTAGTGAGGGCTTTTAGGGGGTTTTGCCTCTAAATTTTTTTTCATTTATATTTTCTGGATTGAAACAAACTTCTCCTTCCCCTTCCTCTTCCCTTTCCATCTCCCTCTCCCTTTTGTTTCCTTGATTTTTTCTTTTTTCCCCCTCTTCTTTCCTGTTTTCCTTCTTCCTTTTTCTTTCAAACCAGCCAACAAAACAACTAGTGAAACAAATTTAAATTTTTTAGTTCTGCTCTGAGATAAATTTGTTACCCAAAATAGTACCAGTCAAAAGCCCAGCAGTCCAGTGCTCTCTAATGACTCACAAACCTACCTCTGCAATATCAGTGCAGCTTGATCTCACTGCATCAGGAACAGAGTGTCCAGTTTCACAAGCTTGACAGTGGTGGCATGAGAAGGAGTGAAAATTGACAGCAAGTTGACAGAATACTACTGGGACTACCCTGGGGTCTGTCACACAGTCATTTTATCCCTATGCCACTGAAAAAAGCCCCTAAAAAAATGATCAAATTTGCCACCAGAATAGATGTTATAGGGAACTGATTTAACAGTCGTGGGTTTTTTTAGGTGTTTGCTATGAACGAGGTTTTCCTCTTCAGCCCTCAGGATTATCCTTATATACAGGTGGAGACATAAAAGAAGATGGATGAAAACAAAATCAGATGGAAAGAGGAAAATATTTACCTCCGTATGTTTGCATTGTGCTGAGTGCAGCAGGGTGCTGAGATGGACTCCTCAGATGCTATCACAGTAACTGCAATATCATGTAGCTCTATGTCCCTTCAAGCTCCTCTGCAAAACTCTATAATGTGATCAGTTAGTTGGCTGTGTACAATCTATGCAATCTAAAAGGAGAATGCATTTTCTTTTGGATACTGAGCTTATTTTCTGTTCCTGTTGGTGTTCAAAAGCCATTGTAATGATGAGCCATTTTATTGTCATGGTTCCTTGGTTGTGTTTTGGTTTCTGTTGTCTTAAGAAAAAAAATGAAACAAATGGTTCTGAGAGCAGCAGAGCTAATGAAGTCATTTGTGGATTTGTATTTGCTAGTCTTGCATCCCTTCCTTTGCCCCTTTACAGGACCTTTGACCATTGATATTGAGGCTTATGCCCAACTCCATTAGACTGCCCTTTCATGTCTGCAGATATCAGCTGTGCAGAGGACATTCTATGCTCTCAGTAGTTCTGAGCTACTTTTGCACTGCCATGCTGGCAGAATACTTGCTGACTGGATAGCAAGAGGTCAATAAAAAAAGATAAGTGCTGAGTTGTCACTGATGTTTTATTCCTAGTGGGACAGCAATCTGGCTCTGTGTCCTCTATCAAGACATCAAATTAAAGGAAACCTGTGAGACTTCTCTTTAAGACTTGACCTCATTCTTATCTTTGTCTGAATTTGGCCAGTAGTTTTGGAGGTTACGAGGAGTACAGGGGCAGAGAGACATTGTATCTCAGATCAATAATACAATATGTATAAGGGCTAATTAAAATGAAAAAGGTAAATTTCCAAACCAAATTGTCTCTCAGAAACAAAACAGATTTGACAGTAATGTGGCTTGTGTTACTAATTCATATAAGTACTTTGAATATTTCACTAAGATTTTTCATAGAGTTTGAGTGAGAGAAAAACACATCTTTTAAAGGCATGATAACAAAATACGCTAGTTATGAGTCCATCTAGGCTGAGAAAAGAACATTTGAATCATGGCACTGACACTGAAATTCTTTCTTTATTTTAAATTTTCATCTGGCTCAGAACCCTGCACACTTGTTTTGTGGTTTTGACTATCTGTTAGAGCATTCGAGTTGTATCATAAATAGCAGTATTGAAAACATATGCCATAGGGGAAAGAAATATGTAATAAAACCAGCTGTCATTATATGATAATGAATTTCAGTCACTATTGAGCTGGATAAGTGTTTTTCATAAGGAAACAAGTGGAAAATTCAGCAAAGAAAAATATGTGCAGAACTTTAAAGTTTTTAAGGCAGCCCTAGAAGATATAATTCACTTTTGTCAATGGGAAAAATCATCTGGGGCTAGTTTTGAAGCTAAACATATCTAGTTTATTAAACTGTAAGAGCAACATGGTAACAGTTTTCACATATGTAGGACGAAAACCCTTTTAAGACAGCAGCTTTAGGGTAGTAGGCATGGGAAAGAAGAAATAAACCACAGAAAAAATCAAATCAAGTTTAAACTCTCCTAAAGGCTAGAATTTATTAGACGGAAAAGTAACTTGAAAAATGTTGGTAAAGATTTCATTATTTGGGAGAAATGAAAAAGTTTGGCTGCATTATCAAATATGTGTTATGAGAAGTATTCCAGCCTTGGAGTGAGAAAGCTTAGATTGTCTCATTATTCATTCAGTTTTAATTTCTATGATTCTATGACTGAATCTCATGTTGCGGTCCCTTTCCCCTCCTGAAGACAGCAAACAGATAAAATAAGCATGTATATCATGGCAAATAAGCAGTCAGGCTAGCATTTGCATAGCATGGCCATGGAGCATTTTTGCTATTAGGACAGCAGTCTATAAATTTCTTTCAAATTCTCTATTTAAAGTAGGTTGAACTCCAGCTGGTGACTATTATGTTCTGAAATGGTGTTATTATCTCCAAGGGAATGCTGCAAGAACACAACTACTTCAGGAATCTTTCCTTAAGGACAAAGTTCATACACATGCTCCCTCCCACCTACACACCCACCCACCTTGTATATGTATAGATATCTCCTTTAATCTAGAATTGTAATTATAGATCATGTTTTAGCATAACTGAAAGCAAATAATTTCTCCTTGGAAAGATACGGGGTCAGTTGCAGGATGTAGGAATAAAATCATCAAGAATAAAGCTGCAGATTTCTAAATGTGCAATATATTAAATAAATCCACATGACTAAACTTCCACATGACTAAACTTGCTTGATTCAGAGGTGTTTTCAAGATACATGAAGAAGCGTGTCAGTTCATAACAGGAAGAACAAGACTTTTGAATCAGATGTAGCTTAACTCAGTAAGTGAGTAAGCTTGTAAGGTCTTACTGAGCTTATAAAAGCAAAATAATGTATTTGCACTGTCAGAGAATTCACTGGAAAATACATTCACGTAAACAGGTAGGATGCAAATGTAGCTTTCATCTGGGATTACAACCTGAAGGTTGCTTGGCATAGTGTCATATAAAGTAGTTACAGTAAAGCTTCTGGTTTCATTGTTGTCATTTGGGTTTGTCACTGTCTTAGAGGGCACAAAGTCTCATGGGTGGTTTTTAGAAATTTTCTGAAATACACCAGTAAGATTTTTCTCTCTGTGTTTTGGCCTCTGGAATTTAAGTCGTAAATGAAAACCGGTAGGTTTGATCAAGAACAGACCTCTGTCTGTGTTGTGCAGGCGACCCAAACAGGCCAGCACAAGATTAAACTTCCTCAAGTAGGGTCTCTTGGTCCTGAAAGACCCAGCTGGGCTGCTATGAAGGGAGGGTAAAATCTTTTTCTTTCAAGTGTGCTAGCTGCTGCACTGAGATTTTTGGGAGATACAGACACATCCAGACTTCCTCCATAGTGCCTAGTCCAAGTGGAAAGACCTTTTACTGACCAAGCTCAAGCTGTTTTCTGACAGACCCATGCCAATCAGTCATCGGACAGACTGTTAGTATAAATAGTGCTCAACAATGTTCACCTGATGTGTAGCTCTTCCAGAAGAGACTTACTTGGCATCATTTACAGCAATCCCGAGGTACCATTAACCTCTGCTGAAACATGGGATTCTGCCAAACTGGCAAAACAGACATTCCCAGGTCTCTGTGTTCAATTCGGAGAGCTGTTCCTTATTGAAAGATTTGTTTTTCCAGCTCAAATAAGGGTAAATCAACATTTTCAAATAACGCACATATGTACCAGTTTTATTAAAATTTGTCTCTCTAACATTTTTACAATGGCCCATGAAAATCAAATCAAGATAATAGCAGAAATAATTGACCAAAGAATAGCAGTTTCTTTAATCAAGGGAACATGATGATTAAATCAAAAGCTTTAGATCTGTGGATATCATCAATGGTCTTCTGACTATTAATAACAATATGTCACCAGTGAATTTTAAAAATGCATTTTTGTAGGGTGAAATGTCTACATCTTGATGGAGAAAGGTGAGAACAGCATTATTTGTAAGTAAATTCATTAACAGTACCATTGACAGTTTTTCAAGTGATTTAGAGCAAAATATATCACTGAAGCACAGCAATATTTAAAATGAGAAAAGCTCAAATTCTACAATTTCCTAACATCAAGTATGCTTTCCCTGGAGTCTTTGATCCTAAGTAGGATCCAAACTGTAATTAATAATAACAGCAACAACAACAACAACAAGAATAGAAACCAGAACAACAAAATGTCATTAAAGAAAGGCTTGCTTTTCCTTTAGAAACCTTGTCAGAAATATTCAACAGCACTGAAGCCTAAAAGACACCATTTGTTCCTGTTGTGTTCTAGCCACAGGGACAGTGAGCCTTCTACTCCTTTTGTGCACAACAAAGCTCTTTAGAGAAGAACATAGTCAAGCCTGTAGGGATTTACTAGCCTAGGGAAGTGACAGCAAGCATGTGCTGAGTGTTAGCAAGGTCTGTGACAGTGTGGAGTGTTCCAAAACCAAGGTATACCTGTGCACCAAGCACCACTGTTTGCATGGTGAAGACATATTTTGTATACATGAATGCACTAGAAGATATAGTAAAAGACTATCTGTTTATCCATAAAGATGCATGAGAAGGTATGATTCTTCTGTTTCCTGAGCCTGGAGGGAAGGGAGATGAAAATTTGCTATGCAATATTTAGTGGCATCAGCTCAGAAATCCTTCCTTTTCTTTCTCCTCTTCCTTCAGCCACTGAGCTACAGTTTCCAACGGAAAAGTTTTTTATAGTCAGTGATGTCTTACTGTTTTATCTGTCCTGTGAATTGGCCAGACAAATATCCTATGAAAAATATATATGATTTTCTAACTAATGATAGTATCAGAACAGCACAAGGAAACCTGATGGAGGGTGCATAAGCATCTCAGTTCTTACAGAGGGTCACTACTGAATGCAGCTACTGATTTTGTGTTCCTCAGATTGTCTCATTAAAATAGATACTTTTTATTAATTTATTAATTCAGTATACATTTCATGACAACGCTGTAGAAAACTGGGCATGAAGCTGTTTGGTGTCATATAGGCATAAACTTGGTTTTGGTAGGCAGTACACATTCACCAACTGGAAAGAGGCATCAGAGACACTGCTTCTGCCTATCTTTGGAAGGTCTGCAGGGGCAGAATGCATATTTGAACAATAACAGTCTTCCATATGTTAGCTGTGCAACCACTGAGACTGGAAAACAAAGACAGTCCAGTTGCTGTGGTCTGGACATTGTCACTTTCTTGGATAGAAACAGCACAGCTATTACCTACTACCCATGTGGATCATATAGAGTGGGATGGAGTGTGAGAGGTGAAAGGAATCATGGCTGGCTGTAGAAGGTCCTGGAAGTGTGTTAAATTGAATATAATCTATCACCCAGTGCTTTTGGGCTTCTAGTCACAAATAGGCCGAGGTGAGCAATTTTATGTTATAAACAAAGTGCAAATAAAATATTTGTAAAGTATTGGATTAATTGGTTATAAATGTGAGATGTTTGTACTTGCATTTTTATTGTAAGTCCCTTAAATTAAACTGCAGGGTTTTAGTTTTTTCTTTAAATTTTATTTTATCCCTCAATTATTTCAGCCTTTTTCTACTAGAATTTGTCATTTTCATTTCATAAGTGCTCATATACTATCAAACTTTTTTCCTGTTCTGAACACTTTTGGTGTATCTATTTCTCTACCTTGTACAGAACCATTTCCTCTAATATCAACAGCTTTTCTATACTAGGCTACTTTCTGACTGCACATCATTTGTTGAAATTTCCAGTATATCTTCTAGAATATACTGATAATTTTAAATTTTTTTTTATGTGAAGGGATGTTAGTTTATCACAAATTGTCATAAATTCAAAAGTACAATGTGCTGTAGTGGGCAAGTTGAAAGTATCCAATATGTACTCTTCTTTCATTTTCCTGATCATCTCTATTTAGTTCTGTTAGCAGTTTCTCAGAACAGAAAGTAGTCCATTTAGAAATGATTGGGTCATCTGTTTTATCCTCAATGAAATGACATTCATTCACCCATTAATAGTCCCTTGTTTCCTAATCAGGTTCCACCAAGAAATAACTTTTTCTACTAAAAAAACCCCACTAAAACTCCCAGAATAATGGGAAATAAATGCAATTAAATACTTCTTAATGTAAAATGTTACGGGTTTTTGATAATATCAGAATTTTTGAAAAAGAGAGTAAAGGAACAATTAAAAAATTGTCAGATGATTAAATGACTACAGCCATTTCCTTGGGAAACAGGTGTTTTTTCTCAGGTTATAGCTCTACACGGGAGTGTCTAATACAGACCAATAATCTTGATGTATTGTATTTTGTGGCATATTTTTGCTTTCTTCATTCATTTGCAAGACCTTTATTTTTTCAGAACAGGAGAGTTTACTCTCGAGATGAAGTAGACTTACTTCTTCCAAGATCTGGAAGGAAATGGAATAAATAGTTTTTTAATTTGAAAAAAAAATTAAAATCAACTTCTGTAAAAACTGGAAGGGGGTAGTGTGTCTTGGTGTTCTTTAGGTGAAAGAAGAGGTACAGTTGAAGTTAGCCGAAGTGTGGTTTAGCAAGGGGTCATTTTCCCTTCAGTTCTCGATGATGCTTCTCAGTGAGGAAACCAACTTCCTGCCTAAAGCCGATTTTCCTGTTCTGTATGATGTGATGGTCTAAGTGATGTTTTTAATAGTGTCATTAATGGTAATATAATTTGTTTCTTTAGCATCTCAAAATGACATAGTTCTTAATTGATCCAGGCTGAATCTTTTAACCCTGACTTATTATCAGCAGGGTCAATGGCTGTGAGCCTTAGACTTGTTTTTGGGATGGGAGGTGTAGTCCAGTCTATTCTGATACTGTTGCCTTCTTGTCCTTTCTCCAAGGGAAATGATCATGTCCATTGCAATTTCTTTTTTTTTTTTTTTTTTTACAGCTCATAGACACACCCTTATGATCACCATACAACATGCTGGGGAACTAAACTTCAAGAAGCAGGATGTAGTAACTGCATCCGAAGGTGATTAACACTGCATCATTCCTGAGAATCACAGTCCTTGTCTAGAGGTGCATTTTCCAGAATGATTCAGTTATCTTTTAGTTACACTGAGCAATTTGAGTATCTTGAAGATACAAAATCTACCACAGAAAGTAAGCTTCAGTTTGCTAAGCATGAAGACATCTGTCTTTGACCAGATACAGTTTTCCTTTAATATGAAATATGGGAATAAAGAGTTAGGCGTCTCAGAAGAGAATACCACAATTGATAACACACAAACCCATTTAAGACCATGAACCCTTCCATACAGCATTATTTACAGAGTATAGAAAAATCAGAGCAGTTGTTATTGGAATGTACCCTGCTGTACCCAGAGGACAAACTAGTCAGTGCATAAGGGAGTAAATCAGATGGCACATGTAGAGTGGATCCAAGGCATTGGCTGACAGATCCATTGAGAAAGGAGCTCAATCTATCCTCAAGAAAAGTATCTGGCTACCTGTAAAAATGAAAATAAAAAGACATGTTCCCCATGCTTTTTCCAAGAGACATAGGAGCTGAATCCTTTGACAAGCTTTTGTACTTCTTCCTACTTTCCGGTGGGAAATACTCCAAAGTTCGATTTGTTTGTTATTCAGCAGTATGTTTATTCTTTAGCACCTGGCTTGTAATTTTCTGTTCCAGTATTTGCAGACCTTAACTCCGTCTACCCATGGGTCCTTCACAGTTTGGCTTTCATTGGTTTTTGTGGGTGGCAAAAATAAGTCCACATATACCTGGCCAACTAGACACTGGTCCTAAGAGAGCTGTGTAAGGATAATGCTCCCTACTTTTGTAGTGAAAATAAGAAGTGCACCAATTTCCCAAAACTTTCATAAAACTTCTTTGTGCCTTGGTTGTTTGGAGTTTTTTTGCAATCCTAGTAGGAGGTTGCCTCCCCTTACCAAACTGGTGATGCTCCCAGTAGCTGCTGGGTGTCACACTGCGCATTGCCTGCATATGGTTGCCTGCCTCATCTCTGCATCTTGCTACAAGAGTGAGACTGGCATATTTCACCTTAGAAAAAGTCTCTTTAGCACAGGCAGAATGAAGGGCATGGCTGTGACTACCTGACAGGACTGATGCCCCATATACTGGTTTTGTATGGCCTGGTTTTTGGTAGCAGCAGGGGCCACAGAAGTGGCTTCTGTGAGAAGCTGCTGGAAGCTTCCACCGTGACTGGCAGAGCCAGTGCCTGATGGCTCTGAAGATGGACGTGCTGCTGGCCAAGGCTAAGCCAATTAGGAATTGTGGTAATGCCTCTGTGATAACATATTTCAGGAGAAATCAAGACAAAGGTTGTTGTGCAGTTTTAACGTCAGCCAGGGAAGAGTAGGAGTGAGAATATGTAAGGAGAGCAACATGGAGACACCAAGGTCAGTGGAAGGAGGGGCTCCGGGTGCTGGGGCCAAGATTTCTCTGCATGCCATGGTGAAGGTCATAGTGAAGCAGCTGTAGCTGCTTCCCCCTGCAGCCCGTGGGGATCCGCTGGGGATGCAGAGATCCACCCTCAGCCTGTGGGGGAGGAGCCCCATGCTGGAGCAGGTGGATGCTTGGGAGGAGGCTGTGATCCTGTGGGAGACCCGGTAGAGATAGGGGGCCCCCACTCCCATGCTGGAGCAGGCTGTCCTTCAAGGACTGCATGCCGTGGATGAGGGACCCACACTGCAGCAGTCTGAGGGGTGCTGCTGTCTTTGGGATGGACTCACATTGCAGCAGGAAATTAGTTCACAGGGCGTTGTTGCTCATGAGATGGACCCATGTTGGAGAAGTTCCTGGAGAACTGTCTCCTGTGGGAGGGCCCCCACAGTGCAGCATGGGAATGACTCCTCTCCCTGAGCAGCGGGAGAAGCCTTGGGTGATGAACAGACCACAGCCCCCATTCCCTGTCTCCATGCACCGCTGGGGCAGGAGGTAGAGCTGGAAGGAGGGAGGGGTCAGGGGAAGGTGTTTTCTAAGGGCTTATGTTATTTCTCATTATCTTTCTCTGATTTCTTTAGTAATAAATTTACTTTGTATCTCTAAGTCAATCTATTTTGCCCTTGATGGTATTTACTGTCCGATCTCTCCCGGTCCTTACCTCAACTTGTGAACCCTTTGTTAAATTTCCTCCTCTGTCCAGCTGCAGAGAGGAGTGAGCGAGCAGCTTTTGTGGGTGCCTGGCATCCAGTCAATATCAACCCATGACACCCAAATACAAATATTCTCCAGGTGGTACTTTTTCCAGCATAATCTATGTCAGTCATGCCTAGGATTCAGCTTCACAGAGATGACCACCCCTTCCCCCAGATCAGGAAGAGTGAAATATTCAAAGGGGGCCTAAACTTTGCATTTCACGTAAACATTAATCTGCCTGTGGCCTTGGAGTGCACTGGTTGCAGTTTGGCTGGGTGGCAGGATCTGTATTCAAGGGAAATAGAGCAAATCTGTGGAGAACTGGAAACAGTTTTGAAAGTCTTATTCACTGTAGATGATATTGTTATACAGGAATGTGTAATTTTTAGCTAAGTGTATTAGGTCTCCCAAGTGATTTGCATGTATAATCAAATGAAAAGACCTCTGAAATATTGAAACTCTAGATGAGAAAAGTGAAATTCTATTAAGAAAGAAAGAACCTCTGCATTTATAGCACATTCAGAGAACATATCAGAGTATAAATTTAATGCAATGCAGCAATGCTCATCTTACTTTAAAGGTAATTATATAGAAAAAGGGGCATTTAAAATGTATAAGTAGAGGCTTTTTTTTTCACTTATACACCATATAATTAACAAAGTTCTTTAAACCTATTCATAAAAGAAAGTAATAAAGCACTTGTAAATAATGGCAGTCTCATATTCTTTACAGTTAAATATCAATAATCAGAATGTCTTTTTTGTACGTGGTTGTAAAACTACATTTTTGACATATTAAGTAGAAGCAGGTATTACTAGTGTGACATTTCAATTTTCTAGAGATTTAGACATATTCATATAAAAAGGTTACAAAATGAAGAACTATAGCTATAGAAAGCTGGAATGCTTGCAAATTAAATCAATACTCTGCCTGCAAAACACAAAGCGATAACAGAAAAGTGAAGTTGCAGAACATTTCACAGCAGAATTAAAAGGTGTAGGTGTTGAGACCTTAAAATACTAAACCGTAGGTGCAGAAAAAGAGAACAAGAGAACTACAAAAGAAAGTACCAAAGCTTGTAGTATTGAACAGATCAATTAATAATGATTTGTTTCACAGCAATTTCTGAATCCTCAGAAGATACCTTTGAAAAACAAATCCAGCTTTTTTGAGTGTTCATGTGTTACACAGTCTTTTATAAGCAAATACTCTCAGAAATAAGGGGGAAGGGGATAATATGGAGAGGTTAAAGAGCACATGAAGAAAAAATAATAAAATAAAAGAGATTAGATCATAAGTGATTATGGGTTGATTTTGGGTTGATCTGATTTCTTTTTTCTTCTTACTCACTTCAGTTTTTGAGAGCCTTTATCGCAGAGCAGATCTCTGTTCTGGCACATGCCATCTTGAATAGCCAAGATGCAGGGTGCTCCCAACAGATAATTCTGTGTTTGACCTTGTAGGGGTGTACAGCTGGCTACAATAAAGGTCCTAACACAGTGATAGAGACTGGGTTAGGTTGAATATTACAGCTGTGGAATAAACACAGATGAAATTAGTCAGGGTTAAATTTTTTCCCTCTGATCTGACTGCATTTAAATTTCAATGTTTAGGAACATCTCAGATTTTTTCTGTGATTACTGCTGTCCATGGAAAGACAGGGTACTTTGCCAGTTTGCAGGAAGAAGTGAGAAAAAAAAAAAAAAATCAATACTTTCCTGAAATTAAGCTTGAGTTTCCATTGCTACATTTCAGAGACTGCACCTTAAAAGCCACAGTTTATGTTGCACCTAGCCTTATATATTCAGTCTGGTTAGTTTTCCACGAAGTAAGTTGAATATACAAATTCTTATTAAAATATCATGGTTTAACCCCAGGTGTCAACCAAATCCCAGGCAGCTCTTGCTCACTCCACCACCAGTGGGATGGGGGAGGGAATAGGAAAAGTGAGAAAACTTGTGAGTTGAGATAAAGATGGTTTTACAGGTGAAGTAAAAGCTGCGCATGCAAGCAAAACAATAAAAGGAATTAAGTCCTTGGCTCTATGTAGGCACCCCTCAGCAGTAGCAAAACATCTCCATATTATCAACCTTGTGCTCAGCACAAATCCAAAAAACCCCACAGCACTGTACCATCCACTGAGACAAAAATGAGCTGTGTTCCATCCAAAACCAGGACAGAATGATTAACAATATTTTAAAAGATAATCTTGATTTTATATAAAAAATAGAAATGTTTTGCCTGCATGAAGTAGAATTTTAATGTCAAAAATTATATGATCATGGGTAATATTTTCCAAAGGCCTTGTTTTCCTGGTAAAACCACTAAAATTTCTTCCTCATATTTTTAGCTGAAAGATAATTATATCTCAACAGTCATTATATTGCATTTAAGAAACAAGTTATTGCATAGATACATTGATATCTATATATAAATATATCTATTTATCTATCTACACATGCGTACATCCACACATACACATGAATACTTTTCAGGGTACATTAAAACAAAACAATTAAAAGAACTAAACAAAAATTTTTGGTATCCAGATTTGTTTTATGACAAAAGAAGCACTGGTTCTCACACGAGCGTTAACAAGCACTTTTGAAAGGCAAAAGGCAAATTCCCTTTAGAATTCCAGACTTCTCCTCTGTTCAGAGCTGGACCAGGGGTAGCTTAGATCAGAATATCTCTTCCAGATACTCCTCTCTCTCTCTCTTGACTATGGAGGCAGACTAGGTTGTATTAAGTGTAGCTATATCCAAATTGTAGGTGGAACCTGTGAGATGTCCCAAGGTCTTGGTTTTTCACTTATGAAGTCTAGTGACCTGGCTGGATGTCACCATATTTCCCTGCTGCCTTCACGCTCCCTTTTCCTTTCCACGCAAATCTAGGGACAAGGGGAAGGTGGGTGAAACCTGGGGGGCTTCCTGCAGCACAGAATATTGGTGCAACCCTGCCTGACAGTCCAGACATTTCCCAAATTCCTCTAAGAAACCCCACATAGAGACTTAAAATTAGATGGAGGCAATTGAGTCTTTAAATACAGATATTAAAGTAATATTTGCTCTTGAGTTTATATGGGGTTCTTTCATTCTTTCCTGTATACACCTCAAGATGATATTCCTCATGCAAGATATCCGTACCAAGAGGAGAGAAATAAGTCTCCCTGTATGTAGTTCAAATTCACAATCAGAATCTTCTTCAGATCACCCAGTGTGCCATTGCCTATGCTGAGAAGGGTGGAAAATGAGCAGCCAGTCAGTAACCGTGGACTGGCAAGACATTTAAAGAAACATTTTATTGAGGTTTTGGAATTTAAACTTCTGGATCAATGTGGAATCAGCACTAGAAAATCCTTCCCTGTGGCAAAATTTGCTGGTACATCTGATTCCTCTTTTTGCTTCGTTTCCATGCTGGAATGAAGAAAACGGAAACAAATGAACAAATTTAATTTTGATGCCAAAGTAGCATCCCTGCAATGTGAACAGGATCTGAAAAAGTAGAAATCTGATCTATAGTAAGGAGGTTCAGACTTCTCTAGCACTCAACTTGATCTGACTTCTGAGCTGAAGTTCCCCTCTGATTGCTAATGGTGAAAAACTGAGTGAATACAAGTCAGGTGACAGAAGTGTAAGTGCTACATGAATACAAAAAACATGAAAACAAAACTCTTGGATTAATATCTGAACTTGTAAGTTAAAGAATACTTGTGTGATGAAGTTGTTCCTATTTGTTTTCTTGTATTTTAAAAATTTTTTAAATTAAAATCATACATATTTGGAATTGCTGTAATAATCAGTGATTACACAACAAAAGGTCATATCTATTTCAAAGACATCACTACTACTTTACGAATTCAAACATGATGGTGAGATATGGGTTTATTGAATTGGTAACCCAATGATCAGTCCTCCTTGTTTTCCATTCCAAAGAGTAATTTATTCATGAGATGGGAATCCTTGTCTGCATTTTGAAATCAAACCTTGAAAACGTGAAGCAAACTGCTAACGTTGATATTCATGATTTGGGAATTGAAAGCTGTTTGTTCTTTCAGTCTTCTAAAAGTTGAATTTAATATTTTATTAAATAATTATAAAAATAAAGTTTATATAAATTAAATAGTTCTTCCCATGTTTGTGCAGTGAACAAACATTAAAGAAAAATTACATAGACAATTTTACGTCCAAAGGGTGAAGGAATTATGTGCGCAAGTAAAATATGGAAAAAAAATTAAGCCATTTAAATAATAGAAAATTCATCAGCCATTTCTCTACTGTAAGAGAAACAGAACTACGTACATTAAGGCTAATTCCCTGGTGTGACTCTGGAATTCTTATTCTTTTCACTGCACTTGGATGTAAAGCTATTTAAGAAAGTAACTTACCACTTCAATGTTGTGCAGTATGACACTGTTTCTACAAAAATCACCATTTCAGTAACTTGTTCCAGGAGAAATCCAATGAGCTAAACATCTTGAGTTACTCATTTTTACCCCTTCAACCACTATGACAAGTGTTTCTTGAACCTTGCTTAAAAGTTCTCTAGTCCTTACAGGGCACCTGGAAGCTTATCAAATTCAGGCTATTTTGAGCTGTGAGTGGGTGGGAGGTAGTCAATTGAGGATTGGATTATCATGTTTGATGGATTATTGTGATGGTAAGGAAGACCCAGCTAATCACAGCATAACTACTGGCCTGGGCTGAGGTGGAAAGGCAAATGTGGTTTTATTGAAGTGTTATCAATAGCAGCCCAGAGTAATGGGGCCAATTTTAAAAATGGTATGTTTAAACACAGGAAAGGGACACCAGCAGCATTAAAGAAATTGAGTAAATGCTGGACACTAATGGATAAAATAAAATAATGCAGTGTGGGTAACAATAAGAAAACTGGGCAGTGACTTTTTGTGAGAATAACTTCAAAGGGTGAAGTAAAATATGAGAAAGGAATGGCAAAATCAGTGATTAGAAGCTGAAGTCAGACAAGCTCAATTCAGAAAGGGGAAGATATATGTAATTGGAAGAATGATTCATGCATGTTTTTGCAGGGACTGGTCGAATTACAAAAGTAATTACCTTAATGCAAATTTACCATTATTGGACTGTGAGACATGAAAAAACACATCAAGCGATCCATTGTTTTTTTTTACCTTAAACTCTACCAATATACTAAAAAATAATACAAACATCTCTCCTGTTCTTTTCAAGTCCCTTATCTAAGAGTTCAGGGGAGGCTGTTAAAATACAGAATTTATTCTTATTTTAGTTATTTTTCAAAATGTTTCAGGAATGAGAAATTTCTACCCATAAATATGACAGTTCATACCCAGGCCTCAGAACTGGTGCTCTGCCAAGATCAAAGAAACACAGGTGTTACTGCTTGCTGCTGTTTCAGAGTCAGTAAGCTCAGAGATCTCTAGTTTTGCTTACCTTTATGTAAAGAATAAGGGAAAGATATATACATATATCTATGAAGTAAAATAAATTAGTGCAGATGCTGATTTAATACTAATAATATAAATACATACAGTTAAACTAACCAAAGCTGTTACGGAAATCAATCAGATGTGCAAGTGTGGCAGCAAATATGCCCCTACAGAAGACACACAAGGCTCTTAAAAATAACAGTGGATAAGCCAGTAATTGCAAAAGGTATCCACCTGCTTATTGTTAGAAAAACAACAGGCTTATTTTCAGAAGGTCTGAAATGAAGGATTAAGTCTAGTACAAAATTTCATATCTTATAGAAGAAGAAGGATGAAGCAGGCAGTGTTTTTTGGGGGAAGGGATGCTGTTGTAGAGGCACGCCAAGAAAGAAGGAAACTGTCTTTCCTTAACAGTTGTAGGCAGAATTTGTACCAGAGCCATGATACTAAGGCTGAATCACTAGAGGATGTGTTTAAAACAGCTTGGTCTATTCAAGTTTAGAAGAGCTGATGAACTGCAGTTTCAGTAGGGAGGAAAAAAAAAGGATAAAAAAAAGAGAAGAAAAGCAAAACTACAGCAAGGCTGGGGCAAGAGGGCCATATGCTGACTTTCTGAGTAGCCGTTTATGTGATAGTAAAGGTAAGAAGATTTTGCCACTTATTTTTGCTACTCTTTCATTACATGTGCATGTGGAAAGAAGACAGGATGGTATTAAACTGACATCCTGCCCCAACCGCCAGAATGTCTTGTTATGTCTTCAAAGACTGGATTCACACAGCAGAAGGCACTGTCTGCTTTACTCACTTGCACACTAGTAAGGGCTCTTATACAGCCTGTGGGAAACCTGGGCTCAAATTCCTCTTCTGCTGTTGGAAGAAATGTAAGCCTTTTTCGTTTCTGTGGTAAGAAGCAACTCAATTGCCAGACTGCAGGGTATTTTGAAATGGAGAACTTCTCAGTCTCTTCTGTTAGTTCTTTTTCACTTCACATGTCATACTTAAATGTTCTTCGAGTTAGAACAAAAATAGCTATCTAGTTCCTTGAGCACCTGCCTGGAAGATGGAGAACCTGAGGTTTTTGGTACTGTTTGACTTAATGATAGACACAAAGAGGGTCTGTGTTAACTCACTCTCACTCCTGCGTGTGTGAGCCTTGGTGCTTCTCTCACCAGGGCTGTTGTTCAAGGCTGAATCACTGACGTTCCCAAAGGAGGAATTTGTTGATGACACACAAGGGTGAAACCACTTGATGGCATTCAAACTGCATCTCTGGCCACAGAAAATTGCTGGTAAAGTTTGTTTTGCACATGTGGAATACATTTTGTACTCTGGTTTGCAAGTGCCAGCTGTGTTTGCTAGCTTCCCAGCTCTTGCTTGTCTGTCTGTTGTTCATCCTTTCTCCAGTCTGACTCCTAATCATTATACTTGATCAGAATTTTTTTTTGTATTAAATTCCATCTTCTTTTGATCCTGTCTGTATTATTATATCTTCCTCAGGCTGACCTGACTTTGTTTCTGTGACTGCTATTTGCAGTACAAGTCTCCAGAAAACCATCATGCTCTAACATTCTTGTTACTATTTTTGATATACAGACCTCATGTATTGATGGAAAGATCCAGGGGTGATTGCAAAAACAATATCTCTAGTCTACTGAGGTTTGTTTCACATGTTTTTCTTTGAAGTAGTAACCAATTCCTATGATATAAAAAAAAATTCATTATAAAAAATTTGAACCAACTATACCATTTTAATAAACTATTCCAGCTTCATCTTTCATTTTATGCAGAAATCAAATTGCAGATCTTTGTCAGAACTGAGTTATCTCAGCAGGGTGCAGAACAATAATTATTCATGCCAGGACTGCGGTGATAGACATTACTCATAACGACTCAAATTAATCATACGGCATATGATTGATGATGAGTACATCAAATTGTGTGCTATGGACACATGAGGACTGTGGATATTGCTAAACATGTCTTTGATCCAAAATCAGAGGTGACTTTTTGAGAGAGGTCAAATCATCTGACTATTTTGTTTAGTCATTAATATGCATCCACATAGCAAATAAAGGCAATCAAAGTCACTTCATTTTCCACTCACAACTTTAAAATTTCTGACAGAAGCATTTAGAAACATTACTGCTTTGCCACAGAATATTGCCAGTGAAACATGCCTGCATGCCAACTTAACATTGTGTGCTTAGGATCTATATACAGGTCTTAAGTTTTTACGAGTGATTTCTCAAGTCAAAGGGAAATGAAAAAAATAAAGACAAAAGTAAAACTATCTCCCCACTTTTGGATTATTCTGATAGGTGGCAGAAGGATTTGAATTTCCCCCTTTTGAGGCTTTCATTTCCTTAGTCACATGCTGTTAGCTGACACTGAAGGGTCAGATTAATGCTTGGTTTATCTGTCCTCACTGAAGCACTGTCTCCACATCTCCTTCCTAGATTTTGGGTTTGCCACAGGATGGAGAATAAAGGCTTTTTTACTTAGAACTCCTTTCTTTTTCATGTCCTCTGCACACATGAGGAGGGTGTGAAAGTAATCTTGGCTCTCGCTCCTTAACATGGCAGTGAGCTGAGCTGAGCTGGCAGGGGTGGTAAATAATCTATACTATAGAGCATTTGCAGGTTACTTTCTTTCTGGAGCAAGTAGGCAGTCGAGGCTGAGAAAG
The DNA here is from genome assembly GCA_036785705.1 of Acanthornis magna. Taxonomy (NCBI): domain Eukaryota; kingdom Metazoa; phylum Chordata; class Aves; order Passeriformes; family Acanthizidae; genus Acanthornis; species Acanthornis magna. Next base: position 8,188,955 of record JAWUZG010000034.1, read on the forward strand.
GTTGGAACTCTCTGAGTCACAATTTCTTCCCCAGTTGCTCTGGAGGTGCTATAACTACTTGCTGTCCCAGACACGGGCAATTGAACACAGGCTCAATTTGGCCCTCAATAAAGAAGAAATCATGAGTCTGAGAAAAATTGTTCCATTTCATGAACCAATTTTCTCATGAGAAGACACGGCATATCCACAGAATTTCTGCAAACAGCATAGAAGACAGATGTATATTATCTGTGATGAGAGGAAATGGCTGAATTGCTTATTGCAAAAAAATTAGTTTCCTTGATGACTCATTATTTAAAAAATTGCCTGTCAACTTAATAAGCAGACTTTATTATTATTATCATCGTTTATTATTTCTATTACAGTAGCACTCAGGGGCTTCAGTCAAAAACTGGGGTTTCATTGTGCTAAGCACCATGCACAAATAAAATCTCCGATGGTCTCTGCCCTAGGAAGCTTACTATTTTGAATCCCCAAATTTCAAAATTTTGGGCATATTTTTTATTTCAAGTCTCAGGGTATGTATTTTAGCAAATAAATTCTTTACAATTTTTTCCCGTAAAGTACTATTTTCTTTTAAAGCAGAGGAAATATCTGGAAAGGTAAAACCATTAAAAAGGATCCAAATTTGTGTTTTTCCTTGTGTTTTTCCATGCCATAATAAAACACATGATGAACTCTGATTAAGAAACCTGCACAACAAAAGTGCTGACATCAAATTGATTAGTTCCAAATCTTTGACTGAGAGAAAACAGAAATGGATAGATTCTAAAATAATTAATTTAGGTTGCAAAAACTCACATGATCAGTATGTTATGTATATATGTGTGTATATGTGTGTGTATATATGTGTGTGTGTATATATATATATATATATACACACACATATATATATATATAAAAGATACATTTGGTAAGGAAGAAGTTTATAGAATCATAGAATGGCTTGAGTTGAAATGGTCCTTTAAAATCATCTAATTTTGACCCCTATGATGTGGGCAGGGTTACCTTCCACCAGACCAGGTTGCTCAGAGCCCCACCCAACCTGACCTTCAACACTCCCAAGGATGGGGCATCCACAACTTCTCTGGGCAACCTGTTCCAGTGCCTCACCACCCCCACAGGAAAGAATTTGTTCCTAACATCTGATGTAAACCTCCCATCTTTCAGTTTGAAGCTATCCCCTCTTGTCCTGTCACTCCGGGCACTTGTAAAAAGTCTCTTTTTCTTGGAGGCTTTCTTGAGGTATTGTGAGGCTGCAAATAGGTCACCCCAAAGCCTTCTCTTCTGCAAGCTGAACAATCCCAATTCTCTCTGCATTTCCTCACAGGAGAGGTGCTCCATCCCTCTGAACATCTTCATGGCCCTACTGCAACAGGTCCATGTCCTCCCTGTGCTGGGGACCCCAGATGTGGATGCAGATGGGGTTTCACCAGAGCAGAGCAGAGCAGAGGGGCAGAATCTCTCCCTCTCCCTGCTGCCCACACTGCTTTGGATGCAGCCCAGGGCACCATTGGCTCTCTGGGCTGGGAGTGCTCATGGCTGGGTCATGTCCAGCCTCTCACCCACAGCACCCCCAAGTCCTTCTGGGCAGGGCTGCTCTGATCCCTTCATCCCCAGCCTGTGCTGATACCAGGGGTTGCCCCAACCCAGGTGCAGCACCTTGCAGTTGATCTTGTTAAAACTCAGGAGATTCCCATGGGTCAATGCCTGGACCTTTTCCAGGTCCCTCTGGATGGCATCCCATCCTTCAGGTGTGTCAGCCACATCACTCAGCTTGGTGTCATCTGCAAACTTGCTGAGGGTGCGCTCAATCCCTCTATGTAATTTATGAATATATTAAATAACAGCAGTCCCCATATGGACCCCAGAGGGGCACTGCTTGTCACTGATGTCTCTTGCTACTCTGAATCATTGGTCACTACTCTCTGGATGTGACCTTCCAACCAATTCCTTATCCATCTAACAGTCCATCCATCTAATCCATCTCTCTTTCTTAACAAAGTTTTTTTTAGCACTGTCGCATTAAATATACAGCATTAAATGAAGGCACTCAGTACTGGGACCAGTAGAGAAATGATTTACCAACTATTAGATCTAGGAAAAAAACCCTGATATTTTAATAGATGTAGAATAATAAGCAAATCATTAGGTATTATGTCATGAAGGCTTTACAGCTTTACCCGTATTTTTAGTAGTAACTGTATCTCCATAACTCCCACCTTCATATCTTGTCCATTATTTTTTCCTACTTAATATGGCAACTCTAATTGATGATAATTTCAGAGTCACTGTAGCTTCTTAAAGTAATTCATATCACATACACCTAGCAGTATGAGCTGCCCACTCCTTGTATTTCAATGAAGCTTTTCAAAGAGAACATTTTGTTAGGACTTTATTCACCACTTAATTTAGTGTGCTTAAAAATCATCTTGATAGTCTATAGAAATAATGGTACACCAATGTTAAAACAGTCTGTTGGCAGAGGTAGAACCACAGTTATTTGCCTTAGGACTGAATTTAACATTTTCCTTTGATATTAGTCTAATTTGATGTTGGGCAGTTTATTTCTTAAAAACGTAGAACTCAAAAACACAGAAGCAGAAGTTTTTCAGTATTTGCTCCTGGAATGTGAAAGTGTGACGTTTTTAAATCAAAATTTAAGAGCTGCTTTTACATCTATTTTATATTCCTTTATAGTAGACTATCAAAGCTTGTTTTGTGGCATTTCCTAAGTGCAAATGAGGAAAAACTCTTAAGACTGGTGATTTATAATTTTCTAGACTTTAATCAAACTTTTAATTAGCATTCTCACTCTAGAGTGTCATTTTCTCTTGGTCTTTCTTAAAGGCTGTTTCTCCTTCCAGTCAATTACGCATATTTTTTTTTCAGTTGGTTTTTTTTAGGGAAATGTCATTTACTTACAAAATTGACTGCCCTGCCCCATAAAATTCATTGCAATACAACAGTGCCCTGTCCCATGAAATTCGTTGCAATACAATTCATTGCAAATTTTTTTTTAAGATTTTACTGGTGCATTACCGACCTGCCCAAGGCAATGCTATGGACTAGAGGCAAAGGTGAGAACAGAATGTCACAACTTTATAAAGATTTCATACCAGCATCTTAAATGCCTGGAAATTTTCTCCAGTGTAACTTTTCAATAAACAGAGGATGGAAAATGTTCATCAATCAGTTCAGAAAATGAGAATCAGCTCTGGTCCGTAGTGTTGTTCTTGTGTAGTGTTGCTCCAGCATGCATTAGCTGCATATTTTGCTGCTATATTAAAACATCAAGTTATGGTGAATGGGTTTATTCCTTGATGTCTGAAGGGTAACTATATAATTCTGGTATACATATTAGAAAATTGTTTTCCAAGATTTTTTCCAGTAAAATATCCTCCCTTCCTAGTATTTCTGACTATCTTTTTGTCTGTACTTCTCAATTAGTCTTGAAGGATGTTATTGTGTACCCTCAGTCTGGGAAGTGAAGTAATCAGGTAATATTCAGAATCACTGAGCTGTGTAATCTGATTATGAATGTTTACCTTGTGATTCTGCTATAGAGGAGAATCAAAGCTGTGTGAAGGACACACAGAGAAAAATACCAAAATGAGCTCTCAGAAGTTTATCCTTCTGAATTGCATATTCTTAATTCAAGCCAAGTTTGCAAAAACAGAGATTAAAAATAACAATCCTTTTGTGCTTTACAGCAAAGCTTCTCTTTTAACTTACAGATCAGGTAGCAATTCTCACTTTATATTTTCTGCTCAAGCTTGCTCAAAGCAATCTTATGAAATGTGAGGCTACCATATGGGAATGAATCAGAGTATTTGGAAGAAATTTTAGTTAAATCTTTTGGACAGGTGACTACTGGCCAAGTCATCAGTTCTATGAGGCACTGAGGTTGCCTGACGCCGTAGAGCAGTAGCAGAAGAATGTTAGATTGTTTGTGCTCACAGTGGGTCTTTAAGAGAGAAAGACTAAAGATAAATTGGAAAAGAGTTAAAAAAATTATTTAGAGCCAATGAGAAAAATCTAAGGGTGTCAGAAAAGCCATAGTCCTGATAAGGATTGGACAGAGATGAAGAGTTGGAGAAAAATATGGAAGTCTGGTGAAAAAAAGCTTCCTCAGAGATATGAACTCCTAAAGTTATTTTGAAGATTAACCTGCATTCATGACAATAGTACATCTGCTGGGAGGCCATTCCAGATGCTAGAAATACCTTGAAATCAGTAGATATTTTAATTAAAAAATTGTGTGTTTGAATAATACCAAGAAAACTAGACCGAAGAGAAGCTATTAAGGTTTGTTTATAGGCTACGAGTTCCCATATCTACAGATATCAGTGATGATTCAGTTACCCTCTTACACAAAAACAATTTACAAAGTTCTATTTTTGTCCACAGAACCTGACGGTATTTTTATAGGGTGGCTATGATTCAAGAGAGTATGCATCTTGCCATCAGCAAGTGAAGGCAAAGTGGGTGGGAGCGAGGAGGGAAGGGGAAGAGCTGTCATTCATTCCTTTATTCACTGAGTATAACACAGGGCAAGAAAGTAGCAAGAAGGAACCACGGTTCTGTGATATGAGTGCAAATTCAGTAACTGCTGGGGCTGTTCCTGGTATGCGGCAAAAGGCACTAAGATTTGCCAAATTTACCAGTCTGACCCTATCCCACAACTCACATTATCTATACCAGGGATATGTACTGTACACTACTGAGTGTCCTGGTTATAGTTCCTGGCTAATTACATGGTTCAAAAGTGCCAGGGAGGCTTTGTGTTACCTGAAATTTCACATATAGTAGAACAAAAATGTGCAACATCTGTTGTGACTCACGCTTACCTGGCTTAGGCTGCATTGCAACCCCTCATGAGAAACACCCTGCAAGATTGATAGTCTGGATCAAGCCTAGATGCCAGGCAAGTCTAAATGCAGTTCATATTTCTGTAGTTATTGTAAAAAATCTTACTGTCATTTCCTTCCATTGAAGTCCTGATGACTGACAAATGCTCTGTTTGCTCCAAGATCGCCTCTTCCTCCTTGGGAAAAGATAGTGCAGCTGAATACAGCTGAGACTTCGTTTGTCTGAAATCACTTCAAGCTCTTATCCTATGCTGGCTAATTTCTTAATGTCTGCAAATTTCATTCTCTTGTGGAGGTCTCAATAATAATATTTTTAAAATTTATTTATTACTTTTATTTTCTGCAGGTACATGCTAGGTCAGGAAGGATGGGTTTCAGTGGGAAGTGACCTTTGCCCCTTGGTAGTCTAAGGTTTTCATTGCTAACTTCTTGTCTTCAGCAATCATTAATTTTCCTTTCCATGACTTCTATGAACTGTCTTGAATTCTATTAAATATAACACATTAGAATTTCCTGAACCTGACATTTGATTAAGGGATGCTGTTGTAAATAATTACCTTTTACAAATTATTAAAGGTGTGAATGCAGAATGAAAGCAATTATGAAAAATCAAGAGAACTGTTTTTTGGAACAGGTAATGTTATAATATTTATTGGACAAGTCTAAATTTTTGAGTTGTTTTGGGCCTGGATTTTTTGGGTCATTTTACAGTAGCATCAGTAAAAATTATCAGCATAGAGAAGCTGAATCACCAGAGAAAGTGTGAGTGCCTGGACCTGTAATCAAAATTTTGAATACACATGTCAACGAAAAAATCTGCCATTTGCACCTAGCATTAGGTAGAAGTAAAATAGGTGGAAGAGCAAAATTACCAGTAAATAAGATAATAATAATAATAATAATGGATAAATAAGAAAATATGGGAATCTCCTGAGTTTTAACAAGATCAACTGCAAGGTGCTGCACCTGGGTTGGGGCAACCCCTGGTATCAGCACAGGCTGGGGATGAAGGGATCAGAGCAGCCCTGCCCAGAAGGACTTGGGGGTGCTGTGGGTGAGAGGCTGGACATGACCCAGCCATGAGCACTCCCAGCCCAGAGAGCCAATGGTGCCCTGGGCTGCATCCAAAGCAGTGTGGGCAGCAGGGAGAGGGAGAGATTCTGCCCCTCTGCTCTGCTCTCCTGAGACCCCACCTGCAGTGCTGCATCATCTCTGGGGTCCCCAGCACAGGGAGGACATGGACCTGCTGGAGTGAGTCCAGAGGAGGGCCATGAAGATTAGAGGGATGGAGCACCTCTCCTGTGAGGAAATGCAGAGAGAATTGGGATTGTTCAGCTTGCAGAAGAGAAGGCTTTGGGGTGACCTATTTGCAGCCTCACAATACCTCAAGAAAGCCTCCAAGAAAAAGAGACTTTTTACAAGTGCCCGGAGTGACAGGACAAGAGGGGATAGCTTCAAACTGAAAGATGGGAGGTTTACATCAGATGTTAGGAACAAATTCTTTCCTGTGGGGGTGGTGAGGCACTGGAACAGGTTGCCCAGAGAAGTTGTGGATGCCCCATCCTTGGGAGTGTTGAAGGTCAGGTTGGGTGGGGCTCTGAGCAACTTGGCCTAGGGGAAGGTATCCCTGCCCACACGTTCTCCAGCTTTTTTATCTCCATTTAGGCATCATAAGCCTTCCAGTGATGCCATCTCTGTGTTTTAGACTGGCCAAATTTTGTGTCTTCTGCTTTCTCTCTCTGCTGTGTACATACATTGTTGTTTGTATCATGTTTATTTTTACATTTAAACAACACTGGTAATGTTTCTTTAACTTTCTTTAACGTTGATATTGTTAATATGGACTTACATGTCAAATCAGAAGCCTGATTTGAACTTGAGGACTGCAACTTTATTTGTGGTCAAAGATTACTGGAACTAATTTGTTACATAAGATGTGTCAAGAGCATGAATACAGACTTCACAACTTATTATGGGTTAATAAGTGGTGTCTCTTGGGGAAAGATTAAATAGTAAGACTACTTACACAGTCACAGGGAGGCTTATTTTCTCTGCTTCTGCTAAAATCTCCGCAGGATGCTTACCACTGTCCTCTGAATTGGTTGATTTTCTTATCACTTAGATCCCTTGTTCTCCTTGTTCTCTACTAGCTACTTCATCTCTCAGATGTGGTCACCGATGTAGAGACACCTTTAGTAGGCATTCTTCTTTGCATCTTCTGCCTCCTTAACTCTTACCTGACTTTGTGCTTAGTATTTTTATTCTATCAGAGAACAGACATTAGTTCAATAGTTGAAGGTGACCATTTCATAATAGATTTAACTAGATACTTTTTGTTTCCTCATGTCCTGCCTATTCCTGTCACTAAGTCAGTTATTCCAAAATTGATTTTACCTTCCTACTTAGAAGTATCAAGTTAAACTGAAGTGCCTCAGAAAACACTGATCCGTAGTAAATACCCTGCATTGTTTTGACTGATTTATTTCAATTGCTAATGTTTAGTTTTCTAATTTCATTATTACAGAATTGGTTTGAAGGGATCTCAGCAACAGTCTGTCCCCTGTCCCACAACAATGTGATTAAAATATTGTTTCCCATGCAGTCCTTTAAAATGCCCAGTTTCACTGATATATGTTGGGATATATTCCTTCCCTTCGGCTCATCTGCCTTCCTGGTTTTACCATTCTTATGGTTTTTTGAGTATCTATAGCACAACCAACTGCAATTAGATCTTCACCCTCCAAGTGACTCAAACCTTCTGTCATGCAGCTTGCCTATTGATATAACATCTGCTATACAGAACAGTTGCATCCTATATTTAGTAGGTTTAAACCACTATGACATAGAAATCTCTTCATTTCAACTCCAGCAAGCTGGGGAGTCAAATTCCATTTCTGTGCATGAGTAAGAGGCAACTTCCTTATATGCTTCCTGCTAAAGAATTTCTGGTCATCTGGGATAAACCTCAAGTTCTTGAAAACTTTGAGCAAAACTGAGATTAAGGTTTGCTTTAGGACCATTTAAACTGAGTCTCAGTGCTGGTGATAATTTAATGTGATGACAAAACTAACATGTTTATGCCCGCCATCTCACTGTCTGTGCCAAGAAATTCTGCATGAAACAAAGAAATAACTCTCTGGAACTGCAGCTAACTGACTCCAACATCTAGAACAACATAATCAATACTCTTTGGATCATGGTCTACCATCCCACTTTTTCTCTCCTCCTGGACTAAATGCTCATGGTGAGTCTGGACTTACTGAAATCCTAGCTGAGACTTGCTCATCTGGTATTCTTCAAGAAAGGGTCAAACCACAGGGCCCCAAGGGCCCTCAAGGGCCCCAAGTCAATTAGCATGTGTTTAATTTTTCTTACTTTTTCTTTTTGTTTTAAAGATTTTACTGGTTTTGAAAATGTACTTTCCCTTAACCTTTAGAGTATATACCTTTCTTCTTTCTTGGAGTTTGCTACTTGCTTTCAACTTAATTTTATTTTAAATTTATAAATAGCAAAGACCAAAATTAGAATATCATCTTGTGCAAGAATTAGTTTTAAAATCAAATTGAAGAGAAAGCAAAAGGAAGAAGGTGTGGTGACAGAGACCTTTTAGTTTAAAATCTTCCATGTTTTGTGTTTCCCAAGCTTTTTTGCTGTCTTTTGTTGGCTTGTGGGCACCACTTGTGCCAATGATTAGAATTCAGATTACAGGAAAGAGAACAAATACCCACCCTCATTTGTTCATCATGGCTACTGCTCACACAGGGAGGGTCAGTTTTGAGATCAAAGTTAAAAAAAAAAATCTTTATTGTGGTCTTAAAAAAAGTCTGAGTAATGGAGCCACAATGACATTATTGCTGGTCCTTAGAGATCTCTCTTCCCCTCTCTCAACAGCAAAATAGCATCTTTTCATTACAGTTTAAAAATAGAGCTATCTAGTCCATTGGTGTTACCAACTCCCATGACATAGCTTTTAAGATCAGTTGTCCTGATTTTTTTGCTTAAGTCTGTGAGATCTCATTCTTCCTGTACTGCAATTTCTCTCATCCCTATCAGTTTCATGCTGACATTGTTCAAAGCGGTACTACTGATGATTTACAATACCATTATGAAGACGAGAATTAGGTTTCAGAGAGATTTCTCATCTCTTTTTAGAACAAAACTATCACACAGAAGCCATAATTTTGATTAATTTATTAAAATATACAAGACCTTCATTAGCTGATGCAGCTCCTTTGGAGTAAATAAAAGGAGATTGTAATTTGATGTTGACTGGTCTAGCTCCATTTCCAGCAATAGACCTATCCTTGTTTATAGCAGTTGAGAATTTAGCTTACTGTTTTGGCACAAACAAATGCTATTATTTTGTACCACTTTTATTTTTAGGTTGTTGTTGAATCTCTTGTAGGTTGCTCAGAAGTTTCTACCTATTTAATCTATCTGCTTTGCTTGCTGTGAGTCTGTTCCTCAAAAAATGTCTAAGGCAGGGCAGCAGCCCACACATAAGCACAAGCGAGACAGAAGGAGAAGGAGTGAAAACAAGAAGTCAGTGGAGCACTGCCAAGTTTCACTAGTTGAGGATCTGCTCAGAAACATTTTCAGTGCTTCTTTCAGTCTTGCTAATGCTGGTGTGTAGCTCGAGTCTTTGGTTTGAGTCCTTTGGGAAATACACTAGCAATAAGAATAGAAAAGCAATTTAGGTGGCATCTTTGATCATCATTGCTGTCAATCAGCCCAGGGCTTGGCATTAACATATGCTCTTCAGAGGAAAAACCTAATTTACTCCATTTGGTAACAATTAGAAACATTAATATTACAGACATGAGACTGAAAACCTGAACTAAATTTTTTTTTGTTGTTGGAAGCCTGTAGAATGAGACAAAAATATTTTTAAGATACAGTTTTCATTTTCAGCATCCAGGAGTAGCACTAAATGCTAGTGAAATGTTCTATGTTAATTTATTTAATGAAATTCTCATTTCCAGTTTTAAGAGCTGTTTAATTTTAAATTTTAAGCTAATATAGGAAGAGAAAAGAAGCGGAAATATAAAGAAAACAACTAAACTCTACAACAGATTTATGCTGAGTTCATTTTCATCTTACTGTTTTTCCACATTTTTGGGTTTTGACTACCTTCATTCAGAGTCAGACTGAGAAAATTACTCTAAATCTCAATTTTCTTCCAGAAATGGAAGAAATATGTGGTGTCCAGTTCTAACCAGTCCCTTTATAATTTTTAAGGCTGGAAAGCAATCTCTATGGTAAAATTGCCTAAAACCCAGAGGTTGTAGACACCAGTATGAAAAAGAATTTATTTTATAATTTTTTTCTCTGATTATGTGTGTATATATATTCAATTCTGCCAGTGGTCTATCTGCATTAAGCTCTAAGCATTCTTAAAAACATGATTTCTTTCAGATCACATATGCACTGAACAATGCTGTGTGTTATGACATGTATGACTCAACTCAAGCATATATAATGAGCATATTTAATTGTTTCACTAATAAGAAAACTGCAAGAAAGCCAGTTCTGAGTTTAACCAAGTTTCTGTTTTAGTCATAGGTTCTCCAGAAACCTAGTGCCATGAAAAAGGAAATGGAGCTAATCAGAATCGTTAATCAGTATATGTTTTGAAATATGTGTTTATTTTCTCTGCAGAATATTAATATTAAAAAAAAATTAAGTGTAGAAGACAGTTAATGAAAGGACTGACTGTTTCACTCTAGCTTTCAATAGTTTCACAGTTGGATGAAAATTATTGAGATAAGTTATACTTTCAGAGTACTTCTTTTGTCTGAAAACTTAGGAGAAAAAGTTCCTATGACTACAGACCTGGTCAGAATGAAACTGAAATTCTATACTGAAAAACAAACATTTCACACAAATCCAAAAAATGCCACCACTTTACCCATCTTTACTTTATAGGCAATTGTAAGTAGATCCTTAGAGGAGCAAACAAAGATGTAAATAATCTAATCTCTAGAAGTTTAGCTGATTGTGGCTGGGAAAATTGTTTTGACTTAAAAAATTCGGTAACCATCAGAACAAATTATTGAGAGAGTGCACCATAATCTACAGTCTTGCCAGCAAGACAGTGTACTTTGGAAGATATGCTGTAGGTAGAGAAAAGTATGGGTGGCATGCTGGGCTCTGCTCTGCAGGAAATCCAACAGGACAGTCAAAGCAGTCTCTTCTGAGTTTAATTCTGAGAAACTGCGAGTCACACTTTATTCCCCCCAATCGACAATTCTTGTATCTCACAGTTAGAGACTTTTGTGTTATACTATTTCCATGGCAGAATAAAATTGAAAGTGTTGCATGACACGTACTAAACAGAATGTGTTAAGATGTCTGTCTTAGTTACCCAGAAAAAAAATCTGGAGTAACTCAAGAATTTGGCTCATTGATTTTAGACTTTACACTTACCAAAATGTAAGGCAAGTGTAACAGAAGAAGTATCAAAGTCACTTGGAGTTAATCTGTTTTAGGTAAACCGATACAATGTTGTTAAATCATGTTTATAAAAACCCACAAAGGGCTTAAGAGAATCGGTAAAGGGAACCTAAAAACATGCACTTTATTTATTTTTTTTTAATGAGTCAGAAGAAGAGCTGTCCTTTCTAAATATTCTTTTACTTCCAACCGCCTAGCCTAGTGCCTACTGACGTGATCCAAAGAATTGGCAGAGCATAAATATTTTTTAAAACTTACTCATTAACACCTTGGGCCCATCCATCAGCATGACTGACATCAGGAGACAATGCATTTTTTTTATTTTTAAATAGGACACAACATGTACAAAAGGCATTCTGTGGGCTAATGAGGCACACCTGACAGATGTGTGAGTCATTTGACACAATGGGTGGTATTCATGAACACTATCACCTTGCAATCAACTCAGTATAGCATTCCTCCTTATTTTTTGAATTCCTTCTTCTCTAAAATAAAAGGAGTTTAGGAATAACTGCACAGGATTCAAAGTAAAGTCATTTATACGCACCATCCCTGAGATGCTACTAATAATGATGTTCATGACATTATCTGAAATGTTATTAGGAAAATAATAAGAACTTCCTGAACTGTGTCTAAGAGATAGACTTCATGTGTTCCATGCCATGCACTTTATATTATTGCACCAAATGAATCCAGTAAAGACTAATTGGCATGAGTGAGTAACATAGCAGTGCAATAAAGATAACTTGTCACCTTTTGCTCATCTGCTCAATGTTGTCTCTAAAGGGTAATAGGTTTCATTATATCCTGCTGTATTTCATGGAGATTCAGCAGGCAAATTATGCAAAAGTGAGACAATCACAGTGGATTTTAAAGTAACATTACTTTTACAGAGGAGGAAAACCAACAAAATGCCCGAAATAAGGTATCTCCTGGTTGAAAAAAAGGCCTATTAAAATAGGCACTATGACTGTGGAACCTTTCAAAAATTTGATTTGTCTTCTAAGTTATCTGGCAGTCTTTTGCCAAATATTTCAGAAGATTCCTCTGCCTGTCTATAGCAGCAAAGGTGGCTATATTCTGTGACTTACCCTGTGAACTCAGGCCATGCAATTCAGCCTGATCCACATTCATATTAATCATGTGTGTCAAGCCCTGCTTCTCATCCTCCATCATGTATTTTCTGGGCTTTTTGGTGGTGCTTGTAGCTCTGCTTCATGAATCTTATCTTGATCCAAACAGTGGCATGTTTTCTCTTATGCTGTATCTCTGAGATGGAGTATTTACTTTCTGCATAGGTTAGGGACCCATTTCCTTCTGACAGCTTAAGCACTAGGCATGGGGAGCCACAGTTTGTTTTGAAGGACTGAGCTCTCTTCTGTTGTGGGTGATGAAATCCTGACTCGACAGGATATACGGCTGCCCAGAGCACTCATTTATATTTGAGGCAATTGAGGGTTGAGAATTAATAGCTTGTATGAAAGACTGAAGACCAGATGACACTGCAAATTATTTAGCTGTCATTCTTGCAAAACCTTGTAGTGGGGTCTGGTGCCTGCTGTGTTCTCAGAAGGCTCTTGAAGTAGAACTGAAATATTGATGAACTGTTTATCAATCTGCAAAATCAGAAAACATCCGTGTAGGTGATATGACCCTTATAGTCCGAGAAAGCTATGGAAATTAGGAAAGATATGTGTTGTTGCATAAAAACAATTAGAGAAAACCAGTGTAAGCAGGATGCCATAAAAATGGTATTGCATTTAGAACAGTTTTCCAGCAAAGTCAGAAGTACAGAAGAACAGTAATATAGGCAGAAATACAAAATTACTAAAGCAGCTGAGAAAGAGCTGAGAAAGACCACATCAATGGTTATAGTATCCAAATCCTCATCTTCCCTCTGGTTCTCTTTCCCCTTTCTAAGTCTCCATGTAAGTGCAGAGCAGTCCAGGCATGCAATGAAGAATGACTGCCTAGATCGGTAAGATTTCTCAGCTGTTGTATTCCCCGTTCCAACACCTATAATATCTGCAGGCTCTAATAGAATTTCAGGAAAGTTTGAGGGAAAATTGACATGCAGAAGTCTTAATACTTAATTTGGTAGCCAGGGAAGCAATCTTCCAACAAGATAAGAAGCATGTGAACTTTGTCGCCAGAGGATCAGTACGGTGGCTCCGCTAGGTCTCCCACTGAAATCAGCACATGATGCTGATTCTGCAAAAATGAGGCCTTTGGACTTCGGACTTGCTTGCTGACATTATAAAAACATTCAGTACTCAATTCTATGGCATCTACTGAAACAGTCTAGGTTTTGCTGTTCCGCCTTGCTTCTTTCCATGCCAGAAGGTTTCTCTGCAGCAATTCCTCCCACAGTCACAGTGACACTGGGTGTCCCACGCTTCTTTTCAGCATTTCAGGCTGAAGTTGTAGTACTCTCTTTTTAGTCCTTATTTGCTGGACAGCTGATCTCATTTAGATGTCTATAATGGGAAATAAACACAGCCCGTACAATATTTCTATTTCTTGGTGTTTCATAAACATGAAACCTTTGAGAAGCCTGAGAATTATCCAGACAAATTAGAGGACCTTCTAAATTATAAAGATGATATGCCAAAATCTCACTTAGAGCTAATCAGGACAATTAGGTTCCTTACTATATGAAAAGACAGAAGGGGGTAAATGGTATCAGTCATAACTCATACCAGGACCTGGTATGGTACTAGAGCTGATTCTGTCACGTATACAATCTTCTTGTGCTTGTTTTCAGGGTCCAGTTCTTGTTTGATTGCATGAAGAGTTCATATCCACTTCAAAAAATAAAAAAAAGCATTTCAAGGGAGAACGAGGCCTAAAAGCTGAACATCTGAATTACTGAAGATAACATTTTTGACTTGTCCGTGGTTCCTTCTAGCAAGGTGTTGCTAACCACGGGGCACTGTCCAGTGTTCTGGGAATGACAGTGGCAGTGGCATTAAGAAGATGGTGTTTCTCAGCTTACTTCAAATCACATTGACTACTCTTGAGTTAAAAGCTTCAGAAAGATGTGAGATAACCTTTTTTAGAGATTGATGTGTGTGAAAGAACAGAGTAAGAGGGATCAGCTGTGACTGAGTTTGGTACAGTCAGAGGTGGAGAAGCTAGGGCTTGGACTTTTTAGCAGTGAAACCAGACCTTTAAAGCCTCATGTTGTTTTTGGCAGACATTCTTCTCCTCCCCATCTTATTTACACTCCCTGCTCACGTCGGTTTCTTTTTGCGGCGTGTTATTTGCAGAGCAGAGCTTCTTTACACTTCCTTCTGCCAGCTTCCAGATGATCATGAGCCACAGAACAGTCACCCAGAAACCTGTCACCACTGGAATGGTGCACCAGAATGGAGAATATGGAGTTGGACCGCAAACCCTCTACAACAGGCTGTGGAAGAGGCTGAGTCAGCCCCTTGCTCAAAAGGCCATTGTAGCATTCGGTTGCTGATCTGCTTGCCATGTGTGATAGCACATTGCTGCTAAAATGGCATATTGGCCCTAATCCTGAAAAGCTTTCAGACATGTATGCATTCAGTGAGATAAAGAACTATGGAGAGACGCCTATGTTTTCTATAAGGACGTCATATCGGTAAAAAAAGGTTAGGTGCAGTGATCTCAAAGTGTTTTGTGATATAAAAGTATGATCGAGAACATAAATGCACATATATATATAATTTGCACACACACACACACACACACACACACACACACACACACATATATTGCATCTCTGTAACTGAATGGCATTACCATGGGGATAATGAGACCCACAAATAGCATAGTTAACAAATTTAGCTTGCTATTTTTGTGTCTTTCATTCCTGAACTGCCAGGGAGTAGATTGCTATATCCTCAAATTTATCTTTGAAAATCATCTACAAATAACTTGTCTGTGAAACTCATTTGACAGGGTTACTTACACAATCACCTCTTTATTGATCCACTGAGATGAGAGTTAGTTCTAGACATTAAACTAGCAAGGCTAGTTCTTCAGCTCAGCCTGTAGCAGTTTGTGCTCTCAGCTCTTGAAATTATTTATCACTGAGTACACTGTGCAAAACTCTTAGAACCGTAAGAGTTTTTTATTCTGCATCTGACTGGGAGTGTGACATTAAATTTCATACAATATCATACATTTCACACTGCTTAGTATACAGCAACACATATGGAGAAAGATTGGGAACTTGAAACTCCTTGCAGCTCGATGAGCACACTAACCATACTGTACTGCTCTTGCAGTCTTTGCTGTCAATGTGAATCAAGAATGCCAGTGATAGACTTACATAACTACAATATCTGAGCTACATAAATATAAATGAATTGCATATAGGCATATCTGTCTGCTGTGCAACTATATATTTTTATATAGATACATACGTAGATTTACTTGTGAAAATGTTTTCATGTTACCAGTTTAATAGTTTTTCCCTTCAATGAATCCAGTGCATAAATACTAACGGTATCTTGCACAGTATGTAAGTCTGTGTGTTCAAAATTGTTCAGTGAAAAAGAGGGAATTTTGAAGGCAGATTTTTGCTTGAGAAATCCTCTTTATTTTAGCTGACTAATCTGATAACTCCTAATTTTTGGTTGGGGTAAGCAGTGTTTCCTGGTGAAGAGGGACCAAATGGGTTTTTACCTCATTAATGCCTTAATACCAACTGATGCATTACATACTTTGCAGGCCACGTTTTCTTTTTTGCAGTCCTGTGATTTTACAGCTGGTACACTCCAGGCTGTCTGCCTTCCCACGCTGAGTCCTGTTTGTCCATCTTCCTACATCTTGATGCATGTATACCACAATATTTGCTGTCTGGGGAATTTAACAAAGCTGTTTCAAAGATAGTAGGTGCTCCTGCTGCTCAGTGGTTAGTAATTTGAAATATGCCAGGGTTCATTGCCTAGAAAATATTCTGGGAAGTTCTGAGTGATTTTTTTTGCCCTCCAGGTGAAGTCTTCAATGCTTTATTGAAACATCCAGATTCTTATGTTTTAGAATTTCTTCAAAGATAGACAATGCTTTTTTCTGCTGACTGATCTTGAATGTACACAGCTATTGGGAAGAAAAGGAACTGCTCTGGCAAGTCAGTGAGTGGGTCTTTGTGCAGGTCAATAGTAGGCTGGTACCTCCTGAGGAGATGGAAAACCCATCAGCTTACCAATGGCACTGCCAGTTCAGATAAAAAGCTACCATGATTTTTTCCACTTTCCAACAGGTGGAGGTTTATAATCATGTTTCTTGAAGAAACCAAAGCTTTGAGAATGCGAAAAGCAGTATTACATGATGCTTGTTTGAATTTAATTATTTTCCACCAACCAGCAGTGTGGCTTATAACCCCAAGGATAAACTTGGAATCATGTGCCCTCACATAACTCACCTTGTCTGCATCATTGGTGTTTTAAAAAATTGGTCTTGCACCCCCTCCTCTATCAAGAACTCTATTCCCTGAACTAAACCTGGGCTTGGGCTGCTCTCTGTAATAGAAGGGCTGTAAGGGGGAATAGTGTAATTACTATAGGCCTTTGCTTTGTCCTGACTCAGTTCTGTCCACTGGCAGGAACCCACAGCTTCTGAACTCACAAACTGCAAAGAAACCTGAGGTGAGAGAATCAGCAAAGACTGCACCTTGAAGTTATATCATGTGGTGCGTCAAAACATGCTTTGATCCACAATGGAAGCGGCATTACTGTATTACCCTTTCCCCAACGCGACTGCCTAACATTCAAGCTGTGACTCTTCTCCTTGTTCCGGGCTTTGCTAATCCATTAGCAAAATCATAGCCACAAAGTGATTAATTGTTGCTAATATTTAATTCTAATCTTAGCTACTTATTTTTGTGCTTTAAAATAAAAAATCCATTTTTTCTTCTAAACAGTTATTTTTATTAGTATAAAACAAAATTTAGTTTGAAAATTAAGACAGACATTGCTTGATCAAAGTTACAATCAGCTTTTCTAATTCAGAAAAAGCTCTGTTCCTGAACAAGCAATGTTGAATACGAACACCTTGTCATCAGAGACAATGGAAACTTTTTGACAAACAAACTGGTGTTTTTCATATGTCTGTGTTTTATAGCTTAGTATATGTTGGTTTCACTTACATGAAACTAAAAATCTTGCATTTCTTTAGACTGGAACAGCAAAATATATTCATAAAATTACAACATAGGCAAAAATAAATAAAAATCCCAGGAAAAGGAAGAGGTTTCATGATAAACAGAAGAACGGAGAGCTCTGTAAATGTAGCATTTAAATTTTCGAAAGACATTTCTTGGGGAAAAACGGGTCAGAAGTGCCCCAGCTGGATCCCGGCTCGCAGCGCTCGCTGCCGGCCCGCGGGGCGCACGCCGCCGTCTCACGGGCGGCCACGAGATGGCGCCGTGCGCCCTCGCACGGCGCCTCAGCCGCGGCCCGCCGCCAGCAGCCCCCTCACGGCCCGGCCCGGCAGGCGCTCTCCGCACCCCGAAAATGAGGCACAGAGCAGGAGAAACACCGCTAAAAATGTGCAGAGTTTCCTCTCGGTGGGTGAGGAACATTTGGCCGCTGCTGAGCTGAGGCGCGATACGGGCCGTGTCTAGGCTCCCTGTGGAGGCGCGGGGCACGAGCCCGGCGCTCTGGGGCAGGAGCAGCAGCGCAGCTCCCGTCCCGGAGCTCCAAAGGGAAAGCGCTCCTCCAGAGTGCAGCCGGCCTCGCTCCCTACACCTTGTGGCGGCTGTCGGGAAAACGGCGAACCCTGACTTCTTTCGCTCCACAGGTACCGCTCTAACCGCGCCGACATCTCGGTGCCGGAAGCGGCGTCGGGCGGTGGCTGCGGCAGTACCTGGGCCCGGCTGCGGCGGCACCGAGTCCCCTCAGCGGCCTGCCCGGGCCTGGGGCCTTGCCTCGGGCAGCAGCAAACTTGTCATTGCCTTTGGGTCAGCGCTCTGCCAGCCCGCGCAGATAAACCCCTAGTGACAACAGCTTGGTAGCCATCAGTAGGGACGAGGGTGCCGAGGTCAGTGTCTAAAGCAGCATTCCTGCATCGGGAAATTTAACCTTCAAGCACCTCTTCCTCACCTCGTGCTCTTGCGTTGATTCTGCCTTTTGTCTGTCGTGTCTGTCGCAGCTTACAGACACCGTTCAGGGCAGAGCCCGGCTGCCAATTAAATTAGTGTGTCTGCACAGTATTTACACAACACGGGGCACACTTGCTGCCTTCACATTATTAAAATATTCAGTAATATAAATAAGACCAATGGGCAAGACTAAATTAAAAGAATTAAGTTTACCTTAATGGTGGCTGTTGACTAATTGTGTTCCTTGAATGTGAAACTTATGGAACACAAATACAGTAATTTTATTTGGTAATTTCAGCTCTTTTAAAAAAGGTCTGTGTCTACAACTGAGCTGTTTACCCATCCTCTGGGAATGGAGTGAATGCTTATATAATGTTTCAGTACCTGGATTCAAAGGGAGAAATGTCTCAGTGAGGATCAATGTACTGGTGTAAATGAAAGTAGTGTCAAGGATGACTGTAGAGAAACCCAATTGTTATTATGAAACCTACTCCTGTTCCCTTATATTTTCAGATCCTGGATTTTTTTAGAAGATGAGACTTCCAAAATTAAGAGATTAAGGTAATCGTCTGTGGAGCTGCTTGGAAAATAAAAACATAGTTTTTTATCATATGAGCCATTTCAGTGAAAAGAATTAAGTGAAATATGGATAACACATTTTGCTCTTTTCTGCCTAAGCAGTCTGTATGAGTTTTGAGAAACAATGCTTGAAAAAAGGCATTTCCACTCAGATGTATTATCTCTGATGATGATGTCCTCAGGAGTTTCAGAGGTGTTTGAATTATGAATTATCCATCCTCATTAATTTCCTTTAGGGCCAAATAATTTATTCTGGATAAGCATTCTTGTCCTTAATGTGTGTGTGTATGTCTACTCCTACATATCCACACATGTAGTTTTTACAATCTTCCTAGTAGAAGAGGCTAAAGTACTTAAGCAAACGTGTGTGAGTAGGAGGCATCAATTATTAGATGAAGCGGTTGAGTTCAGAGTACAAGTAATTGGGTAGAAACATCCATTTTTATAAGAGTTTGATGACACACTGAGCCTGACTGGTGAAAAACATTTTAAAGTAATTTATTTTCTCTCTTTGTGTGATAAATATTTATTTCAAGGCTCTGCTTATAGTGGGAGGCCTGTACTACCTTGGGTCCACCACAGATGAGGAGACTGATGGTTAGTTGCTGTTGAGCTGGCAACAGAGTACAGGAAACTTGGTAGAGATGGATTTATTTCAAACATTTATAAAATTTTAATTTTCGAATGTTCTTTTTTTTTTTTTTTTTTTTTTTTTTTTAATGAGTGCATGTGCATTATAGAAAACGTCTGGAAGTAGGGACAGATTTTGAAAGGAAAACCTTAATGAGAACCATGCCACAGCAGGAAAAAATATTTTTGTTTGCTGGAACAAGACTTCCTGAATTCAGCAGTCACAAATTATAAAGACTTGAGCTGTGCCCTGGCATGTGGGATGGAGACAAAATGATTCCCGAGGAGTACAGTCGACAAGTGGTAATTTGCAGCAGTGTCAAGAAGCCTGCTTTCTGCTGCCCCAGAGATAGGGTTATCAACAATAATCAGATCCCCATCAGGCTTGTGAAGAAATGGTACCCATCTGTTGAGCTGAGGTTAGAATGTTTGTATGAAAAGATTTTTGTTCAGATCCCATATGTGTTCAGTCTTGGGCATTGCTGTTCAGATTATCATTCTCTCTTCATTCCCCTTCAGATTCTTTTGGGTGCCCTGGAGCAATGCAGTGAACGGGGCTCCTAATCTGGTTTGTGCACCAGAATGATCGCTCCTCTTGCCTCAGGCCTTGCAACAGGAGCAGGAGCTGCAGCTGGATGGCCTCTGCCTGCATCTCTTTTGATGTTGTGGTAGGACCAGAGCCAATTCCCAGCTGCTTTCACCACAAGCAGCCTTCAGCCTTTGCAACAGCAGATAATGAGCTATCCTGCCCCCTATCAAATCACTCCCCTGTGTGCCACATGGTTTATTAACACCAGGCTATGTCTCTTAGGGGAAAGAGTGGAGTGGGGCCAGGCTACCCACCCAACTGGTGCCAGCTAAAATGTGTGCTGAGACTGCTGCGCTGGAAGCAAATGGTATAAGGTTGCACCTTGTGCTGGGAAGGGTCTCCCCCTCTGGGAAAAAGGAGCAGATGAACTGGAAGCATATTATTTCATGCATCTGTACCACTGTTGGAGCATACTTGTTGCATGCTAGTGGTGGAATTGTTAACCAAAACCAAAAGAAGTTTAACCATCACCCTCATCACCTAGTGAGAAACTTAATCCGTGGTTAATATAATTTCAGGCTTCAATAATGAAGATCAAGCCTTTGTGATACAACTGAAATTTGATTTACTCAATCAATAGTTTTCTTAGATTTAAAGTAAAAATCACCGTTTCAGTAAAGAAGAATTTTCTGGATTTCTACTTAACTACAAATCTTAAGCAGCACTTCAGTATCTGACAGGGGGAATGCTTGATGTTAATTATTTTTTTATGTAAGCATAATAATTAAAAAATTTGCTTTCATGCACAGTCTCCTGTTTGAGTTTATGTTCTTGAAATATGAACCTAAGCAAGGAAGAAAATAAACCTTTACAGTCTTCAGAGTTATTATAATCCTATTGTCATAGAACAAAGTACCTTGTCGTTTCCCACTACATGGCTCTTCCATATAACTCTAGCTTTGCATCCTTTACTTTGTTATACTTGGTTGAGTGTATTACTACAGTGTTATTTATCCAGCCTAACATTTATTCCAAGAAGAAAAGGTAAATATTATGGGCTAAACTCCATTTTAGATCATTATAAACATAGCCCTCAGAATTGTAAGCCTGAACTCAAACATTTGTGTGTCAGTGGCCTCTGAAGCAAAACAGAAATGGATTCTGGATCAAGCAAGAAGAATAAAGTTGGGCTAGAGGAAGAGTTTCTATCCTTACTAAGTTGCCACTTGAAACATCCAAATCTTGAGGAAATGTAATGAACTGAATTTGCTCCCTCAGCTGGAATAGTTTTGGCACATATATCTGAAGAGCTGTTTAGCTATGAGGGAGCTAACCAATGGTTGAGATTATGCACATCTGTCAGTTAAATCAAAGATCCCAAGGCTAAATGCAGCATTTGGAGGCAACATGTAGACCCATGAATTTTATGGAAGGCAGTGTCTAGACACTGATAAGCAGTTCTCTTGCATCCACATGCTATAAAACTGTGTATAATTGTTCTCGTTTTAGCAACAGCTTTCAGCAAATTACTGCTAGGAATATGGAAGAAACATTTTATGCCAGTGACCTTAAAATTGTAGTACAGAGATCTAATTGTGTTTTTAAGTCATTTATGCCTTGGAAACAATGAGTATCTCTTTTAAGATAAAAGAATGCATTATATAGGAAAAATATGCTTTTCCTTATAAGAAAAATAATTGATTTGCAAAAACTATGGACCTGTTATTCTTTTGTAAATATAATACGGGCCTTAATGCTTATTTTTATAGTGTTGTTACTCTTTGTGTATTTTCTGACTTTAAATGTATTAACAGGATAAATAACACAGGAGAAACAAGAACTATCTACATGTGTCTGTGTATGTGCCATTCAGACAGTGTATGCATTTTTTTAAAACGATATGGTTTTAATTGCAAAATTGTGAGATATTACAGAGAAATGATAAGACTGCAAGTAATTTACAACCATCTCATTTCTGGTTTATAAATTCCTAAATGATTTTTTCTGGCACAGATGGTAACATCATAACTTCAGATCTCATTGCCATCCATTGCTGGCTGTTCCTGGGTGTGGGAAGAGGTGATGATTAGCTAAGACAAAACTAGCTGTTCACATCTTGAAATTTTGTTTTTATTGATGATAAAAATGGCTTTCAAATAAACTGAAGATTTTAATGGGAAATTGCCTGTCTCTGTCAAGGTTTTATTTTTTTCTTTCAAGTAATTTGTGCATGCAATCATATAATTGATGTTTCCAGTGCTATACATTTCTTTTGTTTTCATGCTTATACACATTAAGGATATGAGAAAGTCACAAGTGCAAGACAGCAGACATTACTTGGAAGAATTTGTATACAGTAACATTCTTTGAGAACACAGACCATCTATATTCTTAGATACTATGGTTCCATTTCAGCCTTTTCATGCAATTATTTATTTTTCTGTGACATTTTCAATGGATTTTGAGTCCACAGGAAGCACATTGGTATCATTCTCCATTCTGCTAAAAGGATGGTTAGGTTTCAGCCCAGTTTACAATGTATTCCTTTCCTTAGTCACTGAGCTTATCTTAGGATAGAACACATGAAAATTGGGTATTTCTCAAGCTCCCAAAATGAAATGGAGTTAAGCAGAAGTTTGTTACTTCTGCTTTTTAGTTTTATTTTGAATTGGATAAGGATCATTGATGTTATAGAAGCTGCAAACACATAGGAAAACCAAAAGGGCTTACAAGTGGAATAAATCAGAAATCCAAACACTGGAACTGGCATCAAACCTGACATGTTACAATTATATTTTTTTCAACTGATTTCTCTCACTTGAGGTATTTGTTTTTAATTTCTCAAATTGTTTTGGCCCTTCAGTGACTTTGCAACATCCTTCCCTGCCATCTTGACTAACTAATTAATTTGGTAGCTGTTTACATTAATGTGTGTTGTAACGTAAATCTGTCCTCTATGCTCCCATTTATCTCATGTTGAAATGAGAACAATTCTGAAAGATCTTGGATCTTGGAACATCAGGAATATCAACTAATACCTTTCCAAGTGCTTTTGTAGTAGTGTAGAAATGTCCAGATTAGAGGATTTGAAAGTCACAAGCAATTTTGGTATGTTCACTTTCAATTTTTGTGTAAATTCAATAGCTTAAAACCTCTGGCCATTTAACTTGCATTTGACTATGGCCTTAAGTGTCTGACAGAGTTAAAGGAATTTGCATTCAGTGCATCTAATTCAGGGTCTTTAAGCTGCTATATTCCAAAGCTTTTGTCAACTCTTTCTGCCTAAAAATATCAAATGCTGAAAGGCTTGCTGTGATCAGTATTTCCATAAAGTCTAATGAATCATAGGAGCATACCAGTGATTTTCCTCATTGGTTAACCATTTAAATATTTGATGGTGTCTTCCATAGATATTTTTCCCTTTGCCACTTTACATGTATTCTTCTGGTTTGGTTGACTTAGTGAGTTAAGTTTACTGTCCTTGCTGGCCTCCTCATCTGAGACATCCTTGAATTCTTCATAGAATTAGAGAATGGTTTGTATTGGAAGGGACATTAAATATCATCTAGTTCCCACAGTCCTGTCATGTGCAATTCCTTTCCCAGTCATGGGAACCTGACCAACTGCCAATTACTCTTATGGAGTAGTTGTTTCTTTAATTGTCAGGTATTCTGTGTGCTCAAGTGAGAGCCATTCTAGGTGGGATTTGTTTGGACAATGCCTGAGTGGTGTGGATTCCTTAACTTTCCTGGAGGTGAAGTCCATGTTACCTGAGTAACATAGCAATTTCTGCTTTCAAACCCACAGGGTGCATATCAATAGAATTTATCTCATCTTAGCAGTGGGAATTCTGATGCCTCTTTTTAGGCTTTAGAATTATATTACATCTAGAGACAAGACATATCAGTCTCTCAGAGTTCCACTAATATGCAATGTACTTCTGTTGGTTCTGTGCCAGATTTGTCAGCAATCTGGCTTTGATTTAGGCAAGTCAAGTTTCAGGGTATTGCCATGCATGTGTCTTGAAGTGCAGCAGTGCTCTTTTACAGGCGAGATTCAAGGTCTGTCTATCAAAGTAGCTCTTGGGCTTTTTTTGGAACACAGTTATGAGATCTGTAAGATACCTCTCACTGCAGATATGAAACAAATGTGGCTGCCCCTGCAGCATGCTGAGAGTGGAGTATCACTGTGCATGTTAAGGCCCTGAAACTCTGCAAGACAGAATGTTACTGACAAACTTTGTGGTTATGTTCTGAAAAGGATTGTGATACCAAAGTAATGGAGTCATTAATCTTTAGAATGCCATGTTCTGAAGACTAAACTTAGGGCTCCTATGCTATGTGGGACTCCAAAATCTGCAGCATTTTTGACTGGGAACAAAACCTCTGAACCTTCTTCATTCTGTTATTTATTAAATACAGCACTTTGCAATAGTTTGGAAACATACTTCAACCGTAATTTGGAAGAGAAACAAAATTTGCTTATGTGGGTAATATTTGAACTGAATTGGTATTATTCTGACAAACAGTTGGTTTTTTTCCCTTGAATTACTGTTTATTGAAACCAGACCTTAATGCCCAGATTCAAGTTTGATAAACTTCCCAATATAAAAAGTTGTGAGAAAACAAAATTTTTAGTAATCAAAATATCTGCAATTTTATAATTAAGGAAATTTGAGGGGGTTTAATTTAAAAAAAATAGTTAATTTAGACTAAACAAAAGTTTAAGAGAGAAAAAATATATCTAACTAAAGTGTAACAATTTAACCTAGAAAATACTTTTTCTGTGCATAGATAATCTTCTCATTCAGACACTGAGGTTTTCATTGTCATTTTATTTGGGATAGTAACACTTTTTGAATACCCCAAATGGTCACAGATCTTCTATCTCTGCTACTCATCTCTACAAGAACCATTTCACTGTAATGTACAGACAAGAATGTCAGCCTTCCTGCTCACAACAAATAAGGACCACTGACACATATGTTTGAAATGGGGGTCTTCTACTACAGGACAGTGGTAGTGTGAAGGTTTTACTGAAAAATATTTCTCATGGACATGATATGGGAGTAAATTATTCAAATAACATGTAGCTTCAGTTCTTGGTCACTTCAGTGAAACTGCTAGTGGAGGGTTACTTAATGACGTTTTCTCTGGCAACTTTTGAGAAATACCTATATACTGATGGACAAACCAGATGGTGGGCAAATCTGGAACACCTTGGATCTGGTGGAAGTAGCTCTACTCAGTAACTTCCAATATTAACAAATATAGAGCTGATTATCTTGAATGAAAAAAGTTCTGAGCTCATTAGCAAACTCGTGGGCCATTTTGCTTGCTTTCTGAAGATTTCAGACTGAAGTACAGCTTGGCTTAAGAGCACTGACTTTTTAATAACTTTGATTTATCATCTGTCTTTGAAACTGTAACCAAAGTTATTGTTTCAAAGTTATGGCCTTGAGCATCTTGCAGCACTCTTGGGCTTGCTCCCGACTTAAGTCCCCTATGTTTGCTCTTTCTGAATGGTACTGGCTGGCCTTGTTCAGCATGAATTTTCTCTGAGTTCTCTGGAAAGTTTCTAGATTTTCAGATGTGGTGTTTGCTACATTTTCAGTGAACCAATACGGATAAACAAAGGATATGCACATTACCCCTTTCTGCTTGCTTGAGACTGTCTTATAGCCAAATACTTGTTGTCTTCATTTCATTTTCCTAAATAGATTTTATTTTCATTTGGTCTCCCATTTTTCCTTATGAAGAACTTTTGAGGAAACCTCAGTATTTTTAGTTTACATGAATAAAATTCTCAGGTAGTTTTTCACTCTGATGCTATTTCTGCAACAAGCTTTAATAAGAAAATAAGAGACATTTTCTAGCATCTGAGAATGTCATGTAGGAAAAATAGAAATGAACCTGTGATCGGCATCCGGCTCAAGCTTCCAGTGCGCAGTGTGGGAGCTGCTGCTCTTACACATATTGTGCTGCTGCAGAAGTGGGAGGAGATGAAACTTCTGCCATTTCTATGGCATCACTCAGCAAGGTGTAAATGAAATATGAAGTAAAAACTCTCAGCCCACTCAGTGCACAGACAGACAAAAAGATAGCGTTTTATATTTGCTGCTATGATATCCTATTTGCTGTAGTATTAACCTTACACAGTGTCAGAATGCTTCCTAAGGCTTACAGTCTCAGGTCAAAAGGGAAATGATTTCTTGTTAGGTCTCCTTCTCTCTTTCCACAAACATGCTGCTGCATGTCAAATTTGGTTTTGCAGAGCAGAACAGGAGTGAGGTGAAAAAACTGATAGGAGGATCCTGTTCTGAGGAAAGAAATTGTGTGTCAGTAGGCACATTTTTCAATGAACTTTGGGATAAAAATTATAAAAATCTGAACACTGGATGCAGCTTCAGATTCAGAAACATTTGCTGACTTTGAGTTGCAGCTCATCTGGGTGATTTGGAGGGAAGAAGCCATAGGTGGTAATGCACCCGTGCTATGTTTAAATTCATTAACACTGGAGAGTCTGTTTGTGTTGCTAGGTAGCTCATTTGGTGTGACAGCAGTCTTTTGATGTAAATGGTTTTCAGCCCAGATTTCCCTCTAACTCTTGCCCTCACAGCTTAACAAATCACTGCCTAGATCCTTGTGGTATCCTGCTCACTATTTTTAAGCCATAAACCAGTGTCCTGGCAGCCCCTTTTTTATTTGGCTGGAAATGTTCAGTCGTTGAATCTTCTGAGCTAGCTCCTAAGCTGGTGTAAATAATGCGCTTCACTGATGTCAGTAATATCAGACCAATTTACACTAGCTGAAATTCTGTCCTTCAGATACAAGTCAGCACCTAATCTCCATGACATTCACACAGAGGCATGTATTTCCCTCTGTTTTTCTAATCCTTGTGTGTCCTTTGTAGAACTCTGTGATTCGTGCTGAAAACAGTGCTGAGAAATAGGATGAAGTGACGTGAATACTGGTTTAAAAGGCTGGACATCTGGAACTCTACCTTGTTCTGACTGAGACCTCTGTGTGACAGCACAATTATTTCACTCTGTGCCTACACTCTTCCCATTTTATTTTCCAGTCTCAGAGAAGTGTGGCGATAAATTCAGTAAAGGTTGAGAAACCGCAGTAACAGAGGCTGCAGTATAGATCAGTGGATAACATCTCAAAAAAGCCTCATGATGCTCAGAGAGGCACATCCAGTAATGCCTCCGTGAACTAGCACAGACTGAAAAATGCAGCAGCCTGCGAACTGCTCGGCTACTGCTCTGCCCTGTGAAGGAGGGATCATGTGTGTGTGGACTTCTGAGCGCAGTGAGGTCTCCTCTGGTTACAGTGAGCACAGAGACAGGAGGGATCCATCCCATGATCTTTCTACAAGGCTGCACAGGGGAAAAGGGAATGTTCAGGACGCATGTATTCAGGCTGATTCAGCCTGTAGATCTAAGAACTCTGGAAAGGCATGATAAAGTCTAGCAGGAGGGGTTTAATGCCCTTCTGGCTAAAGCAGGGAGCATAATTATAAGAAATTACAACTTGTTTCATCCTGCAGCACTTGCAAGTGATGACATGTCCATAGGGAAGGCTTTGTGATAAGAAATCAAACCAGCAGGATTCAAAGAGAACCAGACACCTTTGTAGAGGCATGAAGGCGATTGGGTTAATAAAACATGCTACAGGCTTCTTAAGCGTATGGAGAAGGCCACAATAGCGCTCACATAATATTTGTATTAAATCTTAAGAAGGCCAAAAAGCCGTTAGGTGCAAGAAGTCAATGTCACCTACATTGAAAAAAGCTGCAACACAATCGGGTGAACAAAAATTTGGAAGGCCATTTGAAAACAGGACTGCAGAGGTCTCGATCTGGCTTGTGTAGCTATACATCTTCCATAAAGCAGTTTACTACTTAATTTGCTGTGTGACTGTTGTAGGCAGAATTTTCTGTTTCTGTCCTTGAATGAATTCTAAGTAAAAGAAAGCTTCCTTGTTATTACAAATTGAGAGGGTAGTGGAAACAAGACTTGCACTGCTGCAACTGAAAGTCAGATAGAGGAACAGTGCATTAGTAGGGTTAATAAAATCTCAGCCTAATCAGATAATAGACACCGCAATATAAATTGCTTTCCTCTAGGATAAACTGTGAAAGCATGTTTTAAATATACCTCATATGGGATCAGGAGAGGGCAGGACTTATTATTGTGTCTGTATGCGATTAATCATAAAGGTATTGCTATATTATAATGTTACTATAATATGCATATACGGGTCAGATGTACTTTTTAAGTACCACTTTGCTCTTCTAAACAAATTCTAAAATTATAAATTATTTATATAAAGATGGGTCCTCGATGATCTTAGTTTTTTATTTTGGATTGTAAATGCACATTTACACACCCAAGAGATATACATTCATTCACTTAATTTATGTGTGACTACATTATTTTAGAATTGTCTTTGATATTATTACAGACACATTCAACTCAAAGTATTCATTTCAGTTTCTAATGAAAACCAGCGTTCTGACCTTAGTCTAGGAAGAATGATGGATAATAAACAGAAGCTGTTGGAAACAGCTGAATTTTACAATATATATTGTTGCGGTTATTAGATTTATTTTTATTTTTTCCTATAATTTTTGTCTATTTTTTTCTATATTTTCTGGAATAAATATGACAGTTGGTAAAAACCAAACACAGAAAAACCAAACACAGAAGATCTGGGATCATTTAAGTGAACTATCAGGTAGAAAATACAGTTTAATGTAGAAAAATGTTAAACAATTCATCTGGGAAGAAGGAATCAGTGTAAGGGATCTGTACTAAATATGTAGTCATCCAGCATACTGATGAGGAAAGAGATGAAATAGTTATAGAGAAATGACTGCCAACATGAATTCCTGTGCATTGTAGCATTAAGAATTTTGAACAATATATAGGGCAGAGAAAGCAGCATAGCTATCACTGAAGCTGGATTGAAATTTCATTCAAAACAGGATTTCAGTTTCCTGTATTTTTTCCTCAGTGGTAGGAAAATAAGAAAAAGAATTGCTCAAAGCAAATTTTCATATTAGTGAAATATTTCCTTTAATATTTGCATGGAAATGTCTGTTTCTTCAGAATCTACTCTCTCAAAAGGTACTGCTCTAGATAGAAAAAAAAAGCCAAACCAGAAATTCCAGCTATACAGATGCACACATCATTCACACATGCAGGAATATTGGTGCTGTCTTAGGCTTATGCTCCTATTAAACTGAAATGTAATGCAGAGAGTACAGCATTTAGTGATTAACAGCCTTACATCTTGACCAGAATGATCAAGAAATAATTTCTGGGTTTCCGTTCAATCAGCCTACTTTTCTGCCCAGCACCTTCTTTACTGAGATCACAGGTAACCAGGAAATCATGCTGGATTGCAGGGGGTGCCAGGTAAAGCCCTTGGACAGGTTGGAGTGATGTGTTAGTCCTGTTAGCTGTTTCCAGACGCATGCTTTTATTGATAGTGCTGCAGAATATCGTCAAATGCTGTGTCCAGGTATATTATATATTCATGTGCCCTGTTTCCTTAGATTCTCATAATGCAAAATGGTTTTTTCATGTTTCTATAACATCTGTACTTATACTTCCCCAATATTCTTGTTTAAAAGCTTTTTGTGCTGTCTCAAGGCTTTTTCCATTGGACTAGAAATCTGAAGTGTGCTGTCTTAGCCTGGGACAGCATGTGTGTGTCTGCCTGTTTTTGTACAGCCTGTGTGCAGCCCTGCTGGGAGCAAGGCAGGACCACAGTACTGCTGGGCACTTCTCCCCCAGGACAATGGCCCATTGTCATGCCAGTTCAAGGACTGCTCTACTGTCTGCCTACCCCATCGGAGCTCAGTGGCTGGTGAGATGGAGTGTGTCGGTGTCAGCTACTCCAGTTCACAGTGCGGTATTTTAGCATTATCCTAATTTACATGGGCAATTTAACTAGCCAGGGAGTGGGCATCCATGCCTTCCTGACAGCACTGCAAGAAAGATGTGATTCCCAAAAGAAAGGTGAGCTCGAGCAGGAGTATGTTATGCAGGAGCATGATGTCATGGGTGTTTTAATGCATCACTGCACAACAACGGGAGGTTACCTGGCAGCCGTGGTGGCAGGGCTGAATATATTCTGCCAAACAACGGACACAACAGCACTCTTTTGCCATTCAGAAGAATCACATTTCAGCAGAGTCAAATGATGTGATCCATACATGTATCAGAATCTCTATATCTATAATCTCTGTACTATTATACCTCTGCCATTTAGCCTTATCTTTGAAATGGCAGAAATTTACATCAAATGGATGCTACATGCCATCTATCACATCAGCATCCTTCACAGCCGTATTGGAGCAGGTGACCACGTAGCCTGGCTTTATTTTCAAATATATGCTTATTTATGCAAATATATGCATATGAACAATAGGGAGAAGAAAAATATTATCTGCTTAAAAAAAAGTCACTGCAGAGATCATAACTCAATACCCTTTGCCTGACTTTGTGTAGAGGCCAGAGACCAGCAGATGGCAATCTCCTCCTGTCGCAGGAAGAGCAGTGTTTTAATGCAGGGCCCTTGTACGCATCTTCCCCTCGCTTATTGCAGTTTACTTGAAGGGCAAAAAGACCTGGAAAACGTAGGCAGCCTTTGTTAGGCACAGAATGTCATAATATGGCAAAGCAAAAGTGAATTTTTACTTTATGCAAATCCTAGCTGCTGGTATCTGAGAAAGAAAAAGCAAGCGAACCTAATAGAATGAATTTGTATTAATCTTTTTCATTTTTAAATACAGGACATGGGCTATTTTACAGCATCATGCTATTCCTGCTGTGTGCTGCTAATCTTTTAATGCATCCTTTAGAAAAAAAGAAAATTGTTGATTTCCCTGTACCCTACGTTTCCCTTTTCCTCCCAGTGTTTAAAATGGGAAGAAATAACGTGATCTTCAGCTGACTTAAAAAGGAGTCAAGGAACAAAAGCATTTTTCTTCCTATAGTGACAAATTTGCCATGCTAGAGTAATGTGTCCGAGCAGCACTGTGAGAGTCTAGTTTAGCATTTGAATTAGAGAATGGACGGTATTACAGGTATTGCTGTGTAATTTTTATACACATTTTTTATTGCAGAAGAGAAGATTAATGCTGTTAATTTCAGTTACGTGCAGCTCTGAGCTGATAAGGGAATGGGATTTTTTTTTTTAAAGCAAATATTAGTAGCAGAAAAAGGAATATTCCTATTCTATGTTGGAAAGAATTTTGTCAGCAATCTCCCCATATTGCTTTAAATTAGTCTGCATTATTTCAACTATCATACTGCAAAAATAATGATAGAATGATGAAAAAGAAGACTAAATTAGTATTCTGGACATTCTGATAGTGGTAACAATATGAGAAAGTATGTCTGGGAATGTAGGATTTTCTGTAGTATCTTTAAATGTAATTCTTGATATGCTGTCTGTCTGGTACCCTCTACAGTACATTGCAGTGCTGATGTACCATATATGCTACATATTAGTACTTAGCTGAGTGGCATGGGCATCTCTGAATAGTGTTCATTAAAGAACAAAATTAAATGTAGCCTGTAGCAGTGCTTGTTCCTGTAGAACAAGATGGAGGGGGAAGTACAATGTTAACTATGCAAGAACTGGAAGAAAACCAGTGCTCTCACTGTGGAGCAGGAGGCCTGAAAGTATTGTGATCATACATGTCAAGATAGCTGAGGTAAGGGGAGGTGGTTTAAAGTGAGAATTATGGCCAAGGCTGACTCTTGCACTTTGTTTTACTTTATTGAACGATTTTCATCTGATTGTGTAGATACCGTATGATCTGTAAAAGGTTATGAGAAACATTGACTATAACCAGACACTCCACCATGTGTAGCTCACTCTAGCTTACAGGTCCCCCTGCCCTTTACAGGCAGCCAACTTTTCTTTATGTAAGAAAGAAATATGGGGAGGGATCCAAAATGCTCAGTGCAGAATTGTGTTTTGAGTAAATGGTAGAATGATGGACATGCCTTAACAGACCAAAAAAGCTGCCTTATATTAAGATGGGTGAAAAGAAAAGAAATAAGCTTGTTCAGAAGGGAGAAGGAATTGATTTATGAGGAAAAATTATAAAATCTTAAATTTTCTAAATGATAAGTGATACAAATGGTTGAGTACGTGCAAATATAGCTCTGAAAATATAGGCTCATTAACACAACAAATATTGCTGGAATTACTTTTCATGATTAAAAGGAACATCTCTTGCTATTACATTTTATAGGAAAACTGAAATTAAAATCTTCTTTTCTGCAAAAACCTTTATGTTGTAAACTGTCTTCCAAAGGCAATAATACACTTCCACTGCTTGAAACAGCTAAATGTTCATTGTACTATATAAGGTGGGAATGTATAAACATTTTCCATCTCCATCTTGTGTGCTTAAAGGACAAAAAAAATGAAAGTGCTACTTGCAATTTCTTCTCATCCAGAGTGGACTGAATGTTTGTTTACTACCATGGCAGAATAAGAGAATTATTTTCAGTACCTACAAAGTTTGTCAAGGCAGCTTCATTTGGTAACCCAGTAACACGTGTCTTCTGTGGAAGACAAGGATGCATCTTTTTAAAGGTGATTAAAGGTGCATGAATAAAGCAGCAGCTAGGCTTTATTTAAATGTTCTCAATCACTTTTTAGAAAGACCAGGGTTTTTTTTTACTTCCCTACTGTTTATAAGGGGAACCTGCACTCCTTTGAAGCCTACCCTAGAGTCTTAAAGTTATAGGTAGCACTTCACTATGTATCTGAATCTATATGTGTGCTTTTGAAGCATTTGACCGCTTCTTCAGAGACATTAATGTACTTTTATTTCATTCAAAATCAGTAAACAAGGCTACAATTCAAAATTCTCTTTTTCCTCAGCCTTTGGAGTGATTTTACACCATGCTATGTTCATGTAAATGACTACAGAAGGTGAAAGGTCTAAAAAGTAAAAAAAGTTGCCTTTTTTCCCCTCTACAACTGTGAATTCTTTTAAAGATGTGATTTGTGTTCTTTTTTTTCTCCTATGGTAAGCAGGGACTGAGAAATCTGAGGGTACCATACTGGCTTCAGGGTTGATGCTAGACTTAACTGCTACATGGGTTTTCATCAACCTTATTCCAAAATTTCTGGAATGTTGCTTAAAATGAAGCTTCTTTTTTCTGACAAAGAACGAGGGATGGCACCACATGTCTTTCTGGTACCCTAATTGCTTTTGGATGGCAGCACACAGCGATGAAAGTTTGCCCAGCAGGATTAAACTAGTCTAAAGATCATTTCATTCCATCGGTCCTGCCACACATATTGTGACATAAACATTACCAAAGGACTTTTGGTGTGATTTGCTTTCTAAAACATTAGGCCCAGAAAAAAGTGTTTCCAACTATATTGTCATTGACATTTCCAGGAGAATTCTCAGAACTCCAGTCCCTCTTGGTTTTTTATCAAACACACGATTTTATGGGACTGCCCTTCAGGTAGAGATATTCTGGTGCAGCAAAATAAACTAAACTTGCTAGGCGGCATTGTTTTACTGAAGAATTTTTTAAACTTAAATATCGACTGAAAAGAGAATGAAAGGATTTATATGAAGTATAGGAAATAAAATATTTACTGTGGAAATTCAACAGTGTTGGACTGTTGCACCTGAATTTTAATACTTATTTTTGCCTTTTGTTTTGGTAGTAGGAAATAATTTTGATTTTTGTTTTGTTTTGTTTTCTTGATTTTACTTCAATTCCTTTCCAGACCCTTAGCGCAGAGATCTAATGTAACCCATGGCGATGGTCCCAGTGAGAACCAAACTCTCAGAAACCATGATGTTATGTTCAAAATCTTTTTTCATGGGCAAAAAGAAAGTGCACCTGAGGTACACATATGCATAGATATATCAAAAGCCAAAAATATATTGCCAGATAACTGAAATTTTAGAATTGAGTAATAGTTAGTTCAGATGTAGCTATTAAAACAAAAACTGGGATAATAAGGTAGTTAAAATTGTTATACATGCACTTAGTTTCTATCCTGTTCCTGATGTCATACTCACCTTCTCATTGCTCCTCTGATCCTAATGTCAGTGTTTTCACTCTGGTGAGTAGGTTAACAATGAGTTGTCAGCACCTGGAATTCCTCACTGAGGGATTTGATGCTCATGATGATGGTTTCTTCTTCACTCAAGGATTCACTTGTATCTCTTTATATTTTAGCTAACATGCTTACATATCTTGCTTCTTTGTTGGTCTGCAGGTCCATATTAATCACAATTTACTATACTTGGTACTTTTAATGTATTTTAAATAGTATTTCTTTGTGTTCTTAGCTACCACTAAACAAAAATGAAATGAATTATCCACAGAGACTATACAATTAAAAATATTGCTGTTACTGCTAAAGCAAGTGTCTTGCCCCAGGTATAATTGACATAAGTTTTACTCTATATTTGAAATAAAATCAAATGTGATGATAATAATAATAATGAAGAGGGAGAGAGAGGAGTAAAATTCAAAAACAAGTAATGTACAATATAATTGCTCACCATCCACTGACCAGTGTTGAGCCTGTCCCAAAGCAGTGATCAGGACTTCCTGGTCAACTCTCCCCAGTTAATATAGTGGGCATAATCTGTGATATGGAATATCCCTTTAGCCACTTTGGGTCAGCTGTCCTGGCCATGCTCCCTCCCAGCTTCTTGTGCATCTTGTCAACTGACAGAGCTTGAGAAACTGAAAAGTCCTCGACTTTGGGTAACCATTACTTAGCAACTAAAACATCAGTGTGTTATCAACATTATCCTCATACTGAATCCAAGCCACAGGATTGTATCAGATGCTAAGAAAATTAGCTCTACCCCCACTGAAACCATGACACTGAGTAAAATAAAACCTGCAGGCAGGTCAGGAAAGTTTGGGCAGAGCAAGCCGGGGCAACTTCTGTCCTGAGGGAGTGCAAATTCCGTTCAAATCTTATGGCTTGCTGCTAGCAATAGTGTATTATAGAGCTATGTGGCTGTAGGAGGACAGGTGGCACTGAGCAGATTTCCTGTGCTGATATTCCCTAATGTTGAGGCTGTAATCTTTTGGATTTGATTAGTTTAAGCCAGCTTTCTGACAAACGACTGCACAGCTGATGACCTGATACACTCAGAACTTAAATAATACAGGAATAAATGTTGTGGCAGAAAGACAGTGATAAAAGATGTCTCCACAGAGAGTGTTCTCACTTAGTGTGAAAACTGGGTGGTATTTTCCTGTTCAGTGATGGGGAAGAGTCCTCCACAGCAGGTGTAGAAGTCATCTATGGTCATACAATCACAAGTGTAAATATAAAAATGAAAGCTGAAAGCTTCCACTTAGGGGAAATAAAATTCAGGTGCAGTGACCAGTAATTCTCTGCAATTTAACTTATACTGGGTATTTGCAGGTATTGGGACAAAGGAAGCACTTATTTTGATTTATGAACATTTTGATTTTTAATATGTGTGTCAAAGTCTGATCCTGATGATCGGCTTACTTGTTTTCAACTCAAGACCGGTGGAGAAAGATAACAAGGTAATATGTCAGTGTTGCACTTTGGTAAAAAAAATTGAAGTGGAAAATAAAGAACGGACACTCAGGGCTCTATAACCTAAGGTTTTGTTTATGCTTGAGCAGAGATGCCTTTATTTTGATACTTGCTCCTAGCATTGATGTTTTGTTACATAGGAAATGTACCTTCAGACCTTAATTTTTATTCTTCCACTGCTGACCACTACACTAAATGTTACACTACAGAAACACATTTCCTCTTATTTCTATCCATCACCATGATACAAGCAATCTTTACGTGTTTTTTGGCACAGTCTCAGTCAAGAGGGGTAAGGGGATGGTCAGTCTTTTTACAAAGGTGAACTATAACCTAGAGACAGCCTTCCCATGGAAACTGAGAAATGTGGCTGTAAGATATTTCCCCCAGGGCTCAAGGAAGACGTGGAGTAATTTTCTCCCCTTTCTAAACAAGCTCCCTAAAACTTTAATGATATAATTTACAGCTATATTTTAAACAAAATCCCAAATAAACTCATAATTTAGGTCTGGAGTTAGTGTTTTCTAAGAAAGCTCTTGGAACATGTATAAGATGAGACCTTTTAGAGGACTTAGATGAAGGAAACCTAGTTACTGATCTGTAAGTGAACTTACGTCTGCTGGTCAAATTATAGCAATTTTGTTCCCAGATAAAAACTCAAAATAACATGTTTTGCCAAAATTGAGCAGTTTTCAAAAGACTGAAGTCTCAAATGAGACGGAGTTAACATAGTAAAGTATTTTATCCCACTATGCAAAACACCTACTAATCTTAAAGAATGTTATCAACATGCAATACGAAATCAGACAGACATTACAAGCAGCCAGCCAAAAGTAAAATATCAGACTAGATACTTCCTAGCCACTTTTATTCCCTGATATGGATAGAGTTGCATGAAGAAAGGGAAAGAATTACAGTAAAAGAATCTGTTCTAGCAGAATAAGTACAGGCTGCAGTGTGTCCCACTGCATTGCAGGTTACCCAAAGGGAAGAACATGCAACTACTTCAGGCAAAAAATTGTCCACTAAGCTCTTTTGTTGAGAGGAGAGTGTGGTAGCTCTTGGTGCAGGCAGCTCAGGAAAGGGCAAATGCAGACTTAACACCAAGCTAAGAAGAAACCATGAATTGTAGAGAATGTTTTTTAGGAACCCTGAAAACAAGCCTTTAAAAAGCACCTTGAGAAACATGAGATTATCATTATCCTGCTGGAAATGAGAGAATGTGGAGATGTCTCTATTTCCTCTGCTTTGCATATGAAGTGCTCAACCAAAAGTAAAAAAATGACTGCCTTGTACTTCAGATGAGATTGTAAGACTAAGACAACAACATGACAAATGTGTGGATCAATTGAAGCTTGGGCAGTTGTATTTTACACTACAGCAGTACTTCTCAGCATGAAGGAAATATATTTGTGAGTTACATTGCACAACTACAATGAGTGTTGGAGTTCTTTTCCACAACTCTGAAATCCACTCCTCTCTCTTTCAGCAGACTGCTAAGTGTTGAGATCAGTTAGGCTGTGTTTCTGTGGCTGTTGTAAAGAGTCATATGTACTTAACAGCAACATTTTATTTCCTTGCTTAACTGCCACTATTACATCCATGAACTGAAAATAACACTCCAAGCACAGCTATTGTTTATATAGTCCCACTATACTGCTGTTTCCTCAAATCAAAAGTGTTGCATGTGTATGCATGCACTCATCCATTTGAATTTCAGTTTATTTTACCTGAAAACCATCCAGAGAGGCTCAGTTCTCTATGCAGGGAAAAACCCCCAAATTCTAAGTCGTGGATTTACAGTATTTATAGACATTAAGATGCAGATTTTCTATAGTGTCCAGTTACCTATTTCCATTAATCTCAGCAACACATATTTGCATTTTTGGCAGATAAAATACTTTTGTAAATCTGTCCCCTGATTTATAGCTTAAATATGTATTGTCACTTGCCACATATACAGTATTTCTATATTTTCTTCTTTCTATAACTGGACTCTCACATCACTGCCTTCCCTTTAGGTTCCAGGTACAGAAGCAGAGAAGTAAGAATTGTCGAAGTGTCTTTGGCAAAATGCCAGGTCAGTGAATCGCAGAGAAAGAAGTCCATTGGGTCACCTAGTCTGACCTTTTCATTCTGCAATGTTACTCATACAACATACTCACTAACCACTAAATCTAACCTTTTTTGGATGGTACTTGTAATTCCAAGTTGCTAAAGGTGGGACATGCAATTACTTTCAACCTGAATATAAGTAATGAGGGAGGATAGGGATTGTAAAAAGCACAGATATCCAGAATTTCACTATTAAGAACTCTTTTTTAAAAAAAACCACAACCCTCATTTAAAGTGTTTTCTCCTTAGGTATAATTGTCTCTTTGAATTTTCATCCTTAGTCTGATTTAGAGGCTTAAGACCAGAAAGGCATTATAATAAACTTTAGTCTGACCTCATGAGCAATACAGACTGTAGAATTTCATCTGGTGACTCCTTCAGTGAGGAGAATTATTCTTTACATCTATAGAAGTTAATTCCTTTCCTTCATTAATTTTGAAGAAAGTATTTATAGATTGAAATCTTGCCCTTCCCTACTTGAAGGCCTTTGCTTTTCAACATTACATAAAATTATGCGGTCTTGTGTCTTTCATACTGTTTTATTTTCCTATCTTTTTATTGTCTGTGAGAAGTATTCAGAAAGTGTTAGATTTGTCTATAAATAACAATAAATGAGACTATAATAAATAATGAGACTTCTTTTCTTACTTCAGGAAATGCACTTATCTTTCTCTGGTTGAAATACAAAAATAGATAAATAATAATGTAGTATAAAAGCTGATTCTTCGTAATTTAAAAAAGGACATGATAGAATTCAAAATGAGTGAGAAACTGATATAATTCCTCAGAAGTTAAGTGTCAATAATGTGAAATTTTAAATAATAATAAGTTATTCATATCCAGATAATCTCAAAGGGGCAATGAAAAGCCATGTACAATAATTGTTTGACCTCCTCTTTGGAAAAAACTCCAATAATCCAGCAACCATTAAGAAAAACC
This sequence comes from Acanthornis magna, assembly GCA_036785705.1. Classification (NCBI taxonomy): domain Eukaryota; kingdom Metazoa; phylum Chordata; class Aves; order Passeriformes; family Acanthizidae; genus Acanthornis; species Acanthornis magna. The sequence continues at coordinate 8,227,742 of JAWUZG010000034.1, forward strand.
AGAGGATGACAATTTTAATAATTCTCTCATGTAATCAAAGCCTTACATGTTTCAATTTTAATTCACCATACAGAATTATGGCATGCAAGGAGTTCTTTTCATGTTGAGTCATGTGTATTTCCTTTCCAAATACATATTTTAAATTTATGATAAATATTGTTCTTTACTCATATTGTTAACTGTACATTTTCTACCCTATAAGACTCAGTTTTCTTTATTTTGTGTTCTCTCTACTCACTCAATTTATCAAGATTCCAAGAGAAAGCAGAAACATGACATGAGACAAATCTTTACAGATAGCGCCTATAGATAGGCTATATTACAGTGTCTAGCACACTATGTATATGGATTTAAATAAAGTTTCTTGAAATGAGACTGCTATATTTTTTATAGTTGTTTCCAAGCCATAGCTCTTTCCAGAGAGTTAAAGTTATTCCAAAGGCAAATACATAGACACAGATAAAACCCCATACCTCTAAGATTTACACCTAATGACTGATCTTAATGAAAATTAAATAAATAATGACTAATCTTCATAAATTCAGGCAACATAATCTTTGTCTCAGTGCAGAACTTTCAAATTATCTTTATAATTGCTATAGTATTTTAAAAAATACAATAGTTCTAGTCTAAATTAGAAATTACAGTTGTTACAATAAATAATTATGGTAGTTTATAATTGTCTCTGCAGGAGATGGTGAAGTGTGGTATTTCTGTAAGAAAATGTGTTTGTTTTTATTTTGAGTGCAGACAAGAGCCCATAATGAGTCTTTGGAGATAGAACTAATATGTAACTTAGTGAAGAAATTATTAAAATCAGCTGGGTTTTTTCAAAAAAGTTGAATGCATAGATTTGTGAAGAAATAGTTTCCCAGGTTTAAATTTCAACTATCTGGATAACTGCTGCATTTGCTGTTTTCTAGCCAATGCTAGCACAAAACCAGTATCTAAATACCACCATGGAAGTGACCTAAAAATAACCACAAACCTTGATCCCCACGCTGGAAAGCCACCTGGAATGTGATTGAAGTCAAAAACACACAATGCTGAAACATTGACTATTTTGTGGAAATATATTATTTGAGTAGCTACTTGCTCACATGTCTGGTACAAACCCATAAAAACAAGATTGAACTATCCTTACTTCATCTTACCTTTCCTTCATGTATTTCCTTTCAACAATATACATTTTATTTCTATCACAAGTGTCCCATCCTTCAAACAACATAGCTCCTTTTAGTTTTCTTATTTTTGCCTCTGCACATATGTCTTTTCATGCTGCTAGTAATTGAAAAAGATTCGATTGGAAGAAGAGAGAATAGTCAAGCCATATTCAGCTGGGGATTAAGCATGCACTGTCAATCTAGAAAACTTGGAAGAGCGTAGCAAAGGTTGTGGTGTTTAATATATGGTTGTATTAATTTAATTCTGCTTTTTTAAGAACAGAACTGATCCTCACTGGAGAGTAATAGATTAAATAAAATATAGAATTAGATGTTGATAGTTCTGGAAAGTGATGTTACTTGTCTCTGCAATATATGCCAGCAGCAGAAGAACCACAACTAAGTCAGGGATGATAAGCAGCTGGTGATTTCCCAACCAATTCATGGCACTGGGAGCTCTGTAGGATCCCTGATGTCTCGGAGCACTGTTTTGAGGTTCTGCCACCAGATGGTGATAAAACACGAAGAAGAAAAGGGAAAAAGTTGACACAGTGGATCTGACTGAAGGAATGCAGCCATTCTGTCTTCCTCCAGACCCATTCTCATGTGTTTTGGGATATGTACTGCATTTTGAGGATGGCAGTATCCATCCATAGAGAACTCCACAGAGTTTAACTTTGCAACACCTGCCTCTTGCAGCCTATGAAATGTCATTGCAGACTCAGTTGAAGACCTATAGTAAGAATACTTGAAAAGATGAAAGGAGCAGTGGAGCTGGAAGGGGAACAGGGCAGTGGAAGGAATTTGGGGTTGAAAAAGCCCTGGGAATTTAAACTGTAGGGATTAGAAAAGTGTGAAATAGTTTAGGATAAGGAAATTAGGGAAAGTGGGGAGAAGCGAGTTGATTGAAGACTTGGACGCTTTGTACACAGAGGGCTGGAAAAGCTTTTGAAGTCTGTCTCTTGCTATTTGCAACATGCGTCACTTGCTTGGCAGATTATTTAGCACACTGTAAAATGTTTGCAGCGTTACCAAATTACAGTCCCACATTCCTTTATTTTCTTTATTTTTGCATTCATGTGCATTTTTAGTGAAAGCGTGTTAGAGCTGTTTGTGCCTTTCAGTGTCTGACAAGCATTTGCTAATTCTTTTGCTCATTTTGTAAATGTCCTCATATTTGCTAATCTGATATTTTTGTGCATATATAAATCACTTTGGAATATATGCCTACTAGCAATGTTTTCTAAGACATTTGAATCATATTTGGGATGTTGTTTATTACCTGTGATAAACATCCAGTTTGTGTAAACAAATGCAATTTTTCTATCAACAGAGCTAATAAATAGATCTAGAGTTTCAGCTAGCAGTCTTCGGAAATGCCCATAGGATTTAAAAAATAAAAAAAAGCCTTTGTGAATTCTACATTTTGGCTGACACCCAGGCTAACAGTTTCAAAGAAACAAAGAGAGGTTTAATATATTTGAGATTTATATTGTGGTAGATACAATTGCATAATTTGTTAGACATTTCTGCATAATGGTGCTATAATTCCTGTTGTTAAAATTTGCTGTTGAGTTTAGCCATCATTATAACCAAATTCTCTGGCAGACTATAACAGCAGGAAACAGTGGAACAATGTATTAGTCACAACAAATTAAATTCACAAATAGTTACCAAGATTCTGATACAATAAAGATAGAAAAGATACAGCACAATGAACAAGTTTCAGTTTCTGCTGATCTGAGGTTATTCCCTGCTGTGTTTGAGATCTAAGGTTTGAAGACATGTTTGAGTAAGCAGCGGCCAGGTAACCCTTTCTGTTCTGCTCACTTGTTATCTAGTTGCCAGCTAGACAGAAAACAAACATCTGGGGATTCTGAAATGGAAAATGGTATTCTGGTACTGAAAAGTAAAAGCCATACTAATACTGACTAATCTTCATGTTTGAGTTTAAAGAAGTACCTTCAGATGAAAGAGCTCATCTTCACTTAGAACCTCATTTGTCATTCATTATCAAAAGACATTCGAGTCCAACTCCAGTGTAAGAAAAATAATCGGATTTTCCAATCCAATCCAAGAAATGTGTGTTACAATCTGCACCTAAGGGTGAAAGTAATCCAGGTTCTTGTTGATAGATTGCTTGGGGTGGCTTAGAGTGAAAGAACACTGAATGATGGGTGTTTATAAATATATATATGTACATAAATGTATATATATTTATTTTATAAATATGTTTATTTATTTTCTAAATGTATATATGTTTATTTTAGAACAACTTGGTTGCAAAGGAGAGCAGGTATGCAGATGTTTGGGTTTTTATCTATTGTAATGTAGCAATATAAAAACATAAAGATAACACTTAAGGAAATAGATTAAGGAAAAGGAAAAAGTAAGAAGATGAGTAATCGCCACCCGTGTGTCCAGCAATGAGACTTGGTTGTTGCAATTTTGATGTTTGGTGGTCGAAGTGATGGTAGCAGACTTGTCAAAGTGATGGTCACAATCTTGATCTGTCCTGGTGGGGGAAGCCCACAAAACACCAAGTCCAGTGTGTTAATATTACACTCAGGCTTGGTGGGAATGCCTAGGTGCCTCCCCTGCGTTGGGGAGTTTCCCATTGAATGATGTAATGCTGTGGATTACAGGATACTTTGGGAGTCTTTAATAGATTATGACACCTTCTAAGACATTACAGCTGCCTTTATGCAAGTGAAGTTGGCCCAATTGTGGCCCATCAGAAGCAATGAATACCTTCAGGCTTACAGTGTGGATGTACTGAAGCTTCCCCGGGGATGAATTTTCACAGCTGAGTCACTGGTTTAAGGACTTTGGCACGATAAAAAGCTGTCCCACCTCACAGGATTTGCCTCATCAGCCTCTTCCCTTGTCTTGTTCAACACCCAGCTGCAGCCTCTGGTGATGGGTATGTTTGAATCATTAAGCATTAACATTCCAGTTTCTCACAATGTGCTACTGAAACCCTTTGCTGATCTTTGTCAATGGACAGAAGAAGTCAGTAGCAATTTTGGCCAGAGAGTCTCACAAGACAAAGTTTAATTTCCCTCGTTAGAACATGCCACGGTTCTCATAGTATTTTCCCTTAAGCCTGAATTTAAGTTTTCTTTTACAATTTAGTTCCAGCATTATTAATCTATTCTAAATAATATTTCTGCTTTCCTTGTTCTTCCAAGCAGCTATACAATAATTGACTGTTTCTCTTCACAGCTGTAGAGGGATCCCACTGATGCAAACATCCCCAGTGTATTATTAGTCCAATTTTATTTCAGCATCATTTCAAAGAATTTAATGGAATTATAAAATTCTAAGCCTGGAAAGCAGAATTAAACTTGTAATTGCATTTGCATCAGAAGCTAAATTTCCTTTAATCATTTTTACTTTCATCTAAAATTCTTGTAGAAAACTCTTTGCAGAGGTAGGTTACTTACTTTTCTCCAACATATTTCAGGCTGCAGCAGGTTCCATAAAAGAGTCAGCTGTTAAAGAAATCACAGCTGGAAAAAAGAGTGTTTTGCTTCCCGAGCTGCTGAGACACAGGCTTTGTGCACAGCTGTAGACATTCCTTGGGTATTTAAGACATGGTGGAACTTTGACCTTGACAGGCCAGACAAAAGACAGTGGATAAATTGGAGGCTTCTGATGGTTTTTGGAGAGCCTACAGGGTAGTCATGGACTTTCTTCTAACCTGCACATTGGTGACATGAAATGTGTCACACACTCTATGCCAGAGATGTCATTGGGAATTCAACATTTCGGATACTAAGCTAGAGTGTTAAAAAACAACGGGAATCTTGAGTTAATATAGCAATGTGTGTTGGTTCCAGCAGTTTCTTTCTCCATAAAAAATGGAAAGCTTTTTTTAAAAGAGAAGGGAGTCACTTAAACTTTACTGAATGTATTTAGTTCTCGTGATGACAGATATGCGTGTGAGAAGGTGTATGTTCAAGAAAAGATTTTGTTTTTCTGTAAAGTGGATGTGAGCCTAATTTTCACTGCATTTTTTCTTTTATATCTTAGGTATGGAAACATACCCTCTAATCATTGATGTGATTCCAGCAGGAAGAGTGAACAAATTTAATTTATATTGAAAAATCTCTGTATACAGATGGACAATGTGAAGAGAATGGTCCTTATCAGTTTCTGAAACTAGAAAGATTTTTCTTTGTTTCTTTTATATATCAACAAATTATGCTATCACAATGAAGGAATGGTTTGAGAGTTATTAGATTTTCAGAAAATTAAATATATGAATTAGATAGGAGTGATATATCTCACTGTCAAATAATGGCCTGTGATAGTGAATATGTACTGGATTTTCACAGCTCTAATTTTAAGTGATGTCTTGAAACAGTAATTGGAAATACTTTTCATGGAAGATAAAATCCTAGCTGAAACCCGATTTCTTTCTTTGCCTTGCCTTGCAATGTAATATTGAGACCCTGGGATTTTGAGATGTTTAAAAATATTATTGCATGGTAAATATATGTTTCCATCTAGTCAAAGAAATCAGGGAATGAAAATATTTTATTTACTGTACTGTATGTTAATGTATATAGCTATCTATACATACATAACACCCACATACGCTCGGCACTAAAAGAATAAAATTAAATATTTGCTATATTTTCTTTTATGTCATACTCCTCAAGTACTTTCTCAAGGGATCTTTGTAGAGATTCTTTCATGTCATACGACAGACTGAAAGACATTCAGGACAAATCTAGAATATGTGAATGCTCCTGTAACTCTCTCCAGTCATAATTATTAATACGTATTTTTCTGCCTATCTAAGTGAAAAAGCTTATGGGGCAAATGAGATTGGGACTTTTGGAGACAATTCTTCTGTTAGATTTTTTTCATGTGTAGTAGAGCACAGGTCACATACAGAATTTAGATGCAGAATGAAAAGTGCTTTGCTCATAGCCTTATTTTTTTAGATTTTATTTTTTACTAGAATTCTTCAGAATATTAGAACACTCTTCAGAATTTTGGTTTTATGCAATTTAATTTATAAAAAGCTTTGCTTTTTAAAGGGTGTGTTTTCTCCATGTAATGTATAATGAAGTATATAGTAACATTTTATAGTAATTCCCTTACTTTATATGTATATAAACTCAAGGAATTATCACTTTAGAGCTGAGGAGATATTTCAAGCAGCCAAAAATACAACATATGAGGAAACAAGTGCAAGATTATGATCCTTGAGCTGGCACATGAAATCATTTGATTGTGAAGAAGTCAGGCACACCTTTGCTTCTACCTGGAGCCATTTGGTTCAGCCATACAAATTTTGAGGGCCCCGTGTGCTAATACAGCAGCCTGTCCCTGATTCCTTTGATGTATGTGGGCATCTGTTTGGTTCTAGTTTTTCATTAGAAAATGATAGCTCTGGGATGTAGGTCTTTAGAATAGATAATGTAATGGATTAACTTGGCTGAAGAAGCAGGTGAAAGTCCAGCTGGTGTGAAGAGAGTGCCCTTGGTTTGAAGTTCGTTGTCTAGCTACTTGTGTGAGACAGTCATTTGTCAGCTTCTGGAGATCTACAGGAAACTGTTGAAGTTATACAGCGCCTTTCGAAAAGACTTCAGATTCTGAGGTCTGAAGTACTTAAAAAATCAAAAGTTTTTGAGGAAACAATGATTTTGGCAAAAGACTCTCAAATGTTTTAAAAGAATCAAGGATTCTCAAATCTAGTATAAAGGAAATTAGTCCTATAAATGTCCCCCTTTTCTTCCCTCACCCTTCCAAGATTTCTATTTGCCTTAAAATAAATGTTAAAAAATTACCTGGAATTCCACTTTATATCTCTCCTCAGAATTTGAGAGACCACTGACCATTGCTTTATTACACTATAAGTGAAATCCACTGTCATTGAGAGGAATCAGTTCTCATAAAATATGAAAAATAGTTTTCCAAGGCTGTGATTTTGCTGCAAATCGAAACAAAGAATTTCTGAAACCTTGTCTGTGATTTTTTTTTGCCTGGAATATCGGTTTCCAGGTAGTTTGGTTTTCAAGCTAGGTTAGGAGTACCTTTAGAATTTTCTGCCATATGTAATTGATGTGGCACTGAGGAATGAAAACGATGTGTATCCTCAGCTACGTCGGAAGACTTTGATCCTGTTAAAATTTTGCTTTTTCTAACACAGAGATTTACTAAGGGGGTAGTTCTTTAGATCTGGAGATATATGAGATTTAATGTATAGATTCTGACATTCAAAGATAAAAATGGCTCTTGCCAACAGGACCGCAAGATCTTGTTGCTATTCTTGAGCTTTCCTAGCACCTTACTACTAAGAGAGGTCTACCCAAATGAGATATAAGATATACAGCTCAATGATTTGCCCAAGAGAAAGGCAAACCTGCTGAGTACAATTGTTAGGAAATGGGTGTAATGTGGGCAGTCTTGTGCGTCTTATCTCCCTCCTTTTTACATCTCTAGATGTAAAAAGATTTCAAATTTTCTCCTTTGTTCTGATATCTGTCAGTCTGAGCTGTGGCTCTTGAATGTGGATATGAGAGTTTTCATTTTCATAAAGAATTTTACCAGGCTCCTCAGTCCATTAGTAATTCTGCCTGCGTGTCTCCTAGGCAATGCCTAGTATATGACACTTAAAAGGTGACAAGTGTAACATGAAGTCTCTATTAGTGTGATGAGATTAAAATTTAAACTTTTGGTGCACTTTTCACAAGAGTACCTTTCAAGACTGCTCTGTTGCAGCAGTTTTTTCTAGCATATAATAATTAGAGCAGGAGGAAGCAGTAGCATGAATTTGTAACATTGAGACTGCTCAACTTATAGAAAAACATCGCAGGTTTCATGCTATTCAGAGAATAATGTACACATATCCACTAAAGCACAAGTGAGTATCAAAATGTAGTTCTTTCCAGGCAAGAGCCCTTGCACCTCTCATAAAGAGTACTCCTGATTCCTGCTTGCTTTTTTCATTCAGGGTGACACATTTATTTAATCACATTAACTAATATGATAACTCTATAACTTCATTACATCAATAGTAGTCATACAGTATTATTATGGGTGTGTTATTATCTTTATTTAATGTACTGTCTCAACAAGAGAAATCATCTTTATTCCTCAAATGCCTGGGAGATAACTGTGGATAAACCTTCAAAATTTTGGATTAGAATGCATGAGCATTGTAAAATACTTTTTTTTTTTGCCAGACACAATCTACTAGACTTACTTTAGATGAGGCCCTCCTAATAAGATAAATGAAGAAAAGTTTGATTTGCGATGTCAAATAGAATTTAATAACAGATCCCTAACCTTGTCAAAATAAAGGCAATCTTGGACAAATATGAATTTTATTCCTGAAGACCTAAGGGCACAGAAGTTTTAAGTGCCTATAGAGTAGAGCAACAACAAACCTATTGTTTTTTAAGGTTTGCAGTTCTTTATTTGTGCGCCTAAAAAGTGAGTTTGATATAACACGCAACTAAATTGTTCTGTGGATTTAATTCTATGTGATCTCTAAAGTATTAATTGACCTGTAAGATCTATCTTGGTGAATGAGACTCATGCCCTTAATATACTGCAGACTGCAGCCTGATAAAGCCCACAGGCCCCAGTTTTTACAGCCTCTTCACACTTCTCTCAGAAACTGGCTTTGATATCTTTCAATAGGAAGAAGTATGGAATTGCCAAGTGACTGATCTAATATTGAGTCCTCTCCAGTTATTATAAATAAAAAACCCAAGCCAATAAAGGCAGCTATATCTCTCAAAAAATTTCTGGGTAAAAAGGTCTGTTCTCACTGAAAAATGTGATGGAAACCCTCAAAGTCACTCTTCATATTCTCTACTGTTTCTGTTCTACTCCTATCCATCCCTTGTTTCTTTTTCTAGCCATGTTTCTTTGTCTGTCATGTACTTTTGTGATTTCAGAAAAATTTCGAATATATGGGATAATTGCTTATTCACTTTATAAGGTATAACTTAAAAAAAATATTCTTTCTAACAATCTCAGTATTCAAGCATACTAGCTATTCTGTTTTTAGTATGAACCTTCTCAAATGATGGGTGATTTCTCTGTTTTTTAGCAGGGGAGTATTTCTCATTTATTATTTCTATGTGTACTTATTAATCAAGAAGATAACCTCAGTGGCTAAAACAAAACCAAAGGTTATGAAATATGAAGATTTTTAAAAATATTTGAAGGGTATTTTAAGACATGTACACATGTACAACCACTGAAAAATTTAAAAATGTCTCTTTTTATTTAACTCAACCATAAGAGATGTGCACAGTTTTTGGAACAAGCTATACAAATATTCCAAAACACAATCACCGTAAGTTGAATTTGGCAGAGTAGAACAGATGTGTCCACCTGTTAAGAGATTAGGCTATCAGATTTGGGTATGCAAGATGTGATTGAAGCCCATAGTGGGATCTATTTAGGAATGCATCCAGGTTAGCAGGAGGTAACTGAGATTCTGATTACTGTAGCATTCCACTTTTCCCCAAAGCGATCAATGACTTGAATTAGGCAAACAGAATAGTACACCCAGGACCTCTGAAGGGAGAACGAATATCCTACACTATGTGAAAACAGTGCAGAAATTATACCTGTTTTTCAATAATAGTGAAAGAGAAAGAACAGGAGGTTCTACAGGGGCTGCAGAACAGAGTGGACTCCAAAAATATTTATTTATCCATTCTGTTTAAATCTGATATCCTGAAAAGCAAGCAAAAATATTTATTCAACTACTATAGCAATGTAAGTAATTTTTGAGTCACTTCAATAAACTGTGAGAATAGTCATCTCAAAGCATACTCAATGCACAGAATATCACATTCATTTTAATATGAATTTTGTTCAGCCAGGACTGGAAATTAATTCTGCTTTCTTGTATTCCTTAATAAAGAACAGAGCATATGATAAAAGGGATACAGATCAAAGCCAGAATTTAGGCAGCAAAAGGCAAAGAGAATGAGACAGGTATAGTGGTGGGTTTGTATTTTCTTGAGGAAAAAATATTTTTGCAATTGCTGCTAAAAAAAAAATCTTTTTACCACTTCTGTTTTGCCAGCTCCTATCTTCTGAGTACTGCTGATTACTTTGTACATTTGGTACTGTCTTACTCTGTAGATCTATCTTTCTGCAGAAAAACTATACATTTTTTCAGCTTCTGGGATTTTAAAGGAAATTCTAATTTGATGATGAGATGTGAAGCAGAAAAGACATCAGTTAATTTTCAAATGCTGGCTTAGTCATATACAATTGAGAAACAATACAAGTGCCAATAAATTATTATTAATTCCATTGTTGTTTTTTTAAAAAAATTTCTTATTAAGATTGCTGTCTATGATTTGTGCTACTCATCTGCAAAAGTCCAAACTGAGATGAGAAATCTGAATGCTTACAGGTATCAAAATCTTAATTTTATACGTTATAAGTAAAGTACCTATAAATGCTGTGTGACTATAGCAGACCTGTCACTGAAGGATCAGAAATACAAGTGAATCTCTGTGTTCTTACAGTTACGGCAGTTGTTCCGTTCATATCTATTTTATTTTTTACTTTGGGACTAGAAAAGCACGTAAAGGGGTTGGACCAGGATGTGGAAGTACACAAAATAAAAAGAAGGTATGCTATAGAAATCCTCTGCGTTCATGTTTCTTCAACCAGAGCTAGAAAATACAAGGTGTTTGCTATACAGATCTTTTCAATGGGATCATTTGGTTAGTTTTCAATTTATTATTTAACATGAGATTATATTTTTGTACTTTATTATTTTTGATAACTGATGAAATGTTACAGTCTTTAACTTTTACAGTTCTGTCAGCATCAAAGTGGATCCATCAGTTGGAACTGGATGGCTTGAGCTTTATGGTAAATTGAGGTCAGGAAAAGAATTGATAGTTCTTGCATTAAAATTGTTGATTTTGGTTTGCCCCATTGTGACCACTTTTTTAGCATGTTTCATAGTATGCTCAGGTAAACCTTATACCTCCTAAGGAGGGATATGCATATATAAGCAATTATCAGTCCCATTTTCTGAAGCCTGTAATAATCAAGAGTAATCTGATAAAAAACCTTTTAATCTCAAACTTTTCTATAATTATTGCATAGTTCTTGAATCTTGAATCTTACTTTAAGTAGTAATCCTTTTTCTTGGAAAGGTAAAGTAAGGCAATATGTAAATAATATTGTGAGTATATTTCCTAACCTTCCTAAACATTTAAATTTATATTTAAAAATATCCTTTCATCATTGGATGCAATGGTTAAGTAGATTGCTACTTTGATTTGCATGACAATCTGAAATGGTGCAGAAATTTTCTAATTTGAAAACACTTTCCAGGTTAAAAGTTTTATTTCATATCAGAATTAATCTTTCTATTACCAACAGTAAATCTTTTATAGTAAATAACTTTAAGAATGTTATTAGGGTTTCATATTAGGTTTTTTCGGGAGAAAAAATTCAAACAACTTTTGCAAGTTCTTTGTTCTCTCCACAGAGAAAGTTTTCAGTTGTGATGACGCAGACCAAATGATTCTGTGCATTTTCGAGCTAGCTCAGGTAGGAGAAGCATGAAACTTAAAAATTCATTTTCATGTTAGTCAGAATGAAATTGAAGCCAAATCCAGCATAAAAATCAATGAATTAGAATTGATAATTTTTAGGCTCTCAGAACACAATGTAAATGAGTGGATAATATAAAGAACAAGAAAAAAACCAAAAATAATTTTTTCTCTGTCCATAGGTTTTTGACTATGGTCATTTCAATCAGAATATTTGAAAGGCTTTTGAGTCGGAACAATAAGCACACTTCAGGCCCATGGGCCCCAAATTATGCCTTTCTGCTGTTGACAAGGATGTAAACAGGCTGCTTTTAGTAATGTTTTATCTATTGTTGGAATGAATAAAGATGTGGTTGCAAACACAGCTGAAACATTGGATGGGTTTTAAATACTTTTGTTCCTGCTGAGCCATTACCAACACCTGCAGTTAAAATAATTATTTCAAATGTTTTTCTTTTTAAAAGAAGGAGTAGTTAGCAGTAGACCTGTCTTGTTATGGTAAATTAACATCTGCACTTAATACGATTCCCTTTGGTTGTAAATATCCTGAATTAAAGCTTGTTATCTCCTTTAGAAAGTATGTTTTATGATTTCACCTGTTTTGTACAGAGATAATTAAACATTTCACTGAAATACAGGTTGGATGACTATAATCCTATTTTAGCCATCACAGAAATTATGGAATATTTTTACGGCAAATATTGTGAGTATTTAATTAAATCCTATCCTGAAGTAAAGCAAGCTTAACTGGTGAAGATAGCAAAAATTGATTAGATGTTCTGAGATTGAAAACTGAATATAAGAATTTGATATCTTGTTATTATTTTTTAAAAAGAAAATATTTTCTTAGTCATAAAAACCGAACATTAAAACTCTTGAAATTCTAGGGCTAAAAAGAAAACCAGGAACAGGTGTAGAGTAAAGGGGAAAACTCTTCGCCTTATTTTTACCTAGGATTTGTGCTGTAATTAAAAATGGAGCCACTTGGTTTATATCATCATCAAAATAGCTTAAAAGGATGTATAGTTTTTCTACATGCAAATCCTCTAAAAATATTAGAAGTTGAAGAATTTATTTTAGAAAATTACAACTTCAAGTTATTTTTATATGTCTTGTCTTTGACCATATACAGTAACTTGACTGAATCAGAGCTTATCAAGCAAGGTCTCCGTTCGGTGGTGTTTTCTACCTGCCATCAGAATTCCGATCTATCAGAGTAAGCTCTCATAATAAATTGTTTATTTATATATCAGAATAAGCGTTATCAACTTAACATCTCGTGCAAAATTATTTGAAACCTTTGGTGACTCTTGGGGCTAGAGTGATTTACATCAGATGTGTGCTTAGAGCTGACGTGTGTTGTAAATTTTCTCCTAGGTTTTTTTACTAGTTTGTAGATTTCATCACACAAACCCGGCAGTATTAATACCTTAAGACAAGCATGGAATCATAGAACGGTTTGGGTTGGAAGGGGCCTTAAACATCATCTAGTCCCAGCTCCACTGCCACAGGCAGGGACACCTTTCACTAAACCAGGTTGTCCAAAGCCCCATCCAACCTGACTTTGAACATTGTGTTCCACTGTATCCAGCTGCTCATTTCCATTCCCCTAGTGTGGAATGTTATGTCTTTGATTGCATGGAAATTTGTTAGTCAGGGTGTGAACAACGTAACTGAGCTGACGTTAAAAAAATTTGGTATTTATTTATTGCAGATACTGTAGTGTTTGAGAGACTTCCACAGAGTAAAAAGCAAACACTTAAAAAATTTGTGGACTACTGGCAAAGAATGATATTTTCCTCTAAAGAGATGCCTATAACTTTTCGTTTTTGGAAGGCAGAAAATGCAAGAATTGCTTTAGTTAAATTAATATCTATGTGTTTTTCTCCTCTGTGAACTTGATTTAGAAAAATCTTCCAGCAGAGTATAGATAACATTAAAGAAATGAAATGGAGAAGCTCCTTTGAAACTATTGCTGTCAGCTGAATATTTTTATTTTTTTTTACGGTAGTATTTCTGGTAATAGAGGGTTTGGAGGGGATTTTTGGACAAGTTTCTTTTCAAAGCATGGAGCATTTCACTGATCTCCTTAGCACCATTCATTTTCTGACCACTGCATTCTGGACTGCTATCCTCTCTCATTTAATTCTGCTTCCTAGCCTTACATACATTTAACTAGATTGTTCAAGCTAGTCTTACCTTTGCAGGAGTTTTTACTTTTCTGAAAGATCAGATGAATACAGCACACTTGCTCCCAGCGAGTGCATGTGAGTGATGCTACACAAATCCCTTCCTCTGAGATTGAGGGCATCACCCCTATTATAAACCTGCTATTGTAGGGGACCAAGGTTAGCTTCTATCACCTGTGGCTGGGTCTCCCACATCACAGTGTGAATGCACTATTGTTGAGACTTTCAGCAGATCTCTGCTTTTCATGTTTAATTTTGCTCTTTTTTTTTCCCCTCTCAGTGAATTCTAATCTGCAGTCCTTTGAATGCTGTGTGCCCCAGAGCTGCCACTACGGGCACCTGAGCTTTTCCAGTGTCAGCTACAAGAAAGGTCAATATTTTCTTTTAAAGGAAAAAGCACAGGGATGATCATAATTAGGTAGACTGTATTTCAGAGTTAAAGAAAAACAATTCTTAAACCACAGCTCTTATTTAAGGGCTGAGGCTGGCATTATTTTGCTCAGTTCATTTAAAAACCAATTGGAGAGTAGTGAAGGAGGTTATTAAAAGGAAGTATTTAAAAGTTCAAGTCACTAGGACTTATGTCCCCTCTACTGTGAAACAGAGCATTTGTTTCTGATCTTAAGAACTATTTCAGCCAGTTGTCAGCCTGAGAGTATACTGATTTTTGAAGGGTATTTCTGATGGCTTACATCAAAATTGGCAGGCATCAAATACTTTCTTCAGCTTGTGTAATAGAGCTGTGCTCTCTTTAACTCACCTATGATTTAACTGATCTGTGAAAGAACTTTAACACCTATTGGCCTCTATAAACAATTACTACAAAAACCCCAAAACTCAAAGCAAAACAAAAAAAAGAACATATTATATTAAAATGCGTACTCTGTTACTCATGATTCTTTCTTGGAAAGACCTGGTTTATTAAAAACTTTAAAAAAAAAATTTAATTCACTTTAGAATAAAAGCACACACCAAATCACAGTACTTTTAAGAACCCACAGAATTTGTCATAAATAGTCAATATTTTTCAATATTTTTCAATATTTTTCATCAATTGAGTCTTTGTGGATTACTATGAGGTATGTCCTAGGTGTATCCAGATCAGTATAGTTTTGTTGACTTCATAATGAAAGAAAAAACCTCCACATTCCATATTTATCCTAACACAACTGAGCATAACTGAGACTGTTCTCGGTCTGGACCCCAAAATTTTAGAATAAGGGCAGAATGAGATGGAAACCAAATGAATAATCTCTGGGGATGATGTGCCTTCTTTACTGATATTTATTAAAAGGAAATAATCTTGTTTAATTTGAATTTACACTTGGTAGTGATCTTCCAGCCATGTCAGTTGAAGGATTTGAGAGAATAGGTTGCTTTCAAGACAGCTGAGGAAAAACAAGGATTCTGATAATTCTGAGTGATTTGAAAATGTTACCAATTTTTCTTAGAGATGACAAAATCTTTTTTTTAACCATGCTGACAAGGAAGTGATTGCTGTGAAAGGTTCACCTTGAACTTTTTGTGCTGTTACAATGACATATGTTTAACATCAAGTACAGAAACTTGTTTTCCTGGTTCATGAACACTACAAAATCTTTTCTAAAGCCCTGGAAAACAGACAGAGAGGTGATTTTACACGATCCAAATGCATCTTTATCCCCAGCAGACCCAACTTGTCTAATATTGCTTTAATGAGATATTATTAGTTGCTTCAGTACCATTTAATTAGAATGCTGGCATGATCCTGAAATCAAATAAAGGTATTTGAACACAGCAATAATATTTATCTTCTATTTAAAAAAAAAAAAAACAACCTTAAGTAATGACTTTGGATAAGGTGTTAGGATGCTTTTAATATTGTATATATAAAGTATCTTTTTATGATGAAGAGCTGCATGCATTTTTTTTCCTGAAGATATAGCTTTGTTAAGAGTACATATGTGTGTGTTTATGTATGACTGACAGCAGTTGAATCAGAGGCTAATTTAAAATCAGAGGATTTTAATCCAACCTTTTTAATAAGAATGTAGACTGTGTTTACTTGTGTATAATTCTCAATGTATTTTTAAAGTGTGATTCAAGATTAGGAATATATGTGATAAGACTTTACTGATATCTTAAAGACCAGGCAACTCTGCTGAGCATGCCCAAACTGGCTCAAAAAAAAGATGAGGGCGATTGTGCATTGTTCTGTCATTGATTACTAAAAGTAGACTAGTTGTTGCACTTGTTAGTCTAAATTTAGTCTCTGTCCTGACTAGCTAAAATTAATTATTTTTATAGCCGTGTATTGAAAAGGCTGCAGCTAAGTATTTTTGCTATCAGGAAATAAAGTATTTTTTCATTGTTTAGTACCTAGCCTGTCTAACAGAATGTATGCCATCCTAGTTTATAGTCCCAGCCTTCACTGCTACTTTATTAGTACAGTTTCTTCCAGACCCATATTCATTCCATCATTTGCCCTTAACAAGCCTGTTCCTGCAGAGACCTCTGCAAAAGGGCTCAGTATGGCAATACGTGGCTGCCATACTCAAGTTAGCATCTGCCTTGAACTTTCCAATACGCAGTCTTTTGGCTCATCATGCGCAGATTCATGTAAACTTTGTAAATGTCAAGAACAGCATGTAGGAAAAGTTTTGTACCCTGTTTTGAAATGCCTCTTTCTGGTTGCAAATATTGAAGTAAAGACAGGAAACACTATGAATTTTAATTTCCTTCTGGTTCTAGTTCTTTTCTGTTCAGACATATGGAGGAGGTTATTGAAATTCTGATTCTGCAAGTTTCTCTTGTCATCACTTGAAAAAATTTTTAGTAATGGAAAAGCTGTGTTAGTTGCAGGACATTCTACCCACATCTTTACTTAAGCAAGATTCAATTGATTGCATGCATATCCCAAATATTCTTGCAAACTCACTTCATAAATTTTTAGAGCAGTGAGATTATACTAATTCACAGGAGACAGTAAAGCATTTGCAGAATTTTTTTTCTGGCGTATTCTGAAGGTTTTGCACATTGTATATTGTGTCTGTACCAGAACAGAGGGTTTAACCTGTCTAAATTTAAGCTGAAAGTCAAAATCCCAGATCCCTTCCTTATCATCTACGGAGTAGAAAATCTGCTGTTTCCTCAGGGAAGCAGAAATAGATAAAACTCTCTTCTATCTTTTAGCCTCAAGACTGCAGGAAATATGTAGGGATGTTTGCAGGTGGAAGCTGACGTTGTGAGAAACAGGTGCTAGGGTTTTAAGAACCCAGCTGAAAATTAGATTTTCCATGGAGAAGCAAAATTAACCAAGGACTACTCATGTGTTTTGCCTTCTATTTAGCATTTGCCAACAAATAGGAGACCTCTGAACAACGTATATATCGCCCATGCAACTCATGGGCAATATTCCCCTAAACAGGGAATATGGTGGTTCCCCAGTAGTTTAGGAAGATTAAGTATTAGCCTTCAGTTATGAGAGCTCATAAGAAAGCTTGGACCACAGTGGAGACCTGGTTTTAACTGGAAAGATTTGCATTAATTGGGGTGTTATTGACATTCACATATACAGGATGCATGAAATAAATGATCTTACACTTTGTAACAAATTAAAATTTTGTTATAAATCCACTTCCTGCAGGAAAAATATTAAAAGGGCCCCTGTAGTCCAACAAAATAATTTATTTTATCCTTTTTCTTAGGAGGTGTGATGACTATGTACTAGCACCATGCTGTTCAGTTTCTTTCTGCTTAGTTTCTTAAACTTGTACGTACCAACTGGATCTTCAAATTTAATTAATGCCAGTGCACTCTTTAATACGTGTATTTAAATTCTTTGGCATCATTTTAATGAGATATTATTATCAGCTTCAGAATGGTTTAATTAAAATGTCGGTATGATCCTTAAATCAAATAAGGGGTTTTGAACACAAAAAATGTTTATTTTCTGTGCTGCTTTTTAATAACCCCAAATCATGGCTTTAGATAAATTGCTAGGATGCCTTTATTATATATATAAAATATCTTTTAATGAAGAATAGCTGTGTGTAATTTTTTTCTTAAGATAAGCTTTGCTATGAATACATATATGAGTATTATGTGTGTGTTTACGTATGGCAGAACCAACATCCCTTCTTATCAGAACGTTAACTCTTTAGTCAGTGAGCAGCACAGGCATCAGCATGCTTGTGGCTGTCAGATTTGTTTTGTCTGGTGTGTTTTCTCTTGGAGTTTACTTAGTTGTAACTTAGCTTTCTTGTAACAATAATTGTTTAATGACCAGGTGGCTGTTATCTGGTTTCAGTTCTATTTACCTTTGTATAACTGTATGGAATAAATATCATTAATAGTTTTGGTCCTAGCAAACAAGTGGTTGTGGTCTTTAAGACTGAATTATTTCTGCAGCATAATGATGATGCAGTCAGTGTAAAGACCTTACAGTTAGGGTTGACAGCAGAGACATTGTAGGTGTGAACATAGGCTGATAAACAGAGGCTCCGTGAATATCCACCAGCGGACAGTTACTAAAAGAAATACAAACGTAGAAGCCGAGAAAGTAATTTTTGGGTAACAGGGTGAATAATAATAGTCTAACATATACAGTGCACCATATAAAGGAAAATTGATTGTAACATGAAGTTATTGGCCAGCAAAAAAAAATCAAGTTCTAAAATGTGTTAAAACCCCTTAGAAGAGTGTGCCCAAGTGGACGCAAGAGTGAGGAGAAAGGGAAGACTGTCAATAGCAACATCCTGTGCCTCTGTCATTATCATCACACTCCTCCTGCTGAAGACCTCTGTGCTCTACCATACTTCCAAACACTTTCCCTCTTGACCAGATTTGCTGGCCTTAAGACCAAGGAGCAGTGGAGATAATACAAAAAAAAAAAAAAAAAAAAAAAAGAAAAAGGTATATAATGGGAGATTTTGCTGGATAATGGCTTTTAACTGTAGTACCATTAAGCAACTCCTTTCTTATTTCAAGTATCTTATCTCTGTAACTGGACTAATAGCAATAGTTGTTTGTTGCATTTTAGTTGTGCTTTAACAATTTTTAAAATCAGGCTAAAGGTAAATTCTTTGCTAGACATTTTATCTGTAACAGGTTCTTGAGTTTAATAAGAGTCAAGAAAGTTGAATTGTTTTGCATATAAATTAGAGAGACACAAAATGCTAATGCAAAATATTTTTACCATACCTTTGGTCCCAACAAAATAAATAATTAAATCTTTTTGCCAAGGAGGCATGATGACTGTATTCTGGCACCATCTTATTAAGTTCCTTTCTGCTTAGATTCCTCAACTTGTACTTATAAACTTGATTTTTAAAATTTAATTAATGCACCTTTTACAGGTGTATTGAAATTCTTTTTTATTTGGAGTAAGTGCTGTGGTGAGCAAATGTAGAGAAGTCTTGCTAAATTGTTTTTTCTTTAGGAGTTTTCTCTGTTATCCTGCCAACTTTTGCAACTAATAACAGATTATCTCTTCCTGTTGCAACAGCAGTCTCTTATTTATGTCTCTGCTTCTTCCAAAGAGCACTTAATAAAGCTAAAATAAAACCTGCATAAGTCAATCCTAAGGTCCCTAGCATGGATAAACAAACTGCAAAAATGTAGTTTGCTTATATCTGAGTAAATATGTGCAGACATAGAAAATGGGGAGGTTGGGGGTGTGGTTATCATGCTGTCAAGAGCTTAGATTTATTACATGTGATTATTTTGAAGGCAGGAAGTAGAAGTTATTAATGAGATGATGTGATCTGGAGTCCCCAGGTTTTATGAGCATTTGAGAGTATTGTGAAAAGAAGCCCTGTGAATATTGGGTATGGAGATCTCCTGTGTTTTATATTTCCAGGAATCTATTCCATGTTAAAATTTCTGTCTCATTGCTAAAGTCAACACATATATTCCCATTAATTGGTCCAGCACTAAACCTAGGTGCAAAAACCACATTTCTATAAAATTATGTAAGTGGTAGATAGAGATCTGCATTGGAAACGGAAAAGTATCTAGGAAAATTGATATATATTTTTAGTTTTTAATACATTAAGTAATTCAATTTTGATAAGGGTTTTATTTATTAATTGACACAAATGTTTGTAAAGATTGAAGAGTGAAACAAGGAAAAATGTTTCATTTGAAAATGAACTAGAAAAGTGTTTTTAAGTAAAGAATCAAAATTTCCATTTAGGAAATTTAGGAAAAAACCTGATTTTTCACTCATGACAAATGGAAAATCTTCTGCTGTTGGTTATGTTACTGGTGAGCCGTGTTTACAATTGAAATACTGTTGCTGACTTCTAGCTTTAGTTGATATGATCTTGTCTTTCTGAGATGAAACATTCATGTGTCTATATATGACACTTAAAAAATTTTTGTTTGATAAGAGAACAAACTGTCTTTTGCTATAAAGTTCATGAAGTTCTCACACATACTTTTCAATTTCCTCTGAATTTTCCCCTACTTTTCAATATTTTTTAAAAAAAGACAAGATAAAAGATTCCAAAATCTATCTCACCAACTTCATATAAGGGAGTAAAGTCTCATCTATTTGGCACTAACTAGTTTCTCATTCATTTACTGGTGACTTGTGTTAAGGCCTTGGTTGCAATTTTACAATTTAAGGTCAAACTTACTTATTCGCCACAGAATTCCAAATCCTGGAATTACTTCATCAAGATAAAGTCCATCCATTCCTATCTGTAAAGGTATAACTTCAGTACAATTTAAGGAGGCTTTTGACCTTGTCATGGCCTTTAGTGCAGAATTACATCTACCATAAATCTGAATAGTTTTCTATTTCAGCCTTCAATTTTCACATGCACTTCATTTACGAATAATTTTTTTGTGTGTTTTAAGGTATATTAATGAATGTCTTATTCTAGGATTATGTCAGTGCAATATCTGGCCATTAGGAAATATCAGGCGGGGAAATGTCTTTTGTGACCTTGTATAGCTCATTACTTATTGTTCTTCTATACTTTATAATGTTTTGCAGAATAGTTTTGGACTTGTCATACTCAAAATCTCATTTTGCTGCACATATGCCTGGACCAGCATAATTTTGTCATTTCACATTTTAGACCTCTTGTATATTGGTTCATTTTCTCTGACTCTCTGTATCCTGATCTTCCAAAAATGTGCTGCTAGGCTAAATTTTTTCACATTATGAGTCATTCCTTTAATATGCTTGCACTCTGCTGACTTTACATGGTGGCAGATTGGGCTAAACAAGTGTATAACTGAGGATGCATAGAGGAGAATTTTCTTAAGCATTCCAATATCTTCATTTTGTTCATCTTTTCTGCTCATGCTGGATTTAAAAAGAGAGGTCAATATCGCATGAACTTCAGAGCTTTCATTAATTTTACTTTTCTTGTACAGGAACAATGTAATAACACAGCAGAGCTGAGGGACTAAGATTATTGTCCTGAAACCATTGCCTTTGCAATTAATTTTCTTGAATTACTTAATTTTCAGTTCTGTTAAAATTTAAAAGATTGTGGCAGACCGAAGCATGATGACTGGCCTATCATTGCAATTTGCAAAGAACTCCCAAAAATGTATGCTTATAAAATAAATATCTACATAGTACAATATTATTGCATCACTACATTCAAATGACATGTTAGTTATTCATGGATACCTACCAGAGAAGTAGAAGAATGTTGTATAAAAACATCACAATGGAGGCTCTTTAAACTGTATAGAGGCAGTATCTTGCAGCTGTATTTTCAGTACATCAGTGTAGATAATATCCATGACTGAACGTTTTTTGTCTAGTGACCTGGGTATAAGTAATGAAGAACCATGACCAACATGTGCTCCAATTCGGGGTCCTACCCCCGAGGTGAGCTTGCTAAAATCTCTTACTGCAGTGTCTGAATCGTACTCTTCTGTCTTGTCTACTGAATGCTTAAGCAGTTACATTGAATAATTTTATGTGGAGAATATCTCAGTAAAATCCCCTTGGCAGAATCGTTTTCTCTAAATTAGAGAGAGAAGTAATTTTAATTCAGGTCTCAAACATAACTTATGTGATTTAGAGTGTATCTTAGACGAAGAAAAATGAGATAATGCTTTTCATCTCAGGATTTATGAACCTATTATTTATTTACACATAATGTTGAAACCAAGTAAACATTTTATACTGGAAATTGATAAAGAAGTTTCTAATCTACCTAAAACATTAATTAATTCCTTCTTGTCTGACTGTTTAATTTACAAAAAAAAAAATCAATTCTATGGACAGTAAGATTTCAAACTGTGTCTAACATGTTCATGCACAGTCCTCATCATCCATAGCTGCTTGTGTAAGGAGGACAGTAGTAATTGGCCACTTCATCATTCAGAAGGAAGGCTGATGAAGTTTACATAAGAGGCTATGAGTGTTGAGAGTGTTGGTTTGAACCCTGGTTGCTCAAAAAACCTCAAAGCAAAAACATTGTTGGCTGCAATATGCCTCACTGATTATATAGGTTTATTGTAAATTACTGGTTTTGAGGTTCATTCACTGATTAGGTGTTGATGGGATTAATAAATTTCACAGTTTATGATAAAATTATAAATCAAATTAGTTCCTTATATTTCTGTGCATTAGTAAGGTTGTAAAAGAGACACTTTTTAGTGTTTCAGTGTCTTTTAAGAATATAGTTAATGAGACCTTCATAATGAATGGAAGGCCTTCTCAAATTTTAAATATCAGTATTCTGCATTGTAAGAGTTACCTTCCACGTTTCCTTGCTTGTTCAGAACAGATAGGAAGACACCAGCTGTTGTGGGAAAACACATTGCTGAGCTCATGCAGCTTGAATCAAATCATGATCAAAGTGGTTTATTGATTCATCAATGACATGTAATTAACCAGCAACCAGTGAACTATATATCCAGGCTCTGGATCAGCAATACAGCAGACAAATAAAAATAGAAGGTACTTGCAAGCTATTAAAAAAGATGACAAAGTTCTAAGCAACCTTGAAAGCTAACACCAAAACGTTCTGGGCACCCCCTGCTTTGCTCCATCATGGGCAGAGTGAGCGACCAGCATGGCCATCCTATGGAGTGAGCGCCTTCTCCCTGGTTGCCTGGAGGGGTGAGTGCTCCTGGTCTCTGTTCCCCAGCAAAGCTCCCCTCCACAGGCACACCTGGGCCAGTGTCCCTACATGCTGTCTCTGTTCCATCACTTCCCTGGCTGCTGCCAGTGTTCCACTGGGAGGGTGCTCTGCCTGGCTCTGCAGGGTGACTTTGAGAGTGCTGCACCCTCCTCCAGTTCATGCTCTGAGGTCTTTTTCCACAGTTACAAATTTTTGTACTTCATGCTTCTTTTGAAACTACTTCTTTTTTGTTTCAAAAATCTTCTTGAAGTTGCCCAGTTATGTTTTAATCCAACTGACAGTTCTTTAGCTTGATCAATATTGAAGAAATGACATCTCAGACATTGTGGGCTGCTCCGTTTAAGTACTCTGCCCACACTCAGGTTTCTGCCCCAGCAGCTGGTCTTATCTGGGCTGTACAAATTAGGTTTTGGCTGTGCAAGTGCTTCCATGGTCGATTAATATGTAGAATTGAGACAAAACCCTCTTATGTGTAGGACAAGGAAAAACTGTCACCATTGGAGCAACATGGCAGAATCGGTTTATCTGTTTTAGTGGGCATTAACTGATAGACCATCAAGTATGAAAGCAGTGATGTGCAAATTAAAAAAGATTATTACCTGTAAAAAAAAAATGGTCGGGATCAAGAAATCTCCTAAAATAAAAACAGATCAAAACAAATGTGATTTGACAGAGTCACTTATCATCTACTTGAAGTGATTACAGTTTCTATTGATTATAATGAAAGAAAAATGGAAGATTTACTGTATTATTTGTACGGAAATTATCTTGAGCTTATGAAGTGGAAACAAAGCTTCATCACTGCATAAACAGGGAGTAGCCTCTCTAGTCTGTAATTTTTGTTTCTTTTCATGCCCAGTATTTAATGTTTTCTAGCAATTTTTCTAATAAAAATTTGTGGGTTTTTTTTAAAGCAATAAGGATTTTTGTGTGGAAGTTCTTTTATTTTTTAAGAAAATTTCTTGTTATAGATGTGCAAGACAATAAGGAAACATCAGTAGTAGAGTTTGTTAGTTTACAGATTTTAAGGAAAAAGCCTTTTTTTCATTCTTCATTATACATTACAGAACTAGGATTGGACTCCAATTTTTGAGAAAATATACTGACAATGGAAAAGTTTAATTTGTGGTTTTTTCAATGGGTGTATATTTTAATTAATAAATAGTGGAATTGCTTGGCAAGGATGAAATTTCTCATAAAATATTTGAGGTATACCCATGTTAGTGTTACCTGTTGGTCAAATAAGTGCCAAACCCAAGACCTTATTCTCCTTTATTCAATGAATTGGTTTTACATGAATTGAGGTGGTGATTTGATAACGACTTCAAAGTGTTGAAAAGCAAAGAAATTTGGGAGAAAGGGAAACATGTTTTCTAAATGTTACTTCATTTAAACTTGAAAAATTAGATATAAATATAATAATAGTTATTCAAAGAATTACACAATGTTAGAGTATGCTTCTCTTAAACCATAAATCTATTTTTTTTTTTTTTTGGTGGGGGGCAAGGACCTCTACTTTTTTATTTTTAAAGAGATAATTATTATTTCTTATTTTTAAAAGGTTGATTCAAATAAGAATCTGCATTCTGCTTGTGTAATTAAGTCAGAAAAACACAGCAAAGTGATTGAAATTTTGTTTCATCTTTAGGTGAACTATTTCATCATTCCAGAAAGGAAGAAGATTGCATTTGTTTTTCATTAACTTTATTAAATATATATTATCCAAATTTTATGATCAAAAATACTTTGCCTAGGATAGGAGGTTCATTTGAATCCCATTTGCTCTCATTACTTCCAATCTGTACTTTTGTGTCTGTATTTTAAACAACATCAATGGAATTACTTATTCCTAAATGTGGTGAGTTGGCTTTTGGTAAGGGGTGAACTCGCACCCAGACACTCGCTCATTTCCCCCATTTGAAGCTGACTGTGAGCGACACAGGGCAGACCCTGACATCCTCCCACAGAGACCACACCTGCAGCCTCCATGCTACCAAATGTTAAAAGTTATGAGCAAATTTTGTTCCTGATTTTGCACAATCACTTTGACGTAGTGGAGGAATAATCAAATACTGTGGTTGAACGTGTTGAGTAGTATGTTTATGATAAATCAATGCGAATGCACAAGAAAGATTACTGCCAGACATACTATGCCAAATTGCACACTATGAATTTTGCTTGTAGATTTTAGGTATTTTTATCCAGGGCAGTAGCTGGAAAGAATTTCACAGCAGCAGAAACTTTACACTAGGTTAATCTATTATTGTACCTTATTTTAAGAAAATAAATAAAATCCTACAGCATCCTTTATCTCTGAAATTCAGAAGTCAATAATTATCCTTTTTATCAGTGACACGGACAAGTAAATCTCAGTCTAGACTTTAATACCCTCTCAAAAAGGGTCCTGATTATGTTTTTACATGTCTATCCTCTTCCCTCTTTTGCACTTTTAAATCTGGGTACATTTGGCTATTCCTCTGTATTTGTGGTAATGAAATTTACATGGTGACTTTGTATTTCATCCATTTTAGAAGGCTGACACATTAGCAGAAAAGATATAGAGCATGTACATACTAAGTCATGTTTTCAGAACAGTGGAAGTGGAACATACATGAGGCTATAAATGAATCAGCTGCCCTGACTCCTAACTTTTGGAGAGAGATTCTTCAAAAGCAAAAATTGACTTTCAGGCAGGATGTGTTTCCAGTTTTCAAGGTATCTCAGAAGTGTTCCTTTTAAAATATTGCTTGAGATAACTAAAAGTCTGCAAAAAACTGCAGGAACAAAACTATCAAAGTGTCTTTCTCTCTCACTCATAAAAGTGAAATAAAGCCTGGACTGTACTACCTTCAACCAGTGGGAGAAACTGTATTTCAGGGAGTTAATGAAAGGCTCAGAAGAGGGGTAAGGTAAGTAAGGCCTGGGCATAGCTGTCTTCACATATTGGATAATTGCTTTGGTACTAACTGCAGTCTGACTTCTCCCACTCTCACGAGCCTTAGATCCCTGTCTGCCAGGGCACAGACTCCCTCACTTAAAATCTGTCCTGTGTCAGACTGACCAATGCTGTGGTTTTTTTTCCATAGGGGTGGAAATGGTGAGATGTGACAAGGTAAGTGGCCATTGTCAGCTCGCTGTGAAATCGCAGTGAAGGTCACACGTCTGCAGTCTTCTCTGTGATACAGTCGGTGTCAACACTTCTTCTCACCGCTGGTTTATCTCATTTAAAGCTGCAGTGCCTGGCCTCCCCGAGGACTTTCAGCAAGGTAGCTAATGCATGTATTACAGTATAATCTCACCTTTCTTTTTTTTGACAGCAGAGACAAAGCATGAGAAGTACCTATTTGAAAGAGTAGAAGACATTTGAACTTCTGTCCTTTCTGGGAGGTTTTACTAAAGTGGAGTATCATGCATTTTGTAGGCAATTGTAAGAATCCTATGGTAAACACTGTCAGGAAGTTACTTTTCAGCTAGTGGACAAACTCTTTCTTGCATTTTCTCTGTAATCAGAAAATATTCTATCTGTATAACTTGCTCTCTCTTTTACAAAAATATTTACAGGCGAGAGTCTTTTTTTCTTCAGAACAAATCTGTTCTTTCTACTTTATGTTCAGCTGAAGTCATAAACCATGAAGATGCATCACAGTTTCTAGCTGTGGAAAAAGTTACGGTTATCTTTCATTCAAACTTGGACAAGGGACAAAAATGTTACATTGTGAATTTGAGCAGCATTTTTCCAAAAGTTTTTTAGTGCCTCATGAAGCATAAATTGTACTTTTATATTACTCAAGGATGGATATGCCAATAAGCTAATATTTACCAGGTTAGAAAAAGATTCAAACCATGTGAATATTTGTTCATTCCTGTTGACTTAACAAAACTGACAGTCATGTCACATTTTATCATGCCATACATGACACAAAGTACAACATAGTAAAACCCAGTTCAAAGCGGCATGTCATGTAGAGCAAATAATGTAAAGAGACAATGTTTGGCTTTGAATGGGGGGTAAAAATCTCAGCTCTCTCCAGATTTTCTTCTGTCCTTGTAGGTAATTCCTTACTCAGGATATTCTGATTGTATGAGTCTAATTTTGTAATATCATACGGTGTAGTCCAAACTTATGAATCTGTTCTCAGAGTAGTAAGTGACACCTTTCACATTAGTATAGCTCAATACCAGAAAAATGTGCTTTGCTAGAGGCATATGTTCAAAGGTATAGTTGGATGCTGGGTGACTAGTTTACACTTATTCCCAGAGGTAATTATAGGTCTCATTGCACATTAGTACTTTGGTATATTCTTTTGGGTTTAAAAAAAAAAAAATTAGTTATGGTCCTAAATCAGAAATTTAAACTTTTTTAAGCCTCAAGTTCTATCCAGGAAAGAACATAAACATATACTTCAAGGAGGTGTTTACATTTAATTTGCTTTACTGTTGGTAGAGGCTCTGCTTAATCAGTCTGCTGAACAAATGACATCTTTATGAACTATTCTTGTACTAATACTATAATTGTGCAAGTGATGATTATGTTAGATAAATGACACAATATGATGTCTTAAAGTTGGATTCCTATCACTTCTGGCAAATTGAAGCCGCATAGATCCTTGGGATTAGCACAGTTCTGCAGAATTAAACAGAGTTTATGAGGATTACTTATTATCAGTGATGTGCCTTTCTCCCTTACTAATACTGCAGTATGCTCTGTGAAAGTAGGTACCTATTTAAAAAAGGGTACCTTTGCATTGCATTCAATCCCATAATTCTAGGGTAAAGGAATTTTTTAAAGAAGATAATAATGGTTGAGAAAACAGATCTTGCAAATCTTTATTTTTCAATAATTTCATGTAGTTTTTGGTATAAACATTCCAGGTATTATACTTTCAATTGACCTAAATAAAGAGTGAAATTTGGCAGTGGATAGCTAGTTTTAATCTTCAAATATTTGTTTAAAATGTAGACTTTCTGTTCAATTCTCTGGTGCTTTTATACTGGCTGTATGTCCTGGGAATGTTCCTCTCGTTTTTTCATATAGTGATGTGAAACAACCTCCGTAATTCCAAAAACTGCATGAGAGCTCTATCTGTATGTCAGTAGTGATATATTTTTTTCTCCAAAACAACTGCCCAGTCTTTTGTGAGTATTTGGAAACATCTTTGGTTGAAGGTAATTATTCCATATTTCTAGGTCATAGTTTCCTATAATGAAAAGGGAGTGGAGGAGGCCTTGAGATACTCTCCAGAAAAAATCACTTTCAAGCAACTTCTACCAAATGTTGAACATTTGTTCTATACGTAATTAGTAGGAGAGAAGGGGAAAAGGAAAGTGTCATTTTTCTCTGAGTGTGGATTACTTACAGACATTCTGTTTCCTAATACTGGGGTCTTGTGGTAGCTCTTTTTTTTCCATTACCCCACAGCTATTCATTAGCTGATGTGCCAATGTCTGTCACAGTTTCTCCTGTGGGACAATGGTGTCTTAATATTTTAGCAACAGCACAGAGATGTAATTATCTGTAAATAATTTAGCATGTGTTTCATCCATGTGGAAGCTAGCCAATCAGTCAAAGCAAAAAACTCCCAACATTTCCTATCAAAGTTTGAGTCTTCTACAATATGCTTTTTGTCATCTTTGGATTCTCAAAATCATTCATTAGGTATTTCCTTCCACAAATATTGGGAACATCAAAGCCATCTTACATAGCTGGGGACAAATTGAGACATAATGTGAATAATTATGTCTTGAGAAATTTGTGAATGTTGTACCCATATATAACATTACTGAATATTGTGCACCTCGTTAATATTTATTTCTTATATTCAGGAAGAACATACACAACTTTAATTAAAAATTTTTAAATATAAGATTATTAATTATGCTGGTTACATCTTTGCTTCTCTCTGATCAATCAAGCATTCCAAAATTAATTTTCATCATCTTATTCAGTTTCTTGTTATTTTTCTTCCTTAGCACTTTACCATGACAGTTTCTTAAAATGAGAATGAGAAGAAGAATTAAACCATTATTCACCACATGGACATTCAGAAGGAGAGGGATTCAGTTCAGCAGACATCAACCTCCAAGGGGTTCAAAGAGGCAGGTCAGACCTGTGCTAAACATTAGTGCTAGCTTATTCACATATTTGTTACGTCTACCATCTGTTCATGATTTACCTAGCTTCTGAAAGATACTGCCTAAAAATAAGTGAGTGAATGTGAATAATCCCAAGAAATAGAATAGCATTATTTCTGCTTGGGAAGACTGGAATGCATATAGTTCTTTTTTAGGACCAAGGCTAGAAAATCCTTTTGGATGGAGGCCTTGTGTTCTTATATGCAGGGTTTAGCATTCTCTGGAGTATATATACTTGTATTTAAATGACATTTGATTCATGTTTGACAAAGTGTGCCATAAGAAGTTTCCAATATGTATAATTTTTAGCTAGAAGCGGAGCTGACCAGCTATTTTGATGTTTGACTTAAGCCTGTGAAAGACTGTGTGCTGGAGTATGTGTGTGTATGGGACAATTTATGGATAATCTCACTTTGCATTGCAATCGCAAAGGTTTTGCTGGGATTCTGAAGTCAGAATAACGTGAAGAATAGTCTCTGCAATCCTCAGAGTGAAAATCTGCCTGCGTGTACATGTCTATAACAGAGACATTCATTAGCTGGGGCTAACATAAGCCATGAAAATCTATGCTTACGAGGGATATACTTGACACAGCATAAATTCCAGCTACTTTTTCCGGGAGATAATGATTAAAGAGATACCAGCTTGTTTAAAAGTATGAATCACACTCACTTCCAATGAGGTGGGAATAATAAGCATGAAAATATTTGTCCACAATTTCTATTATTTGATTGTGCTCTATCAAAACTGTAAAGTATTTGAAATGAAGGAGTGTTTTAGTAATAAGTGAGCACTGCTATTAGTTATTGAATGAGTTTCTTCTGTTTTGGTATTGTTGCTATGCAAAAAAAATTACGTTCTTTGAGCGACCAGATGGAAGATATATTGAACTGTTAAAATATATTAAGCATAACTCTTTTCTTAGTACAAAACATTGAAAGATAGAGGGCCAAACCCTGAGCTTTTTTAAACAGAATTTAATATTATAATGGAGCCTCACTAATTAGAACCCATCTGACTCTCAAGTGTCAGCTCCTAAAAAGCTACTGGAACAGCAGCAGCAAGGATTCATTGAGCTATGAATGTGGTACTGCAGACCACATTGGTGATTTGAAGTCATATTTTTTGTGCAGGATATGTTTTAGACATATTTGAATAATATTTGTGAATAATATATGAGATAATTTTTTCCCAGTGAATTATCAAATGCATTATTAATAAACACATATTATTCAATTGGCATTTTAGAAGCTCAAATAATTTTATGGAAATAGATTAATCTAGATTTTTTTCTCCTTTTTTCTGTGGTTTTTCTCCTTATCTGAGATGACTTCTACTAAATTTTGTTTTACTAGAGAAAGGATTCAATTCAATTTGTTTTTATTATGCTGTTAATATGCATTTCTAATATCCCCATGGGAAATCACTGTAGTGTCATTAGTGTGCTGTAAATTCACATTGGAGCTTAATTTACAGTAATGTGACTAAGGGAAAAACCTAGTAAACACATATAATTTTTCTCACATAAGTTTTAAACTTAAAGCATGCATATTCTTCCTTGTTCCTTTAGCTGCATCAAAATAGCTGGTTTTCATTAGACATAGGTTAATTGTCAAATTATGTAGGATTGGAATAGAAAGGTGGAATTAAGTGATTTTTTCTTTATTAATTTTTTATATAAACCCACAATAGTCTCCAATTAAAAAAAATAATATTTTCCTGAGGTATGCAGTGTTTAAATATATTCATCTTAATCTGGGTGTTTTATGGATATATAGATATATGAATTACCATGTAATTAATGTGGATTTAACGAGGAACTCTGACTATTTATAGTTTTATAATTCAGGCAGCATCTCCTCCTGTCTATTAAGACTATAAGGATTTGATTTTGGAGGACATATTTTCTTCATGTGTGAGTACATTGACAAGTGCAGTGGAGCCCTGATAACTGATATGTCTCGATAATCTTGTCTAATTGACATCTTGGACATTTTTGAGTTTTCACATTGCCAGCTGCATTGACAAAGCGTTGTTAAATGATAATATGCAAAACTTGTTTCCAGAGCTCAGATGAAATAAATAGTCTGTACTTTGGAGCACAGTTTGTGAGGAATAAAGTCTTACTGAACTGTAGAATAGTGGAACTCTGATGCTTTAAGTACTGAATAGGGAACAAATAACAGGTGGGGGCATGCCATCATACAACTATTTCTGTAATTGTATCATTCTTTTTGAAAATGTCTCAGAAGGAAAACAATCCCCACCAATCTATTCAGTAAATGGCAGAAATAATGATCCTAGTTCCAATCAACAGATGTCCAATGTCCTGAATTGTCCATCATTGCAATAATTCTGGCTCCTCTCTCTTCTCTATTACTCTTGCTGTGGGAGTAGGAACAGCCTAGAATAATGTGCATACTTTTTTTTTAGTGTTTTCATTGATGAATAAAGCTCTAGAATGAAATCAAGCTATTCAGTTATAAAAAAACAATGAGACAAAAATTATGTCACATATATCTTTCAAGCTGGCTTCAAACAGGAAACGTATTTGTGCTCTACACAGATTTCAGGAACATGCTGTATTATTCAACGTATTCTGAAAGTGTACTAGCACATTTGGTGAAATCACTGTTCTACCTATTTAAAAGTTAGAGTAGAGCAGTGAGGAATGAGCAGAGCTGCTGGTAGACAAAATATTTAGAAACTTTATAGCCTCAGTCATTGTCCTTAATTCATACTTACCTGTTCATAACTTCCTTGTGTCTGATACCCAATCCAGGGCCACTGAAGCCAATATAAAATTGTTATGGACATTAATAAGAGAAGGATTTCCTTTATATTGAAAAGATTATATTTAATACAAAAAAAAAGCATTCAGCAATAAAGTGAGTTTCAATTGGAAAAGTAAACAGTGTCAATGTATCTTTGAAAATTTCATTCTGAACAAACAGTAACTGCAAAAACCTTTTAAAAATAACTGTGAGAAATTACATTTATTGTGAATAAATGTAAATATATGATGAGAAACTGATGGAGATAGCAAGAGTAATAGAAATATAACATGAGACTTTTTCAGAATTAGGTATGTCTAAAAAGATGAAAGTTAAAAGGTCACTTTTTCTCTCTTTGGTTATTTTCTTTAATTTGTAAAGGTAGGAGTACAATTTCTGAATATTTTAAGTACAGTGATGTCAATAACGTGACAAAAAAGACAAACAAAAATCTCAATAAAATAATTGAAAATTAAAAAAAAGGTCTCTTGGAAATATGATCTAGGGGCAAAATAGTATAATTGAGGTGTCAGTCAAAGTAAACAACCTTATTAAACGTAGAATAGTGAAATTTCCTGGTGAGAAATATAGATAGAAAATACAGCAAAAGATCTATGTTACTTTTTCAGATCACTTTCGGAACTTAGAAAACTAAAAAGAAATGACACAAGAATGAAAAGGATCTGAATGTAAGGTAATAGAACAAGAAAAATAGGCCAATCAGATGGGATAAGTCACACGAAATAGTTTCAAGCAATAAAAAGTAATAAGAAAGACTGTATAAATAAATTGAAAGAACAAAATACCTTATGCATCAGAAAGAAAAGCAAATAGTGGGCAACACAGTGAAGACAGATTTATGGAGTTCTTTTTCGACATTATTTGTTAAAAAATCCATGGTGATTGATTCTTAAAATAGTACTTTTGAAGGTTGTAGGAAGTATAATAGAAGAATAGTGGGTGAAATGAAATGCAGGTAAGCCAAATGATTAGATGGTTTATGAGACACTACCTAGGGTGACTTTCTGTAATGAGACTTTGGGTCAGGTTAACTCTAAGTTGATCACAAGTGGGAAAATAAAGACTTGATCTTCTCATATCTGGTGCTATACCACAAGGTGAGAAACATTATATAGCAAATGAGTTGACAGAATTTCCACCAGCGGTAGTTTCTTTTAGTATTTTGGTTTATAATTCTTTTTAACGATAACGCATAGAAACCCTCCTTGGAACTGAAACAAATCTCTGAAAAGGACAACAGTATCTAAGTTTGAGGTTATGAACTGGGGAATAAAACTATTAGTCAGATTAATGCCCAGTATATGGAAAATCTGGTTTATGATCAGTGAAGAAATAGATCAAATCTAGACAAATGAAGGAAGAAGGCAAAATTCCCCTGTATCCTCTTCAATTTAATTTGAATCTCATTACTATGTTCTCCTACTATAAAATTCTCCCTTGTATCTGAACGACAGCTGTAACTAGTGTAGTAGCATATCTGTGTTACTTCACCCGCTCCCCAAAGAAAGGAGAAAGAAAAATATTTATGCTTTGGAATGTACTTATTGTAGCATTGCTATATGTATGTAATACTGGAGAAAAACTCTAATTGATTACAGTCATAAAATGGTACCTCAGAACAGTTGTGGAAAGGAATAATGATTGAAGAATATATTGGGAGCAGGATTTCTTGTGTACTCCTACACTGTACTTACAAACCAAAGGCACAGATTTATTATACTAATGCAGTAAAATATGTATGAATGCAGCTTCCTCTTTACTGAAGTCACACACAGATCTTGTGAAAAATTTCAGGAAGAAATTTACCTCATAGGGGGTTCATTTTGGGAATTGTATAAATACTAATTTTTAATTGGTGATAATTGTGCTTCTTCTTCAGAATAATCCTAATACATTGAGAAATTTCTAAGTGTGACAGATTAGGAATTTCATAGTATTTGTCATACATGAAATATTTTCTGGTTTAATCATGTTAAATTAAAATAATATGACATCCTGCCCAAATATCAATTAATTTCTTTGCTTATGCTGGACTCATTGTTGGGGTATCTGTATGCATAAACAAATCAATGCCTCTTTTAATTATTTCATACAGTTCCAGCTGACTCATGTTCTATTTAACATTAACACGTGTGTGTGTCAATATTTCCCAACTCTATTTTTACTCTTTTATTCTTTTGTTTGGTTTTATGTTTGGTAAATGTTTACTTTGTGAGATCTTACCTTTCACATTCAATGAGGTAGAAGTTTATGTTTTTCAGTGGTTAAATTTGATATTTAGGGAAAATGTATTCAAGGTAATTTTTTAGTAACAGCAAAAAATCTAATTAAATGTGGAATTGTTATAATTTCTCTATCCTACTGTAGTGCTTTGTGTAAAACTGCGTATGTACTTACACCTGCTTCTGGTGTATAATCAAAGTAAGTCTCAAGTTATATACAACTAAGACAAAATTAAAACTCAAATACTGGATACTTGCATACTACAAGAAAAAAGACCTCTCAGATTCCTGTTCTTCTATAGTTCAGTTGCCTTTAAACCTACAGGACTGTTCTAGTAACCATATATTATTTAAGAAATTATTTTAGAACATTTAGCTGACAAGCAGATGAAGTCTGTCAAAGATTACACTGAAAAGCACTGGAAGTCTGTGTAATCAAGGATCCAATAAAAGCTATTTTACCTGTATACCTAAACTGCACTGATTTTTGAAAATATATATATACAGAATAGAAAGCTTAAGGTAGCTCAGCCTCTCTGTGGAAATAATTTTTCTGTTCATTACAAGCTGTCTGAGTTTAAGTTGATTAGACCTCAGAGGAAGAGTAGAGATTTTTATGGTAATGTCTTTCCTGTGGTTGTTGAAACTACTGTAAGGAATCCAAAGAGTCTGAAAAAACCTCTTGTGAGGCAGATTAAACTGAGTATATAGAGGAGTTAATGAATTAGGGTGTTAAACTTGAGCTGTTTTCTGTTTTGTAGTTTTACTGGATTTTTTTTTTAAGATTCAACATATTAAATTCTCAGGGGGTCACCCTGTCAGCCTCAATTCTGTGGCCTGGATTTAGTTGAATCAATCCTAATTGAAATTCTGCACAGGTCTGGTATTCTGTGGAGATTGCAGATGAATGACAGTGCAGTGGCAGGAAAGATAAATATGCTGGCAAATGAGATCCAGGCTCTCCACAGAGGATGGAATAAATTACTTTACCAATACAGTGGAGGTAATATGCTGGAGAAAGAAAGTGAAATCGAAGCTAGTTTAATACGAGGGTTGTTAAAAAACATATAAAAAAGGAAACCAGCAATACAGTTAAGATTTACTTAAAATACAGATTTCTGATGTGAATGTATTTAGGCCACTTCCTTTCTATTGTGAATAATGATCAATGCATACACTTTAATTTCATTTATGCAGACAACAGCTTGCACAATTTAAATTCGTGCAGCATCCTGTGGGTAACTCGAGGCCCAGTGGTAACTGTGGTATAGCATATTGATTAGCAATTTGATAAATATATGAAATGGCACACTGAGTTCAAGGTGCTTCATGAAAAATGTATTTCAATGACCTTGGCTAATTAGCGTGAATAGCTTTGAGGCACTGCTGCCTGAATGAAAGACATTTTTAGAGTCCAGAGATTTAAAAGGCTCCATGACTGGATGAGCAAAATTTAAACCAAGGGAAAAGAGCAAACATTAATTTTCATAGAAATTAAGGTGAATTAGATGACCTGATAGAACTTCTTTCAATTTCTTGCGGGTTCTTTACTGTTCCTCTTAGCATACGCCTGTTACTTCTTTCAGTCTAATTGCTAAATTTCTTAAATAACCAGGATTTCAGTACTTCCCTCGGAAGATTATATTACAGTCTAATGGATCAGAAAGCATTTTCTAATATACATCTAAAAATGATCCTTTTCTCAATGTAAGCTCTTACTTCTTTAGGTAGTTATGGTCTGTTGTGCTACTTCAAATAATTCCTTTCCTTCCTCTGTGCCTGTATCCACCTACAATGTGTAGGTAATCGCTTAGCAAAATTATAATAATATACCTCTTTTATTCTCATCTCAGAAATCAGTTTCTTCCATTACCTAACAACAGTATTTGATTTATCTTCCCTGAGCTAATTTGTGCATAGCAGTGATGTTGTCACAGTGCTGAAATTAGAGTGAAGTTCTAATCCAGGCTGGAACAAAACCTTGCTGCCTGTAAATTCTGATATCCATAGGCAATTTTCACTGACCATTTTCAATCTGGTGTTTCATTCTGCAGCTGACTTTATTTTCCTGTTCACACTTGAAACCTCCTTTTGTCACTACTGTTTTCTTCCCAGTGAAATGGGTTTTAATTCTTAATTTCACTGGGAGAGCTAACTCATGCCTCTCTGAGTTCAGTCTTACTTTATTTTCAGTCTATGTTACAAAAAGGGTATTCAGAGGTAATTTGGCATAGATGCAAGTGAGCATGACTCAGTGAAATCATTGTAGGCTGCCATGCTGAAAAGAGAATTACACCTGATACAGCAAGTAGGAGGAAGTTGTCTGGAATGGGGGTAAGAATGGTAACTCTGACTGCAACCACTTTTAGTTATATTGATTAATACTAGTTATCCCATTTAGAATGACCTCATGACCTGAGCTAGTCTTGGGTTTTTACCTCTTGTGTAATATTCTATTTCTGCTCTGGGCCTTATGTGACAACTGGTTGAAATTATCAGCACAAACTGTACTTCAAATATTTTCACCAGAAATTATGAATTTTTAAGATTAATTAATACAATAACTCACTGGATGAGACAACTGTTGGGATAACTCATAGTATGAGGAATGAAAAGATTTTTCAATTATAACAAGGTTTTAAAATTAATTAATTTTTAATGGAAATATTCTATACAAAATAAATAGAAAAAAATTTTAAGTGAAATCCAGCAATATTGTAACAACTGCTTCTTACAGACTTTCTTTTTTAATCCAATTTTAATATGTATTTTCAAAGTATTGCTGTAGAATAAAATGACACTGGGTACAATGCTAAATAATTATTTTTCTTCTCATTTTAGCTTGTTAGCTGGACGTGACACCGTTGCTTTGACATCATTCTGTTCTGCTTTTTTTTTTCTTTTCTTACAGAAATGTCCATCCACTGACTTTCAGGAACTTCAATTTGCTACAATAATGTGCTAAAATTGCTGTGTTACTCCTCTGTTTCTTATTGATTCTTTGTCCATACTTAAATACATATTTTTTCCTGTTCCAAAACTACCATGTGAGATTTTGATTCTTTGAGGAGACTGTGCTTTACTGGGTAAGAAATAGAGATCATAGAGACAAAACATCCTTAGTTTACTGTTTTTCACTACAAGTGAAACTGTTGACTGAAACAACCACTAGGAAAATCATAGTACCTTATCTATGATAATTTATAGATGAGCTTTTTGTTGTATTCTGTAGTGGTCACATGCTTTATGTGTGAATACTGACAACCCTACTCTAAAATATGTGTGCAGATGGAATAAAAATTATATGGGCTTAGGCTACATTATAATGATATATTTGCATCTGTGCTTAATGGTTTTGGGTAAAAAAACCCCTAAAAACTGGAAAACCCTAAGCTATCTATACCTGCACAAAATAGTAACAAAATTTCTCTCAGCTTTTAGTGTAATTAAAATTACAAAGGTGAATTTGAAAACCTGCATTACTATGTCACCTTCACTGTGAAAAACACTCAAGAATGAAAGCTTTAGTAAAGTTCACTTGGTTGTTATATTTTAATTTTCTACAGCTGGCATGGTTCGATCTGGTCTTGATTTTCAAGCTCTTTTTCCTGTACTGCCTTATAGGCATTTATTTGTGATATCCAAGTGTACTAACTAACTTTGTGCATGTAATTTACAATCTGTTATTACTACCTCTTTCATAACACAGAAGCCTGAAGAAATATCTTTCCTATTAAAGAAATGGAACAACACAGAAGTAAGCTTTTCAATTAATTTGTTATCATTACATTTCTATCACTTTAGCACTATGAAAACATAGTTTGTTAAGTTTTCATATGCACTTGCATCAGTGATGTTGTTGTTAATTTTAAATTATGGGAAAGTTTCATATTTTATCTTCCATAATTTGCTCTGAAAAAACTTCAAAGTGTCTTCATGGGACACCTTATAAACTTATTTGCTATTAACAAAACAGATCCTTAAAATCAAATGTTAACACTTACAGTGGAATGTAAGAATATACTATCCTGCTAAGCATGTGTTTTAGATTAAATTTCTATTTAACTCATCATGGTCATCTGAGAAGTTGCCTTTCTTGCCACTCTGAAATTTTCTGCAATTAGAAGCGCTCCTAATTGCTTCTTATCTGTCTACTGGTAGAAGTAAATGTATTTGCAAATAGGTCATGATATTAATTATAAAAGTTCATTATTTAAAAAAAATTATGTGAACAGTAGAGAAATTAAAATAATAAGGGTATGAGTGTCAGAAAAGTGTCTAAAAAATTCTATTCTAATTTTCAACTAGATTTTCTATACAAAAGTTCAAGCTTTTTGTCATATAATGCTGTCTGAAATCAAGAAAACCTTCCTGATAAAAATAATATTGTATTTGAAAGTTGCTGTGATGTCATGGTAATTTTTTGCCTGTTCCACTCTTCTACCACTTCCTGCTTGGAGTAGCCTCTCCAAACTAATTTGTCTTTTGTATGATGCCCTATGATGTAACTTATCCATTGTTGGGAATCTGGATTATAGATCTTGACCCAAGAGTCAGCTAGATTTGATTAGCTATCTAAAATACAGTATAATAGCACTGTTAACATAACAGTGTTCTAGGCTGTGATTCAACTTTCAATGTCTTTCTTGAGAAATGGGTTTGCTTGTTTTGATTTCTATCGACTTTTAAATAGAAAGAAAGCAGTTATTGTGAGAAAAACAAGCCCAAACCAATGTTCCATCAAGAAACAAGTTCTGTAAAAAATTCCAGTGAGAAGACTTCAGCACACTGAAACTTTGTACATTGTAAGCTAAATATTTTTTGCATTATGAAGTTTGTTCACATAATAGTGCACTTCACTATTAATTGTATATCTGAACAATTCATTATCAAGACAGGGATCTAAGATATTAAACTATATTCTGAGCATTTACTACAATACTCATAGTATTGTTGTTTAGTAAAAATACTTTGTCAAATGGCTATTTATATTCAGCAGAAATTAAGTAGATAACACTGCAGATACAAACAGTGCAAATGTGTGGTTTTACAAAGGTAAATAGCTGAGAAAATTCTCTGGGCAACTTGTCCCAGTGTCTCAACACCCTCACTGTAAAATAATTCTTCCTTATATCCAACAGAAATTGACCTCCTTTTAGTTTAAAACAATTATGGACATTACTTTATACCAAAAGTAAATAAAAAGATTCTTTTTTATGTAAATTACTTTTGCCATTTAAAATGTTTACTAATTTATACTTCATCTTTAGTAGGAGCCGTATGCTTGCACACACACTCTAAAGTTTTTTAAGGAAGTATGAGAAAGAACGTACACAATGAAAAAATAAATTGTAAAAATAAATTATAAATAAAATAATTCTATTCCATAAATAATTTCCTGAAAATGGGAGATTTCATATTGCTTCTACTTTGTTTGAAAGTGATGACATAACAAGATTTGCAAATTTATTAGTAAAGGGTCTTTTTATTCATCTAACTATTGGTTCAAATGAAGTCAACAAAATAAGATCATCCATGTTTATACTCAGAAAAAAAGTCAGCATTTCTCAATAATAAGAGATCAAAGAGGAATGTTGCTATTTTGAGAAATATAGCAAAATAGCTGTTTCTGCTATTTAGAAAAACTGTAATTTGGTAAATGTCAAGACAGAGAACTCTTCAGAGTCAGAAGGCAGTAAATGAGCTTCAGATTGGAAGGTTCAACTTAATATCTACACCACCAGGTAGAGGTTGATGGTAGAGAACTACCATAAAAAATATTTACTGTTTTTACAAGCATTTTGTTCTAAAAGCAGTGTGCAAATGTTTCACAGTATACTTCAATTAGGCCAATCTTCACCAAAGGACTGACTGCTACATGTATGGAAGACACTTATGGAAATATCTGAGGGTTAGGTGCTACAATATGAAAATATATTAAGCAGCCACAAAGTTTGAATAGTTTTCAAAGTGGCGCTGCTGGCATTTGTAACGATGTCTTGCAGAAGATCTGCTCACTTTTACTGACAAGGCTGGCCGAATAAGCTGTCCCTCTCCTGGCATTTCTGCCATGTGGCAGTGATGTGACCGACCTGTTAGCAGGCAGCGCGCCATCCCAACAGATGGGCACGAATGCAACTAGCCAAGGAGATTTTCATTCTGTGTGCAGCAGATGCACACGCCTATTAAAAGTGTTGCTCCCTGCTGAGAGAATCAAAACAGCAGTTTGCCTTGAACCTCTTTTTCAGAGTTGGTAATGTATGGCACCACTAACCCAGCTCTGAACTTGATTGACATGGAGTATCATGAGATACCGTGAGGAGAGGGCAAGGAGTTCAAGGTGGTCTCCTATACTGTCATTATTTAATTCTTCAGGAATTTTAAATTTTTTTGATAGACATTATGCCAATAATTCTTGACACAGGAGAAACTACAGAGCTAAGAGCATGCCCTCTATGGCTGACTTTATCAAATATGCAAGCTGTACCCACAGAGGCTCTAAAAGTTGCACTTGCAGCACAGCGCTGAGAAAAATATTTCCCTTCTGGGCAAAAATTGATTGTGGTCATTACTTTAATGATCAAAGCCCACAGAGGGCAACAAAAGTAGGCTCTATCAATGTATAAGTAACAGAACATTTAATTCCCACTATTAACCATATTTTTAAACTAGAGTAATATACCAATAGAAAGGGTATAATAGAAAATACAGGCTGTTTTTCTCAAAATTATTATTTTTAACCAGAGGGACAATATACAAATGAGTGGCTTTCAGATAGTAGTTTTTTGGGCACATCTAAATTTGTGCTATCTGGAAAACAAAACAGTTAAAATACACTGTTTCAGATCATTTCAAATGCTTATATTTCAGCACACCCACCCTGTTTTGACTGTTTGCATTTAAAAGACTTTCATTAGTGTTATTATGAAGTTGTTTTGAAAGAATTTGCTGAAAAATGGGACGAAATAAGACCATGTCTAAATTGTGACGCTCTATACCAATAAACCTCTGATTTTAAGCTGGGGGAGATAGCAATACAGGGAGCAGGGTAGAGTGAAAATGTCTTGCCATTTAGATGCAGCCTTTACCACTGTCAGAATATATAATACATTTCTGCCCTCTGTTTAGAACTTGTGGAAAAAAGAAAGCATTTCAGTTCTTTCAAAATACTGTATTACCCAGCCTGGAAACAATCAATCTCTAGAAATTGCGCTTCTAGCAGGGTTTTAGTTTCAGGTCTTCAACTACTGCTGAATCAAAAATTTGTAACCTGGCTCAAGCCTAGTCCACATTTACGAATCAGCACATAAAACATACACTCTGCATCACTGGGAAGAGCTTTTTCCCTAGGATACTGCCCTCCTGTAAGCATGAAGAAGTTCTGTAAGAACATTGCTACCTGTGCCCCCCCCAATTTACCTGATTCCAACCATTCTATAAAAAGTAAGAATCTCAGTTTAATATAGTTTGTTACCACTTTGTTTAATCCACAAGGGTTATAGTTTTTAATGTTGATAATGGCTACTGTCTTCATGCAGGAAAGTAATGAGGATTTGGAACATAATGATAAACTCACCTTTTAATTTATAAGAGATTAAAGCATATATTTCTGGTAGTTTTTCCTCTTCCTACTGATTAAGTTCTGTTCTTAGATCTTGCCTAGATATGGTCTGACAGAAAACTTCCTATAGTGAAACCCCTCTATGCAGCCAAAAAACCCAATCTACATAGCATGAAAACAGAAATTGTCTTTCTGCTGCATCTGGTTTCTGATCCTTTCCAGAAGTGATAGACTCTTACTCTGCATAGAAACAGATGCATAGCTAATTTCAGCTAAAATCCATGTAATCTCTATTATTTCTTCCCATTTGGGTCTGGGCAGACAAAATAATCTAATGCTTTCCCACATGTCAATGATTTAAGAAGCTCTAAATATAAATTATTGTTCCAGATCCAGTTCTGTGCATGTATTATTCCCACACCATGTATTATCTTCCTTGTTTGATTGTTGAGGTGTTTGTTTTGTTTGTTTGTTTTTGTTTGATTTTTCCTAGTTAAATACTCTTATTGTAGAAATTTTTAAAAATTTTATTTTAGGGGATTATGGTATGCAAAGTTTTCAAATATATATAAATTATTTACATTGTTGTTGAAATTGTGGGGATCCAAGCTATGTCTTTTGTTGTGAAGAATAACCCATGCTCAGAAAAGTTTAATTACTAAATATTTGGGACATGCTAAGATTTGGATGAAGGAAATATTTTGTCAGTTTTACAGAGATGTAAATTAAATAAAAGGCTGGTTGTACTATAAGTCCAGAAGCTAAAAGAAGGGAGTCTTATGTTACTCCATTACACAGTTCTGAGATGTTCCTTTCATTTTCAGATTGTTTTGTTAAGAGAGTAATCTAGCAGGTTTTTTTTCTGTAAATGTGTGTATGCTTGTGTCTACATCTTACCTTTAATTTTAGCCTTATGAACAGTTTCAGACAAATACATCAAATATCTGAAAAGATGGTGATTTTCTATATGTTTTGGGAGAACAAGTGTCTAAATAGAAAAAGGTGGTTAACAATGTTCTTGTGAGGACATGTATGCAATGGGTAAATTAATCTATTATCTAGTATCAAAAATTCACACAGGAGCACCACTGAGACCCAAATCCCTTCAGAAAAGGGCTACATAAAGTGCCACTCTTCTCAGAATGATAGTTTAACATTTTATGGTTATTCCTCCTTGAGATCAGGTCTGCGTGCAGACTGTCAAGGTGTGAAGTCAATACATAAAAACTAAATTGCACTGAAGTCTGGAGGCACCCATGAAGAACAAGTTGCCTTACTTCAAAGTAGTTTAATCTTTTCACTTTCATATGTAGACAAGCCTTGTATCTACTGTCATTAGATAATTGTGGAAATATCTGTCACTGCCCTGAGCTGACATATCAAAGATATATTCAGAGAAGGTGCTGGGGGATGAGAAGATGTTTTAAATAATGATGGGAGAGAAGTGACTGAAGCTTTAAAGCAACCAAGAGAAGAGCTACTTGAAAGAAGCATTGAGTAATCCACACCTTAAAACTGAAAATCCAGTGGAAAGTGAGATAGAAACTTAACACAATTACTTTAAAGAGTAGCAATAGGAAGGATTTATGCATCTTCAAATTCTATAAAATTAATAGGTAACATGGTATTGTCATGCCAGGGTTAGAAGGC
Organism: Acanthornis magna; assembly: GCA_036785705.1. Classification (NCBI taxonomy): domain Eukaryota; kingdom Metazoa; phylum Chordata; class Aves; order Passeriformes; family Acanthizidae; genus Acanthornis; species Acanthornis magna. Next base: position 8,271,114 of record JAWUZG010000034.1, read on the forward strand.
TACTACTGCTTTCCAATAGTTGCATTTTGACAAATGAAAGACTTCAATCAAACTGTTCATTCCAGTGCATTTATATTTGGGGTTTGTAGTGTCAAGTACTACAAGTTTTTTTTTTTGCAGGATTCATAAACAGATGCCATTTTCGCTATTGCGCTAGCTGAACTTAAAAAATCTTTCATGGAAGTAAAAATAGCTAAATTATAATTTATATCCATTGGGAAACGTGTTGTCAGAACAATAGGTTTGTGATTAAATTTTATCACAGAAATTTTTGTCAGAAACTTTATTGTTTTCTTGAAATATTCTGACTTTTAGTTGGAAATTTTAAAATAACGTATTTTTGTTTTGCCTGTAGTTTTTAACAGAAAATTTTCAAGTGTGAATTCTTTTTTTCAAAAAGATTTGATATTTTCCCTTAGGAAAGGGAGATGGAAAAACACCCTGCAATCCAAACTCAAATTCCTTTCTAAACTGAAGTGTTATTAAAAGGAGTAAAATAGCAAACATTCACTAATCTTTCTTTTATTTTTTTTTAACTTTCTGAAGATACTTTGAAATTGTTTGATTGATTTGCACACTTTGAATGTCACAGTTTTCACTTCTATATCACCATGTTTTCTTGGGCTAAAACTGCAATGTAAGATGTGCACTTAGAACTAGTTTTAGCTATTAATAACCAAATGAAAAATATTGGTTCATAGCAATAACTGTCTGGTCCTCCAGACAGAAACATCATTAAAAGACTGCTTCTCAGATGCATCGGATACATGTAAATTATCTGACAGTTTGCCAAGCAAGAACACTTGCGGGAAAAATTATAAGTGAAGAAAATTATAAATTAAAGGCTATAATTGAGTTTTCAAACTGTTTTGAAATATATTTATTCTGGAAACTTTGTTTCATACATTTATTTTATTACTATTTATGATTCCAATAATGTTTCTGTGGAATTTCTGTCTCAGATATGACAGCAAAAACTTAATTGCTGAAGCTCATGGATTGGTCTTTTATTCTTGCCCCAACTGAGAATATTTCAGCAACATGCAGTTTGTGAAAAGAGGCCATACACCAAACAGACTGCTCCTTTTCCAACAGGGGAGATGGCAGTTCAGATAGCTATAGCCTTCCAAAAATCTCAGACACGAACTTTCAGTCGTATGCTTTTATATGAACAAAGGACAAGTTGGTAATATTGATAGTGATGCTGATGTTTTAGAGGGAACTCCAGGTCAAACCAAGGACTACATTCACAATAGCAGACTGGATCTTTCTCATGAATTGCATATATGAGATGGAATTGAACACTGCATGCAAACTTTGTTGAGCATGTCTGAACAACATCAGAGTTGTTCATTATGTAAATATTGGAATGAACCTTTTAAATTTTAATTTATAACATTAGGTTTTCTCTGTGAACAAAATAATTTCATAAAAATTTGCATTTTTTAATAAAATCTGTATTTTTTGGTTACTATAACTTCAAGTTCACAAATTTTAGTCAGGTCTTGATATAACTGTGGCATTTGTTATATCAAATACCCTCAAGAAAGTTGCAAACTATCAGGTGCAGTGTCTGATTTGCGAAGAGAATGTGGCTGAAGTAATGGTGCATTTGCATTTTCCAGCAGATTCACGGAAAATATATGATGTGCTTTCTGTTCCAAGGAATAATTTATTACAGATTACATGATAGAAAGCTTAGAAATCAAATAATTTATTGAGAATTCTATGTTGTCTATTTATTTCCAATCAGACGAAGAGGAATTTAATACTGGGGGGAAAAAAGAAGCCATTTGGCTAGCATTTTGGATGAAACATTTAAAATGTAATGCATCCCTAGAATACTATTCCAGAGATGCATTATAGTCCTATGATCACAGAGTGATTAAAAATCCATAACGGAGTATTTCCTTCCCAGGTATACACATAAAAAGACCTCTCATCCTTACAATTTGACTTCCATCCACTCAAACAATTTTGTTCATTAGACACTGACATGGAAGGTAATGCATCTAAAAGAAAGAACCGCATTTTCTGGTACAGGACAGTTCATTATCCTAAAAGCTCTTTCATTATATCCCTTATGTTGTGAAGGCAAGGGATATCCTGCTTATCGTGTAGCCTGAGAGTAATGTACATTCTCACAATAAATGGTGAAAATGCCTGTAGGTGTGTACAAATGCATGTGCACATGCATGTAGTGGTACCTCTGTTTGCCCTTTATTGAAGCAGTGAAGCACAACTAGTTGTGAGTGAACAAAATGAAAACAGAGGAAATATCATTGATGACCTTTTCCTCTATTATTTTGTACTTTTCTCTGGTGGTTCACTAAAGGAAGATAGAAATTTTGATATTCAGTTTTCAATTTGAGATTTATGTGAAATATGAGAGCTAGTTTCTAGACCCTGGAAGAAAGAGGCTGCTTGCTTACCCCAACAGTTAATGAGATTCTGAAGCAATATGCTTGAAATGTGGTATGTTTTAAGATCAGGAGAAGAGCTGGCATGCTCAAAAGCTGATTTGATTTTGTTTCTCCAGCTGACATAGTTAACCCAGTAGACGAAACTTCCTGCCTCTACAAACTTTGTCTAATTTCTTTCCGTTGACAATTATCACTAAAATGATACTGTTATTTAAGGTATTTAATCATATTATTACTTCATGACTTGAGAATGAAAGCAAGTACCAATATTATGCCTACGCTTGGCATAAGCATAATTTTTGTAATTTGTTCATAGATGAATTGATGATGTGGGTCCCTTCCAACAAAGAATATTCTGTGGTTCTGTGGCTTTTCTCTTCTTTACACTCTGTAGAATTGCAAACAAATATTGCCTGTTAGCACACATTAAATAAGGCACCTGTATCCTGAGCAAAAGCATCAAGTCTGTTGTGCATTTTTTCCTTATTCTTAAGAAAACATGAAAAAAACAACAGTATGAACAAACAAAAGTGATGTAGATGCACATTATTACCATGAAAAAGAGTGGCATGAGGACAAAAGGGTTACTTGCATTAGCTGGGATAGGTCCCTTAAGTAAATGGAGTTGTCTTCATTAGACTGTGCTGGTATCTGACTAAAGACTTCGGCAATTTCTCATCATTGTAGAAGAATTTCCTTTCCATTACCTTTTTTGACCTCCTACTCACTTTTTACCTTGGTTTAATATGCACAGCATGAAGTCTCTAAATCTACTGATATACTAACTTAATATTCTCTTTTCAAAGTAAGTTTCTTTCCTGACTTCCTCTAAGGAATAAACACTCCCAGGCAAGCAAAATTATACAGTTTGCCTATTTTTTCAGTTCTTGAAACACATATTGAATATACATGCAAGTCTAATCCAGGCCTGCATGTACTAGTAGCTGAAGATCTCTGAAGGAAGTATCTGCAATTTTGGGAGATGTTAAACTTCTTGTGAGACAAGGAAGATCACCTCAAATGTTTCATTTCATTGGTGGTAGTGTTTCAACTTTTCTGAGAGCCCTCTCAGCAGCAGCTCTCATGTTACAGACTGTTGCTGATTTGTCCTCCCAGCAGAGACGAGCTGATGAAGCACAGAAATCTGTTTACCTGAATAACATCCTTTTTTTCATTTTGTTCTTGGACAAGCCTAACACGAATCTCTTACAGGTCAGAGGGGACTGACTTCTGCTGAGGAAAAAAAAAGGAATTCTGCTAAATTGACGAAGACAAGCTAGTTGAGTCCATTTCCTGAACCATTTGTCTGTCTTCAGGTAACTCTGCTTCATGAATAGACCATGTCATACGCCTCGCTTAATCATATAGGTTAAGTCTGTAAAGTTAACTATGAACTGCTGGTTTCTGGTGAAAAGATTAGGTGGCCAAGGTTTGGGATGAGGGATTTAAAATAGACTATAATTAGACTAGATTAGGTATTTCAAATTTAGGTAGCCTATGGCTGGTTTTACATTCACTTCGTCCTTATTGTCCTCTTAATTTCCTAGTACACTGCACAGATATGTTAATTTACTACTCCTGAATGTAAGGTCACAGTGTCTCATTTTTGTTTGTAGTTGATTGCTTATCACCTATTCAAGACTGCCGTTTGTATTTACCATATGTATTTGATGATTGGTCCTCAGTAAGTTCCTACGAAAGAATACTGATCAGGTTTTCTTTTCACTCTAACAGCCACTCAGTAATTTCACAGGATAAAATGTAAGTGTATTCATGAAGTAAAGTGAGTCCCTCTCAGCTCATGTTGATTGTGCTCGTAGAGGTGCTCACCAGTCTGTTGAATACATTCTACATTTTTTTTTTTAAAACAGAATGCACACTGGAGACCATATGAAGATAAACTTAAGCATGTTATCTGTTTCTGAATCTCTTTCTCTCTTACAACACAGTACCCATGCTGATTCCAATGGGATATATGTAGCTAAATCCTCTGTACTATTTGGATTATTCAAGAGGTGATTTTGTGAAACATCCATTTGTGTTCAAGCCCAGTGCACCGCTCCTCCCTGACCATTATTGTCAGCAGGCAGTCAGTAAGATACTGAAACAGAGTCCAGATGCAGATCTCAGATGTAGTTGAAGAGGGTTTTTTATAAAATATTCTGTAAAAGTATTTGAGTTCTTATGTTCAGTACTTATGTGAGAAAATAAAACTGATGATCTAGAATTTTAAAATATACTGTATTTTTATAACTTAAAAAATGACAAGTGAGAGAAAATGCCAGATGGACTATTTGGCTTAAAGTTCTAACAAAAATGGAAATAGAAGATGACAATAATAAGGCAAATATAATTTAATAAGTGAAAGTTCCCAGAGCATCTTGGTTTAAAATTATTGAAATAGTTACATGACCGGCTTGCAAGCATTTCAAATCAGTAAGAATTAACAATTTCTGCTACAAAATGTGCAGAGTAATTCTCTCAAACTTTGTCCAATGAGGCCATGTCTGTGTATGTCATGCTTAACTTCTGCAGTTGGCAATTGTCTGCTTCACATAAAATAGTTACAAAATTTACTGGACTAGGGAGGCAGAATATGTAATTCTTCATGACTAGCATAATAGCCCAGTGATTAGGCTACTTACCTAGGAGCAAGCATGCTCTTAGGGGAGCAGGGGTGGGTGGTGGTGGAGTGAAGGTGTAAATTCTTCTTTGCTGAACGTGAAAATTATGACACTCGTAAAGCAGTAGAAGTTAATATTCTTGATACTTGAAAGATAATTTTTGGAAAAGGTAATTATCACACATAGTGCACAATCAGAGAAACTCATGGAGCTCATTTTTCCATGTACGAAATATTGTCAATAAAAATTCTCCTCAAAATTTCCGTGCAAAGCTAAGTAAATTTTTTGGGAAAATACATTGCAAACTTCCCAATCTCAAAATATGGTACATATGTATTTCACCTAAGACTCAAGTTTTGGGGAAAAAGATGCAGAAGACATAATATTCTAGGAATTCTACCTCTAACTGTCAGGAAACCTTTCTATATCTTCAATATGATTTTTCTTAATTTTCAATTTACATAATTGAGAGTGATAAAAATGAGTTGATTTGTGTGCAACATTGATCTTAGAACCAAATGAATGTCTTTTATGATAAAGACCATTTGAAAGATAAAGGTTGCTGGGTGAAATAGAAAGTAAAGTATGGCAATGTTGCTGGGTGAAATAGAAAGTAAAGTATGGCAATTCCTTCTTCTTAATATGTGTCTTCTATATTTTTAAATTAAGGTAGGCAACATATATAGGTTCCTTTTTAATTTAGGTAACATATATAGGTTCCTTTTTAATTGCTCCTAAAATGTCTAAATTTATGTTTCCATTAGACACTTGCAGTGTACATCAAATACATTCTTGACCATTTAATTACTATTTTTATACATCTCTAATCCATGATATGGATTTGTTTACTACAATGTGATTGTAGGATTGTCTTCTCTGCCAAGATGCTAAAATAAATATTTGACAATAATGTTATGATTGATGTTGCCAAGGTTTACTTCCAAGATCATGCTAGCAGCTTCCCACTGGAAATACCTGTTTAGTAAATAACAATAGAAAAGGATGGGGTAGGATGCTGCAAGTAGGGGACAGAGATTGATACGTAGGTGCCTGAAAGTAGAATGGAAACATTACTGAGTGATCTTCAGATGCTTAGCATTTTCAAACTTTCATGTTTATGTTTTTCACATGTGGAAAAATATCTGAAGTTAATTTTATTTTTTTCATCTGTGATGGCTAAACTTTCAGAATAAATGGCCTGGATGAGCAGTTCTCCAGTTAGTTAAAACTACTATGTATTTTACAAATTAAATTTACAAAGCTGCAAATTTCTTCCAGCTCAGTCTGTCACAGAATTTAATATTTTAAGGACAGATCTAATAGGCACTTAAATGTTAGATTACCCTAAGCCAAAATTTCAAAATGGATTCTTCTTTGCAGAGTTAAAAATTCTAAGTTTCCTACAGATATAGTGGTTCAGAAAGCAATATAGTCCCTGGTGATGTGGATGATCAGGGAAGAAGACATTTAATATGCAGGGCCTGACATGGTGTCTAGTAACTATGGATATAAGTGCGGAGAGCTGATTTCCATGTTCTCAGGCCTACTTATACATTTTACGTGAAAAATTTTTCAATTAAATATTGAAGTAAGTGGAAGAAAACAGAATTCACCTCTCCTGTTTCTGATCAGCTCTACAGAACTCTTTAAGCAGAAAGTAATAGCAGTTCTTGCTGGCTTGGGCGATTGCTGAGCTTTTCTACCGACTAAAGAACTTTGAACAACTTCAAATGGAAAGATAAAGACCACGATTCTACCCAAACCAGGACACCTTGATGGTTCTGGCATTCTTGTGGAAGAGGTGGGCTTACATGTTTCCAATAAAAACAAGAGAAAAGAAGGTATCTCTGCTACTAGGAAGGGGGAGTAGAGTGCCCTATATTCAGATTAAAAATGACTATGTTGAGAGAATGCCATGTATTGATCTTGCCTATTGGAGATTAGTTACATGAATTCACTCTGTTTTCTCTTAATAGAAGAAATCACAATTTCTTCTATTAATTCCCAGTGAAACTGCAGATAGTCAGTGCTTCCAGCATAAGAGAAACAATCCATAAAGCTTTCCTTAGAGCTCTTTTCTTCCCTAGGAGTGCTGGACTCATTCCTTCTTGCTCTCAATTTATATTCAGTCTCTTTCTTTAATAAACCCTAAGAGCTTACAATTTATTTAAAATGTCAACCTGATGCTTGTTTCCGCCAGAGGTTTCAAGTGTTTAAGTCAGAAATTATAGCACCTAGAGAGTTTATGAATTTGAGTTCAGCAGGGGTTTTGAGCCTGCATCACTGGATTTAGAGCCTGGAAGACTACATGGGACTTTTTTCACACCTATTTCCTGTTTTGGTACTGAAAATATTTCCCTGTGATAATATATATAAAAGATACCTAAAACTAATGGAGCAAAAATTCCCTATGCTTTCTTAATTTTAAATTATTAGGACAGACATTATTGTTATATGGGTGGAGATTAGCTCTTGGTCCTACTTTGTGACATTCAGCTTTCTATCTCTAAGTTTCTTTTTTCCATTATAATTTTTGACACTACCAGGTAGGTAAAATTTTATGCATAAATTTGGAGTTAATCTGTGTTCATTATTATGGTAGTGAATGAAAAGATTTATTGATCCCTGTATTAAAGAATAGCATGAAAAGAACATGACTGAAAGAATGCTGAAATGATTTTTTAATTAATTTTTTAATCCCAACTTTGCATTATATTTCTTCTGAAATTTAAAACACTTCTTGAATAAATTGCTATCACATCCTTCTCCCTTTGTTCTTTAGATTTCTGTGTGCTTTTACCTGGCAGATGTGCGTATATCCACTCATAAGTGAGGAACAGGAGAAATGAGTTGAAGGAGGTGGATTTAAAGCTGCAATCAATTAATCTGTTGCTAGGGAACTGTCAGCTGCCCACTCACAAAATAGCAGTCAGCTGGCTGGAGTAAGCAGCATATAAAATGGAATTGCAAAACACTACCCATCCCTCATTATTAATTAAAAAAATTATTTTACTGATTCTGATTTCATGAAGTAGAAAAGAAGGAAAGTTTGATAACAAGGGTCAAAATGTCATGTATATTTTATTCCTAGTTGAGATACTTAATTGACTGGTATCAGGAGTTTGGGTTTGTGTTTGGCTGTCTTTATCACTCTTAACCAATATGGAGTGGTGCAGTACGTGGAAATATGGAAGAGCACATTTGGCCACACCAGGTTAGCCTAATGTGGTCTGATTGGGGAATACTTTGAAAATCCTAGGCATTTAATAGAATACCAGTTAATTAAAGCTTGATGAATTTCAGAGTGAGCTGTGGTTGGTAGAGATAAGAGATGACCCTGCCTGATACATATGGAAGCAGAAGACTTCATTTCACTGCTTTAGAGCGTATTCAAGTATGTGAGTGATTTCAGACTTGAAACAGAATTCTCTGTCTAGAGTTCAGTGTGATTTTTGGCTCTGGCAAAGCATCTGTCATAGGTTGTTTCAGGCTTGTTTTGCTTGTTCTGGCAGAGAAGGGCTTGTTTTGAAATGACTTTCATAGTCTTTTACTTTGAATCTTTTAGAGAAATATTAGTGTAGAACAGAGTTTTGTTACTAATGATAGATTCCATTTTAATTTTTTAAACGTACTTTTTCTATAATCTTTGATGTTCATAGTTTTCAGTATTAAAGCTAAAGACTAAAGTGAAGAGCCATTACAAGTTTTCCTATAACTGTCTAGGTACCTGAGCAGTGTTCTTACATGACTTCTACTGGCAGAGGATGAAAACCTAGACCAAACTTTGAAATTTTCTTCTAGTTTTATCATTTTTATTCTTGCTTCCATTTCTAGATATGTTGCTGTATGGAAGAGGCAAAAAGGAGCAAAAGATAATGGAGGACTCGGCTTTGGTCATTCCATCATCCAACTACCTGTGGTGTCTTACATATCAGCTGTAGCATTGCTAGGAAGCCCAGGTATTTAAAACTGTGTGTCTGCAATGTTAATGCTTAATTCACATTTATAAATTAGAAAACATAAATATTGTCACACGTGTTTGGCAGGAGTTAACCAACTTAAATGTGAACCACCAGCCTGTGCGCTCTGTGTATGCCTTACACATGACATCTTTTGATTATTTTCTCTAAGTACATGTGACATAGAACACAAAATGGCTATATATGATTGTTTTCCAATGCATATAAATAAGAAAGCTTTCAGAAGGAAAAACAAAAAGAAATAATTCTGGGAAATAGCAGAACTGTCTATGCTTCCTAATGTTATAAACAGAAAGAGTTGTCTCTATTATAGGAATGAAAATTGCATAGCTTTCTTTATTTTTGTTTATTTACATGCTCTTTGTGGTGGTAGAACTGCAAGTTGTGGAAGTAGTTGAAAAATATCTTCTCTAAGTGATCATGGAGTTGAGACAAACATTTCAGCACCAGTAATGGCTCATCATGACCCCCCATAACTGTGTCTCCGTCTCTGTTCATATCTTACTCTGCTCTAGTCAAGTTAGCATTGCTGAATACAGGTTCCTAAGTGCAGTAACACAATGTGGCGTTGCTGCTGCAATGAAGATAAAAGAGAAGTGCACTGATCTTGTGGCCTCGGGTCTCTTCATTTGCTGGTGAGGCCTTTGAATGTGTTTTCTGGCTGGAGATGGGCACAAACCAGGGCAGGGAGTGTAGGAATGGTGCTGTGGCTGCTCACCTCTAGGACATTGCAATGTGGGGTTTCACTGAGCCAAAGCACTGAGGGAAGAAGGGAACAAATTTGCCACCATGCCAGGGCAGGCTGGACTCTGTATTTCAAAACTGCAGCTGCATTTCTGAAACACTTTATTTTACTTAAGACTTTGAATTTTAAGTATTCATCAGTTTGTGCTCTCTGTAACTGTCCTGCTTCTGCCTCAAGTCACTGGGAATCAGCTGAGGTGAAGTACAGTGACTGGGTACACCTGTTTCTACAGAATATAGTATTGCCTTTTTGGCTAGTAGAAATACGAAGCAGACACAGCAGTAAAGGGAAAAAGGTTTAATGGGATCCTAGGTGCACACTCATCAGAGGAAACACATGGAGAAGCACACACCGTACAATGCGTATACAACTTCTATGGACCTTACAGATTAGCATATCTACCTAAAATCCCCCAACAAGAAACTTAATAGGTGAAGTAATTGTCCACCTCTTCTAATTGCCCCCACCCTCCAAATGAGACTGCAGCCTAGTATACAAAATATGCTCCTGAGAGAGAGACTGCATCCAAGGTTGGAGCCACTAGTTCCGAGATACTGTGGATGTTTGGTCTTCCCACTTTGCAAAACTCCCAAACTAATCTGAATATCAGGAATTATGAACATGTGGGGCTGGGTGCAAGGAGTGTGTATAGAGGGTACAAGGGAAGGGAAAGGATATAAAAATGTATAAAAAGGGTATAAAAAGAAAAGACAAAAAAATCATCAGGCATCAATAGGAGAAGCAAGAATAAAGGTTTAGCCTGGAATGTATTGTTTATACAGTTCATGGACTTTCAACAGTTTCAGGATTGTAAATTTAATATATCAGCCTAACTCTGCAGAAAAGGTAAATTTTTGAAATTTCAGAGCTTCATATTAATTGAATATAGTAATATGCAGGTTGTTAAGTCAGGAAAGTATGCAATTTAACCTTTATAATTCATCTTAGAATAAGGGTTTCCGGAAAAATGACTTCTGTATGTGTTTTTTTGTGACATCTATCTGTTGTTTGCACCTCTTGTAGCTAGATTTTCATGAATGTCATAGGGGTATGCAAATGGCTAGAAATAATATTTCATTTATTTCTCATGTTCAGGTACTTTTTATCCCATGCTTCAACTCTATGAAATAAAAATTCATTGTAGGGAGAAAAAATCTCCATATTAATCACAAGCTAATCTGAGTTTTATTTTATATTCTGATGAAGTATTTTTAAAGAGAAATTTAGATGTTGGATCCACATAATCACTGGAGCATATGGCTTTTAAGGTGTGACTAAGAGGAAACACACAAATATGCAGTATATTTATTCTCTCAGTGTATACAGTATTGGAGTGAGATGAGAGATCCATTATGTTACATTATAGATTGTCTTGGAAGGACTTTAGTTACTAAATATTAGAATGCTTGCACGTGAATCTGCCTCCTGCTGCAGACTTATCATGTTCCTTGTGCTGGGTTTAGCAAAAGAGACTTGCATTATATTGCAAAGCAACATGAAGAAGATTTATTTCTTGATAAACTCAGTTTTCTTTTATCTGAAATATAAACATAGCCAAATACCTTAAGTTACTAAATTGAAGGGTGGTGTTGAAATTCTTGATTAAAATTATGCATTGCACAACTAGTGACCATATTGTCTCCTGTAGTTTCACTCCTGGAAGCTATGCAGTTTCAATGTAAAATGAGGTAAAGGGTCATTATTGTCCTTCTGGTTTTTCACCTCAATATTATCACAGAAAACACACAAACCACTTTAAGAGAAATGTTGCATTTCTTTAGTGAGGCATTCAACCCTCCTCCTACAACTCTTAACAACCTGATGAAATATGACTTGGATAAGTGGAAAATGAGGCCAGGTGAAAACTGGCTGAACTGCTGGGCTCTAGGGACTGACATCAGTGGCATCCAGGAATGTACCTCAGGGAGGAGTGGTTGATGCACCGGTTGATTGTTCTGCCATTCAGAGGGACTTTGATAGGCTGGAGAAATGGGCCAACAGGGACCTCATAAGGTTCAACAATGGGAAACACTGAAAGTCCTGGACCTGGGGAGAAATAACCCATGCAACAATATGGGGCAGTGGCTGACAGCTTGGAAAGCAGCTTTGCAGAAATGATCTGGCTGATGTAGAATGATGAGCTGACTATGAGCCAACAGTGCACCCTTGCAACAAAGAATGTCAGCAGCATCCTGGGCTGCATTAGATGAACATTGTTATCAACAGGTCAGGGGAGGTGATTCTGCCGCTCAGGGCTGGTGGGATCCCACATGAAGTACTGTGTTCAGCAATAGGCACAAATTGAAATGTAAGAAATTCTGTTTTAATCTAAGAAACAATATAATTCTGAAAGTAGTCAAAGACTGGAACAGGTTGATGAGAGTGATGGTGGAGTCTGCCAACATCTCTAGAAATAATTGAAAACTGACTGGCTATGTTCCTGAGTAGCCAGCTGTAATTGATCCTGTTTTTAGCAGGGAGCTAAGCCTAGGTGATCTCCAGAAGTCACTTCCAACCTCAGTGATTCTTTGGAAATGATTAAGACCATAATTTACTTACTGACCATATAAAGAATCTTTTATTTTGGTTTGATACCAAGAGAAAGATAAAATGCACCTTCTTTTCCTATTCAGTTGAACTGAATTTTCATTGTCTCTATTAAATGCAGTTAATGCTGGGAGGAATTATGAAAAGTTAGAGTTTTCTATAATTTTGGCTTTCTTTTCCAACATTACCCAGGTTAGAAGGTAAGTATACTCCCCAGATACCTGAATAGCTGCAAACACCAACTTCTTTGCTATAGGAAAATAACTTGTGCAGCAAAGAGGCTAATATTAATGTTGACAGGCGTCTGACACTGCAGAACCCTTATCTGCAGTGATGCTTGTGTAGTTGTTTTCCTACTTCTATCCTTTTTTTTTTCTAGGATTATTTTGCTAGGATAATGTCTAAAATCAGATTCTTCTTTACACATCAATATTCCTCAATGGAATAATTTACTTTTATTACTATCAAATAATAGAGTTTATTATTGACAGTTGGAGCAACCAGTTCGGTGAAATAGGAAATTCAAACATGCTCAGGAAGCAAGTGTATCCTAGTATTTTTAGAAAGACTGGAACTTATATAATTCCCCTAGCTACTACAAAATAACTTCTGAACAAAATAAATAAGAGTATTATTGAAAATCTGGGGGTCTGCGAACTTCAAGGCCTAGAGGGATTTCATGGTACCTAAATATGAATGCTGAATCACTTATGTATTTTTGAAAATCACTGATTTGAAAACTTACACAACATGATGGCAAGTAATTATCTATCACCTTCTACATCCAATATAATGTACTGCATTTATTACTTTATGCCATTACAGGGTAACTGATGCTTTCAGCTTTATCAGCAAACTCTCACTTGGCTGCAACAGGAAAATATCAAAGTATCAGCAGATGACTTTACAAAAAATATTATATTAAATCTACAGTTCTGACAGAGAAAGATAAATATTAGGTTGCATTTTTTTTTTTTTTAAGTATAGGAGTAAGCACTGAACAAGTTTGTTTGAAGAACACTATAACTGATGATGGCTTCTTTTTATAGATCTGAATGCTTTCCATCCTCACTGCTGTAAGGTTAATATTTGTGGTCAAGAAGTATAATAAGAGAGTTAATACTGAGCTGTGTACATGTTGAATGACCAGCAGCTGGGCTCACACTACTTGACCAGGCAGCTGATGCCGAAGAGTTGTGTGTAATATCAAAGAACTCTGACAGTCTTTTTCCATGTGAAAGCATTAATTTGATCATCTTCCTTCCTATTCCTAGAATTTTCATGAAAACTTGTGAACATAATTATTTTTGAGAATATATTCTGCCTTTGAATAGGTGAGATGGGATAAGAAATTAAGTAAGATGAAGTTCTGAGATGAAGATGGAAAGACAGACATTATGATCTCAAAATACTTTTTGCTTTTTGAAACCAGAGTAAATAAGCATTTTCTGAGAGTGTACCCATAGCTGTCTTCTGTGTAGCAATGTTGTTGACATTTTTAGTGTTGAGGTGTGTACAGGGTTAAAACTATGAAATAGTATTATTGGACTGAAGTTCTTGAACTACACAACATTAGATTCCATTTTCTCTAAAGTATTATGGCATATTTTCCATGACTAGCAAAAGCCTCATATGTCTAATGGAAGAAGCCAAACCCGAACCAGTTGCAATTTTTTTGGCCCTTATAATTGGAAGAGAATAGGAACTAAACTTCTGAGTGAAAGGGGAAATAATTTACAATATTCTTGACTCCTTAAGATTTCATGTGAGATATGGTTACTAAAAACTCCAGTTCTGAAAGTGGGCAGCTAACTAAATTTGTTTGTGTACTTAGTATTTGAGCAATTTATCTGGATTGCTGTGTATATAGGGGTTGGCTGATAAAATGGTAAAAAAAAAAAAAATCCCAGCACTCAAAACTTCAGAAAAGTCACCTTGAATGGGGAACAACAAACTACCAGCTTAAAGTTAATGTGTTGTTTACTAGTACCTGTCATTTTAAGACCTAAATCATTAAAATAAAAAAAAAAAAAGGCAAGAAAAGGTAAGCAAAAAAGGTAGATGCATTTTCTTCTCTCGTTAAAAATGTGTTGCTGAACAGGCATATGATAATTGAAAACATTTTCTGTGTTCATTGTTAGAATAAGGTGACAAAAACTTTGAACAAGGTCAGGTACATTATTTGTGTATAACCATGCCTCCAGGGTGTCCCAAATAATTTTTTGGGTCTTTAATGTCTGTATAGTGTATAATGAAATTATGGTCCATGAAGCACCCACATAGGCATGTAAGAAACCAAAATAAATAGAACATTTTTGAATATGAAGAAATAAAAAAAAGTCCTCCAAAAACTGTTTCTAATCCTTAAATGAACGCTGAGATGAAAATCTGAGGCACACAGCTTAGCAATGTCAGGGGTGGTGACAGAACTCTTATTGAGCATTGTTCAAATGATGCTTTTTTCTTTGGCTGTAGTCAGTCTATCTTCAGAATCTGAAAAAGTTTTGTTTAGAAATCACCTCCATCTACATCTGCGTTTGTAAACTACTGTTCTCAAAAATATTATTTAACAAAAGGTGCATTTTTAGTGGCAGCTGCCAAAATTAGTTTTGATAATACATTTGCATTAAATGCTATTTAATGGGACTTCAGTTGTGAATTTTGCTGACTGACTTTGTGTAAATATACTGTAGAATTTGAACTTGTCTTTAAATGTAGAAAAATAAATGAACAGTTCATCTTACCTATTTTTTAAGGAAAAGTGGCAAGGTTCAGGGTTTTCTTAAGGAAAAGTGACAAGGTTGACTGGTAGTATATCCAATAGATTAAATAAACATCTAACAAATTTGAGATCAAGCAAAAGAATCAAATAGCAGATATTATTATTTTTTTTACTTTGAATCTATCAGTAACTGTAAGTTCTTCTGTGAAACTACAGAAGAAGTTTCACAGAAAGAGAGAAGAATGTAGAGAAGAATGAGGGAAAAATGCATGTATCTTATCACAATCAAAAATGAGTTTAAATATAGAAAAGCAGTAAAGCTTAGTGAATATGTTAAGGTCATATTAGTATTCCATGATATTTGGCCTTGCTATACATGGCATGATTACACACTGAAGAAACGAAATCTTAAAGTTATTCAATGAAAACAATATTCCTTTGTATGTTTTCTTTCTCTTTAATGTTTCTTGTGAAGAGCAACAAAAAGTAAGGCAGGATAAATTAGTATAATTGTAATGTATTTGCATATTGCATCATCATTATATTGCCCTGGCAGTACTACGAATTTTATTGTGCTGGCCCATTTATTATTGCTGATGCATACAGCTTGTACCTTTATGAGTTCATCAGTATGAATAAACTCGTCTGTGTATTCCACGACAAATGTGTTTGTATGCTTCACGCTTGGTAAGAGAAGTGTCAGACCTGACAAACTTTGACACATCTGATTATTATCTTGAGCTTTCAGATCATCTAGACTACGGCTTGTTACCACCTCTGCTGCTGAGGGCACCAAGCATGACCAACCCCTCCGGACCTGATCCTCTCTCGCATTTGTGGTTTAGGGATGGTATTCCCCAGTTCAGCGCTACCACAAACACTCTCCCACACTGCATGTTGCTCTCTGTCTCTCCCCTTTCCCCTCCCCCTTCCTGCTGTGGTGGAATGGAGTTGAGAATTGGAGGCAAAAACCGTGAAGAACACAAGTTGAGATAAGAACAATCGGCTGAAAACAGTAACGAGATAAGAAAACAAACAATACCAACAGCAATATTCATTACAAAAATGTACAAGAGAGAGTGATTCACATGCAAAAATGTTCAGGACATTCTGGGCTACCAGGGCAATGAAATATATGGGATGGCTCCCTCACTCTGCCCCATTTTTTTGACCAGAAGGAACATTCTTCTTCTTGGAAGGGGGAGAGAGAGTCCCTTTCAACCCCCCTGGCAATGATAAGAGGTGGTATCGAATAACATTAGGGTCCTGGTTCTAGCTACTGCAAAAAATTAACCCTGTCTTGACTGGAACCAGTACAGACAAAAAGGTAAAATCAGTTTCCCCATGCAAAATTTCTTATGAAATGCGTGCACGTGTAATATCTATTTCACTTCATTCTTGCTTCAGGAAGGCTGTGCCACTGCTTGTGCCTTTGAGGAAAAAGAATTACAGCTGCCAGTCCTGACTGAGATGAAAATATATTCTTGCCCAGGAATAAAATTTTCAAAATGCTTCACATATTTCCTAGAATCTGAAAGGCTCTTTTGGGCAGTTGAAGTGGTTCTGTATTAGTAGCAGGTAGTGCATCATGAGTTACTGAAACTTGATGTTGGATGTATTCATCTTCATATGCAACTTAAATAAATTTTCAATATTCGTAACTGTAGTAATGATGGAATCCAGTAGTTACAGAGCTTCCACTTTGAAAATGATAGCAAAGATGCCTGTGGTTTTTTTTCCAAATATACAGTCATACTGTTATGCTTCTTTAAATGACAGCAGAACATTAACCAGGCTCCTTCAACAAACTGCAGTCCCTCTTTGTCTGATGGGCACAAAAAGGCAGAAAAAAGCCTATTATGTGTAATCTACTCTATTTCTAAAGGAAATTTTTTTCTATACTGCCTAGAAGAAAAAAACTTCAACCATATTGGGTGGTTTTAGAATGGGATTATTTGTAAACTATTATTTTTTCCCTCCTACATAACTACTGGGCTGGAATGAAATATTCTTGGCAGCAGGAATGTAATGTGGCAAGGCTAGCTGAAATCTAGAAACATCGTGGACAGGTGACATGGCAACTCTTGAATGATGGTGTGTGTTTTATTAAGATTTGTCTGTGGGGGAATTATAATGGATGCTGTGCAAAATTACACACTGGTGTGACCCACGGATGCTCCTCCTTTCCTGAACACAAATGGGTGAAATATTATATTTGAGCTTTATGCTTCTTAATAGGATAGGAAGGCATATTAATTTCATGTATCTGTTGTAGCATTTTCTTGCAAGCTCGTGCTCAAGAGTATGCTAACACTGGTGCAGTTATAAGAATTTCTCATAATGGAAGCCGATGGCTCATTTTAAAACATTGATTACCAAGGCTGCTCTTCCAGGCTATGAACCCAAAGAGAAGAGAAGGAATAAAGGTAAATAAATCATCACTGGAGGCATTTAAAAAGTGCTGGAGAAAGACGGTCATCTTTATAATCTGCCTGTCAAATGTGAAGGAATGCCGTTTCCAGTATAAAGCCTAGGGATGAAGTGATGGAAATACAAATGGCATAGAATTTTGCCTGGTAGCATCTGAGGTTAAAGGGTGTGTGGTATATGTGTTTGATTATTTACATTTGTTTATTACAGTATTTTAAATTGGGATAAGAGAAGGAAACACAAACCAGCGAAATTCAGTTTTGGGATTATGGTACAGATGCATTTTCCATTATAATGTAGAAATGTTTCTGGTTCTATTAATTCATAAAGTACATTAAAAAGTGTACTCCTTAAATGTTTTAATATGAAGTTTGTAGGCATGCTTACAAAAAGGTATAATTATACCATCACTAACAAATCCATTGTAGTTAAGTTTGTGTCTATTAAGCAAAAATATAATACAAACCTCCCATGTAACAATGTTGGTGTGACTTGAAGACCTGAGACATTACAGTTCTTGTTACACAGGAATGATTCCCATTAGTTACAGGTGGCTGCATAAAATGCATTTCACACAGTGGAGGTTTGAGTAGAGACCTTAAATGAGAAAAAAACACCCATGTGGATTTCTTCTTTAGGTAAAGCAGCTACCATGGCTCTTGGGGCTGTCCATAGAAGGGGGATATTATACGCACTTATGTCTCACTTTTTAAATAGGTAACCCCCCAAAAGAATACCACTGAATTGTACTCAGCAGAACTTTCCAGATGCTCACCGGCAGCTCTGGCTAGCCAAAGGTCGTGTAGATTCGGGTTAGTGCTGAAGGGACATGGAGGAAGGGATAATTTTGGGTTGGTCAGATTTCTATTATGAAAGTCTTTAACCAATATAAACAGAAATAGGTAAAGCATAATGCAAGTAGCTCTGACAGTGCAACTGACTGCTAGGATTCATTGTTCTAATTAGACAGAAAAATGTAAACTTGGAATATAAAACAGACAGGTTTATACATTTCTACACACAGGGAATTTAAGAAACATAATGAAAAGTTATGGCTCAATTTTAATTTCGTTTCCATTCTTAGTGCAACAAGATACAAAATTATATGTTTTTTTATTCACTAATGCAAACTACACATGAGACCAAAATGAAAATATTAGTACTAGTGGCAAAAAAAGTTTTTCTTGGTTTTTGAAGTGCTTGAACTACTTTTACCTTGGGAATTCTTGTTTTTTTTTTTTTTTTTTTTTTTTACAGAAGCAGGTAGTTTATTGTTTACAACTCCTTTCTAGATATATACTGAAGTTCATGCACTAACTAGTCACATATATTTTTAGATTGTCCAATAAAGGCAATTAATTCTGTGCCTGGAACCTTATAAACTGTGATCTTAATAGAAACTTCAAGGGAAAAGGAAGATGATGAATTAAATTACTATGAGTTATGAGATTTATTTTTTCAATACCATTAGAAAGTCTCTCTCTCAAAAAAAAAAAAAAGTTAAGGTCCCTTATCCCTAAATTCTCTGAGTAGCAGAGGAATTTGGCCATGCAATTTCATTATTCTGAGGGCTGAGTGACTAAATCCAATACAACTCTAAGAAATTAACTGTGCTACATTGATTTATCATCTTCACTGTCTATTAGTCAATTCTAAACCTCTAGACCTTGTGATGAATAAAGTATTCCAGTAAGTGCAGCATTTTAAATTCCATTAAATTGCATTCTGCTTTTTAAACTCAATTATCATGATGTCAATTTTAAAATTTCTTCCTACAAAGAAGTAGGAAGAAAATCATAGTTCTAACTTACAGCAAATGCTAGAGTTTTATGCTGTTGTATGATTTATGGTATCCTGCTACACCTACTTATAGCAGGGTGAAGAAAGATCCTTAAGGTCAGCTAAGATACTCTAAAAATAACATGTATTGAAATGAGTAGATTTAGAAACGGTTTCCATTTTAATTTGAACAGTTAGCCTTGTAAAACATATGAGGCTTTCCAATGCTTGGAAAGTGCAAACTAAGGGAGAAATAGCATGGTGCAAGAGAAGCCTGTAAAATCTGACTTGGCTGTCTGTGGTTGAAGATGGAATTGCAGAAAGGAACTGGAAACTGAGGAACTAGGATCCACTTTCTAGCTGAATTTTTTGGGTGTATTTTCTTATGCAAGATTCTACAAAGCTTATTGTGTGTAGCTAATTCTTAACCTGTATAGAAGTCTCCTGCATAAAAACTGTACTCCACGGGAACCTTTGCGGGTTTATTTATGGTGAAACAACTAGGACACTTCATATCATAACCCATGTTTAAGTAACTCACGGTTTTGTGAATTTCTAGAGTATATTAGAAAACTAAAGTATGCCACTGAAATGTGTTACAGTGGAAAGGAAACCCCACTGTAACCATCTGCAAGTAATAGATTTAAATGTTACTTTAGATGGTTGATATGTCAGCAGAAAAAAAAAAGATTGCATTTTACCTTAAAAAAAATCTTGTATACTCAGAGGTATTGCAGAAGATTCAAACTAGAGACAAAGAGGTTTCTCCTTCTCTCAAAATAAAATCTATCTTTTGTGTATTTATGACTATCATTGGTAAATAATGTACTTTTTTGTGTCAGGGAGTAACTAGATAATTTCTAACAAGAGCCTCCTGTACTTTCCTGTAGAGGAAATTAACTGAAACTTCAACCAACTAAAATCAGAAATTATCTGAAATAACAGAGTTCGACAGTGACTCAGGTGGTATTTTTCAAGAGGCCTGACAGCTCAGGTATATCTACATTGCCAGAGAAAAAAAACATTTATTGCTGGCAGCCTAAAAACACAGTGTTAGATTTATTTTCCTTCTGATGACTCTTGTCCAAGGCATTTTAAGGTCAATATTCTTTCTGCACTGTGTCCCTTATAAAACTGAGTTATTTTGTTGAATTTCTCATTGGCGAGGTTCAGAACTGACAAAAGTGTGTGTGTGTGTGTATGTGTTTACATCTCTAGGCTCTGCCGTAATCCTTAACTTTATAGAATTTAAGAACTTCAAAACCTCTATCAAGTGCTCCTTTTACAGCTTTACAACTGTTTGCATCTCAAATCATTATCCAAAAAGGGTCAATCATTAAACAAAATTATTTTTTCATTGTGAACCCTTCTTCATTCTCTTTTAAATTTTGTGGGGTTTTTGCTAAATTAAAAGCCAGAGAGAATTTCTGTGACCACAGCTGAGAAAGGTGTGACCTTGCTGATTTTGGAAGTTTCTTTGCCCTATGTTTCCAAGTCTGCCATGTGAATTAAATGCCCTCCTTATCATCCTGATTCTTCACTTGTTATACTCTCCCAACATGATGACTTTGTAAAAAAGGGTGCTAGTTACACCCTTGTTACTATACTCTCTCCAAAAGAAATCTCTTCCATATACCTTTAGGCCTTTTTGTAGTCTGCGTCTTTTGCTTGCTCCTTGAATGGCTTTCTGAGCATTTTATTGAGATAAATAGACACTGTGTGCTTGGTGAATGGAGTCAGAGAAAGTCCTCTGCAAATTCCCCAGCTTCCATGAAAGTCAAGGGAGCTAGATTTTTATCTCTTTTGTTGATTTTATTTTCTTTGAGGGGTTTCTTTTGTGACTTTGTTGTGACTGTGTTCTTTAGTTCAGATCCTTTGAATTCTCCAGAAGTGCTATCACAGCTTTTGGGAATAAATTATTTTTGTAGGATATTTTTTTAACCGGGAACTTTATTAATGGCCCAGCACTTGTCCTAATTTGACCTATATATGAGTGTCATAAATTAAGCATTTTTTAGGTTCGTATTCATTTATCCCCCTTCATACACCCCCATTTTCTTTTCAAGCAGTTGCTTAGAGACCACTTGATTCCACTATAACTGTATAGTGTTTTGAATATGAACTTTCAGATTTATTGAAACATTTCTTTCTAAGGTCAATGAATATGTCATTCAGAAAAGACCAATGAAAAATAATTAATGGAACCCCCATAACATAAATTTTATTTATGTATTGACCCTGAAATAATCCCTATTTATCATAGTACTGCGTATATAATTTTCTTTACTATTCTCTAGGGCACTGGGATATTAACTGTTTTTTAGGTTTTTTAAAAATTATTCTAATGCCTTAATTTATTTAGGTTTTTTAAATATCTGAGTATGTGCGTAAGGATTTATCTCAAAGTCACCAGTAAGCAGCTACTTACTTTAGTCTTGATGTTATTAATTGATTTTAATGTAAATTAGGTGTCAAAAGTCCTTTGAAGATCCAGAAGTAAACTAGTTTCTAATTCTGCAAAGACTAGAATGAAGTAATCTGTTTATAATATGTCTAAAATAATGTATAAAATTTTATAGTATGTCTAATAATGTCTAAAATACATGAGTTTGGTAATTAAATGTTTCTTGGGATGCAGTCTGTAGTAATTAAAGATTTAACTATATAATTGTGGAGCATTTGGTCAAGAATTCATGCAGGATATTGGTGGTAAAACTAAGAAAACAATTCTTGACACAGTTCATCCTTTCATCTTCCAGAATAATCAAAAAGTCTCCCACTTTTGTCACAGGGTATACACTCCTTGTACTTAAACAACTAACAGTCCAGTGGCTATTTGAACTGTGATGAGCAAAACATTCAAAGAAGAATTTTTCTCTATGTTCAGAAGAACATTCCCATTTTTCATGGAAATTGACAGAATACTAACACAGCCTAAAATTTACAAGTTTGTCAAAAAATGAATGTGCATAAGTTACTACATAAAGAAGAATCAGAACCAATAGTGTTTTCAACAGTGTATATCTTCCAGTCTGGTAAAATGAATACTTACATTTTCTCTTCTTATTTCATCCCTTTATAATTTTGAATTGGGAGTACTCCGCACCTGATAGCTCATCAGTGATCTTTATCTTCCTCTTGCTTCACAAGATCTGTTGCCTTACTGAAATTGCTTTTAATGAAAATAGTTTTAATTAATTCCTTGCATAGAATGAGATGTTTAGTTAATGAAATTTGTTCTAGATTTGTTTAAATTTAAATTGATGTTTTGTCTAGGAAGCTTTTCTCTCTTAAAGGAGTGCAGGTTCAGAAACTACTTGTCAAGTCACTGAACTCAGTCAGCTGTTAATGAAGAATCTTTTCATAAACTTGTTGATCTCCCCTGACTCTGAGATCACTTTTGGAAAAATTAAGCATTTGCTTCCACAGGCTGTTACAGAATCCCACTGGTCTCATGTATAGGTGTGGGCTTCTGATTTTCTCAAGATTTCTTTTTATATTTTCTCATGGACACCTCATACAAAGTTTGCCCAAAACATCATTTGGTCTAAATAACATGTTCTCAAGCAGTTACTCTTTGCAACAAGAATAAAAATGAAACTCTTCAACTTCACCAGTGAGCATTGATTTGGAAAAGTAAAAAAAAGGAAAAAGTGGCAAATCCCTTTAAGTTCTGGAGACACACTTTTATGAAACCAGTGCCGCAGTGATACTAAGTCCAGAATTTAAAATCTTTGAGAGCACACATTCAGGAGATCAGAGACAACCTTTAGAGTTTGATGCTGGTTCTGTGCTGCCCTGGTTGAAGGTACCCTGGAAGAGCCCACCAGGCACCTCTCCAGGGGAGGATGCTGGCCAGAGCAGCCTCTGCTGACCCTTCTGACAGACACCTGTGCTAAGCAGAAACCCCTTGCAGGGAGCACAGGAGACAGATTAAACAGTCTTGTGGGTTGTAAAGGAAATGAGGGAAATAAGTGGCCACTATGAGCAAAATGTTGAACCCATTTGGAAACTAACTTAGTCTCTTAAACCAAGAAATGCTTACATATGTCTTTTTTTTTTTTTTTTTTTTTTGCATTCATCACAATATACCTTTTGTTTTTGATGGTATTTCTGCTTCTCTTAAGTCTCCCCAAGGGAATATAATCACATGAGAACATATTCCACAGTAAAATGCATTACCATGTTAAATTATGAGATCATTAAAAAACACTCTGCACTTCCAAACCTTATCTGCTCAGCAGCTTTTTGCCTTCTGAAATTAACAGTGGCTTGTGGATAGTGGTACTTTTCACTGTGAGTGATAAAGCAAGCAAGTACTTGTGCTGAAAATGTGCATGGAGACCAAAAGGTGAAAAACACCATCTGTGACCTAAACTGCATCTGTTTGTTGGCCACTAAAAGAGGAAGAAGGTTTTGATTTACTAGCCAGACAGCTTTCTCAATTTTCTTGTCAAGAAATATCTTTAAACTGCAATACAGTTATGACAGCTTGGATAACAGCATTTAGCTATACTCCAGCAGCTTTTAGATTTTACATGCTATATGCCTAGACCTGTCAGAGAGACCTGTGTCAGACACAACACTTCTAAAATTTTTTTTATCTTTTCCTTGCACTTACTGAATGTGAATTCTCCTAGTCACTTGGTTTGAATTTTAGAATTTTTACCCCACAGATGTGGACTTTAATATAATTCTAATATTAATAGAGACTGAACTACTAGTCCTTCATTATTATTTTTTAAAAGGTTGAAAAGGAATATTCATCATGCAATAAATATATTGCCAATATATTTATTGCCAGACACTGAAAGATATATAAGCTGCTTGTTTTCTGTAGTTGTGGAGGGGTTTTTTCCTGTGGGTTTTTTTTTTTGTGTGTGGGTGTGTGTTTTGTTTTGTTTTTTAAATAAGTTTAGTATTTTTAATGATGACACCTATTAGCTAATAGGTCTTAAAGCAGTGAGTTAAAGAATAACCAATAGTACCTGTTTGTCTTCATGAACATCAGGTCTTCATGTGGTTCTGCTTGAAATACCCAAATTGCAGATGGTTAATTATGTCTTTGTAATCCAATGGGATCAATTTCAATAGAATAACGAAAGTTCTTCAAATGCTATGAGCTGTCTAATGAACTGTTTACATTCTTGTCATATTTGCTCATATGCTGTACAGAGAGCAATGAAATTAGCCCAGGGCCTGTTTCTATCTCTTGTTTGAAATTGTTCATGGCTTTTGGGGAGTTAAGCTTATTGGCAGAAGGATATGGACCTCAACAGCAGTGACTTATCACTGGCTTTCTGCTTCTTTTTTTCTACAGCTGTGCATGAGTGTCATGATAAGTGTGGACTGAATTTGCAACATTGTTAAAAAGTACATTTTCCATCCATGGAAGCCCCTTTTTTAGCCTAAATGTCTGGTGAACTTTGTGTTGCTGTACAAAGCAAAGATTGCCCGGCATGTAGGCACCATAGTTTATCATACAGGAAATATATATTAAGGAAATAAATATTTTTCAGAATATCCCACCATGAGCCACTTCTGTACAGCTCTACTTTATACTTTATTTTCTTTAGACTTTTGATTTAGGCCAGCATTTATCATACCTACCACAAAGCAGATGAGAACTGAAACTTGTCATCTAAGCTCTCTTCCCTAATCAATTTGTTGAAGAAGCATGAGAAACTAAAAAAGCCCCAGACTTAGGATAAACATTACCTAGCAACAATCAAAACATCAGTGTGTTATCAATGTTCTTGTACTAAAGACAAAACACAGCATTGTACCAGCTACTAGGAAAATTACTCAGAAAATTAACTTCATGCCAGTCAAAACCATCTCTAAACTTAAATTCAAATCTATGGGCCTAAGGCTTCATCTAATCCAGCTAGATAGTAAAACCAGGCAAATAACATACCGGCCACACTGTATTATAACTACATATAACTCATTCCACTGAAAATTTAGCTGTTTATGTTAAACAATTAGTATGACACAACATCTATTAAAACTTTCCTCAGGGAAAAGGAAACTTTCCCAGCTGTTACTTCTTTTAGGTTCTCCTCAGACCTCTTTTCAGACTCCTTCTCACTTTGCAATATTGCTATAGACTTTCCCTTATTTAAGTTCCAACCGGCTTTCTAAAACAGATGTTTTGTGAAGATCTGATTTAACTATTTGTTTCCTTAGTTGTGTGTTACGCTTCCATAATAGGCTGTTATCCTTAGATGGGCAGATGTGTAATAAAAGCCTGAAAGCCAAGTGAATGCAAGAAACACTCTTATCTAACAAATCAGCCAGAAAGTAAACTGTTAGAGATACCTCAAATCATCATGTCTACAAACAGTAATATTTTCTCCAGCTTAACAGGAATTTTCCAGTAGTTTGTAATATCAGTTTTTAGACTTGAAATTTCAGAGGCTTGCACCTATTTTATTTACTAGAAAGGTGATGAAGGCTCCCTGCAAGCTTAATTGTAGCTCTTCAAAAAAAAAAGGGTACTAAATAATTTTAATTTTTTTCCTTTTTTTCTTTTTCCTTTCTTCAACAAGAAAGAAATTATTTCCTTTGTTACTTTATTATCTTATCAGATGCCACTACTATATTCACGAGTGAAAGGACGTTCTAAACCCTTGCGAAAATCCATAGCAGATCAGAAAATGTAGCTTTACTCGGATATTTAGGTGCTACTTTAATAAAATGATAGCCAGACATCAAATCCCATCCATAGACATATTTGTGTCTGACATCTACTGTGTGAAACTGGGAAGCTTTTCTGAACTCTCTACAAATTACAACTCTCACAGCCGCAACTCTCCACTGGGCATTTTTTACAACTGTAATTGAAGATGCCCAAGGTGATTGCTTAATCAGCCCCTTCTCTAGCACATTAAAATTCACCATGACTTGCACAGCTACCTGAGTCATTGGGGGAAATCAGACGTAGGGCTGTCTTACAGAAATACTGCCTGGTTTTAGCACAATCCAGTGTCTTGATCACATCTGTCAAAATACTCCTCATCCTTGGAGAGCATGTTAGCATAGTATAAGACCACATATTACTTTTTCTCTTTGCCTTTAGGGCTGTTCCTGTTAAGTCAAGTGAGTGTGTGATTCACAGTTTTTAACCTCTGTTCTCCTCAGAGGCTCTGATACAACACGGAGGCAGTTTTCAGCGTAGCTAATCTAACTTTTCCACTGTCTTCTTTTCCTACTAAGTGCCTTTAATTCTTACCTACTCCTCAGTCTTAGGTCCTCACTGAAACGGGATTCTGATAAACATAGATTGCTCCTGGGATATTTATGCTATCATACATCCCTTTACTCTTAAAAGTGTGATTACATGATGACCTATGCCATCATACTGTTTGAAGATACCACGGGAAATAACCCATGCAGGGATCATAGTCTTCTAGAATTTCCTTGAAGATATATATATTCAGCAGAAAATCCTAGTAGAATAAGCCACTTTCTGTGCAACACTAGTATTTTAGCGATGACCCCAAATTAGTGCATTCCTAGAGGCAGTGGTTACTGTAACAAAACTTAATTTCGTGTGCTGGAGGACCACACACTGTGATAGTTGGATTTTTAATATTTTCAAAGTAGTATGTTTCACATCCTTTTCACATCACTCTCTTTTTCAGCACTTCTCTTTGGTAGTATGAAAGACTACTTTCAAGTCTCCAGCAGTTTTCTAGCTGTCAGTGTCAGCTCATGACAAAACTGTCGGTAGCCTTTCATACCCATCATTCATATCACCACAATTGGAGTCCACATGGTACTATTCACTCCTCATTTGGTTTTGATGTTTTGCTTGGGTTACTCTTCCAGTAGCCCTTCCTCAGTTTTGTTTACAGCTGTCATCTGGTATTGGGCACGACAGGAAGGACCTCATCTTACTGATGTAGGACTGGCTGCTTATTGCACCACAGACAAGTGGAGTTTTATTTATTCATTCAAGCTACTTTACTAAGCTCACCTTTTTGAAGTATTTCATTTAGAGTAAAGCAGTAACCTTGAGGTTGTAACCTAAACTTTAAGGCTAATACCTTTAAGGTAACTCTGATTTCAGCTTTTGCATCTGTAGCTAACTTTATTGTGTCCTGTAGGCTTATACAGTGTATTATCCTGCTTTCCCACTTGGTCATAAGATTTCCCTGTTAAACCAAAGACCATAAATCTATATGTTTCCAGCTGAACCTGCTTATAACCCTCTAGGCATGCTTATAGTATATACTGGCACTGGCAATATTTAGATTCTGTATTAGCTGTAAATCTAAACATAATCATCCTCCTAAGAATAAGGTGTCATATTTCTCATGCCTGACTGAGAGTCTTTTCTCTCAACTACTCTGCTAGTCTTTGTCACTGTAATTCCTATTTATAGTCATCAAATAATGGACTGAAGTCCAACACAAATTGGCAACCTGGCTTTCCTTTCCCTCCTGTAAGATACACAGGTGCTCATATACCCTTCCCAGAGACAAATATGACATCAAAGTGAGACTATAACTTAAAGACATATATACACATTACCAATATTTTCCAACATTTACAGAACTAATGGCACCAATTCTTAGAGTATATTTTGAGTCATTGACTGTTTTGGACAACTTATACATGTAAACACAGGAAACTAAACCATTAGAATACAGGAAAACTTTGCTCATACAGACTTTCTAAGAACAAATGAAACTTTTCTAATAGTGCATGAAAACAATTCATCAGTCATGGGAATCTAATGTTATTTACATATCTTCAAAAATACTTTTATTTATTTTTCGAAAGTAAAATACAAAATCAGTTATACCAAAAATCCTGCTTTTTTTATTGTGACTTAACTGCAGATTAGAGCCCTTCACAACTCTTTTAATAAAAATACTGTAGTAGATTTGAAGACCTATGGAGAAATCTATTATAAATATAATTTAGTTTGAAGTTCTTAAAAAAAGTAAATTTTAATCAGATATACTATTCAGATGAAAATAAATATAGATTAATTATCAAACTGGTGATCTCTCTAGTAGTGACAAGGTTAAAACATTGCCACAGTATAGTGCAAATTCCTTCAAAGTCTGATTCTGTGGATACTTGTTACCTATATTAAGTTGTACACAGTAGACCAATAAAAACAATCTGATTGATCTATTTTGTTATAGTTTTGATGGCTTCTGAAGTACTAGCTATAAAATAAGATAACTGGAAAATCAAAGTTTTAGTGACCTCTGAGTTCCCTTCATTAGGTAAGTTGATCTAAATCAGGTTATTTTAAATTTAGATAGTACATTCACAACACATTTCATGTAACGAACACAGTCTATTTTTTGAATAGCCTCCCTTCCCTGTTGAACAATGGAATCTATAAAGGAAAAGTCTCCAGGTATAAGCCACGAGTGTTTGGGTGTTAAAATCTTCAGAGAGGCTACCCACCTGCAAACCCTAAGTTTGACAATAGTCCAAGTTTTCCACAACCACATTTCCCCTAGTCTCATATTTTGATGATTTCTCAGTTACTAGTGAAAATCTGCACCTGTGGAGTTGAAAAGACTGCCTCGTAGTCGGCTCATCTATACTGATTACTCTGGGAAGAAGACAATAATTTTGTTGTTTCTCTTTAGCAGAAAATGAATCTATATGTTTGCTCTACTCCAGACATCTTTTGTATATTTGGAAATAATGCTCATGAATCAAAACTGTAAACTTTTATTGAAGTCATTAATAGCAAATTTAGCTATATAAGTTCCTTGAGTGCTTATTTTCCAATTATCTGAAAATCTCTATGAATGCTTTTATTGGAAGTACTTGAAATCAACACAGATATATACTGTTAAGTTTCTACTTTATGATCAGATGGTAAAAGATATTACTTTAGAAAGTTTTAACATTTTTGTTCAAAGCAAAACTGTGACCTTATTGATCCAATTTCTGAACATAACAAAATATTTTTATGAGAGGAACAACTCACAGTTCTGAGTGCTCTTGATAAATCTGGCTTGATTTGTAATGGAGATTTTATGTTTCCTTCAAAGTTACAGACACAATAAGTTTTCTTTAGATGCATTAAAGGTGATTCAGAGTGTCTTAAGTGAAAATGTATCTCACTAATGTTAATTTGAACTAATAAAACTTATTGATTAGTCAAAAGTCAAGTGTACTGATTCGTTCAGGTTAATCCTGTGGTGTTAGAATTTTACAGTGGTATCCCTTTGGTGAAATGCAGTCCATCAAACAACTATCAGAAGGAGAGGGTGGTAATTTCACTAGAAAGGTGTCAGAGGATATTGTTGAATAGTCCTTCTCTTCATAAGAGGTAACTTAGTGTAGAGCTTACTGGCCTTACTGAAGAACTTTCTGAATTTAGTTTCTTCTGAAAACTTCATAAACAAAAGAAAATGGTCACCTGTTGGGACTTGTCCTTGTTTCAAAACCAAGAAGACTGGAGCCTAAACAATCTGTGATGTCTCACATCTGCATCCTGACAAGAAGCAAGCTTCTGAGATAAGCAGGTTTTGGTGGCACGTGGTTCCCTGTATTAAAAATCTTTGGCTGCTATCACCCATCACTCTTCGTTGCCCTGATCTGATCTGTGGATCTGGCACAGCCAGCCCAAAATCTTCCCCTCTCTGAACTTGTAGCAGAATGTAGGGAGGCCTCAGGGGAGAGCCCCACTCTGCTGCATGACTCTGCTGTAACTGTTCTAACTTTGACAACTTAGGATTTAAAAAAAGTTGTAACCATTTCTCACCTTTAAAGAATTTTCTTAACCCCCTTCCACTTTTTTTCTTTCTTCTTGCCTCTTTTTTTTCCTAATGACTGAAAGGATTTCCATCTGAAAGGATTTACAAATTAAACCAGAAGAATGGAGACATCTCTTTCAAAAGGTACTCAGCTTCCCCATTTCCTCAAAACGTGTAAAAAGGAAAAAAAGTTTTTCTATATTTTCAACAGCTGAAAACAATTGAGAGGAACTGACAATGATTACATTAGAGAAAATCAATCTGCACTTTGGTCTTATTGAGTGTAATGAAAGGAAAAAATGAGTCTGAAGAAAGGGACATCATACAGAAGAAAACACCTATTTCAACCTCACTAAAGTAAGGAAATATGGAAATCATGTGTAACAGGCCATTCAATGTAAAAATGTTACTCTTTGGACTAATGTAAATGAAATTTTTAGTATAAAGAATATCAGAAGCAAATGTTGTGGTACAACACTTTTTATCTGATTATCTAATCAAATCTTTCCCTTATCCTCTCTTCAAAAGAAGCTTGCCGTTTCAGCAACATTTAAATAATTAAATCTGTGTTAAGAAAACTGTACTGGCTAACTTGGGCTACATCACAGTGTTCATCTTATTCCAGTTCTCCAGCTCTAGCAGAAGTCACTATGGAGCTTGTGAATATAAGACAAGAGCAGACTGAAACCTCCCCTCCAACTTCTAGCAATCCAGGACTTTTTACAGCAGATAGAATATTTGCGTATTTCTTGATAGGCCTACTTGATAGGTGGTTATTTGGTGGATGTTTTATGGAAAATTCTTCCATTAATTTGTTTTCATCCTTTGTGAGGGCTTTTACTGCTTAGGGAATATAAAATGTCCCATACCAATGAGGTCCATATGGTAGTTGCAGCTTATATAAGAAAGTGTCACTTTCTGTTTTAATGCTGTTACTTTGGGACTAAATCTCCTATCTTTTGTGCTCTAAGAAACAATGAATTCCTGGTTATCTTTTCCTTCATTTGATACATACATTTGGGATAAATACATATCAAAGTGTATATGTCTATATATATTCTTCTATCCAAAACGACTTTAATATTGCTATCTGGTTCAAAAATTAAAAAAAAAAACCATGGAAAAATCCCTCCCTGAATTTCTTCCAGAAGAGAAATTTTATCATTACTATGATGTTAAATTAGCTACCAATTTACTTGTAAAACCTCATCAAATTCAATTCCATCTATGAAAAATAAATGCTGTAATTTAGAAAGGATTGCTGTTTTTCTCACTCACATCTGTGTGAAATTGAATCTATTGAGTCTGTGCTTTAACTGCAAAACTGGTGGTTAACTGCTTGGATATGTCCATAATTCTACTTGATTGATAAAAGTAATAAATTTATAATGCCTCTACTTGAGCTAAATAATTTAAAATTCAATATATTAATGAGAAATATGGAATTGAAATTATTTGATCAATACATCATCCCTACACCTCACTTTCCCCTGTGCACATGTGAGACAGAGATAAAATGCAGCTCTAGTGGACTCATTAGGTAATATTGCTTTTCTCCTCTCCTTGAAAAAGCAAATTCTACTAGTTGGTTGTTTTTTAAACACTTCCTAATCTGGCTATGGGGGAAATCCTCCAGCAGGCAAGGACTTCTCCACTGTGATTAGTCTCTCCAGTGCTCATTTCTGGAGTACTGTTTCACATTGTTCCTTCATATAAGACCAGTCGTCTTCTAGACCTTTTATGTTTTGGAAATTACCTGTGAAAGGAAAGATGATTCAAACCATCTGCATCTACATAAAGAGGTCATGAATGGAGGCAGCAGAGATGCAGCTGAGGTTTACCTATTTTAGCTGAAGAAGGCTAGGTCAAGTGTCCTGGGGTGACATTAGGAAGCTACCCCAGGACATCAAGTGTAAAGACTACTTGTAAAAATAAGGATACATAAAACAAAACAAAAGAAATTACTGAAAGTCAAACCCACAAACATACAGTATCAAGAATAATTACTGTTGTGTTTTCAAAAGCTGAGATATGCTTCTATTTTACAAGTTTTGCCTTGATTACAGAGAAGATGAAAATGACTAAGTTTATCTGTGTTAATACCAAAATCCTTAATTTCCATAATATTTTCAAAATTACATACTTTCTTAGGAAATTAAATAAGTCATAATTCAATAGGGTGACATGATTTGGCTTCCAAATATAATCATCCTGAAAGCAATGAATGCTGGGAATTGAATAATGTTTTCAATCAATGTGCCATTGAACAGTTTTCATGAAAAGCAGTAAAAACAAAGCACTAACTAATTGAAATACAGAATGGAAATAAACATTTACTTGGGGCATTTATAATTACTTTTAGTGTGCATAGGTTTCATGTGCTGGAATCAAATATTCAGAGTACAATAAAAAGGTCCATTCTGAATGTTATAATAAACATGTAATTCAAATATTAAGTACAAAATGTTTTTGAAACAGACCTTTTGCCTGCCTCCCTCTCCACAAGCAGGTTTTTTCAAATTTCTTTAATCAGCAATGAGAATTACTCCCATTTTGGTTTTATGGGCTTATAACTTCCAATAACTACAAGGTGACATGGCTGCAATGTGCTGTTCAGTGTCATCTGTCTATATTTTTCTGTGTAAATCCCCAAAGGCAAAGCTGCATGCATGTGTGTATATGTGTCTCTGTGTGTTTGGTTTGCAAATCTTTCCTTCAAGTCTGACTGAAAATTTATAAACATGGTAATCTTGTGAGAGTGAAAATAAAGATTATATGGGTTTGTATGTTCTCTGCTGGTTCACTCCACACTGTTGGAGTTTGCCTGTTCAATTAATTTAATTCACCTTTTTAAAACAGCTCCAATAGAAAGTGGTACATTATTGAAACAGTTACATTTCAGACAATGCTGCTAGTTGAGATTTATTTGTGGAAACTTGTTTTAAACTGCAGCTTCACTTTTAATTTTTTTTTTTAAATTTGCCTTCCACTACAGATAATCTGTGAACTCATATAGGAGATGCCAGATGTTTAGAAATATTAATATTGCAAAGGCATGCAACACTCCTGCTGTGGCACAAAAGCACACAGAGAAAAAACAATGAGCAGTGCAGCTAAAAGCTTTAGGCTCATTTAAGTTTAATAAGCTTAGAATTTGTAGATGTTATAAAAGAAGCAGCAGACAGAGGTGTTTTAGTGGTCAATTTTTCATGTCTATAGATATTTTAGATTTGTAAGCTTTAACGCATTGAATTAGACCACTGACATGAGTCTTACTAAAGGCAGTGGAAGTACTTACGGTAAGAAAGGAATACTCACATCGGTAAATATGGGTCAACATGAAGCTCTGTATCCATATTTATGCTGCAGGAATCAGAAATTAACATTTCTAGTGCCATATTGGTAGTCAAAATGGATAATCCTTGAGATGCAATTCATCAATGCTACAAGATATTCCATCTTCAGACAAGAATCAGTGATCAGAAGGACTCAATATTATGTATTCAGAGTCTAGAATGTGACATATTCATCAGAGAATACTGATGCCCTTACATACAGGGGTTGTCCATAATGTATAGAACTATTCTAACTTTCTGGGCCCTTTCTGAGATTTTTTTCCCCTGAAAATAGTCCCTGAAGCAAAAAATCTTGTTCATGCTTTTTTTTTTTTTTTTTTTAAGACACTGTATGTCAGCTTTTTCTAGGTTTTCCTAAAGCGACTTTTCTCTCTTCTTTCTTTCTTCTACTTTCTGAACATGCTGAGGTTAGTAATTTTAAAAGTGCTAATAGAATTGGCCTGAACTTGAGAATTCTGTTTCTCAAAAACTTTGAGATGTCGAAATCTAGACTAGAAACCAAGTGACAAAAAAATCCTACAAGGAAAGCAGGCTGGGAAATATTGTTTAGCTATCATTTAAACAATCATTTCTGCTCTGAAATTGTGGCTCCTGCGGTTGTGATTGCCTGAGTCTGCTATGCGTTTGGGTGGTTTTTTTTCTTTTCTTTTGTTTTTCTTCTAGTTTTGTTCTTTCTTTGTTTTGTTTTTTTTGTTTAGTTTTTGTTTCTGTTTTTTTTTCTCTTTTAAAAAAAGATAAAAGACTTTAACTTCTAGGTTACTCTATTGGGACTGCTGGGAGTTCTGGTTCAAGATACACAACACAGAGTTTAGGCTTCTGCCTCTGTGGCAGGGAGCTTGAAGCACCTGAACCCTGCTATGTAGTGGGGCTCATTTGATGTTGCTGGAACCAACTATTTAATATGGGAGGGGATTCAATTTAAGCCAGCCTGCATTCTAAAAAAAAACCAACAAACCCAAGCCTAAAAAGTCCCAAACACCCCACAATCTTTCATTTAAAAATAATTTCACTCTTAGGACATAACCTTGAATAAACCCAAGTTCTCATATAACAAATATAATGGGATTAATATACTCTTAATACGAATTAATATTTTCTGCAGCAAATAATTGGGAATCAAACGCCTTTTCCATAAAAGTCTGCTTACAGATATTTGCTGAAGAAGCCACCTTTTCTTTATGTTAGCTAATTAGTGTACTCCAGGCTTCAAAATAACATCATATTTGTGAACAAAAAGGAATGATAATATTAGCAGCATAAAAAATTTTCAGTAACATCTGTTCCAAATGAAATATGTTGGATTTCAGTCCTTTTGCTTTGCTGAAGCTGAAATAGAGTAAAAAGAATTCTGAGTAAAGCTAATTACCCTGAAGCTGTATAGTCACGAACTCTTGAAGATTATTCTGATACATGAGAACCAGGAAGGAATGATTAATTTATCTAACATTAGGGATGGATTGAGTAGTGAGAATATTAATAAAGGATCAATCTCTACTAAATAAGCTTTTTAATGATTACTTTTAATATTTATTGTGTGGATTAAAATGACTAAAATGACTGAAATAATCTCCTTTCCAAAGCGGATGTGAATGATGACAGATGCCTTTGCTATACAATTGAAATTACTCAGATCACTGTTGCTCTGATGTCATAATATTGAAACATCAAACCCATTTATAGGGAAGAACAAAGCTTCCATATGGATCGTGTACCAGACAAATGGCCAAATGTTTCTTCCGCTAATAACAGTTCTTGTTTGAATCAATATCAGGCAAATGAAAAGACTTTTTTCCCCCACTTAAAATACGTGATCTTTTCAAGGATATCGTAAACAAACACACAGTCTCTTCATCTTCTCAGGCTCAATAGCTACCAATTCTTGACAACCTCCTGAAGTTTTACAAATCGCTTTTTAGGCTTATGCATGTTTTTGATTTCCATGATATCCCGTAGCTCCAAGATTCATAGATTAAAACTAATTTTTTTTGATTCAATTTTATATGTGTTGCCTGAGTGTTTAAAGGGGTACTCCTTAGTTCTCATTTAATGACAAAAAATAGACCATTCTGTCCTCCACACAGGCTGACTCTCTGTTGAGCAGCAGAGAGTTTAACAAGATCAGTGCTGATAAAACCAGAGCAGTAGAGTGAGCTCACAAGTTAAGACTAACTGCTCAGGATGGTGAGCTCTGGAGGTGCTAACTACTCTGGCACCTTAAGGGCTTTGTATTTGATCTCTTGAAACTGGGATATGCCAAAACAAAAAGCTGTGTTGGATAATGTGAAGCTTTGTATTTTCCAGCAAACAGCAAACACTTAACAAAAGCAGAACATGTATATTCTCAGATATTGAACAACACCCCAAAAGAGACAGAATTAGTCAAATGCAACCAATTTTTAATGAGGATAAGAGTGCTGAGCTAAAACCTGTGTCCTCTCCATTTTTAACAAGTTAAAAAAAAACCAACTCATTGACAGTTCAAATTTATTTGCTTCATCAACAAAACACCTCCAAATACTAAAGAAGTAAAACCAGAAAATATCTTTGTGTTTGATAATAAATAATCAGTGATAAAGTACATCAATTGGGCAAGATGTTTCTGTGCACATGAAATCATCATGCAGATATTGCAAAAATAATAAAAATTCTGACACTTATGGCCAGTACATCTACCCCTCCAAACAACTGTAATCTTGATGAAGGAAAACTTCAAAGTGCTATTTCCCCAGAAAAGATGCCGGGAAATGATGAACTTTGATACATTGGTTATAATTTTGCTGTTGACTGCTAGAGAACATCTCTTTTCCCTTTTTTCCCCATCATATTTTCAGGTGCATCTAAGGAAATAATTCTCCAATAAAGAAGATGTTTGCAGCAGAAAATATATTTTTCTTTTAACTTTTGCCCTTTACTCCAAAACATAGTGCATGGAGACCCTTTCTGTATAGATGATTTCCTCTACAAGGGAGTTTTATATGATAGTTCAGAGAAATCATTATTTCCCTTTCTCTGCTTGGGAAAACAAAGAAATTAAGATATACTTGAGGGTCATGAAAGGTCTTCCATTCATTAATGCAGGTAAATTATTGTATCTGGATATACTAGAACAATACTAAAATTGAAATATTATTCTTGCTATAATTCATAATCTATGCATGTTATCATGATGACAGATTCTGATGAACTCCTAGCCACATTATTCCCTTCCGAAAGCAAGACTAAATAAAGGCAAAAAGCAAAAAGCTTTGGATGTTTTATTTGATGTTTCTCTTAGAGATCCTTTTAGGAAAATCCAACAGCAAACACTAAATGTTCTATGTAGTTGAGTTTAAAATGTGTTATTTCTGCATTTTTCTGTGAAAAAAGGGCTATTTAAAGTGATTTCACATTAGAACATACTCCAAACTTGTTGTCTTGGATACACAAATACTTATGAGTAAAGAGAGGGACAAGAGTTACCTTATTTATGAAAAGGCTAAACTTTCCCCAAACATAAACCACTAATATATTCCTGCTCATAATTTGCCTATGAAAAAAACCCAAAACTATAGAAAGGAATTTTACTTTTATTTCCCTTACTTCTCATGCCAGTTACAACAGTTTTCCACATAATTATCTTTTCCCCTCATTTCTAACCATTTTGAGATGCTAAAACCAGGCTGTTCCATTGCAAGGAATTGTGTCTCAAATACAATGAAAAGAACTCTGCAGACAAACATCTCTCTAAGAGTGACCATAAACTAAACAGATGCTGTATCCTACTTTATTTTTTCTGTAAGTAAGACTTTAGTTAAGATATTAACTTATATTTTTCTGTGGAAAAGTACCTGGAAATGGGGCCATAGCTGGAAATGTGTATTAATTAAGTTTTAAATCAGTTTAAAATACTGGGTTTAGTGTGTGTTCAGAAGTTTTTTTATTCCTATTGTAAGCTCAGTTTATGGATTTCAAGTGATGATTTCTCTGAAAACAGTTTTCTTTCTCTTAGATTCCACTTCCAGGAACAAAGTTTCCCAATTATACCATCTCATATTTTTGTGTATTTCTTTTTGTGCTTTGAGAAACATGTAAAGCATTTTTAATTTTTCCTTAAAACAAAATAACAGGCAGAAAGTCTCTTAGTTAAACAGGTATCCTGGAAACAGACCAGCAAACTGTCATAATAGCTCAGATTTCTTTACTCCATTGCACATTCAGGATAAAAAGAAAGCCTGAGGCTCTCAAACGGCAATAAAAAGTTTAGCCAAAGTATGGGTTCATGTTTTAAATCCTTTTTAATGTAGCAAAGAGTGGTGACGTTAGAATTTTAAATCTGTGCATGTGTAAACCATGAAAATCCCGCTAGATGGTGCTCAAGAATACCTGTGTCCCTGGATTGGCAAACCCTGTGGACTAAATGACTCAGGTGATTGTATTTGTCACAATGCTAAATGGTTTATAGCTTTTAGAGGTTTAGTCTGCATGGTAAAATTCTAGAAATTACTCTCAAGTTCCTGGGATCCTGGTAGGGGAGGAGAATTAGGTGATTAGGTCTCCTCTGAGAGCAACAGCTACCAGAGTAAACCACACAGGGCCCTCAGCAGAGGAAAATCCAGACTGTAGATGCTTAGGTAAGAATTTGAGTTCACCAAAAATGACCTGGTTTTGCTCATGTTCTCTTAGGAAAATGGAGAGTGGTCAGATTAAATCCAAGGGACTGATGGAGTATCAGTCAGAATCTAAGGTTGTAGTTTTAGGTGACTGCTTGTATTTTAGTCCAACATAGCCGCTCAGGTACTGGTTTTGACATTCATCAGATAAAGGATACTATGAAATGTCTATGTTGAACAATTCCTTCTACAAATTAAATGAGATTTTCTGGTTACATGTGATAATTTACCATAATAAAAATAACTAATGGAAAACATAGCCATTATTTTTAATATTGTCTGTAAAGAGTGATGGGATCTGTTATTCTTCCTTTTTGCAGAAAGCAATTATTGACTGGCTTTCTCTGAGGAAGTAGAATCCATTGCTCTTCAGAGCAAAGCCATGCCCATTTTCCATAAAAAAACCCAAAAGATGTTTGCCATGAACAAAGAACAGCCCATGAAATAAAGGCAAAACAAAAGAGACTGAAACTCTCTTTGTTTCCTTGTGGAGAATGTCTCTGACTTAAGAAAAAGGAAAATAATGAAAAGCTTCTTTGATTGATTTTTCAGCAAATAGCACAAAAGCATGCTAATTGCTTTAAAATGGAAATGGAGAACTTAATTTAAAATTGGCATAAACATGTTCAGCTTCCATTAAACCAGCACTAAGCGAAAACTATGGCTCTTCAGACTGTCCTGCAACAAAAATGCATACATGAAAAAGCATAAACCATGAGTTATATGGTGATCAGGTTTCTCTATTAAAAGCAAGAGTTACATTGCACTCTATATTTCTTTATTACTTTGTACTATAGATTTCTCAGTATGGTGATACCATATATACTACTGCACTAAACCTAAATTAGACTGTAGTAGATCCAGAATCATTCAGGATGGTTAGGCCAGGGAAGCTGACTGAATGGAATGACCACTTGAATGACATTTGGCCGTACCCTGTTTCCATGTGCCTTAAAAGTTTTCATGTTAATTTCTTCAAAAATGATGGTAATGCTTGCCTTAGCAAATTGTTGTGAAACCTCCCTGTAATTGGAAATGCAAAATATATCAAAATGTTCATGACATGAAGATGTTGTGTTTGCTTTAAAGTTGCAGTGGAGTATTCCCAGCAGGAGTGAGGAAATGTCTTCTGTTGTCAAAAATTTTAACTACATTCTCAATAAAAGGCTGCCTTTTTTCACAATCATGGCACACAAATCAATATTATTGTTCTATACGATATGCCAAAATGAATAGCATTAACACCAGCTTCCTATCACTTGTGCAGTATCTTCAGGGCCATTTTCAAGCTCCAGTGCTCTTCAGTACAGGAAGGTGAATAAGATGCCAATGGGATAGATTTAGAACATTTGGGGTCTGTGTTGTTTATAATATTTGCCAATTCTTGATTAAGCAGATTGACCTGCCCAGGCTCTCAATGTCAGTTCAATTAGATAAGGATGTGAACAAGGTGAAGAAGTTGTTCTTGGAGATCATTGGTAAGCAGTTGAAAAATGATTCACGTGATTTTTAGAAGTACAGATCTTTGGAGTAGTGTGGAAAAGGCTGGATTAAACAGGATATTTTCTGAATCTAAGGAAGATGGATTAATTCTAAACAAATAGAAAGATATGGAAAACAATGGACACAGCTGTTGAGCAGTAAAGTCAACAAGCTACTGTTGCAGTATAATTATATACTGTAGTCTCTTCAGCTTTTATAAATGAGAAAGGCCTTGGCTGGGTCAGTACTTCACTTTCAGTTCAGCAATCTGAGTAACAACTACTTGCAGCTGGAAGTAGATTTGGTAACACAGTAAGTAGCACCTTCCCTTGAGTTGGTGCGAAGTCATACCATAAAAAAGGTGTGTAATTGGTGGTGAGGCACAGCCTCATCGCTCTCTGTCAGGGGAAGGTATTAAATTCAGTTCTGGATAAATTTCATCTCTGGCCTCATTATTTTGCTCCGTTATTCTGCATGTTGCCTACATAGATTCCTGCTGAGTGCTGTAAAGCAGTTACTGTATTTTATCCTAAAATGATCACTACTTCTTTTGCTGTGACTTGAGAATTCTTCATTTGGATACTCACTTACTTCATCAGGGAATGCTGGAATGATAATGCTTAGCTTAAAGCTTTCAGAGTTAAAGAATTGCAACTAAGCACCTATGGTGAGGGCAGTCATAGTGACAGTGTGGAATATTGAGTAATTTTTTTCTGCATGATAATGTAGCTCTGATAAATTATAGGCTATGTGATACAACCCTTTAGCATTATGATTGGGCATTCTGTAATCACTGGAAACTACTTTAATAGTAAAGCACATAAAAAGAAAGATGGTTTCCATGAAATACTGTGTTTATTTCACATAAAAGGATGTTTAAACTGACTAAAATGCTGGTATGTGTGAGATCAGCTTATGAATCCAAGTTACTGTGGAAGGAGAAATACAACAAATCAGGAAGCAGCAAGGGAAGTGCTGGCATAAGCTGGAATCATATGGGGCTGTAATAGATGCTTTACACTTTATTACAATTTTCCAATTAGCTGACTGCTGGAAAACACCCTGGTTTACTGTGGTAGCAGCACAGTTTGCTGCTGCTGCTGGGTGTTAGAATGCAGAGACAATCACGCCATATTGAGAGTGTTATGGACAAACAGAGCAGAACCACCCATGTAACCTTTTAATAATTAAAATTTTCTGCTTTTCTAAAATGCTTTCCAAGTGTTACAGCAGGTTCAGGACCCTGTTCGTGTCTTGTGTGCTGAAAAAGTGTTAATGTTTTACGTGCTGTATATGGAAAATCTTAATTAAAAAAAAATACTGTGAAAATGACATTGTTTTCTTTCCTTCTCAGTCCCCATATGGGTCTGTAAGTCATCTCTGTATGAATGGCTTAAGGATAATAAATATATTGTGCAAATTAAAGAAAAAAACCCCTTTTAGTCACAGATTATATCTCCAGAATTCACAAAGACTGAATCAATGCACTGGTATCAGTTCTTAGTGAGTCAGCCAAATACTTTTCAATCTCTCTCTTTTGCACTGAGGCTTTTAATTCTCTGCTGTTTTCTGTTTCTTATTTTTATTATAACTCTGAGACATAGCCCAAGGACAGCAAAAACCTCAGGTTGATTAGATCACCATGTTCCTATAAAACCTTTTACTGATTTATACCCAATAAACATCTGGCTCTAGAATGACTAATAACTGCTGTTGTCTGGAGACAGGAATCAAAACAGAGCAGAGGGATTTGTTTACATAATAAAATACTAGAGGAGAGAAAATACCAATCTCTTTGAAATTTCTTCTTTAGGTGACAACAGCAATAGCAACTCTTGACTCAGCTGGAGCTCATCAACTAGATGTCTAAAGTGGTATGTAAAAATAGTTAGAAACTCATCACTCTTCTGTCCAGATATTATCATCTTTGAGCATTACTTAACATAGGAAGTATGTTACCTATGCTTTGCTAGAAAGGTCCATAGGCTTTCAGGGAATGCCTTAGGCACTCAAAATGGAGAGTACAGGATTATCTGCCCTCCTCAACTCAAGGAGATTAAAAAAATACATCTTCCTACTTCCGGGAGCTGTGATAGACAAGCAGATCAACAAATCGAAGGTCATGACACAGTCTTCCAACATTTCTGCTTTTTTACAGAAATAGATGAAGAATTCAGAGAGAGAGAGTGCGTAACAAAGCTGTCAATGAAAACAATTTAATACTTGGAAATATAGACAAGGACCCCATCTCTTTAGCTCCATGAGTAGTTAATAAGCTCTAGAGTTGAATCTCTCATTTGCTTCTGACACTGGAGCACAGCTTTCCCATGTTGGCTGAACCAGTTTCCTTGCATGTCCTCCTGCAGCTGGAAAAAAACAAATCACAAATGAAATACCATCTTTTCAGTCTAGAAAAACAATTTATTCCATAAACTGGAAATGAAGCAAAGGGAGCTTTCAAAGTACTCTGTTTGTATAATAGAAAATAAAAACATCATAGCAAACTAAAATTAGTATCTTAGAGATAAAGAGGGAAGAAGAAACCAAAACAACAATCCTACCTCAAAATGGAGAATCAGTGAGAAAGAATGAAGCTTGCTGGAAAACCTTTTCCACCATTTTACTTTCCTTGAAATTTAATTAAAAATATTTAGCCTGAAAAAAAAGACAGCTCCTAAACAACATCAATGAATGAAGAAAAAGACAGGAAGTTATAAAGGTACAAAAGATACAGGTGATATAATCTAATTCTGTGAAAGTTGTTTTGTTTTCTGATTATTCAGTGTTGTCAGATTCTTCATCAGCTATTCATAGTCAATTTTTTGTTTTTACTGACTTGAGCCATAGATGTTTGAGCATTGATTTCTGTAGAACTAATTGCAAATACAGTAACTATTTTGTATAAAAATTAACCACATACTTCTATCTTTGTGTTCTATTTTTAAATCAATTACGAATCCGTGAAATTGCCTTTCCTTTGAATTTCATTATTTTTCTGATGTTAGTGTCTGTAAGTGCTCCTTTTCATAAGCCTCTTGGTTGTATAAATAAGCAACAGAAACCTGGTCATTTTACATATATTCTTGTTGAGGACTTCAGCAAATATTTTTCTGCAAAAGTC
The DNA here is from genome assembly GCA_036785705.1 of Acanthornis magna. Classification (NCBI taxonomy): domain Eukaryota; kingdom Metazoa; phylum Chordata; class Aves; order Passeriformes; family Acanthizidae; genus Acanthornis; species Acanthornis magna. The sequence continues at coordinate 8,313,711 of JAWUZG010000034.1, forward strand.
ATGGGAGTCATCCTTTCTGCATCAATATCTGCCCACATATTTGCTACTTTAGTCTGTACTACATTTTTTCCTAGTTTGTGTGGTGCATGTGACATGTTTATTCACCTGTTGTTGGATGGATACCATTCAGGGCCCTGTTTAAAAAATATAAATTCTTTTTTCACTTCTTCCCTTTGAGATCAATGTGATCAAGAGCAAAATAACCTATTGGAAATTTCACTAATTTCTTTAGCAGTCTCTGGTGAATGGCATCTGAATTTGGATGGAGTTTACAGTTCATTCTATTTTCTTCATCTGATCTGGTTGCAGCTTCTGGGTTTTAAAAAGAATTATTATTTCTATCATGCTTTTTATACTCTGATGTTCATACTCTGTTGTTGGCTTCTTAGCTTTTTACTTGAGATAATATGCATTGTTAACACAAGTATAAGGACCTGAAATAAATCTAGTGTCCTATATTTCTACTAATAGCTTACCCTTTTTACGATTTAATTTCCTTTTAACATAACTTCGTATGTAGTTTGCCTTTTTGAAGTAAAGCTACTATGGATTTTTAGGGTTTTCTTATACCCAAAGGATTGCAGAGTGTGGAAGTGAAAGAGGTCTTGGTGCTGCTGTGGATATCTCTGCGGTAACGGATGGTTTAGACAGAGTCCTCTGGATACAGTTTCAAAGCATGCGGGTTTATTTTGGAAAAGGGTAGGAGGGGAGAGACCGACCACGTGACCGCTTACGCAGCCCCGTCGTCTGTCCGGGAGAGGGAGAGGTCAGGCAGGTAGGGGGAGGAAGTTGCGAGAGACAGAATCTGGCTCGTGCAACCACATAAAACAGATTCTATGTTGAATATTCTATTTTCTACTAACCAATCTAGGATGAGATACAAATTCTACATTATTTGCATATAGCCTATGAGAGTCCTTGTATTACCATAGCTGTTACATATTTAAATCCTACAAAACCGGTTTCTCCGCCTTTGGATCTACCCCAGAGGAATGTAAGTTTCTGTTGTGACATCATTCAGCTGGAATGCTTACTCTCCAGCTATTCACTGGTTGGTATTTCAAAGCTTGTCTTCATCTCAGTATCTTTTGCCAGGCAATAATTTTCATAAGACCTTTCTATTTCTTCTTCCCCAACAACAGAGTTTGAATGTGTTCCTGTCATTATTTCAGAATGGCCCAAACCTGAACATGTTAAAACAGCTTCTGCGTATTTGTGAGGTTAAAATTAGGGAATTGACTCACTGACTTATTTCCCTAAGGTCCAGCCACACATGATCAACAGGTCTTTCTGTCAGATACTGCATCATAATTCATTTTAATGATAATAAACCAACATGTATCTAACTAGCACCATATCAGATTCATCAGTTCTCCATACTTCATTGTGAAGAAAAGGAGGAATTTGCCAAAGTCTTATGAATCCTGTCTTAAGGTGTGAATGTTACTGTCTTAATGTGTGAGTCAATCTATCTGTATTTTTACTTATGGTCAATGCTGGTGGTTTTCCACCGGGAAACTGCTTAAGTTATGTGATTCCTATAAAAAGTTAACTTCTTTTGCCACAGAAGTTTCCTGTTTTCTTTGATAATGCAACCATTCTGCTGACAGTCTTATCCATTGGTGCACTTTTTTTTTTAGATATCATATCCCTCCTGTGAGAAATACATTCTCAGATAACCTGGTCAGCTGTAGAACCTCAGGATATGTTTTCTTTATATGAAAAAAAAAGTACAAATAAAATAACTGCTTTTAAAACAAGTTGTTATATTTGTGTTTCCAAGTGTGGGTCAAGATAAAATTAATACATTCCTGATCATGTATAGATTTTCACTTTAGAGCAGCCAGATTTTTCAAGATCTCTGGAAATTCAAATTACACAATCTGGTGGGTTGACTTTGGCTGTAGACCAGGTTCCCATGAAAATTCCCTCTCACTCCCCTCCTCAACTGGACAGTGGGAGAGAAAACTTACGATGAAAGGCTCATTGATCGAGATAAGGACAGGGAGCGAGCACTCACCAATTGCTGTCACAGGCAGAAAAGACTCAACTTGGGGAAATTAATTTATTCCCAGTCAAAATCAGAGTAGGATGTTGAGAAATAAAACCATATCTTAAAACACAATTCACTACCCTTGCTTTCTTCACAGACTTGATGTCATTCCCAATATCTCTACATCTTCCCCCTCAGTGGCATAGGGGGATGGGGAAGGGGTGTCATGTCTCCTGCTCTGCTTCCTCGTTTTCTTCTCTGTTTCAGTGTGAAATTTCTCCCACAGAGACAACTCTTCATGAACTCTTCAACTTGAGTGCTTCCCAAGGGCTACAGGTCTTTTTGAAATGCTGTGGTGTGGGCCCCTTACATGGGCTGCAGTCCTTTAGGAACAGACTCTTTCAGAGTGGGTCTCCCACATGGTCAAAAGTACATCCAGCAAAACTGCTCCAGTGTGGGCTCCTCTCTCCATAGGGCCGCAGTCTCTGCCTGGAGCCTTCTCCAATGTGGGCTTCCCATGGGGCCACATCTTCCTTTGGGCATCCAGCTCCTCTGACATGGGGTCCTCCATGGGCTGCAGGTGGATCTCTGCTTCCCCATGGACCTCCATGGTCTCAGGGGCACATCCTGCCTCACCATGGTCTGTGCTGGGGGCTTCAGGGGAATCTCTGCCCCAGTTCCTGGAGCAGCCCCTATCCCTCCTTCTGCACTGACCTCGGAGTCTGCAGAGCTGTTCCTCTCACTCCTCTCTTCTCTGGCTGTTGTTGTGCGGGTTTTTTTCCTTTCTTAAATACATTACTTGAGAGATGCTACCACCAGCTTTGATGGGTTTGCCCTTGTCAAGTGGTGTGTCCTTCCTGCAGCTGACTGGAATTGTCTCTGCTCTTTGCCCCTAGGACTGCTCTAAGGCCTGCTAGACTAATATACTATCCAGTGAACAAATTGTGTGATTCTGTTTGGAGGCAAGATTGTGACCACATCTGTTTGACAATTTTCTGTTTCCTTCATTCCCCCAACCTCCTCTCATTAGGAATATGACAGTTTGTTAAAACTAAAGTTTTCTCTGTAAATATTAGTTTCAATTAGAAGATATTTTTGCTTGAAATGTGAGACCCTATTGCTCTGCCCATTACAAGTAATTCAGTAGCTGAACTAATATGTGCTAAAATGAGATAGCCTTAAGAAGTTTTATAGCCTCCAGCCAGATATTTGAACATATTTGATGACACAAATCTATTAAAACAATTGTTACATTCTGTTATATATCTCTCATAAAAAGTCCCACTGGAGATATTTGACTTTGAATATTTTAACATTCAGAAGAACCAACTGAACATTGTTTTTACTTCAGAGAACTTGTGCCAATATATTTAGTGCTGAAAGTGGTTAGGAGGCTTAAATTATTTTTCTAAAAATGGGGGGAAAAGGAGAATAAGAAAGGCAAAAAATAAATGCTTCTTGGATTTTAAGAACTGCAAAACAGCTCAGCATCTACTAAACTTGTTCTGTAGGAGTAGAAAAAAGCAATTCCACAAAGAGGAGTTCCTTTAACTTAAATAGTATATAAATAAAAAATACAGTATATAAATACTTGTATGGTGGCCAATATCATGATCTAAGGTACTAGTGTTACCAAATCTTTGAAAAATTGCAATAAGGCTCCTTAGCACTAATTTGGTGTTAAGAAGGGCATAATTTATTCATGCTTGAGGTCACATAGGCGATTACCTCCTGTCCTTACGTGCACGCGTCATTTTACAAATGTTTCTTACATGCAGTCGCTGCATGCGTAACACAATTTGCCCATTACCAGAAAACCCTCCCCAAGCCCCCACATTCAGTCCTTGTTTTGTCTATCACTACATCCTTGAGCCATATGTTCTCTTATCTTCAAACTGTCCTTGCTGGGAAAGTGGATTTTGCACGCCTTGTTTCTCTGTTAAAAGTTCACAGACACAGTAAAATTTGAAATAACCCTTTTGGTACCACTAGTGAGGTTAGATTGGTATTAGAAATGTATATGCATTTCTTGGCTATAATAAATTATGGCTCACTTGGGCTTGGAAATCACAAGTGTTTAAGTAAGCTAAATCCTTTCTCATTCCAATAACACAGTGAGCATCCCTATTAATTAGAAATATAAAGTTAACTGCTTTCTGGGCTGAGCTGTCTCCAACTTTCTTTATGGTCATAGGGAGTTTTACTAGCATTGATCCATCATTATCTTCCTATGTGGTAATGGTTTAGTACCATTTCTATTAACAATTAATGTTCTCTTTACTCTTAATTCAGTTAGAATTTGTTCAATATAAACTTATGCTGTAGTAACTTTTGCTTAAATTTAGACCTTACATTACATTTGAAAGGTATTGTTCAAGGTAAAATGTAATTTCCATTTCAATATAACACTGAGAGAAGGCCTGGCGACATGAAAAAATGTTTGAATGGACTGTTTGCTGTATAACAGTCATTTTTCCACTAGAAAAATATCAAATTATTAAAAAATCTGCTATTGGTATGAGTCAAACCAATACTAATGTCTACCTGAGAACCTCACTTGTGACTGTCCCAAATGATAAAAAAGGAGATTTCTTCAAAGATATTTGGGGACCAGAATGACTGTCAGGCTCAGCAGGAAATTAAAGTAATTTATGTGATGGCAGAATGTGTGTATACACTACTGTAAAAGTTTACCATGATTGCTCTGATTAGCTCAGTGCTGATAACGCTGATAGTGCCGAGTTAATTCTGTATTATACATGCAAAGATGCCTGCTCATGTTAAAATATATGTCTTATTACCATGACGTAAGCCATCAAAATCTTGGAAGCTATGATTTCAGTTTGTCAGACAGCATAATTTAATATTAAAAACTACTACAAAAGATTGTATATTATTAGATGAAAATGTCAAAATTGGTAAGGAAGATAGACATAGCTATGCATGGCATAAGCACTGATTATTTAGAGTATTTTATACTCCTTTATTTTGTTCACTTGTGAATGCCATCATGCTATCATTTACAGCACTCTCTTTGACAGTTTTTAGGGCGAGGTTTTAGCCAATGTGAATTTAGGAATAATTTTAGAATTGTGACCACAGTATAATGTAACATATCAGTGTCACCACAAAGTCTAACTCAGTAAAAGCCATCATGAAGGAAAATTCTTAGTATCTAGTTAACTTTTTCTATCCTTATTCATAAAACCTTATACCTGATAAAGTTCTAAAACTACCTTGCTTGAAGCTTCATTGGGATAAAAAGCAATATCCATATATGTGTAAGGGAATGATAAAATAAAAATGCCAATGCTTTCATATGCGACAAGTATGTAATTCCATATCTGTCGTTATACTGAATATATCTGCAATGCCACTAAAAGTTTAAAATACTTGATTTGTGTAGAATCAGACCTGAAATTCTACATTTCTATTTTTATAAAAAAGTGTGTCCTAAAAATTCCATAAATTATTTTCAACTGATTTGAAATATAAATTTGTTAAAAAATACAAATAAATATGTTTTAACCCCAAAAGCAAATATATTCAATCACACATAAACTACATATTTATGTATTCACTGCATGATTAAAATATGTTCTAACTACCAATATCTAAAAAATATATACATAATATCTTAAAGATATTTAAAGTCATGTTCAATTGTAAACTTGACCTGACAAATATATACAAGAGCAAATATATACATGATTGAACATTTCCTTTTTCAGCCATTGATGTTTATTGGCTCTTAATCTATTGTTTATTGTTTATTGATCACATAGAATTACAACCCTCATCAAAAAGAAATATTTTAGAAGCAAGTATTCAAAAGTAACAGTGCTAATATTAGAAGAACTCCAAGTTTCATTGATTTAACTTGTTTGAGTTTTCTTTGGTTTACTTGCATAAGGTGTAAGACCAGTGTTGAGTTTCTAGCTGCATTACCAGATGATTACCAGAAATTCCTGCTCATGTGTCTCTTCCCTTGCATTGGTCTCTTACTGGCATCTGTAAACTTACTTGTTAAATTGTGCTATAAACTGTCTAAGCAGACATGGAATAAAAGTGAAAAGCCATGGAACTTCCAACGGGATGGCAAAAAAAAGCTTTGGTCCCCAACTCAAACTTGAGGACACCAAGATGAGTGGTATGGTTGACACAGCTGAAGGATGGGATGGCATCGAGAGGGACCTGGACAAGCTTGAGGAGTGTATCCATGGGAATCTCATGAGGTTTAGCAAGGCCAAGTGCAAGGTGCTGCACCTGAGTTGGATAATTTTATAATGTAGTAACTGTAATATAATGTAATAATGTAGTAACTTTATGGACTCTGCAAATCACAGTATGGAAACATTATCATTTCATTCATATAATTTCAATAAGGTGTCAGTTTAGCTGTAGCAGAAACACACAATTCTCTTCTTACACACACCCAGAAATTTCCAGATTTAATTGAAATTCTGTTTCAATATATCACAGAGCTATAAAACTTTCTTTTTTTTTCAGAAGTCTTTCTCTTTCCAATTTAGCATGCATAATGCTTGTAAGTTGTATTCAGTGAAAATGAAAAGCTTTATGTCTCTGAGGCTCATTTCTATGTAAATGAACTAACAAGCATGTGCACAGCAAAGCAGAGACTATAAAAAGTAAAATGGAGTTTAGTTTACCAATATTTTGCAAGTGTTTTAACAGCTTGCACAATTAAGTTTGGAACTATGGTGAATTGGATTTGTGTGTGTATTTTTTTCTGTTTGATTGGCAAAATTTTTCCTTTGTTTAACTCTAATTACCTTTTCGAATTACTTTCAAGTTGGAGATTTGCATGTACTAGGCATCATGTGTCACTGCCATCCTATATTGCACAAGGATATATCCATATGTCCAGTTGCTTGACTGTCAGGAACTGGAGAACAGAGAGGAAATATATGACACTATCAAAATCCAAACTACTGTCCAAGAATCTAAGTCTGGAAGAAATCACAATTCTCAGCTCCCTTCATTTTGAAGGAAAATTCTTAGATATGAAGAGCCTTCTGTCAGACTGATGATGGGACTGAAACAACACTACATGTTTCTGTGAGTGTAATCCTCTAGACTATGAGTTTATATCAAAAGCAGATATGACAATATGATCTTCTTTAAATAAATATTTTCATCCCCCTATGGTAAACATACTGAGAATATGGGAATTGCATCATGGCTCTCAAGGATTTTAGGCTATGTAGCAGCTAAAGATAAATTCCTCATAAACAAACGCAGATGCCTATTTATGCCGGAATCATTGAGACTCTTCATTATTGAACAGAAAAGAACGTTTCGTCCTAGTATAGACTTCTGAAGCAAACTGGAAAACTGTTTTCTAAACTTTTCTGTTTTGCTTTTGGAACAGAGAGTGACTAGCTTGGATGAAAACATCTGTACAGCAGACTTCTCAAGTCCAGAGAGGTTAATCCGCACTTATGTCTACATCTCGTGGAGACTTAGGTGTAAGAAATACTCAACTGATTATACTGGCGCAATGTTAAGCTTGTGCTGAAAGTGGAACTTATAGAGAGAATAAAACTTTAAAGTCAATTAATATTAGGCACCTCTGTACTCACGTGGGTAAGGAGGTGTTTGCTTGCCGCATAAGCAAACAGGGGTTTTCCATTGCAGCCCTTTTAATTAATTCCATGCCTTGCTGTAGGCACTGAAGACCTCTTCTAGATACAATTCTAAATCTCCTGTGTAGTTTTTGATTATGTCTTGCATATCATCTATCATTAAGACAAAGAAAGAGCACTTTTCTTATGGTAAGTATCACTATTACTGTATTAGTAAAACAAAAAGTCAAACAGGTTAAGAGTTAGTTGATAGATATAAAAATAGTATTTTTCTAAATGCAACATAAATGTGCTTCTATGTAAAAATAAGTGATAAATTCTTTGACTGACTTAAGGATTGACTCAGTGCACAGTATGGAAATGAAAAAAAATACATGGCATACAAAATTAAATGAAAAATCATGGACTAAAATACCTAGAAAAAATGTTTACAAAAAAACAAGTCTAAAATTATGTACCTAACCATAAGAAATATGAACCGCATCTACTGCATCCTGAAAAATAGTGGCTGAGAAACTGTTCCAATTCATAATAACATAATTCAATAACAGCTCTCAAAGCCATAACAAAAAGCAAGAATATAATATTGGATGGGTAAATAGAGACTAGTGAGAAGGGACTCAAAAAGAGAACATTTATCCCTGTAGATGGGTAAGATTGTATTAAAATGCTTTATATAATACTAGTGTTTGCATTGCAAAGTGGACACCAGCAGAAATACCAGGAATTAAAGAAAATATTTGACAGCAAGAGATACAAAGAGATAACTCTGTGTAGTTTATTGAAGAGTTTTGAGAGTTGGCATGATTACACTGTATAAGTGCGGAGGGAGAAAGATGAATACCAAAGGACCCTCTAGTCTAACAGGAGAAAACATAAAAATTTTCAATAGATCATGCCAGACATATTGAAACTAAAAATTAGTAGAGATGAGTTAATTAACTCCTAGAACAAAATAGTAAAGAGAATGCTGAATTCAGTGTCTCTTGAGGATTTCAGTTCAAAACTCTGTCTTTGTAGAAGACAGGTGTTAGTGAAGTGCAAGGTAGAGTCAGGTGAAATGATGGAAAAGGTTTCTCTTGGCTTTAAACTAATGGAATCTATGAATCTATTAAACATATCTAATGCAAGGGATAAAAATATGTTCCTGAGGGATACACATCTGAATTTCTACCCTGACAAGATTCCCTTCACATGCTTTGTCTCACAACTGGCCTAATCCATCACAAAAGCTGAGACAATAAGCCTTTAGAGTTGTGAAAGTGACTGGAGACCCTTGTGATTGGAAAATGACATCCTTTAAAACTCACAGGAATTTTGAAGGGAATTTCATGGCTTGCAACTCTGGCTTTGTCTCATAAAGGGAAAAGATCTCTAGCCAAAAAAATTGCTCCTGATACTGAATTCGGCAGTCTAATCTTTTGGAGACAGAGGAAGAGAGGGTACAAGGCCTAGGGAAGAGTCTGCCATTCAGAGTGCCCATCACCTAAAACTTGTCTAGTCACTTTTTAACAGCTACCAGCTGGAGCCCTTTTAATCTGTGGTAATTTGATGTTATGGTATAAAATGGGAGGGAAACAGATCAGAGGTAGCTAGATGTCAGCAGAGCAAATTGAACAGTCTTATTGTATTGAAAGCAAATGGAAAGACTAGGAGAGTGCAGTGAGCAACAAGACTGTTTTGCAGAAGGTCTATGCATTTTCAAAGCTTGAAATATCTCCAGTTTTGAAACAAAATGCTTCACAAGGACACTTGCCACGATGACACTTGGCAAACATGGTTCCAAGATGTCAGGAAACTATAGTTTGGTGTGATGCATTTGGTGCCTTGTGTCACTTTTTCTTTCCAGCTGCAGGATCAAAGTCCTTGCTCTAGTATGAGTGGTACAAGCACTGCATTGCTTTTGGGAGGAACTGACTCTTCAGGTGTCTGTGTCGCCCTTGGGAAAAAAAAAAAAAAGAAAACATCTCAGTTTGTTGATGGTGAGGCTTAGTTTAGGAAGGGAGAATAGTATTTTTCAGATCTATCTGCTGTGTGGCTTTTTAATTTGCCCTGAAATAAGGCTGCAGTCCTTGCTATAGCATACATATAAATGATTCAATGATGACTATGTTTGTACATGGCAGAAAATAGCATATTGTCTTTAACTGAAAAATCAATCCCAGTTCCAGGGAGAATGGCTTTGAGGAACTGTTAGAGTTAGCTTCATAGAATTCTTTAGTTTTTTCATGTATGTCCAATTGCATATATATAATAAATACATGAAAGTAAGCACATTGAACATTTTGGTTGTTTTTAAAAAATAATTATCCAGTAGAAATTTTTAACATTTTAATTACATAGGACACTATATTGAAATAACAGACAAGTGTGTAAAAAATGTGTGAATAGCATCTGCTGGGTATATAAGTACATAAGCAGAAAATATCAAAGCCCATTTAAATGCTGTTTCTTATTTGAAAAAGTAGATAGCATATTTTTTATTGAAGCTGTCACTAAATGATGTTTAAAAATTTAGTGTGCATAAATATTTTACCACAGCTCCTGAGACATATCAGTTACTCAATTGATGAAAAAATTCCATGAAGTACTTGTTAAATACATCTAAAAGTACATATTGTTTCAGGGAAGGTAAACACCACTGCTAATTGCCCTTTACTGTGTTTTCAAACATAGATTAAAGGCAAACAAACATATTTCATGTTGATAAAGCTTCAAAGCAATTTGCAGTTCATCTTAAAATGGGAAATCTTTAGCTTTTTTATTTAGTCCTTTGTGTTCCATTTTAGAATCATACCTGACTAGAAAGTGCATAGGAACCTTTACCTGAAATTTAATCTACATGCAATACATATTTTTTTTTAGAAATTAAATAGATGCAAGGAAATACTTTAAAAAGCTGTTTTCTATCTTAGTTCAAATTCTCCGGAAAACAGGAAAGCTAGATTGAAAGGTGTAATACTGAAAACAACCCAAACCCTACTGGGACCCAAAGAACAGCAATAAAAGTTGCTTCTACTGCTTCATCTACAGAATAAAGTTAGAAAATGTACACAGGGAAAAATAGATTAATAGATCATATTCTAAAGTAAATATAGTCCTAAAATCTGATAAGCAGTTTATCTTTTAGATAAGCACTATTTCATATAGTTGTAAACCAGATTTTTTTTCTGAATTTTGAAAGTCATTTTACAAGAGTTTTGATACCAAGCAATTCAATAAACATAATCCCAGTAAATTTTACTATTGTTCAATAAAATTCAGATTTTAGTCTGAGTTTTGAGAAACATTGTTTGAAGACACATTCAAGATATGAGTAAGGACTTTAAACTTGACTGTGGTACAGTCAGTAATCTTTATTTGATCTGAAAAGTTGTTTACCAGAACACCTGTGACCATATTTCACAATTTCTGTGCTTAATCTGCAACTTTAAGTATAACCAGAGGGTACAGCTCAAGTATATTTTTGTACTTGCAGAAATGCTGAACAATGTCCATTCTTCTAGTGATGTGAAGGACATGTACATTTTGATTTTCCACTTATGAATCTGATGGTGAAACCTGCTCAATTTAAATATTGACTGCATTATGTTGTTGTTATGGTAAGTCATTATAAAATATAAGCTTCCTTTCTTTGGTACTAACCATTTATATTTGGTGGTTAGTTGTGAGCTGGATCAGCTTCTTAAAAGAGCTTCCTCCCTAGTCTCAAAGAATGTGAATGCCAGCAGAGCAGATAGGGAGAAAGCACAGAGGCTAAGAGCAATGAAGGAGAATGGCATCATAGTGTGTTGGATATAGATGACATTAAGCTGAGATGGAATTACATGCTTTATTTCCTGTACTTAATAGAACTCATCTCTTATTCCAGGTCAGCACCCAGCATATGAGGGCAGGCTGCCTTTTGCAAAGTGTAGGTTATACATGACAATGACTTTTAGATTCGGTGTTTTGCCATAAAGTTCTTTTTCCTCATGTTAGAAAAATAAATATTTACAACAGTAGATGCAATTTTTCAGTGCACTACATCTGTTAGCTGAGAAAAATGGGGAGAGGAAGTTACTTTTTTATTTTCCTTTACTTCTTATGAGAGCGCACATTTTGAGTAGAAAAGAATTGGCTGCAGTGAAATACTTAAAGTACTGGCAAATTGAATACTTCACATCTCATAAATTAACTGCTCTGATCCAAAATAATTATATAATTATTTCTTCAAAAAGAATGACTTCAATAGGTTCTTGGATATGGGGCCAAGTATAGACAATAATAGTTCTAAGATTTTGATATAGCCAGATAAAGAGTAATTAAGAAAGTTCCTCTGTACTCTCTGCTTCTTCATGATTAAAGAAATGATCTGTACATTGATAGAACATAATTCTAATAATTTTTACTTTGGACAGCCAAAATAGGTAATGCAATTTTAAAATTTCTACTTTCTGTCAGGGTGAATGAGAAGTATGTTATCAGTACAACGTCACATCATTTTGTAAAGTTAATAATATGAGCAAATTACTTCAGTAGAATAAAATGTGCAAGATCTTGTTTTTCTGTTTCATAGGACTATACAGTACCAAAATATAATGTATAATTAGATCAGGGCTTTTCAAACAGCAAAAAGCACATTTATCCATTGACCCTGGGATTCTTTCAGTGGGTTAGAGCTGGGTGCTAATAACACCAGGGTTGTGGGTTCAATCCCGGTACTAACCTTTCACGCTGGAGTTGGAGTTGATGATCCTTGAGGGTCCTTTGCAACTCAGAATATTTTGTGATTCTGTAATTTATTCTGTGATTTCAGGATAAATCAAACTTCCTCGGAAGTAACTCAAGTAAGTTTTATGGTCTTATTTTACAATACTGCATAAATATATATATGTAGATATAGATAGTGATTTTTTTTTTTAATATCTCAAAATAGAGACGATAGTACTGGCACCAGCTAGCTTTCGTGGAAAGGAATGCATAAAAGTCCTTTTGTTTATTTTGCCTGACCTTACAACAGATGACCATCTGGATAACTACTGTGCATGGTGCCAAAAAAGCTGTTAACCCCTAAAATAAATAAATAAATGTAATTAAAATGAAAATCTGCCAAGAGTGTGCAATCACAGGTCTCAGAGTCAAATCTACGAATACGGGTCAAATATTGATTGTCAAGAAGCTTATCTTGCATAATTGTCTTGTGCTAGGAGGGAGAACACCCCCACTGCTTGATGCTCCTCTCTCACATAAACACATCACACTTAGTTTTATCTAATTTTTGTCTGAGGGGGTGAGGTGGGCTCTTTTCTGTCAATGTTACCGTTACAGACAGATGATATAAACAGTAATTCAACCCTCTGTTCCCATTTCACTGATCAAGACAGTTCAGTTCTCATGATTTCAGATGGAATTGCAAGTCCTTGAAACCATTGAAAGCCAGGTCATAATCTGTCTGAGCCTTGTCTGCTTTTCCGAAAGAATAAAGTAAAAGTAAATGGGGTTGGTTCAGGGACAAGCTGCAGCACTACAAAGCTCCAACACCATAGTTGATGGACTAGATGGACTTGATGATCTCAAAGGTCTTTTCCAACCTAATTGATTCTGTGATTCTGTGATTTAAGTGCCATAAAACTGTAAAATGTATTAAAGCGCATTCTTCTTGCTGGCTTTTGCAATTTTATTTGTACTATCCTTTTTTTCCTGTTCTTTCTTTTCTCAGAATGGAAATAGCAATTGCTTTCCTCTTTGAACACTGCACTTTTGCCTGTATTTTTTGCAGCTGAGCTGGAAAATGCAGTTTTTCAGTAAAAAACCTAGCTGTTCTCTGATTTTTAATAGAGTACTCTTTACAAAGAAAAATAGATCATGTAGGAAACAAACTTGTCTTTATTTGACTTTTGCTATCTAATAATCACAGAATATCTGGTTGGAAGGAACCTCAAGGATCCCTTGTTCCAGCCCTTTTTGGTAAAAAGAATGGTCTTGGCTAGACAGCCCAGTACCCTGTCTGGCTGAATCTTAGAAATGTCCAATGTCAGGGAGCTCATCACTCCCTTGGGAGATTACTCCGATGGCTGATTGTTGTCTTTGTGAAAAAGTTCTCTCTTGTGTCCAATCAGAATCCCTCCAGGAGTAACTCTGAGGGCTCCCTCTCAGGCCATCAGGTGGTGCCCCAGTGCCCCTTAACAGAGAGACCCTTTTTGCTGTGTCCATTGTGTACAAAATTTCAAAATTTTGCCATATCCATTGCTACAATTTCTCCTTGCAGACCTTGCTTGTGGGTGTCTGCAGCTGCTAAAGCTTTATATCTGTTTTTCGTTGTAATGCTGGAGGGTGGGGACTGAAGCAGAGTTCTACTGCTGTGGGTAACATGTTTTTCTACCCCTCCTAATATAAGAAAAAACCACCTAAGGCTAAGAAGAAAACTGCTAAGACTGTGCATTAGATAATGATTATCAATGGTCATGAAAACTGCTGCCCTTAATTCTTAAAAGGCAGGGAGCCCACAGATCACACTTTGCTTTGGGACATACAGTGGGGCTTTTGAAAGGTATTTGATTTCACTGAACGGGACGTCAGAATTTTCTTAAAATCAGTTTCCTTTATGAAGTCTTAAGTTGGTCCAAACCAATACAAAATGAGGTAGCCAGTGTATCTAGTCACCTTAAGACTTGGGGAATATCAGAATATTCAGTCTTTAGCTACATATTTGATCTTAGTGGTTTTATTGTAGTGTTGATATAAGAATAAAGGCTTTAGACTGCATTAAACTAGCCTTTAATCTCCCTTACTCAACTGTTACAGTGTGAGCAATATTGATTAATTTTTATTTCATATTCAAATTTTTTCTCCATGTGAAAGCAGTTTTGAAAATGAGCAGTGAAACTGAGCTGCTAGAAACAAATCTGCATTTTCCAGCAAATGCATGAGTAGAGAAAGATTTTGTGAAAGTCTTCCTCCCTGAAAAGCAAATTCTTTTTGTTCACAAGCTTGAAATAATTCCTGATGTTTCTCCTGACAATACTTCAGATTGTTACTTCTGACTCTCTACATTTTATCATTTGGGTACTTGTCATGCATAACTGGAGGGTGGTGGTAAAAAAACCCAACACTTTTAATCAAGGTAGGATTATAATTTTCTGCAACACCTGTTCTGGCCAGATGCCTCTGACTGTTGTGTGTGATTCTCTGAGTTCTCACAAATTACACAATGAAATATTTTTGAAATGAATGGCCAATCCATTGTAGTTTTGTAGTTTTGCCAGAATAAGTGCTGAGTAGCAAAACTGTAAAATTTTTGTAGTATACACTCGGGCTACTGCAGAAAAATAAGAGGAAAATCTTGATAATGAAAAATAAGGTACTCATTTCAGAAGTCTGAAAATCTTGCTTGCTCTGAGACAATGGCTACAACAGCTATTCTCATTACCAAGGACTCTCTAGAGAAAGGATTACCTTTGTGACTGAGTCCTGCTACTACCTGTGTAGTAAAAAATTTTTTTTTCAGTGATTTTTAATTCTTTCTTCCTACAACCAAAAAAAAAAGAAAAGAAAAAACACAGGAAAAGAGAAAAAAAGGCTTTCTGCTGAGCAGAAATATGGTCCTTACTGTGAGAAAGACTGTTCCTGAAACATCAATGAAGAACACCCTCCAGGCTGATTGTTTTTCTTTGTAGAGGTATGAGTTCCATTGTTTTTGTATATTTTTCTTTTGGCACGACAGAATCCCCATAAAAAAAGGCTCTGTATCTGGAGAGTGGCAACAGCCTATCTGGGCAAAAGTAGAGATGAAAAGCAGCAGCCAATGGAGGGTACAGGGTGTAGGATAGATTCCTCTAAAATCTTAGATTTGTGTGAGAAAATGATCTCATTCTTTTTTTGTGCCCCCTGTGTAGTCCCAGATAGAATACTCCCTGCTAATTGTTTTCCTCTCATGAATTCCCGGGTTTCAGTTTTCCTTTGAGAAACTAACACAATAAAATACCATAGTAGATTTGCCATGGCATTCTGAAGAAATGTTAAAGTGCTGCAGAAAAATAGCTACACAGATTGGGTATTTGCTTCAGATTCTGGAAAGTTCAGACACTTCCATCTAGTGATTTGATGTCCCAACAAAAGCTCCAGTGTTATTTCTTGATACAGGAAGGATCTAGGAGAATCTTCTTGGTCCCTTGCTGAAAAAAAGAAACCAGACTCGCCTGAACTTCTTCTGTAAAAGCCTGAAAGAGCCAGGAAATTTTAAAGGCACAATGTGATCGCTTTCTGAATGTCACAACATATGTTTTTTTCATCAGAGAGGTTCTGAACTGCATCCTGGAGAATAATTCCTCTTAGAAGAGTGTGAATTTGCTAAATTTTAGACTTATTTAACATTTAAAGATCTGCTGTCTCAATCTGTGTATGCAGTTTGCTTACTGCCCAAATTATTCTAAACAACATTCAGCTGTTCTCCAAACAAGGGATGGAGCCCTGTGAAACTTGCATGGGTATTTTAAAATAGATCAAATTCTGTTTAAGTTTATTCAAACTGTAGCAAAATTTACACATAAAGCTGTGCAATAAATGAGGCAAATTGCAGTATATAATAATGTTGCTCAATATAGCATACCCTATTGAAACACAGTTCATACAGACTAAATTTTATATCTGATTAAAAGTTCCTTCATAATTTTTCAGCCCTATTATAATCATAAATGTGTTAAATCCATGCAAACAATCTTCTTTTTTGCAACCATTACATTCTAATCGCTCGAGTTGCACTAACAACACAACCAAAGAAAAACAACTCTAAAGGATTTGATCCTTCTGACAAAAGTAAAAAAAAATTTCCTTAGATCAAATCTTGAAGATTATTTAGAAAAGAGGACTACAAGTATCAAAAGTAATGAAAATACAGCAAAACTAAATTTCAAACTTTATTTATAATGAGTTATAGGTTTCTAATGTCTGCTGTTCTAATTTAATGTGATATTTTTATTTTGAAACATTTGGAATTAAAGTGTTTAAAAAACATAATAATAAATATTTGTCAAGGTAATACCATTCTGGACACAAGAAAAAGTGAAAGAGGAATTCTCAGGTGACAGGATAAAGATTACTGATATTTTGGAAATCTCAGGGTAAATATTCTAGCCTCTGGTACCCACCATGCAGAGAGGATGCAGTGCAGGGTGAATAAAAGCAGGGATTTTAAAAGTGGAGGCTAGACTTAATCTTGGTAAATCTGATGGAGGTATCACAGGGTGCTAAGCCAAGTGACTGCAGCAAATTAATGTCGTGGACACCTTTCAATAGATCTTTGTGACAAATGTTATCATATGCCAATGCACTTGTAATTTGCCTGGTAGTACTTTTTCCAAATGTAAAGATATCTGAAATTAGTGGGATATTAATACCATCCTCTGAGACTTGTAAGGGAAGAAAGATCTCAGGCACCCTATTGAAATTCAGAGCAGTAGCGAGGCACATCTTATACAGGAGTAACTTAGTCGTAAAGAGAAGTTGCAGCAGGGAGGTATGAAATGAAGGCAAACAGATAGCTCGTACCTGATGCTCTGAGCAAATACAGGGTATAACCAGGAGCTTGGCTCTGCAGTGGTACAGCTCAGGAGGCAGGGAAAGCATCGCTGAGCTTTCTGTAGGAAACTGGAGCCCAGCGCTTTGTTACCCTTGTCACAATCTACTCAGGTGAAGTGAGCTGAGAGAAGCAGGTGCAGCAGGGTGATGGGCCAAGCAGAGAGGCTGTGCCTGGAATACATCATCAGGCACTGAGCAGCTGCCTGTGGGAAACAGCCCTTTCAACAGAAACTTTGAAAGCATTTCTTTCACAGGCTGCTCTGTGCAGCTGCCCTTACTCCCATTTTCTGCAGCAGAACTCAGGAACACGTCTTACTGCTGACAGTAGAAATGGCTAAAAATTCCAAAAATGACTCTTGTATATATACAGTCACTGTAAGCACTGTAAGTGTATGTAGTCTTGATTGTACCTATCCCTCTATCATAAAAGACTTCTCTTTCTTTGCCAGAGGACAATTTGGATGATTAACAATATCCTAGTTTCCCGCAGTTTATTCAAGTTTCTTACTCTACAAAATTAGTAAGCAATAAGACCAGATTGTGAATCTCCTTTCACTGAGAATCATTATTTTATTAAGGGTCTGCCTCTGCTCAGGGAAATCCTGCTGGGCATACTTAAGCCCCCCCAACTTCAAACTCAGCACATACTTAAATGTTTTCTCGAGTAGGGCAGAACAGTGGCTCCAACATGACACCTAATTGCTTACTAGTATGAAAAAATACTCCACAATCTGTCTGAAGTATTCAGTGGTGCTTATTTGACTTTTTGTATTCCTTACAGCAAGGCCTAGAGAGCTTGCAAGATCAAGCCCCTATAGCCATACCATTCTCCTCAGGTCTCTGTTCCTTCCAGAGATAAAGGGAGCCTGCTTTAAACAGACTTTGAAAGGTACAGCTGCAGTGACATATCTCCTGATAGGAAGATATGTTTTCCTACCTAATCTCCTATTACTGTGAAAATTGAAAATAGAATACACATTTTATCCTCAGCCTAGGAAGGTATGATTTTATTGGTTTAACCCCACTGAAAGTGAAATGCATAATATGAAGATAGTAATTTACGTGATTTAATAGTTCTGACTTAATGGTTAATAATGAGTTTTGGTTTGTATCTCTGCCTTTTATAAATGAGAGACAGA
Organism: Acanthornis magna; assembly: GCA_036785705.1. Lineage (NCBI taxonomy): Eukaryota > Metazoa > Chordata > Aves > Passeriformes > Acanthizidae > Acanthornis > Acanthornis magna. Next base: position 8,332,007 of record JAWUZG010000034.1, read on the forward strand.
CCCTTTTTTTTTTGTACAGATGCAATTTTTTCCGTATATTCTAAGTTTGGGGAGCAAAATTTTCTCTATATTTTCTTTTATTGTCTCATTTTGTGAATTAATAAAAGGTTAACAAAGATGTTCACAAATTCCCATTTCTAATTATACAGTTACTAGAGACATTAATTTCCTGTGAGACTAATGAGCTAACAATGCATTGAATTTTTTTCCATTAAGTATTTGTGTTGGTGTTTCTGTAGTCTGACTAAATTCTATTTGGCATCTGTACAAAACAGACTTACTCCCAAATATAAATTATATAGGGCTTTGTTTTGTTTTAAGGACTGCTTTTCTTTATTTCTTGTTGCTGTTAAGCCTGCCTGATTTGTAGAAGATTAATGATTAATGAAATTTAATAGCTTAGTTTTAATACTCTGCTTTTTTAAAACTTTGTTATAGCCTGACAATGTTTATTCAGTGAAGGATTACAGTATATTTTCTTTTCCTTGATCAGAAACAGTTAAATATATATTTTATGGCACAATAAGGAATTTGAAAATCAGGGTGATATATGCAATGAGCCAGGTGAAAATTCAGTTTACCTCCAAAGCGCTGTTCATCTTGGTCTGAGGACTTCTACTTGATAATATATAAAGTTTCCACTGTTGCTTTTGAAATATATTCATCCAAAACCTTTAGAATAACTGAGTAACTCTTTGACTGAAAGACTAACAGAGCTCTGATTTCCATTAATCCCCTTCGTATGAATGACAGGTTTTACACTCATTTAAGTGACACAGAAACAGATCACAAAGTATGAATGTGGCACATTCTCTTTATACTTTGTTTATGTGCTGGCAAGCACAGCCAGGGAAGTGTCTCACGGAAGGGCTAACGTGACTGAAAATGTGTCTTTTTCCACACTAATGGCTTGCCAATTAAAATACTTTCTCCGTACATATTTTGTTACTTTTTAATACTTTCATTGTCGCAGCTACAAAGCCTTTGTGTGTTTAGGTATGTGTTCATTCCCTTTGATTTTTGTAAGGAAACGATCAAATTAGAGCAGAAAGTACTTTTGAAAATTCCTCATTATTTTGTAACCTGACTTCTTGTGGAAACTACACACAGAAAAGCTCATTTTTTCTATGGATGAGTCCTTTCCTTTTGAACTTAATGAAGGATGTTCTACATTTTTTAGCAGGGTGATTATAGAATCAAAGGTAATTATGTTCTTATTAGTTTTTGGTAATATATGGTCAACCAGATGAGGCAGATCATGTCAGTTTCCTGTCTGAAGAAACATTTTCAGATGCCCTAGAAAAAGTAGCACAGTTACATGAAAAGAGGTTTCAATCAGACCTAGTCCCTTGAATAGCAAATTCAATCAAAGTCAATTTACTAATGCATGTAAAATGTTGTTTCATTTGTTCTAGAGTGACAGTTTTATTTGCTTTTCCAAGGGGATATATTATACAGGGGTGATTTTTATAAATATTTTCTCTCCAGATCTATAACAGAATTCATAGCAGCACTCAGGAACTACTGAAAAAGCAGAAGAAAAAATGATCTTCATAAGAAAACAAATGACTACAAATGACAGTACCTTTGCAAATATATCCTTACTGCTTATGAATTCAGAACCAATCCAAATTCTGACTATTTGTTGATTTTATAAAATTTTGCATAGGTTCAAAATGGCATTACACTGAGTAATTATCTTTAATCAGTACTCTAGATTTAGTTCTGTCATTTGCCATGTAAATATCATTAATCTTGTCATCAGCCTAACACTTTTTTCTTCAGCTAGAGAAGGTCACAACTTCAGCTGAAATTGAATCTAATCTTGATTTGAAAGTATAATATTTAATATATATAGAGAAGATGTTAGACAAAAAAATCTTTAGTCTTTTGCTTTTGCTATACACCATTTTGACATTTTGATTTAAGAATCCTGAAACTAATGCTTTTCCTAAATTTCTTGAAAGAAGACTTTCTAAAAAAGTGTTTAACTTGATGGTTCAGCTCCACACAAACTACTGTAATAACTATGTTTTCATTTCGATACACAGTGAAGAGGAAAATAGTCCTTACATCTTTTTAGCTGTTAACAGAATAAACTCAGCTACCACCTGGAAAATGGCAAATGCAAAGTTCTCTCCTTACTCTGCCTGAAGACACCCAAGAAAATCCTGGGTGAATTCCCACAAATTTTGATAAGAAAACCATGGCAGGAAAAAGATCAGTGGTAGCGCTATTGTGTACAACACAGTTCAGGAGTCATTGTGTTACTGAACTTTTGGTAGATCATTTTCCTATCACATTGGCTTGATTTTATAGGAAAAAATAGTTGCAGTATTTGAAGAAAGACCAAATTAAGTTGCTCTCCACTTTTACCAAAGTAATAAGTAGATTAAATTATACTGCCATATATAGTATTAAACTGACATTAGATTTAATCTTAGCTAAAAGGCCAAGGAGAATAAGATTCTCGAAGTTAAACTCCAAAGAAGGAAATATATTATTTTCATTTTAAAAAAATTAATTCTATTCCTTCTGTCTTCATATAGAAATATGTATCTATGCAACAGTGAGCGCAACAGCAGCTAATATTTGTGTGACCTTCAATATTATGGTAATTTATTTAAATGTTCTTTGTTAATTAAAACATTTCACATAAAAGGCAACTAACTTACTTTTACCTATTAATTATATCTTTGGAATTTTGGAGTGATCAATTATCATAATCAACAAACATTACGGAAATAAAATAACAAATGAGTCTGAAATGCCAAGTGGTCTGTTTTTGGCTTGTTTTTTTCTTCTAATTGAAAGGAATAACTATTTTTTTAATGCAAACCATTTTTGTATGTTGTTCAGTTCTACATAAAATAATAATAGAATCATCAATAACAAGGAAAGTAATATTTTCAAAGTCTTATAACAAACTTCATAAAGTTTGCGAACACTGTCATGGTTAGGAATGGTATTCTCCAGTTTGCTTCCAATAGGAGGCACAAAAAGCAGAGATCATGGGTTGGGATAAGAACAATTTACTGGAAATAGCAATGACATAAGAAAAAGAAGAAGACAACAACAATATTAATAAAAAAAGGTGTAAGATGAAGAAAGAATTAACGCGTATCACCAAAGTGTTCCACCCAGAAAGAACACCCTTCCTGACGGAAGCCAGAGTTCCTTCCCTCCCACCCTTGCAATGATAGAAGGTGCTATAGAATAACATCTGGACCCTGGCCATGCCCATTCAGCCATGCCCCCTTCCAGCTACTGCAAAAAATTAACCCTGTCCATGTTGAAACGAGACAGGTTCATACCTAACGGTTTGGCAAATATTCCACCTTTACAGCTGTGAAAGAACTCTCCAAGATTACCATTAAGTAACTCAGATAAAAATGAAGCTGCTTGAATGAAGCTTCTTGACTGCCTTAAGGGAAAAAAAAGCAGAAATATTTGACTATTCAATATGTTCTTCAAGAGTGAACAACTGCTGCAAGCTAAAGATGACAATATATGATCAAAAGATGAAAAAGATCAGAAAATATTATGTTGCCTTAAGAGATTCACTATTTTCCAAGAGTTAGACAACTTGTCGGGCAGTTTTTAGTATAATATTTGCATAAGAACATCCCAAATACTTCAACACTAAGTTTTGAAGGAATTTAACAGTCTCAAATTTTTACTGGCAATGGTTTTCAACAGCAGATTTTTGAGTTATATTCAGCAGGCACAGGATAAAATCCAGTAGCTTTTTTTCATTGTCCATGCTGTCACAGTCATGGAACACACTCCAGAACAAGGGAAGAGCGAAATAATAGTCCAGTGATGAACATCTACAGCATACCTGGTTAGAGGTCAGCAAATGGGTTCAAAATCTGGAAGCTGTGGTTAGTCTCATGCAAAACCTAACCGTGAAGTAACCAATCATGTGGTTTAGATAGCACGGGGTAGAAAAATGGACTGCATGTTGCTTGGAAAAATAGTGACAGTTTTATTCTGATGACATGGCTCTTATAAACACAGGAAGCTTTATGGTGATAGAAACTTCTTTCATGTCTAGTGTTGAAATGATTCCCTTTGTACTATAGAATGAAAGTGGAACCAATCTACAGAACCTGAGGACTCCTGTAACTATCTGTAAATCATCTAACTCACCATAAAAGACTTGAATCTAATAATCAAGCTATTGGTTGCTGTTCAGACTTCCTTCCTTCCTTCCTTCCTTCCTTCCTTCCTTCCTTCCTTCCTTCCTTCCTTCCTTCCTTCCTTCCTTCCTTCCTTCCTTCCTTCCTTCCTTCCTTCCTTCCTTCCTTCCTTCCTTCCTTCCTTCATCTTCACAAAATAGAACTCAAACTTTGATGCACAATGAGATTTCTCTCCCTTTAAATTTTTTTCTTTTATATCACCAGCCATCAGCATTATTTCTGACTGCTTTCCAGGTGGGATAGACAGTGTAAATATAATCCCTCAGAGGAATTAAGGTTTCCTAGTGTACATGCTAATGAAGATTACAAAGGCAATACTCAGACTGGGGAAATTATGTAACATGCTGGAGTTTCTTTTCAAGTACACATTTAAAGAAAAGTATACATAAAATTGAATTTTCTTGGTATCTTAAGTGTGCTATTATGAATATTTTTCTTTTTGAAAAGTTGTAATGTTAAATTTGTAACACTGAATAGAACAGCCATCCAGGTCCCACTCTTTATGAGGTACATGACCTTTGGTGTTTATAGTTAGATGACAAGGAAGCAGAGCTGACATGACCATGACTGATGAAATTAAATGCATTTTTCAAGCACCTGCAAAAATTGAAAAACTTTTTTAAATAACAAGAATTTTAGAATCTTAAGGATGTATGCAAAGAGTACACAGTGAGCATGACACTGAAGCTCCTTTATAGTCAAGAGGTTCTAACTAATAGCCATTATAGGTTAATCCTTATATTAATTAAGAAAGAAGTAAGATGTGTTTGTCAAATAAGCAATATCACCAATGAGATGGCTGCCTTACACTCAGCTTGATTCTTGAAATTAAATATTGTGGCTCAGGATCCTTTTTCTTTAAACATAGATTTCTGTGGGTGATCAGTGAGGGCTGAATGCTTTGATCATGTCCTCTTCACTGTGCCTACTCTTCAAGTCAGAGATGAAGGGCAGGGAATTGTTAAGTTTTGGCAGTTCTGTGTCACCCCAAGTTGCTCCTATTCAGGGAAATGCCCTGACTGAATGTCTAAGCTGACTTGTACCCTCATTTGCATCAACACAAAAAATACCAGTGATTCTGGTGCCAGAGTCTTTTTCTTCTTCAAAAAGAATATCAAACAGCATGACTGAACCTGGAAGACTGAGCAAGCAGCTCCATCTGAATAAGGAAGGACAAAAAAGGAAGAGAAAGTAGCTGATGCAAAAACATGTTTTTGTATTTGTGCTTTGCACTTTGACTCCAGTGGGTCACATCCCTCTGAGGCTGAGTTTGGAAAAATAGCCTCTGTGTGATGTGTCCTACAAAAGGCTCAGCAAAGTCTTCCATTGCTCTGAAATAGAAGTGTAGCATTTTAAATCAAGTAACTGTTTTTCAACTGAAAGAGGGCCAAGGCATCCAGACACTTTTGTGGTTCTGGAATATTCTTTGAGGATGCATATTTTTAAATATATTTTTAATATTTTAAAATATCTTACACATATATAATGTTTTTAATGTAAAGATACGTGATTTTATATGTTTATTGTTATATTATTTTAAATTCTAGGTATTTTTATCTTTTCATGTATTTACATTTATATTTACTTCTTCCTTTACAGAGAAACAACAATAAAATTAATAAACGCTCATTGGATTGCAGTGAGAAGTTACAATGATCAAAGACTAATGAAAAGGTTATTTCTTGTGCTCTGCTCCAGCAGACAGTAAACCTTACCTTTTGAAGATAAAACCACTGACAATCTTACTGGATCATCCAAAAAAGTTTAGCTGAGGGAAAGAGAAACAGAACTGAAAGAAAAGTCATATTATAAGAGCTGATTTTGCTGGTTTTATTTAATTTTATTTTTTATCTTTAGTTAATACTTGCATGACACATTTCTTCTTGTTCTTTTTATCTGCTGACTGAAAGTGACAGAAAGCATTTCAAGTATTTAGAAAATATTTATTTTTCAAACTGAATAAATGGACATTGCGGGGTTTTTTTAACTTTCAGGAGGTTATTACTAGTTTCACAATACCTCGTATATTTGGAGGATGAATGTAAAATGTAAGCCATGTGCAGCCATTTGTCAGTCTTTGCTATGGTGACCAACATGATAACTGGACCATGCAAAAGAGTTGAGTTCATCAGCTGCCTGCTTCCCTCTTCTCCATGTACCCACTACACAGTGTTTAAAAAGGGGTAGAGGAAATACTAGCTTCCAATTTCAGCACCAGTTTACTCAATCTGACATTCAATACCCAACATGTATTAGAAGGATTCAAAATCTGGACTTTCACAGTACTGCTGCTATCGTGCACAACTCATGCTGTCAGCTCTTTAGCTCATGTCTTTTCTGAAGCAGCTTCTATTTCTCCTTTTAACAGTTTTTTTTCTGTAAATCAGGGGGAAAAGACAAATTGCCCTTGGAATGGTGAAAATAATAAAGTCTTGATTCCTTGAAGACATTTTCAGGATGCCAAGTCTATGTTTGAAAAATGATGCATGGTAAGAGTTGTTTCATGCTAGGATGAGAACAACCCTATGGGAAATTTGTGGTAGTCATAGCTCAACTTTGCTGCAGATACTGGGAATAAGTTTGGAAATAAAGAAGCAGTTAAGGTTTTCTCAAACCCTTCAACAAAACTGCTAAAATCAGGCTACATTTCAACAAATGGGAAATAAGAACAAAGAGAGGGGAACAGAGTAGTTTCTAAAGAACTATTAATAATACTAAGTGATTGCTTCTACCTTAGGATTGCTGACCTGTCTCTTTGTGGATGCTTGCCATTCTCTGCAGTGTTCCTCATTCTGACTGCATCTGAGATAGGCAGTAGTTTTGCTCGGCCTCAGAGATATAAATACCTTCCTTTGTGGCTGGGTTTTTTCCCCTGACTTTACAAACTAAGGGGTTCTGTATAATTAGGGCAAGTACCTTAACTAAGCTTTGCAAACATTTGCACACTCTAGAAGTGAATGTAACAATGTCTACTCAGGTATAGGTTATATTTCCTTCATCTCCTCAGTTCTTTTGACACTCTTCTCATTAAATACTGACAGTTCTGTGCTTTCTCTATTCCAATCAAATCTACAAATTTCACAATCTAGATTTTACATTTAGTGAAATACTTGTATTTTACTCTCAGGCTAAATCTAAACCAAGAGGTTTCAATAATCAAGATAAATGGAGAACATCTCTGAACCTGAATAAACTATTGACCAGGATGGCTAGTCAAGAGTGCAAAGGAGAAAAAGAAAGAATGAGCAGAAATCTCCCTAATCATAAAGGAATCTGACAATATTCATTTCTTCTCAACCTCCTAAAAAACCAACACAATAATTGAAGATCAGTCGAATTGTGATTAGTAGTCAGCATTTTCTTATTAGTGTGCAGTAGAAGATGAATTTGAACCTGTAGGAATAATCATCACAATTTCAAATGTAGCATGATCAGGGACATACACAAGTACTACAGCATCTTTGCTTTTATGAGCCATGTCCGTGTGACTCTCCATATGGGAAAAGCTACTCAGGTGCTTAAACAGTTTGTAGAAGCAGTCAGTAGCAACCACAGGACTGTAACAGACAGCCACAATGTGAGGTCCAAAATAAATACCAAATGCCAAGCTTAGTAATTGTTATTTTTCTTGAAAGTGTGGTTTTGGAGGTTATGTTACTGGTGACTAGTTGTAAAATTTTTAAGGACAAGAGAAAGTTGTATTCTCATGTTTTCAGACTAGTTTAATTAAGTGTTGACTAATAATCATATAAATTTGATGGGTTAAAGTGCCACTAATAAAATAATAAAATATATGGTTTGTTTGTTGCTTATTTGTAAGGAAGTATATATTCATCTTTAGCTTAGGAAAAGATATAGTTGTGACCACACAGTGTTTACCTTCCAGGCATTCGGAAAGTGAGTGAATAGACAGAGGATGTTAGGGAAATGCTGTGTTGCTTAATGACAGCCTTTATGAGGACAGGCAGATGTGATGGACAGATGGGTGGACTAACAGAGCTAAATGCATTATTAGCTGCTCAGACATTTGTTGAATGTCAGCCAAAACTACTGAATCATAGTAATTGACCATTGTTAAACATCTCCCATGGGGAGAACAACTACATGCATAACAAAAATGTGTAACATTTTGGTTGAGATTCAGAAAAAGAAAAATGATTGTACAGACTCATAAACCTCGTTGCAAAGAGTTGAAAAAGTTTGTTTGCTTTTAAAGTGTCTGTGTCAGTTACAATTACTCATCTACCTACTTAATACAATACTGTTCTACAAGTATTTATAAACAGGGTTCCTCCTTCTACATATCCAGAAAAACAATATCTGCCATTTTTATTATGCCTTTCAATCAAGTAGTTTGGAAACTTTTGAAATAAGGCTCTTATCATCTCTAACATTTATTCCTCACTGAAATGCAGCCACTACAAAAGGAATGCTGTAGCTGTCTAACAGTGTTCAGCATAAAACTGTTCCTTGTAAAGTGTTAAATCATACTTATTTGTTCCCTGGTATATGCTGATGGATGAATTAAATCAGTAACTACATTTACAGAATAAATAAAAATATACTTTTTTCCCCATTCCCTTATGATTAAACTGCACCTCACTAATATGTAGAGACTAATAGGAAATGGACTGTAGCACCTCTGAAGGAGGTCACAGAGTGAGGCAGAACACAACAGTGAGTAATACTTGGGAAAAAAAAATGGTCTGCCTTCTAACATGACAAGAATGATTTGCAGTTAATAATAGAGGGAGTAAAGGCCAGTCTTTTCAGTTACCCTTGGCTTCACCTAGGACAAAATAAAAAATCACTTCAGTTGCTGTGAGCCACTTGCCTTTTTCCCAATCATTATTGCTTAGTTATAACTTAGTGATAAAATCTGTCATTACTGACTTTATTGACATTAAAGTTGATTTATTTGCATGCCTGGTGAATAAGAACTGCATTATGCTGGCTTTCAGATTGCTTGCGTACTCAAGATAGTAAGTGCATCACTGACTTAATTGTCTTTTGCTGGTTCACTTGATCTCTAATCTCTGTTTGAAAATAATATTGGGTCAAGTTCAACCTTGGCATAAGTCCACTGACTTCGGTGGTAGTTCTCTAGAGAAGAATTTGAACTGTCCAGAAGAATCTGAACTGTCTACATTATAAAGCATTTTGTTCTCTGCTATTGTATAATGTGTTAGTCAGAAAGCAACAAGATTTTTTCCATCTGAAAATTAAGTCATTTATTCAGCTGGCGAAGTTGTGACTCATATTCCTCTGTTTTAGGATCCTTATAGTAAAAATCTTAGCATTTCCCCCAATGGTCATGTGATATGTGTTTATGGTAGGAGAAAAGAGAAACTAAACACCAATTGAGAAAATACAGTATCACTGCAAAACAAATAAACTACAATCAAACAAGATTTAATTCTTATAAACAAACATTTCTGTAATGAACTATTCCAGGAAAAAAAAAAGGGTTTTTTTTGTTTACTGTTTTTCCAGCTGTTTCCTTTCACTTTCTGGAGAGTTCTTAAAAAAGATATTTTGGTTCATAGTAATCTGTTCAGCTATTTACTACACACATTTTCAACATATCTGACCAAGACAAAGGCTGGGAAAAATTATTTATATTTCAGGATTTGGTTTGATATCCCAGTCTTGTACTTTCAGCCAGCCCTTCTGAAATGCATCTATTCAAACTACTCACCTTCAATTGGACCTTTAGTGTTAACACGGATGACATTGACCACAAGTATTTGAAATAACTGAACTCTCATGAGTAACTGAAAAAACATCCAGAAAACAAAACCTATGAATTATCTATATTCAGAATACCCAGAAGCCCTTCAGGCAAACATGCAAATAGAAATTCAAGCTGAATCATTGCAGCGTTTTGAAAATCACTTGAGATTTCAGATCCAAAAATATCTACTACAGTGTGTTCACTGATGGAAATGGTAACATTTTGACCTTAATTAAAATACATACTTTCTCGAGTACTTTTGAAGAGCAAATGTGAAATTTCACACAGAAAAATGTTTAAAATGGAACACTATTGACTTCATGTGTGGAGTGTTTGAAGATTTTCCGTATTAGTAGACAAACTCTGTCCAAAGCTAAAAAATAAAAATGCCTCTGCATTGCAGGGACATTTACTTCATTATCTGTGCCAAACAAATTCTCATTGAATTTCACTGGAATTTTCACTCTTTATAAAATCAGTTTCTGTCTCTTCAGTGGGTATAATAAGATGAAGCCTGCTGAGATAGTGAAAAACATTATATACTCTTGCAATCATTCATCAATAAACATATGAAGTGCCTTCTCTCCTGAAATATCTTCTGTCTCTCAAATGTTTTGGTTAAATACAGTTAATCACCTCCCCCCTAGGACTTTAATCTTCCTTTGCTGAGTTTTTAAAAAAAGATTATCTGTTTATTTTAAGAGTGTTCCCTGTGTGCCTAGGCTCTACTAGACAAAAAGAATCTATGGTTTTAGACTTGAAGAGATTTTTGTTTTCTTGTTTTGTTTGGTTTATGGTGCCAGAGGAACAGACCAAATTAATCGTATGATACAGCTGGAGGAAAACTCAGAATGTCATTTAATTTTCTTTCACCTGCAGAGAAGAACAGTGGGATATTTTTGACAGATGCTTGTACAATGCCCAGTGATGGAGATTCCACAGTCTCCACAGCAACAGGTTCCACGGGTCCATTATTCTCTTAGGTTTTTTTAATGCTTTGTGGAAATCTTTCTAGTGTAACTGAAAGAGTTTATAATTGTTTCTATGGCCTGATCCTGATAACCAGTGCAATATAACAATAGGTCATTTGGATGTGTATATGTTAGTGTGGAAGAAACAAATAATATCTTGATATGATTTTTAAATTTGTTGCCTTTGTTGTTTTGTTGGGTGAAATTTGTCCTAGTAGTATGAATTATTATGAGTCATTCAACTTGTCCATTATTTACAATAATTTTAAAATATAATTTCTGTATCATTTACATCACAAAAGTATGGTTTTAACCATTAAATCTTCCCTCATACCTTATCTTCATGTTCTTTTGTGTCATCTCTAGAGCTTTTCTAATGGCAAGACAACAATCCACAAAAAAGTAGTAATACATTTGAAATACTCTATTGTTCTTCAATAGAAATCAACATTTTATTTGCTTTGCAATTTTATTTTTTTTTCCTAGGTACGGGGAAGAATTAAATACATTACACATTAAATGTTCATGAAATAAATTGCCTATCATGAAACTATTATTTTTCTTAGTGATTTATGTTGATTTAAAAGGTGTCAATATGGATAAATTAATATAAAGTGGCCAAATCCAACATTCACCTTTGCTCATGTTTTAGGAGTTTCCTTGAGTGTTATGACAGCTAATTCTCTGTCTTGTTTGTGCATGAGATTCTTTGTTGAGTTTTTAATTCTTGACCTACATAATTTTCTGAAAGAGACATTAGTCCATCTTTCTGTTTATCCTTTTCTTCAGGACATTAATAAGTGTGTAATAAATGTGTCAAGTACCAGTACTGTTAGGAAGAATACAGGGGCATCTCATTATTAACCCTCTTCCATGTTGAAAATGAACACTTATATCTGCTCTTTCTTTTTGTATCTCTGAGCCATTTTCTAATATGAAACAGAACTTTTATAATTTTTTCTGTGGCTTCTGTTTCCTTAATAATCTTCTGTGAAGGATTTTATCAAAGACATCTTCAAAGTCCAAGTAAATTATTTTTATTTATTGGATGGATTTTTTTTTCCTATTAACTCTTAACTATGTTTTCTATGTCAATATAAAGCACTTGGATGTATCCCAGAGCAAGTGAGAAAGATGGTTCTTTAATTTTTTCCAGTTTAAATAGTCCTAGTTTAGTCAGGTGGGAAGGTTCAGATTCTGGTGTCCTTCATTATTTTGAGAAGGCTGGATATTGGCAGTGTTTTTATTGTACAAGTTAACTATTCTGTTTTCTTAAACAGCAGAAGACTGTTTGTCCATTTCAGATATAAATATAATGGAAAGTGTACTGCTGTCTAGGATAATTTGATCTCAGTATGCAAACTTCTGTCATGTTTAGTCATGACAAACTTTTGCAATCCAAACTTTTGAAATTAAGTGCAATACTGAAAATATTGTTAATAACAATCTTAACCAATGCAATAAATTTTACTTCTTATGGCAAAGACTGCCTTTTAAAATTGTTTTAGTTTGCTTGTACAGTTTTAAATATGTGACAGTTCTCACTATTGCAGGATTATTACACAACTCAAAAACTATTTTCTAGAATTTCCTTAAACTCAATGTTCTATCAAATTAATTATTAGTCAGTATGTCTTCAAAAGTATTTACTTTGCTGTGAACAGGAAATATCCTGCACTGTTGTGCTTAAAAGTTTTTGAAATTCCTTAAATGGATGATAAATATCTTGCTAAGTACTCTGATTTCAAGAGACAGTGAGCAGAGTTAGTATGCATCTGCATCAGATGAAATTATAGCTACTTAGTAGAGGCAGGAATTCATACCCATCACTTCCATAAAACACAAAATAAGATATGTCTAAGGCAGTAGTTCAGCAGTTGGAATGTGGCTTTCAAAGGTCTCTTCAGAACACAGCACAATTTCCTTCAAGGTACCCTTTTCTGAATCTATCGAATGGAAAAGCGTTTTACAACCAATATGATCAGTTATTTTAATGTTAATTTGGAAAACAGGGTGTACTTCAAGAAGGATCCTGCTCAGTGATCCAAAATATGTAAAAGATTATATAACTTGAAATATTTTGTCCATATTTATACTCATTTTCTTTTGTTCTATAGTATTTCTGTAAATATATAACATAAACCTTATGCTTTATTCTATTTATAAAAAAAATAATAGAAAATAAATCTCTCCTTTGAAAAAATCCTTCTGCAATTAAACAAACCTCTTAAAAATTATACATAGTCAAATAGTTACAGGTAGGCCATGTTGCTGTCTTGGAAAAAGTCAGAAGAATGTGAGACAAATCTAAAATTTGGCATAATTATTTCCAGCATTTTCTTAGGGTAAAAAGAAAAAAGAAAGAAAAAATAAAAAAAAAGAGCTTTTTCCATGCTGAGAAATTATGTTGAAGATCAGAATGTTCTCAGCATATTTTCTTTTAAAATAGTACTACAAAAACTAAAAGTTATTGTGCTGATATATAGCTACCACATTTGTACTGACAGTGACTGGGCACAGGTGTAAAATTTCCCTATGGTTATTCTCATGGAAAAACTCAACGAAAATGAAGGACATTCCTCATCCAATGGGAAAGAAGGACTTGCTTCTTTCATGGCAATTTGTAATATGTGCTGCATTTGTCCCTCAACTTACAAATATATTACAGAGACTTCCATTTACTGGTGTTGGAAGACAAGAGCAGAACAGGAAAGCAAGGGTGCTGCTCTAATGACAGCTCTATGCCTCCTCCTGCTCCAGAGCAAGGCACCAGGCAGAGGTGAGGGACCTTTCACCAGTCTACCTTGTCAAGTGTGTGAAGCAGATGATTACACTGACTTGTTTGCTGCTTTGCAGAGTCTGGATTGCATGTAACTGCTGATAGCCTCTGGTGCTTTATTAATGGGTAAGGCTTTGCCTTTGATACTTTTCTGTTACTGTTTGTTCATTTGTTTTTCTGGTATTTTAATTAAATAACATTCTTTGTGTAAAGAAGGTTGTTCATCACTAAAGGCCTTTTTTTTTTTTTTGTTTTGCCAGTTTCTAATATATTTCAACTAAATTCCACACAGCAACAGTGTGAGAGGATAATAGAAATGGTTATAGCCTCTCACTGATATTGTAGGATTATCTAAACAGATTTATATAATCTTCTCTGTTCCACCAAAATAGAATCCTTAATATTATTTTATCTGTTAGTGAAGTATTCTGTTGAGAAAAAGTATTTGTTTGAGAAAGTAAGAAAGCAACTCCAAATAAAAGATGTTCCCAATTTTTGCAGGTCTTCCCCCCGCCCCCAAAATGACACTTTGATTAAATAAACATGATCATATAAAATGTTTTTGATCCCTATTGTCTACAAAATACAGGGTTGATAGAGGAGGCTTGTTCAAGCCTAGCTTTAAAAAGTGGGTGAATTTAGTGTGGCTTCACAGATGACCCTGAATGCCATATAACTAGGCCCCAGCCTATAGTAGGAGAAAATTCTGAAATCTGGTACATAAAACATTGGATGTTTTTAAGAACTTTTATTTCTGTAGTTCATCACTGAACTCTAGGAGCACTTAATAAATATGAGCAAAACCAATTTTTATTACTTCAGTTGGTAACCCTCTGAACTTCATTCTATTTTGCTACACAAAGCTAAAAACAGACTTATCATTTGGCCCCAATAGCTAATTTCCAGAACAGCATCAAGTTTAACTGTTTCTTCAAGAAACACTGTTAAATCAATTTCACACTGTAAACAAGAAAATTTCTTTCTTATTTTGTCTCTAGTAGCTATTTCATCCATTCAAGCTAACAGAGTCTGCAAATGCAATTTCCTTATTCCTGCTTATGCAGGTCTTCTCTTATCTCAGGCAATGAAAATTGAATGTCAGTCCCATTTTAGTGAAAGTCAGATTCACTTGTAAACTTGCTGTAGTACAATCTCTCCTTTGTAAGCACTGTAACACAATTAAAAAGAAAGATTCCTTTATTTTGAAATTGTAATATTCTCTTGGCTTTAAGATTTATAAAAAGAAAGTCAAACAAAACTCCCTTCTATATAGTGAGAATGATTTGAAAAAACCAGGAAGGTAGTGGAGAGGGGGTGTAAGTTTTCCTTTCATTTCTTTCAACCCAAAACACATCTGTATACAAAATTTCCCTACTACTAAGCAACTCATTGGACAGAAGGAAGCTCTTTACTTATGCCATTTTTTTGTAAATACATTATGTCCAGCAGAAAAAGACAAACCAGAGTGTCATTTAATTTAGTTAAACTACAGAAGAGCTCCTTGTATGTTGAGACTTTCTAAGATGACTTTTCTACAACTAAATTAAACAACATCTGTAGAGGACATTACCAAATAGGAACTTGGCTAGTTTTCTAATAAAAATATCAGTAAACATTTTCTTAACAAACTGGAAAAAGCACTAGTTGCTTATGGAAATAGAAAAAATAAACTATAACTCAAAATCCTTTATCCCACCTTGAGCGATATCCATGGTGATTCATCATGATTAATTAAGAATTTTTTATGTACTTATTATTTTTAAGGAGACATAATGCATGCTTTCATTTATAATTCTATACTGGCAGTTTCATTACTCATCCATCCACCAGAGATTGCGATTCTGCTTTCACAGCTGAAAGGTGCCATACAAATATGAGTTATTTATATGAATGAAATGGCTTGAGGCATACTGAGCTTTCACATGGACGCATGGTGAAAACCACCAGGTACAGAAAGAATTTTGATATACACAGTGTTTCAGACCAATTCTAATTTAAAAATCTGTAGGGAAGATACTCGCAGAATTAATCAATTTCTATTTATATTCTTTCTTTCCCTTGAAGACATTACTATATTCCAGCAGGATTTTATATAAATCCTTCTGGAACAGAAGACGACTTGGCCTCTAAGATTGCTGTTAAACATGGCCTGCAACAGTTTTCTGAAAGTTGAAACATGCTGGTAAGAATGGCAAACAAACACACAGAAGCTTCTAAGCCACTATTTCTCTCTGATCAGTCTTCTAATTAATTTGCAGCAGGAAATAGCTGCACTGTTGATTCTTTTCTGGAATGAAAAAAAAACCGGAATGAAAAATCCACTTCCATCTGAAAATTCTTTGCCTCCACTTGAAGGAATCCTCACAAGTGTTATAATGGCATAAGTCTCTCACAACAGGAATTATACTCACAAATGGAACAGAAGTTAAATGTTGCAATGTTACTCGACTTCCAATACTTAACAGACAGATCAAAAGTATCAACAAAAAGATATCAAAAGATGATTATAGATATATAGCTAAAGTGTGATATTCTTGTCCTTTAAATAAATACTGATTAAAATGGGATATTTAATGTACATCTACACTAGTCAGGTAGTGCACATGTCAGAGTTAAAAATATTAATGCCCAGGTAGGGCAAATATTTCTAATTTAGCAGACAATGCTAAAAGGTTGATTGCTTGGGAATTGAAGATAGATAGATGTAAATGGTTTGATATTTTTGCTCAACTGCTCTTATGATTTTTTCCATAATATTTCACTACATATTTTTAGTTTTGAATGACTGCACGTATTTATGTGTAGTAGCAGTATATTAATTCCTCTCTGAGTGGTAACCTATATGAGGTCATGAAACAGAAATTACATGAAGCTTTGGTTACAGCTAACTTTCATCAATTCACATCAGCTGTAGACTTATTTCAGCAGCCTTTTTATACTTATTGCAAGAATTGGCAACACAACCAAATATATGTAAAAGCTACACATTTTACACAAGAATATTTGGGAATGAACAAAATAACACATTTGCTATGCAATTAGAATGTCCCTTTAATATTTGATTAATTTGATTTTTTTCCCAAGCCATTAAAATATTTTGCCTCTGCTCTGTGTTAAAGTTATCTGTGAAATTCAGATTTGGCAGTCTAAAGTATGAATCTAATACATCCAAAGGCTTCTTTGTACCTTCCCTCAGATTAATCTGTCTGGTGTCATATCAATGTCCATTGCGTCTGATGTTGCAATAGAGAAGACTGGGTTTGCAACTTTGGTATTTTGTTGCTGAAGTAACAGATATTTTAAGTCTGAGTTTTAGTTTACTAGAACCTACAATACTCTACTAAAGTAGAAAGCTATTTTGAGTCAGTAAATACTCCATTGGAATGGGATGCGTCTTCTTTAACCACCACTAGCAGTAAATTAGGCAGAAAAATCAGTAATACTTCTAAACCTGTATCAATTGTGTCTTTTGATAGATAAGATTTAATCAACTATACCTCATCTTATTTGGGCATTAAGTCATATAGTAGTAGTCACACAGTCATGCATGATGAAAAGTATAGGGAGCTGTGCTTTATATGCAATTTACCAGAATTTATGTCTTTCAGTATTTTACCTTAATAGTTCTTTTAAAACTTTTAGAGAAACATCAAGTAGGAGAGAGAACTGATCTCCATGGAACCCTGTCAAATGAGAAGGATTTGAAGCTGGAGTTTTCTTGGCATAATTTTTGGGTACATTCCTTGGGAAGGCCCTAAATCATCTAAGCAATTCACTTGATTGCTGGCATTTTCATCAGGTGGGGAAAAAAGTGATTTTAGTGTTGAGAGAGTTAATGTTGCAGAAAGGCTGTGCAAGATAAGAACGGATGTCTGCCCATCATCATTTATCAAGCCTACTAAGGCTGTTTCCTTTCCCTCTCCGAACATAAGAACAGAGGCTTCCAAGTGTTAAATATTTGTATCTGATAGATTAATTTCCAGTTGGCTAGGTTTTATTTAAACGTTTTCTTCGGACCAGTGTGGCTAGGCTAGGAATAACATGCAGAAAAGGTTATTGTCCCCCCTCTATATTCTTTCCACTTTTGCCAATGCTGAACAGGAGTTTCAGTGTCACTTATGGTGAAAACTAATGGTCAATCATTAGCTACAGAAATCTATCGTACAAATCAACAATTATGCCCATGCTGATTCTTCTACAGAAATCACTGCACTGTTTACTTACACAGTGTAACCAGCAAGAGAAAAAATGCACAATCTAATGAGATATTAACTATTTTTCAAAACATATATTAGAGGGAATTTATTTGAGAACTAAGAAAAGAAATTCTGCAGTGTTTTGCTTCATCACACTTTACAATTTGGAGTAGCAGGCCTCATCTCTCTTAAAGTATCTTCTGGACTGATTGATTTTGCTCTAAACTCTTTTGTTTTATTAGCATTTCAGCAAACTGGGTTGCTTGTGAATACATGATGTTACCCACACATAAATATAGTTGGTTATTTTTTGTTTCTTCTGACCCATTATAACAAAAATTTTTACCAGTGCCTCCTAGCCATGATTAGTTTTCTGATGCGCAGTTCTCATCCCAGTTTTTGCTCAGACACATATTTTTTGACTAAGGGGCTCTGTAACTGTGGCATTTTAATATTCAGAATGTCTGATTGGGAAGCAATGCAACAAAAACGTAACATAGTGTTCCAGCAGTGAATAATAGCACAGACTGATCAATAACGTAATGGGAAAGAAGTGATAAAACGGTGAGCATAAGTTTGTGTCAGTATGGCACCATATATAAAAATGGCTCCCAGAGGTGTTTTTCCCCACAAAATAGTCAAGATTGAGGTGGTGCAGGTCAAGTCCCCTGTGCCTTCTTAAAGAAACCACAACTGTTCAGTTGCAGTATAACAGATGTTCAAAAGAATTGTTAACAATCTAAATGAAGGTGTGGGCAGATGCACCATTTCTACTACACATAACTTTGGGGGAGAGGGAGTTTTAAAGAAAATCAATAATGAGAAGCTCTGTATACAAATGACTCCTCTAATTATATTTAAAAGGTAGATTAAGATTCTTTGCTTCAATGATTGTGGTTGAGATAAGGCAGACAAGTGATGAGAGGAGCTATTAGAGTAACCGTGCATGATTGACTTGGCAAGTATTAGTAGATCAATGAGAGGCAAAAAAAGTGGCAGCATAAGAGAGAAGCTTGTGCCAAAGCCTCAGTCCTAATCTTTTTGGTGCTTTTCACTAAGAGCATATGAAATGCAGTACCATTAAAATAAAGGAATGAGTAAAATAAATAGATAAGTCTAAAGGACATAGGGAAATTCCGATTCCACATTAAGCAATATGCCAGGGATATGTTGCAGGGATATGTATACTTTCAAAAGTTTTACTGGCATTGCCAGAGGTGAGCACTCTCTCTGCAGAACCATTTAATGGGAGCCGAACAGTTCTTTCAGGCACAATGATATTAGATGACAAGATATGCAGAGTTGTAACTGGTGGGGCATACTTTGCCTCAGGATGACCTCAAAAATGGGCACCAAGGGTCTGTGGAAGACTGTTTTCCTCAAGAATGTGACCACAAAACATACGTAATTCCCACTTTGTCTTCATGATTTGCTCTCACAGTAGATAATCTTGTATAATATTGGAATAGTTGTTATTCTATAAGCATTTATTTTAAATGGATAGGAGACTTTGGAAAACATCTGTATTAGTACTAGAGTTCTAAAAACCTTGATAACTTGTTTTTCATATCTTTTTAAAAACCATCTTATGTCACATGGCAGTGCATAATGAAGGAATGAATAAAACGTGGAACTTTAATTATACTCCTGCTTTCTGGAACTCCCAAATATTATTTCTGTAATTTTCTTGTTTTTTAATTCCATATGTACTTGATAAGAAAAATACAATTATGTAGCAGGTTTCCTTTAAAATTAACTTAAAACCTCCAAGATTTTTATCTCCAGGCCTGAGAATATTTTTTTTTATACAGGTCTTTGAATTGATAGTAACCGCTGCATGATTTAATTCTCCATTGCATCTCTGCTTTTTGAGACATACACAGGCTGTAGGTCACTGTAAATATGTACAGAAATGCAGGACATAGTTCCTTTACTTAAACATGTACTATATGCTATCAATATATAAAAGTAACAACACCTTGGACCTATCTGGAGTGATTCTTGCACAGCTATCTACTGGTGGTCTCTCATAAAATTGATTCCAAAAATGAAAGCAGATTTGCAGTGTCACATCAGGTGCCTCAATAGTCTCTTTTCGAGGCTATTTTGAGAAAATTATCAAGAGCTCTCAGAAATTTCTGGAAGCTGGTTTGTAGCTCTCACATCAGTACACTCCATTCCCCAGTTAATTGTAACTTGCTGGGAAGTTTGAAAGTATATAGTTTCCCCCATGGACACATAACGACTGTGGAGATGGCACCGCCAAATGGTCATGAGATTTACCAGTCCTCTCTCTTTTCTACTTCCTGGGCTCATGGTCTCTCATCACAATTTGTCACTGGTTTACTAAGAATGGAATGTAGATAGTCTTTAGCTCTCCTTCTTCCCACTGCGTCAAATGGATCGAGCAAGTTAAGTCATGGTACATTTGAAGCAAGCCACAGAAGTGTAAGAACATGTCAGGGATAGGTCATTTAGAAAAAGTCCAGAAAAGACAGGTATAACAAGACATGGCATTTCTTCAGAGAACATGAAACTTCCTGCACCCCAAATCATCCTCATTGTGCAAGTTTACAACTAATACAGTACGACACCTAGCACAGTAATTTAAGATACAATTAGAGCCATGAGCTTGCAGTCAGGTTTTATTGCTGAAGCTGTACATAATCACCCATGCTATCTGTATGTGGACACATGCACTCTCTCCTTCCCTCTGTTTCTAGCTTCCTCTAATTCAATATTGCCTTATTCTTTACAGAAGGTTTTACATAAACATAAGCTGAGGATACATTTTCCGTCAGCCACTGCTATTTGCTGTCTAGACAAAGAAGATAACATTTTCATTCTCATTTGCTTAGGGCTGGTCATCATCTTTCTGCTTTAGAAAGTGCATCTGCTCTCCTCTAAATTAATGCCATCAATGCACGAAATGATGCAGTTCTGTATCTGATATATTGTGAGACAAAACAGAACAAAGCAGAGACAAAAATAAAGCATCTCTGTGAGGTACAGAGGACAATCAATTAGATTCATCATCTGTTTTACATTCTAGTCACTGCTTTTAAAAAAGAGGAGTGCATAATACCATGGCAACAGTTGGAACTGCAGTTCTTTATGGTATATAATCATTATGGATTCTTCAGCATTCCCTGAAAATTGATATAAAAAGTCACAGCCGTTGTACTACCTACTATGCTGATTAAATGACAAGTTTGTAATTTACAAGTGCCTTATTGCCATGGGAAGGCAGTCATACAACTCCGTTTTCTAACTCAAGGGTTTTTGAAACATGCTGCATGATTTCTAGCTGGGCTGCAAGCTAAGATTAAATTGAAAAGGATAGCATGTAAATTTTTGAACATGGTGTTGACATTTACTAGCCAATCAAATATTGCAACTTTCCTACATGACAGCAGATGTTGACCTTTCAAGCTTTTCCTATCTACTTTCACACATTACCTGCAGAAATTAACATTAACTTGCTTCTTGCTCCTTGCTGCTATTAATGTCAGCTGGGAATTGAGAATCATGAATTCATTTATTACACGGAGTGGAGACTTCTTTTATACTCTGAGCACAGAAGGGCTGCTCCTGGGAGCTGGTATTTTTGGATGCTGCTTCAACTACCTTTGTGGTTGAGGGATAGCTGGGAGCTATGGTGTAGAAAATGTCACTGGCAACAAGAGCAGAAAGAGACAGTGGAGGACAGATTCAAGGAGAAACCTAGGGGCCAAATACTTGCAAATAGAATTGCATACAAAGAGTTTGAAGTCTAAAATGAAACACTTAAAGCTATTCTAATGGAGTGCAAAACTAGATGCAAGGTACCAATGTCTCTTTGACTTGTTAACTGAACTATGATATTGTAAGTCTGCATAATATACAGCCTAGTAACAAGAAGCTTCAGGGGGTTACGCAGCATTGCCTGAGGCTCTCTGGTATTATACTCCTAGGGAAATATTAACTTTGGTAGAGATGTCTCCTGCAATCTGAATAAGATTTTGATAGAATTTCAGCCAATCATGGAATTTCAGCCGATTTTGTGTTTAAAAAACAACAAGGAAAAACAAGAAAACCATTTTCTGTCTTGTCCTTTTCTTATTTTAGGAGAAAAAGCTTCTTTTGGGTACCTACAGATATATTATCATCAGAAAGGAAAAGCTAATGTCTACAATTATAGCAGCATTCCTGCAAACATCAACTTGTTTATGTGTTTTTTTTGTTGTATATGTAACTTGACAGTGCAATGGGTCACTATGCTTCAAGTAATTATGATTTTCATGCATGCATATTTCTAATTTTATACTAATACACTTCAATGGTGTTTCTCATTAAACAACAAATATTTGCAAGTTACATGAATTCCAGTCAATGTTCCAAATTAACAAGGAAAACCTGCAGTCATAACTGGATAGAAGCTGCTTGGTCATGGGCCCTGTACCTCATAGAGGACTTCAAGCACCCTGATGTTCTGCAGGGACTTAGAGCAAATTAGGCTGCTGTGGAGACAAATAATTATCCAAGTCAGATCCAGTATACCATGTGATGCTAGCATGGATCCTGAGAGGAGGGAACCAGGCAAATAGTAGGATCATAATCCTGGAATTCAGGACAGCAGAATTTGGCCTATTGGGAGACCTGCTCTGAAGAATGCCACAGCAGACAGTTTTGCAGAGAAGAGAGATTTAGAATAACTGTTCGATTTTTCAGTGCTCATCTTCAAATTCACAAAAGGTGCATTCCAATGATTGGAAAGTCAAGAAAGATGATAGGATGCCTGGATGGATGGAGCTGCTGACAAAACCAGGACATATGAAAATGAATATAATTGGTGGAAAAAGAGTCAGCAATATGGATACATTTCCCAAGTGTGGATGGATGGAGCTGGGAAAACAAAAGCCCACCTTGAGTCAAGGCTTGAGAGCAATGAAGGGCAGCAA
This sequence comes from Acanthornis magna, assembly GCA_036785705.1. Taxonomy (NCBI): domain Eukaryota; kingdom Metazoa; phylum Chordata; class Aves; order Passeriformes; family Acanthizidae; genus Acanthornis; species Acanthornis magna. Next base: position 8,354,829 of record JAWUZG010000034.1, read on the forward strand.
GAAGGGTTTACATAAGTAATTCAGTGGGTAAAGGAAGATTAATGAAAAAGCTGGTCCACTACTAAATTAGGCAGATGATGTGGTGAGATTTGATATGGAAGATGCCTTCTTCATATATACTTCTACTGGTAAGAGTTGCCTTCAGGAATCCCAGATCTCCCGAAAAGTCTTGAGGAAGAAGGCATGAGCATCAGACGAGTGAACATTTAAAGCAACTGAACATAAACAAGCCTATGAGAGGTGATGGGATGCACTCACAAGTGTTGAGAGAACTTTCTGATGTCATTGCAGGTGATTCTTGATTATCATGAAATCTTCTGTCAGAAGGCAGAGGTTCCTGGGGACTGTGAGAAAGGGAAAGAAGAGGGAGCCAGGACTGTAGACCAGTCAGCCTGACCTTGATCTCTGGGAGGGTGATGGACCAAATCCGTCCGAAAGCCATTTGCAAACAGATGAAGGACAGGAAGGTGATTAGGAGCAGGCAGCATTGATTTACAAATAGCAAATCATTCTTGACCTACCTGATATCCTGTGATTAGATAACTTGTCAGCAGACAAGAGAAGAGCATCAGAGGTTTATCTTAACTTTAGCAGAGTTTTCAACCCTGTCTCTCATAACAGCCTCGTTGACAAACTGATGAAGAATGGCTTAGACAAATGAGCAATTAAGTGGGTGAAAAAATGGCTGAACTGCCAGGTCTAAGTGACTGCAGCACAAAGCCCAGCTGAAAGACAGTCACTAATGGCTTACCTCAAGGTTTTTTCCTGGTATCTATATCCTTTAACAACTTCATTAATGACATGGGTGGCGGAACAGAGTACACCGTCTGCAGGTTTGCTGGTGATGCAAAACTGAGAGGACTGAAACAAAAGATGGGGGTGCTGCTGGTCAGAGAGACCTTGAAGGCCAGAAAATGGTCCAATAGGAACATTTTGAAGTTCAAGAAACAGAAATGCAAAGTGTGCATCCTGGGGAGGAAGAACCCATGCACCACTACACATTGTGTACCCAGAGCCTGGAAACCAACTTTGCAGAAAAGCAGCAGAGGATCCTATTGCACAAAGAAGTCCAGTGGCATCCTGGATTAAATTAGGAAGAGCATTACTACCTGTGCCTAGCAAGTGCAGGGATATTTATTCCCCCCTGTTCAGAATTGGTGAGACCACATCCGGAGGGTTGTATTCAGTGCTGGGCTCTACAGTACAAGACAGACTTTGACATACTGAAGCAAGTATTGTGATTAAACTCTGCAGTAGGTTGCGGAGAAAGGTTGGTGAGTCTATATTCCTGGAGACTTTTGAAACCTAACTGGATATGATCCTGAGCAATCTGCTGTAGCTGACCCTCCACTAAGATGACTGGACTAGGCAGTATTCTCCAGAGATCCCTAACGTATTATGTGATTCTGTGAAAAATGAGTTAACAAATTAAGGTCAGATTGAGTCAAAGTCCAAGGCTTCTTGTCAGAGTTCCGCATTGTGGACTTCCAATTAGTTTCCCTCAGAGCAGTAAGTAAAACATGGGTCACAAAACCCAGGGAGACACTCTGGTCCTAGCAGTAGGCAGCTTTACCAAGCTGCCTTTATGTCCAGCCCTACTTTGCACCTCTCTAAGTGCTGTTCCATTTGGCTAGCACTTAATATATTCTCCACATCAGTGAAGAATGTGCACTGTTGTTACCACTACAAAAAGAAAAGCTACAGAAACATGTGTGCCTGAGCTTCTTTTTAAGGGTAGCTCAAGAATTTATAAAAAATTAACAATCCTTAATAGTGTGGCAGATAGAGATGGGTTAATTTACGAGTTGGAATTTCCCATAAAACCACCCCAATAGTTCGTTGTCGACACCCAACTGGACCTATAAACCCTACTGTTATAGAAGATTATATTCATTGTGAAATTTTTGCAGTCTGAACTTCAGCTTATTCTGTAGGGGCCTGATTGATAGCAATTGCATTGGTAATTGAGTTCTTATTTCCTGTGGGGGCTATCAGAGATAGCAGGATAGAATTTCAAGAAGAGGGGAACTACGTTAATGATTAGTTGTAATGTTGGTTCTTACGTCAAAGACAAAGATTTATAGACATGATGTAAAAGTTCTTGCTTCAGGGTAAAAGTCAATTCAACAGAGGAAAGAGGAGCAAGCTGCCTTCCTTTGTGCAGCATGTTTACTACAATCGTTCTTTTGCAACTTTTTTTCTGAAACAAGTGGGAAAAGTCAGTGGACAGTTTATACCCTAGGAGGCTGATAGTTTTCCAGTGTTCCCTGGACTAATGATTTGGTGTCTCAGATAACAACAGCAGCAGGAACAACAATAATATATAAAATTAAACATACAAATTTAATCTGATTATATCATTACTGACCAGTTATTTGAGGCAAACGTAAGGCTGGACTATGTTATTGGGCAAAATAAAAAGACTCACTTGTCTGTTAAGAATCACTAATCTACATTTAATTTGCCATTCGTGACTAATTCCTCCCAGCAGGAAAGAGAGAGATGTAATATCGTTTAATTTTATTCTGCAGGCTGTCCATTCTCAAACAAAATCAGAGCTTGCTTTCCTGTTTTCAAGTGAGAGAGAATAGGCTAAATAGTTTGGGTATCAACATGTACTGCAAAACTTATTAATAATGGCTAATGCCATTTCTAAGGTCAGAATGAAGAATTCATGCTCATTAGATACAGCTATTCTCTATGTGGCTCATCTGAAAAGTCTCTACAACATCTCCTCAAGGTGCATATATCTGCCTCAGACACTTGTATCATGGAAAGGCTGTAGATGATATCCATGTGCTAAATATTGTCATACTGACCTGCCATGAAATGCTGGGTTGAGTTAGTAGGATTCAGCAGCTATTTTCTGGCTCCTGGTTGCCAAAAGTCAGCGACAAGAGCAGTGAATCTTTAAAATGGTGAGACAGATTGTTAACTTGCTCACACTTTAAAATGGAATATTAGAATTGTTCCTAAATAAATACATATAATGGATGAGGATACACATCTGTTGTCTGTGTCTGGTCTTTTAAGACCCTATGAGCATACACCCCACAATAGCTGACTGATACTGTAGCTAAAGATAAAGCTCTCTATAGAAGGCCACAGCTGTCTTCTTTACTGTACCTTTCCTTCCCAGAAAATCCCTAACATGACAGATTTTGTGGGCATCTAGCCAGGGCACAAAAAGGGTCTTCCTGAAATGAAGGTTTTTCTTCAAGCAGAAGGAACAGTAAAAGCTTTAAGATCTCTCTCATTGTACCAGTCACCCACCTCTCTAGAGTCATCCTGCAATGGATGCCACTGAAGAGCTGACAGTCTTTATCAGAAGAAATAAAATAATGAAGGCTCTGAAAAGCTGAGAGAGAGAAATGCCAGGCAATGCCAAATTACCCTTATCTAGTTTTCAAATATGGTTTAATTTCAGCTGGAATGGGAATGCCTGATGAATAATTGCAGAAAAGCATCTCTTGGAAGTTACAACTTGTCTCAATATACCAAAAATAACCCCACTCTAAATGCTTTTGGGGAAGAGTGGTCATACACAGACTTTCAATGCCTGTGACCATCTGGCATGTGATGACAAGAGTCCTTCTAATGGCAGAATAACTGAAAAAGACCTCTGCTCAAACCTGCCAAGGCCTCCACAATCACAGCTGAGTTCTGTTGCCAAGTGAAGTTTTCGCATTTTCTGCTTGAATACACTGACTAATCAATCTTTGACTTTATGGTTAGTTTATAGTCTGCAGGATGTAGACACCCTCCTGCATAGTTCAAGAAAACTGTCTGCATTAGTGAATGATTTCCAAGAGAATGAAGAAAAACATTTCAAGTGGTTGCAAGCACCTGTTTGATTTGCAAACATTAGACTGCTAGTGGTTGTCTCACATATTTCTTGGGCAAAACATATATTGGCCTCCCCTGCTCAGTCAGTGTTTTCACTCCAGTCACTTCTGCTCCCATTCATTCTACCCTGGTGGTTTACTGCTATACCTCAGGAAAATGACAACAGACATATGTGTTAGAACTCTTTGGTGGGACCTTAGTAATGATATTGACAAGACAGGTCTAGATTGAAAACTCATAAGAAGCTGGATATAATTGTCAAAATGTTCAGTCAAGAAGGGAACGAATGACTTAAATCAACAGTTTTAGAAAGCTTAGTATTATGGTCCTAGCAAAGGAATTTAATCCACAGGTTTATAACCTTTCATTTAGTTTCCAACCCAAACTTGCTTAAAAAGTAAGCCAAATGGGACTGTTATAGCATCTTATTCTTTCTCAGAACTAATTCACACTAGTTCACTTGCGCCATATAAATTTTTGCTTCTGTCCTAAACTTGATTATGAACAAATTTATCAGCACAGCATTTTGTTATTTCTGTAAGTTTGTTCAATTTCTGCAAGTTTGTTTCATTTCTGCTCTGAATTAATTGTAGTTTACCAATGCAAACTCCAAAACTAGTTCCTACTGAAAATGCAAATGAACCACACTCTGAGCCATTTATCGGTTTAGGAAGTGTGAGAATATATTTTACATGGCATATGTAAGCATCACAACATATAACCAACTAATCTGTATGTTATAATACTAATATAGCCAAATAATCTTTAAGCAACCAATAGCTGTGGTTCTTAATAAAATCATAAACATTGCTGAATATTTTCTCTCTTATTTTTCAACAGCTAAAGGTGATGGGTTTCCATAACAAACAAAGTTGAGTTTAAAAATAAACCTAGATGTTAAAGAAATCTATCCATAATGCACAGAGATGACTATTGACATAAGAGCAACAACAAATCAATGACTAGAATTCAGTGATTCAAACCATCAGGGTCTGGTTGTTTAGGGCTTAATTAGTAACAGCTAATGGTTTTGTCTTTTCTGTGCAAGGCTACTAATATACTAGATTACAAAATCCTGCAGAAAACTGAAATAATAGTTCACATTATTTGCCACTCACTATTGAACTTCTTTTGTCTTGGGAAGAAGGTAAGCAAGTTGTGTTCTGCTGTCCATATTTATGATGTCAACTGATGGTACACTGCTAAAAGAATATAGTGTTGTGTTATTACCAACAAAGATAAAAGACATGGCATATGCAAAAGCCTGTAGTGAAATAATTTAAAAATATGATATGAGAGACACTAGAATTTTCTTGTAGTTTTTAGTAAGTGTGCAGTTGAACTGTCGTCCATCTGCCACAATGCTGTTTACAGCGTACATATGCCATTTATTCTTGATTATGCTTTTAAAGGTAGCATATCTTCTCACATGTTATTTTATTATGAAGCTTGCAATGTGTTTTGACTGTCTGGACCTGTTAGAGAGAAAATTTAAATCACATAATGATTTAAAAGATTTTAAGCATATACTTTTTTCTCTCCAGAATTCAGATCCTGTCTGTTTCTCTGACTAGCCTTTATTTTATGATATTGTGAAATTTTCCACTGACCTGTTTTTTAGACTTTTATATATTTTATTTCTCATTTTTTCATTCACTTTTTAGTGGCTAGGATGATAAGAGTGCTGGGCACTGCAGAAATTCAGCAGCTGCATAATTTTATATAGCCTAAGAATAAGAAAGGAATAGAAGCTGTTTTCACTTCCAGGCTGATTAAAACTATGTTAAATTTAGTGAAACCTATTACCTAATATATAAAAGATCAAATTGTGGTTTTTATTTTTTTAAACAGATTGAGATGCAAGGATTAGATCTGGAAATAACAATTTCTGACTTTTACCTCTCTGACAAAGCTGATCATTGCTTTAAATTTGAGTGCATAAAAAGAGAACCTTTTGTCTTACATAAATGTAAGTTGTATGGCATTATTCTCCAAATATAAACACAGCTAAGTTGAGCAAAACTGTCATAATACCATGAAGTAGTTCACCATAGTTTCTAAAACATGGATAAATCCTAAGAAATTTTATTTTCTTCCAACATTTTGAACCTGCAGGAAAAGACTTCCTGATATTTGAAAATTATGAGGAGTTGCTTCATGGGATTTGTTTCTCAAGAAGATTTTTCAGAGAATGAAGTTTGCAAAAATAGAGAGTTATGAGATTTTAAAAGTACTAAAGATGAGAGTAAATAATGATAATAATAATTGTCATTGATAATTTGCTTTTTAGAATGGATTTTAAACAATTATATCAGTTTTATGAATTGTATGTAACTGTGTTTGTTAAGCCTCAAAGGCTACAGTCTGTACTTTCCTGTAGTTCTCACTATGTATTTTCCAAAGTGATAAATATTCATTTTGATAACTATTTTTGACAACCCCATTATTGTTCATCAATTCAGTGACTTTCAAATACTTCTTTTAAAGTGAAGATATTATAAAATGGTAAAGTTTTTATGTACTGCAATCGATCATGAAAGAGGTTTTATTTATAAAATCTTAAAGATACAGTCCAGAATCAGTAAAACCAAGGAGTCAGCTAATTACAGAGTAGCTGTGAGCTGTTGATCATATTATGATTATAATTTATGTGCTTCTATACTGTTGTATACTAAAAATAGGTATGGCTTTCTTATATTAATTTAAGGATAAAATTGTGTCTTCATTTCATTGTTTAGTGGAAAGCTGTCAATATTAGAGCCCACTAGCCTTTGTCAGGACTTATATGATTTACAAAGGTGACGTCTATTTAAAAATGTGGCCAGCATCATGAGTTTATGGAAAACAGAATTATTTAGAGTTATTATTTGGAGTTCACTGACTTAGAAATCAATGGCATTTATGAACATTTGTGTGTTTGGGGTTTTTCCCTTTATTTTTTTCTTTGCTTAAACTTTTTTTTTATCACATTTGCATATAAGCTTTCTGTTCTTAATGAAGTATAAACACCCATCATTCAAAATCAGTCTCAGAGAATTGTTATTCTAAAACACTGTTTTTTCATATACTACTCAAATTGTATTAACTATGAAGAAAGGATTTAACTTGTCATGAGAAAATAAAACTGAGCAGCAGTAGAAATTATGTTTATTAAAATTAAGTAATGTGTAGCTATGAAGTACTCTCACAATTTAGTTTTCAAGGGACGTAAGTCATTCCCAAGTGTTTTTAAAAAAGATTGTATTAAAAAAATAAAAGTATAGCAATACAAATATTTGTTAGCATTTAGTGCAGTGCAACAATAGGTTTTAGCTTTTCCTGTGTCAACGGTATCTTGATAGCTGCAGAATAAAAAAAAGTTGCACTCCTGTCCAATATGAAACAGAGCCAAAACACTTCTGCTCCTTCAGTCATCGATCTAATCAATAGATTTAGACTGCCCAGAGGAGCAGATTCTATTCACTATCTCAGGAAATGGTTTTTGTAAGTTAATTGTTGGATTACTAAAACTTTTCCTCCTGTCTCTTGCAAGACAAACTAGGGAGGTATTTATCTTAGAAGAACAGTTACAATACTTAAATATAACTATGCAGCTGCAATTTTTTTTCTAATAAAATAAACATGGCATTTAATATTTTCTGTTCAAGATAATTTTCTTTACTTTGATAAAAGTCTTCCCTTTTATTACAAAGATGCAGACTAAGACTAAACAATGAAATGGAAACATTTGTACCTTTTCTCTATCACTTTGATGGAATTAATTAGAATTCCTTTATTACTATTCTGTCTCACTTTGACATTTCTCTTTTAAGTGTCTATATATTTGGGAGTTAAAGAATTTGACTCTCACATAAGCAAAATCTTCAAAAGAGCACAATTCTTAGAAACGTGTTTTATTTCTTTCCAGAAAAGAGTAAATTTGGACATCTTCTCAAACAAGTCTCTGATTTTCTATTTATTAGCTTTTCCGTTTGGAAAATAAGACTAAGGATAAAATTCTTTAATAGAGCATTTTGTGATCTGAAGATAGAAAGTTTCACATCAAAATTATTTTTTGCTTACATTTAATTTAAAAATAGTAATATTTAATATTATTATGTTCTCATAGTTGATATTAAATTGATTCCTAGATGTCCTCATTCTGACTAGCACTGCCAGGTTCAGAAGTATACCAAGAAAGTTTGAAATGTGGATTGCCAAATTCTTGTCTACAGAGGATGAAAGTCAGGGTAACTAAATCGTTATAAACTATTAGAAACTACCGCTGGAATCCTTAGGGATTTAAAAGAGAGCAAAGACAGGAAAAAGAAAATAGATTTTGAAATTTTTGGTTTGACCCCTTACAAAAATATGTGCATCCATGATAGGGAAAGTTGAAATGGTTTTAGAACACTGTCATTTCAGACAAAAACCATGGACTAGACAGCAGCTCTAAATCCTAGAACAAAAATAGGAGCAAAATAGGGAGTTTTTCAGAAATTTGACCCTGGAAAGTGTCAGACAACCACAGAATGATGTAGGTCAGAAGAGACCATGGGAGGTCATCTTGTCCAATGCACCTGATCAAGCAATTTCAGCTAAAGCAGGCTGCCCAGGACCATGTCCATGGGATTTTTTAATATCTTTAATATTTTGCAAGTATTTAATTATTGTTTTTCTTCTGTTAGGAATAATTCTGTTTAGAGTTTTGTCATGAGATCCAGTTGAAATTGTTCGATGTGTTAGAACTCACACAAAAATTGAGATAAGCTTCTGTAAGAATCCATAGCAACGCCTGATTTTAGTAAAGACATCATTGTGTGATTAAATTTTAATTGGAATACTTTCCATAAATGAGTTTAAGGAAGGTCTTTTTCAAAAGTGTTTGAAAACATTTGAGAGCAAATTTTTTGTTGGTTTTCAGTTTTCCGTGTTATTCCATTGTCCAATTACTTTTCTCAGATGATAGTTTTAATTTTTTATTAAATTTATAATTTCAAATAAAATAATAAAATCATGTCTTACATGTTAAAAGAGGTGTTGGTTTAGTTTTCAATGTGCAGTTACTTTTCTCTAGTGTAGCAAGAGAGGGTTCAACAAAAAAAATTGGTTCAAGACACCTGCAGTAGAGCTTAGATAGGTGATAGGGAGTCCAGCAGATTCATTGCAGGAACCCAGCAAATATCTACAGGACTGAAAGTTTTTTTCATTTCTACTGAAACCAGACACTATATCTTGAGATCAATATAGTTCAGTTCCTGATTTTCCTGATAAATAACTGTGTCCATGTTAAAGAATAGCAGAAATTCTTTTACTGTCTCCAATTCTATGATGAATTGAAAAGAATGAGGTGAAAGGAAAATGTATGTTCCTCAGAGTAAATTTGGCAAATTATAAAAAGTTCAGATGGTTGATCATATTATAAGATTGATGCTTAAATACTTCATGAAAGTAAGACAATACCTTAATATTACTATTAGCCTGATCTAAGGACAATTTAATTCAGCATATATAACATTGAGTAATCATCTCCCATTCATTTTGTGTAAGTTTAACTTCTAAATTTCATATACAAAGCCAAACTCTTGATCTACATTTGTATTTTGGGGCATAATTTGATTTACCATTTCTCCTGTTTTTTCCACAAAATGTGCTAATGACATGTATAAAACTGAATACATATTCAAAAAGCCAAAGAACAGATCTGAAGAATCCCTATTTGGCTGCAGCATGCAGGGCATATCTATCTCTGCTAGAAAAATGTCATTTCCCAGATGAGCTGTGCTAATGTAGTACTTGTCATCCTAAGCTGCCTTTTGCTGTGCAGTTGGTCAGCCTATTGCACCTGCAAACTTTCTCTATAGCCATCAAAAGACCAGTTTATGTCATAGCATTTTCAGAGCTCTCATCATCCAATCAAGCTAAAAATATTAAAAAAACAGTTTTTCTTGCAATGTTACAGCACCCCTGCTTCTGCCCCAGATGGAGATGAAACTGAAGTGTGATTTCAAAAATGGCAAAGAAAATGCGTGACAGACAGAAATGACAAGGCTTTGTCTACAGCTGGTGAGACAATGAAGTGAAATGCCTTCCCATTGTCCCTAAGCAATATGTGTAGGGTTAGCTTTGCTGTATTACATGAACATACTCATTAAGCTCAATTGGATAATAAGCAGAGAAGACTCACATCATTTGTATATGTGTAGTAACCTCTCAAAATGCATGTATCTTTAATTTTTTCCTCTCTGATTCTGACATCTGTGAATCTAGGAAGCCAAATGTAGCAGCATGAAAACCACTCGGTCATCCAGGCTGCAATGGTAATACTATGGCAAGAGATTTGCCTCTTTCAGTGCAGAAGAACATAAAGCTATACTAATAAAGTTCTGGATTTATGGCAGTAAACTTCTAATTAGATATGAGGGGAAGAAAATACAATGAGAAAAGTCAGCGATTGGAGCAAATATCCTGTTAAAGACATTGAAAACTATGATCTACTTCACACCTGCTCCGAGTTGTGGGTTGAAGGAGAAAACCTCAGGTCCCTCTCAGCCTAAGTTGTTGTGTGAATCTGTGATTCCATGCAAATAGATTTCATGCAGCCCTTTTCTATTTGTTTGCAGTTATTGACTGCAAAGTTGACACTAATGTTGCTTCTACCTAAATGCTTAAAAAAACTGCATATGTTTACATGGATAAATAATTTCTGCTAATAACATCACATAAGATATCTAGGAAACATTTCTTGAAGTTGCTTTGCTATATAACTTAGAAAACCATTCTATTTCAGTGAAGAGTTGTTTCCAGTTGTCTCAGTCCTAAAAGAGAAAAAAAGATTTTAATGTGTAAACTGGAAAATGCCACCTCTCTGTAAATATGGTGATATGGAAATGTTTAAAAATTCCGTTATCTCTTTCTCTGAACCATTATATTTCATGTTACCCTCAGGGGAAAAAAAAAAGGTTTGTCTAATTTTTCTTATTGAACTGACATCGCAGTCAATTAATTCCCTCCAATACAGTTCCATCTTTCAATTTTTAACCTACCGTCTGCTCGGTCTTACCTGGAGCCCCCTAAACTAATGAAAGTCATCAAAAGCCATTTGTTTTTTTCTGTTGTTCTAGTCATTTATTTATCTTTCAAACAGCTTTCACAAAACAAACATTACAGAACACTGACCTAAGAATATAATGGGAAGGTATCTAATGTTACAGTAATCCAATCCATAATGTTGACTTATGTCGACAATTCTGTGTGCAATGTTACTGAACGATGAAATGAAGGGACCAAAAGATCGTTGGTTTCACTGTTTAAGAGGTTTTTATCTTCCATGTAAGTCCCTTTCTGACTACACAGGGTTCCAGTATAAAGCCAAAGACATGGCTCTTAGAAGTGTATAGGTCATTTTTAGGAGGGGAAAGAACACAGTGTTGTTGAGGTGATTGCTTGTTACCAACCATCTCCTCAGCAGAGTGCAAAGGGTGAATGCTGGCAGCCAGAGGATTTCTGCTGATTGTTTACGCCTCATCTGCACAGAAGATTTCAACCATCCAGAACATCTACCATGTCAACACACTGTAGTACAAGCAAGGTTTGCGTTGAGTATTTCTTAATCTAACTCTTAGAAGGGCCAGCCAGCCTAACTGGCTGGCTAGCGTTTGCCAGATAAAGTTAACATTAAAAAAGGCTAACATTATGCTTATCCTCCTTAAATGCAAAATGAAAGATCCAGAATTCCAGGGCTTCAGACTCAATAAAATTGTGGAATATGTATTTCTACCACTTGCAAGCATGTTGCTACTGATGAAAAAAGTATCAGAAAGATATGAATTTACAGAAGTTAGATTAATCTGATTGACCTCAAAGTTAAAATCCTTGTTTTTGAAGAAAAATGGAAAACATTCATTATAATGTTCCTTGAAAGGTCCTTTTATAAGGCTCTTTGACAGGCTCTCAATTTTAATCCCTCTTGAGCTGAGGAAGCATGGACTAGATGAATTTATGATTAAACTATTTTAAAAATCACCTGAACCTCTGAATTGATAAAATATTAATCAATGGATTAACAATCAGCTAGTGACTACTGACAAGCATGGTAACACACAGATGGCATTGGTGCCAACATTTTTCCACATCTTTGCAAAACCAAAATACCCACAGAGAAAATCTGAATATTTGAAGAGACTTCTACCCTTGTTCAAAATAAATATTTATATGCACTAAGAATGAGAATAAAATGTTTGAGGCAATTTTCAGTATTTTGGGGTGCTTAAGTCTATGAGATTTTTATCATACAACAATTTTAGTACAACACGTTCTTAATTTTGGGTATGGTTATGAAACACAGGATATCCTCCATAAGCTCTTATTTGCTGTTTTTATGGTCATATACTACACGTATTTAATATTGTAAGACACTGAGCACAGCAATTGACAACATAAAATCCAATATACAAAAAAATAATTATGTAGAATGCTTAGATAACACATTCCCCCGGATTTTGCTGTATTTCTGTATGTGAAAATGCAGTAATTTGAAACAGATAGCAGGAATGACAAAAGACCTTAATCTAAATGCATTTTTGAGTATTCTTACTTCAGAAATGCTGCATATTACCAAATCTGGTATTCACTTAAAAATATATAACTCTCTAAAGATGGATAACTTAACCTCTGTCCATATGATTTGTAGAATACTTCTTTTCAATAAGTATCTCAAGATAAATAGCCCTTCATGGATAGATTCAACAAGCTTCTTCACTTGAAAATCATACTTTGCTGCTGATTACAAACAAAGATGATAAAATTTGCAATAGGTGAATGTACCAAGGAAGGAAGCCTATTCTTAGGCAAAATTATATCCTCACAAATACCATGGGGTAATCCGAATCTTAATGGGAAGACAGCCTAGACCTGCAGACCCTGAAAATGCTAGCTCTGTGAGAACAAGGAACAAGTCTCAAGCTGGAGGGCATCACAGACACACACAGAATTTTCTGCTACCTCTCAAAGAGCATATGGATCTACATGGCAGACAGTCTCATCAGTGCAGTAACTCCCTCTTCCTGGCTCAAAGACTGAGGCAAGTGAAATAGAACAAAATGGGCCAATAACTTAAAAAAAAAAAAAAAAAAAGCAAAAAAAAAGCAAGGCATTTTATTTTCTTTTTTAAGGGAAAAGAAAGGAGAAACAGTGCCTACAAATGTGATCCCAAGAGAAATAAAACAATTCTGAATTGTGTTTCTGGCCTTTCTTCACATTGTTGCTGCCCCAGGAATCATACAGGTTATGTGACTTCAACTACAAAAGGCACTACTCTACTGTGCACCTCTGGAAAAATTCTGTCATTGCATCTGATTCATTTCTACATGATAGGGAAAAGAGAAGGTGAAATTTGGCAAGAAGCAGCTAAGATGGAACTTCTTTTTGGCATTTTGCTATCTGCCTGATGTTCTTTCCTCTTAGAACTATTTCCAAAGACTCCAGGAGGAAATGAAAGCCATTTTTCTATATTTCCTTAAAACTAAACGAAACCAAATCAAACTTGTGAATTAGTTAAATGGAAGTCCACTAAAAGAAAATTTGCCTTGCAATTTTCTTTCTATACAGCACAGAACCTCCACTACGACAATATCAAAATTTAAATGGATAATATTTATTGAAATACAAGTTTAGTAGAGATTCTGATCCAGCCTGTTATATTGTTTTTGAATACATTATATGGCAAAATTAGTACAATGAAATTAATATCACAGCTTTGTATATAAAGCATTATTCTGCTTTGGCTGGAATAGAGTTATTTTCTTCTAAGTAGCTGATCTACTATTGTGTTTTGGATTCAGTATGAAAATAATGGTGGCAACACATCAACTTTTTAGTCAGACTGCTATCTGACAAGGCTTTTCTGTCTCAGTTTTCCTCCATGTATTTAGCTTTTCTAGGATAACAGAATAAACTAAGTATCTTTTTTTCCCAAATATATTTGACCTGTTGTGAATCAATGAAAAAGGCTTTAAAGTTCTATTTATTCCTTTCTATGTTAAAACTTTCTCTAATAGTGGTTTCCAATGTCTGTGCTCTTAGTTTCTACTTTATTCCCAGTATATTGTGAAAAAATTGAGACAACACTTTCAAATAATCATTTATCTATAGCTTTACTTGGTAAATTTTTTGTAACATTTGCCTGGAGAAGGATCTTGAAGTCTCCTGGGACTACTTGTTAAATTCTCCCAACAATCTCAAGAAAGTTTTGGATGGAATTTTTTACTCTTGACAGAGTCTGCTGTAAGTCTTGGATGAGTGAAGTACTGACAAATTGTACTAAAGAGCAAACCTGAACTTGAAGGTTCATAATGGACTTCTTTGTCTTGGGAATTAACCGCATTGTAAAAATGTCAGTTATTCCAAGAATATATCTGAGAAGAGAATCCTTAGTGTCTTCTAACAATGTATAACTCCATTCAGAGTATTCCAGCTGAATATTTTTCCTCATTATAATAGTTATGAGTAAATAGGAATTTTATGAAAGTATACTGTCTTCTGCTTTCTACCACCTGTTTTGATGAAAAATATATACTTATTTCATGGGTCAACTTGCTTATAGTCCTTCATTTTCATGAATGAATTTGAAAGAGAAAGTTTCCAAAGTGCTTCATTGAGTTTTGGATGAACATTCTGTAGGCATCTGTTTTATCTAACACTGGAGGATTTCTTTTTCTGCTTTTTAATAAAAATTTAAAATGAATGTGGTTTTAAAATTTTCAACATTGCATTTTCATTATAACATTTGATATAGCCAAATATTTTTCAGTCCTCTTTTCTGAAAGGTATTTCACATTTTGTAAAAAAATATTATCTTTCAGTTTATTGGTTTAGAGGCTAAGTGAATAGTTTGAGCAAATACATTTTCATCATTTGTTTTCTCTCTGGCAAAGAGTTAATATGAAAAAGACACCTTTTGGGGTAAGAAAAATTTCTTCACAATTTTTGCTTCCCTCTTTTCAGTTTAAAACATGTTGTTTTAAATTGAGAACAGTTGTATCTCACTACAGTGACAGGTGTCTTGAGTTGGGTCACATGAACCTTGGATGCAAACAATCTGTACATGTATAACATTTTCCTAAAGACTTTGTGTTATTGCCCCTTCATTACTCCTAAAATTGTGTATGTCCTGGCAACAGTTTTGTCTGCAACATCCATTCAGATGAAACATCAGGACATCTTGCCCTTGCCATTTCTGTACTAGATGAAGACGTTTCACAGATGTACAGTGTCTGCTTGCACAATCTTCAAACAAATTTTGCTGTGCAAGCTGTTTCTCTGAATTATGTTAGACCAGGATAAGAGTAAAGAGCTGATTTAGGGTCTAGTCTCTGAGTCTTTTGGTAGATTCATCAGGACTGGGTTTTCCTGTTTTCCAGCGGAGCCACTTGTGCTGTACCCATTCTGCTCACTTCATGCCTTATCATGTGAAACCTGTAAGGAACGTGGAAGATCTCTGCAAAGTTTTAGTCCTTAATCTTCCCAGCTGAATGAGATACAGAAGTTATAAATTGTCTCAGGTTTGACATGGTAAAAATGAAAGTAGTCCCCTGCCATGTCTGCACTGAACTCTGTGTGGTTTTAGCAATGAGCTCACAATTTTAGTTTTATCACTGAGTTAATAAAAATGAACATTTTTCCTAACATAGATTTTTAGCAAACGATTGCTTTATTTAGACTTTTTGGACTAGATGTTAATGTTATTATCAATTTCAGCCTTGTGTAGGAGATCTTAGTTAAAATACTTCCTGTTCTATCAGTTTTCATGAATAATGGAGGAATGAGTGTAGTGGTTACTAACTCCTCATTATCTGGAGTATGCCTGATAAAGCTCAGACATGAGACAATTTGTTCAGTGTCTTACTCCTCTACTGAAAGCCCTTTATGAACAAATAAAAATTCTAAGCTAGTACAACCACCAACATGAAAACCCCAAAAGCAAGCCATAAATAGGCAAAATACAAAGGTTTCTTTAGAAATGCCCACCCCAATTTCCAGACAATACTTTCTTCCTTTACGCAGCTTCTTTTGCTTCTTCCTTCTCTTTCAGTATATGTCACATATAGAAATATAAGCATAAATCCATGGAAATATAAACAAGAGGAAGAAGAATGCCTTTGGTTACTTTTACTAGTTGCGCAGCTTAAACAGTTGTAGACTGATGCTTACATTTTCTTCCAGAATCAACAAGGTTGCCTGCTGCAAAATCCTCTGCAGTCTGTCCAGAATCAAGAGAGAAAAGGGGAAACTATAAGTCGAGTGGTTTCACTAATTTTTAGGTTTCAGGGCCCCAAATATATGTTTTAAAAGTATTACAGAATGACACTGGCACTCTCTGAGCATTATATAAGGAAATACACAGGAAAAATTGACTAAAATAAATATATCTCTTGGCTAATCTTAAACTCTGTTTTGGTGTCAAGTACTTTTAGTGTTAACCAGCAGTGATTGTATCTCGTGATGGCAAATGAGATGACAGTCATAAGATCAAATTTGAAGGGAGGTTAAAAAAAACTTCTGACTAATCACAAAGAGAAAAATTATCTTAAAACCCCAACATGTTTAACATGAGTATGAAAGCCTGTTTGAAACACTTTGTATACTTTCATAACTGGATAGAGAAAAAAATTAATTTGTTATGATATTTGTTATTAATTTATTACAATATTATGATCTTTCCTCTAAAAAATATGCAAAAGTTCGATAAGACTTACCTCATACATATATTTTTAGTAATGTTAACTTCTTTCTCTGTATCTTTCCATGACTGTAAGGTAGAGAGGACATTATCTTTCAACAGCTTCTGCCTGAATAGTTTGTAGACATTAAAGACTTTGACTCATATATACAGAATGAATTAGTTTGAGACAGCTGAAACAGTTTCCATTCCCGCAGTCTGCCTTCCTATCTCCTGCCAGGCATATTAATGCAAAGTATATTAAAGTTAGTGGTGGTTTATGTTAACATAACAGTCTGTAAACTATGATGGTTCATCAGCAGCCATGCCTTTCACAGCCTGCTCAGACAGCCCTGCTGTGGGAGTGTAAATTTATGGCAGAGCAGAGGGATGGAGAAATGAGGATGGTAACCACTGTAGCTAGACAAATTTAATCCAGTACTATAAATGACTCAGCATCTGCAGCAAGAACAGAACTCCTCCTAAACTTTGTTGTAACTGGCATGTTCAAATGATATCCGGTTTAGTTTTCCTCCTGGACATGACAGGAATAGCTGAATTCAGCATGTTTTAGTTCATGCTTTAGTTCATGTTCTTGAACCTTAGCTCTGTGTACTAACATTCTCGTGAAGTTTTTCTCTTTTCTTTTTTTGCCAACACTTGAATTTAATTTCATCTCCCTTCCAGAGATAAAACCTTTGGAAAACAAAACTTCATAGACTGTTAATATAAAATTGTGACAAAATTAAAGAAGAATGACAAACCAGTAACTAGCAACATAAAAAAACCAAACCAGTTTCCAGAGCACTTAGGAAGATCCAGAAATACCTGGGAGCTATATTGAGGAGTGACCCTTCCTGGGAGCAAAGTTGAATTACTGCTTTCAGCATAACTACAAGAATATAGAATTTGTTTAATCAGTTTTCTCAGAAAAACTTTGAAGAAGTGAAAAACAAAAGGCAATTGGATGTTCATATGCATCTAGAAAAATGGTTAAGCAGTATAATTTTTGGAACTCTTGAAGATAATGAATTGTGCATGAAATACACTTGCCAAAACTAACATATCGGTATTTTTGAGTGATAAAACAGCACAGGCATCTGTAAACATTAACATAGTCTAAGAAAATTCAAATTAAAACAATATGAAGTTCTTTTTATCTTGTCAAATCTAAAGTAAAACAACTGTGACAAACCCCAAATCTATGCCCTAATGGTGACACACATATCTCTGACAACATTAGCAAATATCGGCATATAAGTAAACTGTGTACTGTTTCTGTTGCCCCACGGTGAGAACTTTTAGAACATGCATTGTGATATTCATATGGAATGGTAATTTATTACTATTATTATTATTAGTAGTAGTAGTAGTAATAGTAGTATTGAAAGAAACTAGACTTCAAAAGTAATGATGGTAGATTTACTGTCTTTTAGATACATTTGACCAACTTCTTGATTTCAGTCTCCAACTACAAGGAAAATATGAGATTTTTTTCTTCCTTGAAAATTGAAAAACTTAGCTGCTTTACTATTTATAATTTTATTTTATTCAAACAGCTATCTGCTTAACATAAATGACTTTAAAACATCAGATTTATCTTATTTAAGAGATGAAAATAAATCTAATATTTTACTATCTAACATCAAAATCCACATTTGTATGTATCTGTCCTTTTCCAGGGAAAACAAAAGCTCTAGAGACCTACTAATTAAATACATATCTGTGTAAACAAGATATTAGTAACTACCATTACACAAAGAGAAAAGATATTTTCTTAAATCTCCTAACAGGATTATCGTGAATGTATGGATTGTTACTTTGCTTAATGACTTTATTTCAAAACTATAGGTAAAAAAAAAATTAAGGCTCACTGTTCTGCACAGCAATCTGGGTACTTTGAGATCCTCTTCAAGATACAGTCTAGTGATTGCATGCTTACTTGCTGATAGTTAAGATTAGATTCACTCTGAATACTTCCTTTCAAACTTTCATGGCAGTATGGAAGCACCATATGGGTTTTATAAAAGAAAAAACTAATCATACATCCTGCTGAAAAGATTCACCAGGTCTGCTGGAGGAATTTCCTGACTCAGCCAGCCAGTCTGCAACTGCACATCTCCACCCACATAGGGCAGTTTTGCCTCAGATCTGACAGGGGACTTGTATGGGTATCCTTTGGCTCACATCAGTCTAAAATTACACAATCTAATGGGCAGGCTTTTGCTAACACTGCTCATTTTGACAGAAAAATAAAATTGAGCATTTACTAAACAGCTTACTATGGAGATTGGAGGTGATGAAAACCTCCCAGGTGACACTGACAAGCACTGAGAAATCTCTCACTGACACAGCTGCAGTGAAAAGAGGGTATCTGATCAAGCCTTGAGAAAAAAATGCCAAAACAAACAAAATCACTTTTGCCTTATTCTTTACAGAAAGAAGCAACCTTCATTCAGTATTAGATAGATACTATGCAATACGAAATTTACAAGCATAAATTTGGAGATTAGGATTTCACTTCAGTAACAGCAGATTGATAAGGTTTTAAAGCCAGAAGATACCACAATGTCATCCAGTCTGCTGTACTATAGAAAATATATCTTAACAGTCATTAATTGAGGGAAACAATTCTGCAAAATTCACATAGCTTTTGGAAAGCTGGCTTGCACACTGTTGAAAATGATCACTTGGTTTTATGAGGTGTCTGGGAAACAGGCAAGTGAAAAACTTCCTATTTAAATTATTTTTTCTTTTCAACAAGGATTGACTGTAACAAGGTTAAATATATTGTGAATTTACATATTTCTTCAAAAGTTTGTTTTTGCAGAAAGTCCAAAAATGTGCAAACATTTGTACTGTTCATATAAAAAAAAGTTTTCAACTGCTCTAGTGACATTTCATCATCAAAACAGAGAGGCTATTGCTGAATATTACCCTGCTCAATTGTGTACATTTTAGCTCTCATACCTCACAGGATACTGTATGTGAAGCATCCTGCTGTTCAAAGACCTCCATAATACTGTGCACAATAAGGAAGCTTAATGACTCCAGAATTTCCTGGCAAATGCAGATTGAAACAGACATTTAATGCAGGGTTCATGCAGGTTTTGCTGTGTGAAAGATGATGTTGTGGGAATTGGGTCTGAGTAGAAGAATTAATGTTGCTTAGGTCTTTTAGGAAATGACAGGAAAGTGCTTGAGATGATGCAAAAACTAGGCAGAGTGTAATTTTTGCACAGGGCACATTACCTGCACTATGACAAACTCTCCTTGTGTTGAAAGCTGGGTCCTTATTTCTCATTTTGGACTGAATATCTGGGTTTGAACAGCTACCTTACTAGTTTTTCCACTTGATTACAGCATGACTGATCAAAGCAGCTCAGAAAACAAGTAGCCAGTCGTCAACTTCAAGCTTTCGGTAAAGACTGATTTTTAAATTTTTTTCTTGGCTTTGGATGTAAACCTGACTTTAGCAAAACAAATTTAACAAGTGGAAGAGTGGAGTTGACTAGCCACTGTTTTCAGTTCCTGAAATCAGTGTAGAGGCCTAGACGTACGCAAGCTGTTCTGCCTGAAGCATATGGCCTGGTGTGCCGCTTTTACAGATCCAGCATATTTTGCATTTTTTACAGCATGACATATGGGTTGTGTTTCATTTTTATTTTAAAACCTTGTAGTTCTAAGGAAATCTCTGACTCTTCTGTCACCCACAACTGGGGAATGGGAAATGGGATGAGCCAGATGAATTGGAAATTCCTGTGGCTCCTGGAAAAATAAGATTATTGTGCCACCAAACAATGAACAGGCACTGCCCTGCAAGTGTGAATGTAACTGAGGGCTGAATGTCGCCCCCACACAGGGTCTGCCACTGCAGGTACCCTTGGACCTTGATCTGAGTGGTGCTCAATAGCTCAACTGAAATGGTCTCCAGGTGCTTCAAAAGCAGAATTTTGTACCATGAACACAAATAATCTGAGTCTGAACTCATAAATATTGCCAGATACTGCTGTGACATCAGATATCTGAGCCAGTGTCTGCTCCCTTGCGGTTTCACAATGTTCCCATGATATGACTGAACTTTATGGCCCATGGACTATGAATCTGAACAAAAAAAATTAACTAAATCATAATGAAAACACATATGAAAATACATATAATGGATCACCTCTGGCATTGCCACAATTTTGTATGAAATATTACTGAAATATATCTTTGCTGTGGCCTAAGCAGTGCCTATGCAGTGAACATAAGCTGCTTAGTTTAACCAGCATTCAAAAAAATCAAACCAATTTGAGGTCATCCTAGTCAAGTAAAACATCTCAAAGGAATGTGTGCAGCTTTGAAGCAAAGGCTAACGCTGAATATGGCTCACACAGAACTGTGGCGATAGAAATCCCTATTGAAATTGAGCATAATTCTAGTTTTGGTATGAAAGTGTCATTTAGTCTATTTAAAATTAGTCATATAGAATTCACCTTTCAGGTTCAGAAAGATCAATAAAGTTAGTAGAACATTTCTGCTTCTGCCTCAAAAGTCCGATTTTCAATATGATAAAGAGAGTCTCATTTAAAAACATGATGATTCAATTGTTTGAAACTTTTTTCAGCCTCATTGAAGGTCAGTAGTACTTATTTCAAGGTCTAAGTGATGGCTATTTTATAACATTATTGCATTTTTTCCCCTGTACCTCAATATTAACGTCTGTGGTCAAGAATCACAATTTCAGTAGCAATCTGGATTCATTTCCATGTTGCACTGCTTGCAGATATAACCCTGCATATTCTTACGGTGTGAGAACTGCACAGTGATTTTGAGAGGTTTTGTCACACTGAGGATATATGAGACAGCATTTTTAAGGAAGAAGGGAATGTGTGAGTACTTTCATTAATATATTGCTATATAATGAACCTGCATTCTGCTTATATTACTGATAAAAATGTGCTTGAGAGAAAGAAAAAGCAGATAGAAGTATGGGATTTTAGTTAGAAATAAGATTGTAGCCCTTACAAAAAACCAAACTGTTGAATCTCCTGTTCCTTTTGAGCTTTACCACTCATTTGAAAGGCTACACTTCTGGTAACAAAAATCCATAAATTACATTTTTTATTTCAGGACAGTTTTGATGCTTCTTATCAACAATAGTGAAACTGTGAAAATTTGACTCTTTACAGATATGATGAAAACTAGAGAAGTGCTAGCACGTTGTAGTCTGTGTGAGAGAGACATCAAGACATTGGAGGGACTTTCTGAAAGCTGGCAGGCACACTAAAGACAGCTCACCCCTGCCCACTTCCTTATTCATGTTTCCTAAGTCTCTGTGAAAGGCCATTTTCAAAGCTAAGCTCTGGGAGAGATTTATCCCAGATTTTACATAAAGATTCTTATGTGCTAAATGTACCAAAGCATGAAAAAATCTCAGTGTGTTTTCATTCTATATGAAATTCTTAGCCGTTTGTAACTCAGAAGTGTGTTCAGGAAGCATTTCTACCAGCATTCTACATAACACAGAGGCAAGAATTTAGGAGGTTTGAAGAGGAAAGCTGGACTCCTGTAAAATATCTGAGGAAAGTAGGACAAAAAAAAAAAAAAAAAGACAGTGAGTTACTGAAAGCATGAGTTCTAAACCATTCACCTTTAAAATTATATTTAACCTTCCTACACAGTTAAAATGTCTACAGATCTGAACTCTCATGCTGTAATAGCTCAGCTAAGCATTGCATGTGTTTCTGTTTGAAACTGTCAGCTGATTCCTGTATCTTCTGAACCTTAACATTCTCTTTGGTTTTTTTCCCAAACACTTGTGTTCCTACTGTTGTAGTTCAGCAGCTCAAATATGGAATAAGAGTTAGAACAATGAAATAAAGTCAGAAACCTTATTTTCAGTAAAAAAATTGCAAGAATTGTGGAAAAATTGCACTTCCAGTTAGGACAGTAACTCTCAATGAACTCAAATTTATCCAAAGTTGGCCAGAAAGTAAAAACCAAAGTATTGGTATGTATTTTAAAAGAGACAGATTTTATTTGTATAAATATATGCTACTAAAATTTATTCTGACATTTTTAAAGCTGTGCAACTTTTAATTTTTATATAACACTCAATATTTTCCTTAACAGAATGCAACTAGCTAAAAACTGAGGGTGGGGAGGGAGGGGAAGAAAGGAAAAATTTCATTTTTCAAGTCAAATGAACATTGAGTTGATGCAAAATTTGTAATTTTATCTTATTTTGTTAAATCCCTCATATCCTTACCCCCAAATTTGTTTCAGTTTCACCTCAGCAGATTTTAACCTTTTCAGTTTTTGTTCCACCTACCATTTTAAAAACTGTAATTGCAACATATGATTCCTCAATTTGTCATCTTCTGCATATCTCTCTGGGAAAAGAATTTTCCTTACACCAGATAACATCAATACTCTGGTATTTGAGAGGAAAGACAACACTACATGCTGTTTTCACAGTGTTGTTAAGTTTTAAAAAAAGTTTGCAAATGGGTCCGTGTTTTCTCAGGATTTTTGATTGAATGGTCAGAAAGATTTATTCTTCAGTGCATTGAACAATTTCTCTGGAAGATGTATTCACTCATTGGCTTAAGATAAACACTGGTAAGTACTAATGCACCGACAAAAACAACCAATTGCTCCGTGAGCTCTGAGTTCAGCCTCTGCCAGGCTCCACCTCAATGATTTTGTTGACTTTTAATAGCAAAAGTATTCATGGCATAGGAAAAGATTGATAAAAATCTGTATCTTGCAAGTCAGGAGGCAGAAAGACAAAAATGAATTGTGAGACAGGTGTTCCCTGTTACAGTAGGGCTAACATTGTAATTGTTATGAATGTGAGTAATTTCATATCAATAAATAATCAGTGAAAATGGATAACGTTTATGTTTTGTTGGAGCCATCTGGTGCAGCCATAAAATAAAGACAAAATTGAAGAGGACAAGAAAGCATCAGTTTTGTTTCTTAGAATCTTTATATGTTATTTTAAATTGAATTTAAACCTGATGGATTAGCAGTTAGAATAGGCACATGGGTTAACGTTCATGAGTTGTATGCCTTGATGACTCTTTCTGTTTTTGTTGGCTTCCAAAATTCAGGAACAGGTTTCCACAATTTCTCAGATCCACATCTTGTATAACATGAACACTATCTCTTGCTTACCTTGCAGAAGCTGAAATCGAGAAGAGCAATGTTAAAATTTCTAACTGTAAGAAAAGGGAAATCACAGGTAAATATACTACCATTCTCAGGTAAGAGAGAGCTAAATAAAGTCCTTTGTATGGAAAACATGAAACAAATTGTATATTTGCACTTTGAAGACTATCAATGAGCAAAAGAAAAATACTAATATTGAAAAAGTAATTGAATCTTCTATACAAACCATTCACACCTAGTTTTGTCCCCTAACTTATATGTAAGGAAGGATGTGCTATTTATTGTACAAAATATATTGAAACAGTATGAAATTAAGCCTTATTTAAGACTACACTGTACATTTTTTGCTAGGTCATAGTAATACCTAGCAGAGGAACAACAGAGTGCTCAGCAATCTACTGCTGGCACCATCTGGTCTTGACTCCAGGCCCTTCTTTCTCCTGTCTCAGTTAAAAATTTTGTCTTGAACTAAGTACAACAGCATCAACAAGAAAAACTAAAAGCAGTTGGCAGGGAAACTCTTGGAATAGTTATTAGGTGTCTCAATTAGTTGGCCAGAATTAGTCAGAATATAAATTAAAGCCTTGATTGACTACATATCAAAGATCGCTTACTGTCTTAACCATTGTTTCCACTCTTCACCCAACAAAATTCCAAACCTAAACAATCCCACTATTTCCCTCCTCAGGCAAGTGTGGGAACTAAACATCTGTCTTAGTCTTTCTGTCCTGGTTCTTTGGCAATGTCTTGCCTCTCTGTGCTACCCACGGTTGGCAGTTTGGGCACAGGGAGCATAGGACAGCTGTTTTCAATTCCTATCTTGGCACCACAGACTGAATCTATACTCATAAATTAAACATTCCCAGGACCATCACTGAGGCCAGCTGGAACTGAACTTCTCACATCCACACTACTGCATTCTTTCCCCCTCCAACAAGGGTGACATCATCCAAACTGCCTAATAGGACTAGTCCTTGGTCTATTTTAACTCCCAATGTGCATGGTAATTTTCTGGGAGAGTCACAGCTGACCCAGAGCCAGAACTGCACCAGAGACTTTTTAACAGATGATTATGTTTCAAAGGTCCAACATGTTCCCTTCATGAGCCTAGCATAAACACAGTAATATTATTCATTGCCAGAAGTAAATGGGACTTGCAAAGAAAATCTTTGTGTAAGTATGTTCAGGTTTAAAACAGTCTAGTAGGAATTTGACTATAAACATGGTGTTCCCCAAATCCACTCTTTATCAAGTCATTCAGGAGAGAAATTTCTACTGAAACAAGTCAGGCAAAGTGACAAAAAAATTGAAAACAAGGTCCTATGTGTGTTTATTTAAATGATATGCCATTATTAGGTATCCTACAGTTATAAGTTTGCATGTTAAAAAACTTTCCTGAAAGGCTCCATTTTCAAGCAAATTTTACACTTCCATTTTTGCACCTGCGTCTTATATTATGAGCGCATATCTGGGTATTTGTGGCTGTGATCAGTTCATTGTTTGTGAAAATTATGTAGTAGAGACTTATAAGTATTAAATTTTAGTATATTTCGCTCCCCTCAAGATTGAGAATTTCAGTGATTCATTACTTTCAGCTAGCTGTGCAATTTCACAGCTTGTGCACAAAAATGGAAAATATTAATTAGCAATTTCCTCATTGTTTGTTTAAGAAAAAGCATTACAAACTAGTTGAAATAGGTTCCCATGATTCCCTGTATTTACTCCAATGTGTAGAGGAAAATTGCTGGTAGTGTTAGAAAGTATTGAAAAGATTAAATATAGATATCTAGCCTTGGGGAGTGTAAATTAGCATGTTTTTAATTGATTGCAATATTCAGGGAAACATTCCTCAAAGAAAATTAATTTTAGAGCAGCATATTTTGACAAGCACATGTGCCAATTTAAAAATCTCTGATCAACTTTAAATAGGTTTTAAAGACAACAAAGAACTGTTTCTAATACTATAAGGAACGAACCCTGTTTTTTAAGCATGTTTTCTCTGGGACTGATTCACACAGTGTATAGAAATGGCTATAACCTTTCAACCTTTTTAAATAGAATTCTGAGGGGCATATTTCAATCTCAGTTATACTGGTGTGAATAGAATAATTCCTTTGAAGATATCAGAGTTACCCCTAATATGTGCCTGTGTAATTGGGAACAGAATTGAACATACAAACTCTGGTCTGAAAGAAAATGCCAATTGGCTTAAAACTGGGAGCACTAAGGGACTGCTTGCTAGGCAGGGTAATCAATGGTGCCCCAAACAAGAAGTGGAAGATTCGAATGTTCATTAATACTAGGTTGCTTTTTCATTCTCTCTCGCTTTTGTATTTCAGAAATCTCTAATTGACACACAAGTGGATTTCCATCAGTTTTTGCATGCTTATGTCAATCTCACGTATGGCACATGGAGATGGGATGATATGAATGAGCAAACTGGTGCTCAGTGAAGCTGCTAACTTAGTTTGCTCTTAACTAAAAAAAAAACATAAGAATTCTCTAGAATTTATTCAATAACACATACAGACTGCTGTTGTCTTTTATTTCTTAAGGAAGAAGAACTTATAAATAGGTGTAGTATGCATCTAGTAGACCTTCAGGAACTTTCCTGCAGTCTAGAATTAGATATGTATGCTCCCAAAAATGTTGTTTTACTTGCCATTTCATGCTAAGAAAGATCTCTTCCATCCACTTTGTTGGCTTGTATGAATGTCAGCTGACCTTCCCTTGCCTGGTATGTGTAAGAAAGGAGGTGCTGTCTCACACTGCTTGTCTTAATGCTTGGCAGTGTAAGGAATTCTATTTGCAGTCCACAAAGTCTAAACGAAGTCAGTCAGTGTTCTATGCCAAAAAATGGAAGTATGGATTAACCTATCCTTCTGTATCAGTCCTTGAAAACTGAAAGATATGAGCATGACTTGCCATAAGCACTGAAGAATCTCTCATGGTACAAGGTAATCTTCATCTAATTTAAGTGGAATCTCATTTTATCTAACAGTATGGTCTGAATGTTCACTCAAACTATGTGAAGTGATTCAGATTTCTTCTATGTGCTGAATGTGCTAAATCTTTCTCAATATGATTCCTAATCATGAAACTACTGTGTTTTCTGTTCTTCAGGTTGAAATAAATGGAGTTACACCATAGATGATATTGAGTTATTATGTCTATATTGTAGAATGGCTGTATGAAGGATAAATCAACAAAATGTTCTTTATGTGCATGGTATCATAAAACTCCATTTCCAATTTCCCTACAGAATAAACAACGAACAGCTAGAAGTTGATTTAAAAATGTATATCAAGAGCATAGGGCTGAATAAATGTTGTATACCAATTTGTAGTATTAAAATTTGTCTACTTTGTTGACTTCTTTCCTTCCTATTTTTAAGCATTGCCAATAAATGAAGGCATTTTATCAATTTGCTCAGAATGTAAGCATTATGTATTTGCTAAGAACTGGCAATGTGCCTGATATTAAGACACAAAAGACATCTTGTTCCTCATGAATACTCAGTCTTTTCTTGACACTGTCTCGCACAGCAGCTTTGTCTCTGAATTGGAGAGACATGGACAGCTACTATACAAGTGACCTGCACACTTGAGATATCAGTTGTTTGGGCTGTTAAAGATGTAAAACTAGTCCCAGATTCTAGCAGCATCAAATTAGAAATCTGCTACCTTGGGCAGTTTAACACCTGAGCACTTGTTTATTTTGGCTTTGTAGATATAAATTAGAGTAATTTTTTGTAGTGATTGGGTCTGTTTTGGACATTTATAAAGTACTTTACTAAGACCTGCACATATGTATATGAAGTATACCATGTACATAAATGGTATTCTTCATAATAAACAGATGTGGCTTTCATCTGCTGGATGGTTACACATAATTTCCAAATTAAAATCCATATTTATGGAGTGGTTTGTGAACAACAGTGCATATTATGTTCCATTATGCTTCATAGGTCCTTGAAAAAATGATATGGTTACATACTTTCTGGATTCAAAATTAAATTATATCGAAATGGTTTTGATAAGCACAGCTTGAGTGAAGGACTGTAAAAATACACACATCTAATTCAGGGTCACACAACTGGTTACCGATAGACCTGGGAGCAATATTACTGCATGTTGACTGGAAATCAGCTTAACTGCTCTTTTAATCCAAGTAAAAACAAAGCTTTGCTTCTTCCAACCAAGCCATTCTATAACTCTATGTTTCTTGAAATTTCTGCAGAATACAAATGAAAAGGTTTGAGAATACAGTTGAAGTGAAAAAATTAATTAATAAATTTTCTAAATGTTTGCAATTAATTGCTCACTACTCATCTTGATGTAGTCAATAGTCTAGTCAACTATTCAATTTTATATGCCTCTTTTTTTTTTAATTCAGAGGGATCAAAGACAATTTAGTAAGATAAGTACATATTAAAAGACATCTTGACCTTGCCCCTGAAAGCTGCATTTAATAAAAAGCACCAACTGTCTTTTCTGATTAATATATCCTTATAATAAATATTACATAAATTACATTTTGAGTTACAAAAGAACAATTTTTATCCTCATTTGAAATTCAGAAAACACACAGATTATGCTTTCAGGTGGCAAAAGCTCCAGGGTTCCCTGGCTGTCTTCTGTGTTACACAGTCTTGTAGAGTGCTAAGGGCTGACAGATGCTTATCAAACATTCATGTAAACACTGCTATCAAAGCTGTGTTTGCTGGTACTGGCTCCACACAAGAGGGTCAGCATGGAACATAATTAAAGGAAGGACAAAGCTAGAAATGTCATGGCACAAGTCTTTGCTGTGTTAGAGGACTCACATAGCGATCTCTCTATCAAAGAACAATGGTACTAGAAAAAAAGAAAAAGATACAGTAATCAAGGATTAAGAATGGAATTTTTAAATTGCTCACATATTTTAGAGCACATTTGTTCAAAACACAATTTCTTCCAAGGTAATTATATACATTTTTTCCAAAACTTTGTCAAAAGTGTTTAGACAAAGAACCCCCCATTTTTGCACTCCAATCCATGACTTTAGACATTTGCCTCATACTTAATATTCTTACATTAATTATTATTGACAGTAATTCCTAAGTAATTCTTTCATCTGCATGGCAAAAGATAGAGGATAAAGAATAATGAAAGGGATAACTCTTTTGGCACTGAATTCACATTTAGAGCTTATTGAGATACTTATTGTTAGAACCACAAAAGGACTCATGAGCTGTAGAGGTAAGCACTGTCATATTCAGTATTTGCACAAACTGTAGTGCCACTCAAGGAACAAAATCTTCTGTTAATTAGGGTCAAGCAAAAAACAACTAACCTCTATTATCAGACGCACACAGGCTGAGCAGTCTGCTGGTAAGCCAGACATTTGAGGTCATCTAGGAGAAACGTTTGCCTTGCTACCAAAAAAGTCCAGGATCTTAAATGCTTTTCTGTGTTGAAAACTTATCAACTCCAGACTTTACATATGAAACAAGAAGAAATATGATGTAAAAACAGTTCAGTGTGTAAGAATATCATACAAAATATTCTAGTGGTCCTAAAAGTACTAACATCTTCTATTTTATAAATAAATATTTCACTCTTCAGGTTTCAGCATGTCTTTGTAAAGTAATTCTGAAGATAACTGGCATAATTATTAATAATTGGACTAATTAGGAAGCAAATGTGAACAAACCACCAGAGTTCATTTAATGTAAAATGTATTTTTGAAATAGATACCTGAACCCTTTCCTTATGGAACTCTTGGATAAAGTTGCTTTTAGAAAGTTTTAAAGAGTAGGTAGAGCCCAGAATTAGGATTTGGATGAAAATTTAGTAGAAAAAGTAGCACTGACTGTATTTTGATTTTATCCTTTTCATTTCTTCCTTACAAACCTCTAATATATTTTCTTTTTATACTGTAGTTTTAAGTCTTGCATGATTATATTTTACATAAAAAAATTTATGAAGGCACACCAATGCCACTTACATTACTCAAACTGATCAGTGACTTTTGGAGCTATAATTCTATCAATACTTATGTAAATGCAAAACAACTTGTAATTTTCTAGTTATTATTCAAAAAGAGGAAAGAGTGTATCCCAGTGTGACCAGAAGCAAATAATTTGAAGGTGAATATCTCCTAAAGACTTAAAAATTATGTATATATGAATACCTCTTCCATTTTGATGCAACACCAACATGAAAAATTGTTGCTGTGGCAGCAGGTATGTAGTGAAAAATCCATGAAGAGCAGATCTTAAGACAAATCACCTGCTTCAAAAGTGTTGACTCCTAAGTCTCTGAGCATCCGAAATTTTAGTTTATTTTTTGTTTTATTTCTCATTAATGTTTCTTTTAAATTTTTTTAATATGGTAGTGAAAATTTGGGGGTTATGTTTTGAATTGTGTTGCCTAGATATGTAAACAATAGTTATTGTGCTAGTACCAACACATGAAGAGGACTTCAAAGATGCACAAGCTTGCAGTTAGTCTTTTTACTACTACTCCATAATAGCATTGAAACAACTTCGATTCTCCCAAAGGGTTGGAAACGTTTTAAGCCACAGAAGAGCGATTCTCAGCAGCAGCAGTAGGGAATACAGCTATAGCTCTGTATTGTTTCAAGTACTGCTGTGCATCACATCTGACACCTCCACTTTCATGTTGTTGCCTGGCTGTCTGCCATCCACTGCTACATCTTCTGTAGCTGGACAAATCCAACTTTACAAACACCTATAATAGTCTTCTTAATCCTTCTCAGTCTGAAAGACTGAAGCCAAGAACAGAAAATAAATAACCAGCCATGCAAATAATGCTTTAGACAATGTCCAAATATAATACATCTAGCTCTCTAACAAGTGACCCTAGTTACTGCAATCATGGTTCTTTTAAGGAGGGGAAAGACATCAGTTCTGACCTCATAACTGGGCTGACGGCTGAATAAAAAAATCTTTTTTATTTTCCATTTTTACAGCACAACATAGTGTCATTAATATATAAACGTATTAACTATTTTAACTTAGTGGCATTTAGTTGAAACTACTGCATTCAATGCATCTGCAAACATCTAGACTAAAACATCAATTTTCAAATTGAAACATCTTCTAAAATTATATGTGTAGAAACACGTCTAAATGGAAAGATGAGTGCTTACTTGGTGAAAGACGACGTTTGAAACAACACATATAATAATGGCAGTTGTATGTACTTTAAAAGTTGTGAAAGAAAATAGGTAAAGTAAGAGTGTACTGTTTAGTTTACCATTGTGCCAAGGTTTATATTTTCAGAAGGTAGGATATATGCATCTGCAATGAAGGATGAAGGCTATAATACTATTTCCATTCTAGAAAAACCCAAAAACCCAATGGAAAAAAAAACAAAAAACAAACCCAAAACATTTTGACTATGTAAAATTGAGTCAGACACAAAAGAGATCATTATAGTCTCAATATCTGTCAGCAGTCCTCTCCTGTGGATGCTACATTCATGGGATGGTTATGCATAATTTATACATAAGCTACCACATTGAGCTATGAGTCAAACAAAAAATCACTGCTGAATGATGTGTATATGCAGAAAAGAAGCAAAAATAGAGTTTCAAATATCAAAACAAATAAGAATACTCCTTTTTCTTTCTCCTCCTCTTTCTCATCTTCCTTGTTTTCATGCTCTTCGTAATAGGGATTTAATAACTGTGAAATGATAATATCAAGTAGAATTAGTAATTGTGCAATTGCATTTATTTATTTATTTATTTTTAATTTTGAAAAGCACTTTTTATAGTCTGAGACTTACATACATAAGTTTCTTGAGAATTACTAAATTATTATAGGTAGATATGCAAATATTAATTAAACCTTATAAAAATAAATCAAATTGATTTAAGTGATAACCTAGGTGATTCTTGGATTACCATAATGCCACAGATATGCACACAGTGGACAATGCCTCTTCTGTAGAAATTTCTCATTGATCTTAGATACTTTCTAAGTTCTAGAGAACAGATTCTGGGGTGTTCTTGAAACTTACAGCTATTCAGAAATTATTATGAGAGTCTAGAGAAGAACGATGGAAAAATTATGAAGAAACATGAAAGAATGGGAACTGTTTAGTCTCAAGAAAAGTTTAAGGAGGGATATGATGAGGTATGCTCTTAATTTTAGAAGCTGAGAGAAGCCAATGGATTACTCCTACTAAAAAATGTCTGACTCTAGATCATCACATTTTCTGAATACCTTGCAACAGAGTATGTTATGAATATTCAAATAATTGTCAAGGATAGCTGGACATTAGCTTCTAAAAAAAACTTCACTCTCTTTTGCATTTTCTTATCAGATGAAATAAACACTTCTACTGAAGTCGACATATGAACATATCAATAGGTGGTACTACTTGGACTGAAAAACAGAGAGACAAAATATGTGAAAATAGTATGCAATTCCAAGTGCCTAAAACCAACCTAGTAGTATTATACATTTCAGTAGTGATTTTATTCCTAGTTTAGGTCCTCTTCAGAAAATGAGACAAGCAGTAGAATAGTGTTCCTAATTAATAAAACCTAGGTGTTTCCTCCGTTCTGACTAGATCTTATGCCAAGTTAAAATCAACTGAATTCTCACTTTAGTCCCATTATTTATGATGCATCAATCAACTCTGTTTAAAATCCTAGTGAGGGAACGTTGTTAAAACGTCAATCCATTCTCCTTGACTTTGTCCTGACCCCTTCTGCTGATCTTGCAAGGAAGTTTTCAAATACAGACAATTTTAGTGAACAGTTCTGTTTAAAGAGAAGCAATCGGAAGCTGCCTGCTCAGCTGCCACATTTGACCACATTGTGAATAGACAGTAGGCCCTGTCCCTTTTATAAGCTTATGAGGACCTGATTTGGTAACCTAGATGAAACATGCTGATTCCTCAAGGATTGGGTTTGCCTTCCCATCAGATTCTAAGCAGAATGAGAAAAATATAAGAAACATTTTGATTGTACTTTTGGCTATTTATGCATGGTCTTTTTCAAATTGAAGGCAAAGAAGCTGGCACAGTCCATTTAACAGTGTCCATTGGTGTTTCAGTGGCTATTGATGAGATTTATGCACAAAAGTGGTAAAGCATTTTGATGTCATTGTATGTGAATCATTTACAGAGATGTCTAAACATGACCAAACATAGATGACAAAATACAAGAGGACATATTGCTGTATGAGTGCTCACGAATACATTAAAGTGCACCTTTAATAATGGCTTGTGCAAAATGGCCTAGTGTCTCGTGAACTGAGCAGGTATATATGCCGACATTAGTAAAACTGCTGCGCTGCTTTGCTTCTCTCCATACAGATAATTCCAAAAGTAATTTTCTCATAATTCTTTTTCTTCTAGAGTAACATCTCACTACTGATATACACTGTATTGATTAGCAAGCGTAGCTGTTTCCTATGTGTGTTTCACATTTAACCTCCAAGAAGTCTACTGTTTTAATGGAATTAACTTTGAGAGGAAAATATTAATTTTTCAAGGAAGACAATGCTGTTAAAAAAGCAGCATCTTTTAATTAAAAAGCTTATATCAGAAGAATGACTATGTGAAGTCAATCCTGTCTTGTGATGTTGGAAACAGCCACAAGTGATCTTTTTCTTTTTTAATAGCAGCGTTCATTTATCCCACTGAGAGAGATAAATGAGTTCCACCCAGATACTGAAGACTTTTAGAATTTTATTGAAGATCCTCAAGACAGAGGTTCTCTTTGTTCTGTGTATGTATAAAAGGCCTGATCAAAAGCACATGGAACCAGGGGGAGCCTTTCCTACTACGCATCCTACGGCCCTTATCTTAAAAGATGAGGTTTATTGCCATCTTCTCAGTCACAAGTTTTAATTGTGTATAACTGTGCAGTGTTCTGCATAGCTGGTGCTTGTCTTGTGGTTACTAGCAAAAAAAATTTCCAAATTGGTTGAGGACAATTTTGCTGCAGCTGACATAGTACATAGTCCTGTTAACATATTATGTAACATGGATTTTTCAATTTCTGTTGCAATCTTCAACCTTCATTTGTTTTGCATCAGTTTCAACCATCCTTGACATTATACTCTTTTTCAAGAATTTTTTAAATTTCTGACATGAGTTTTGATAAGCCAAGGAGATTGAAAAATGGGGGAGTGGTGAATGAGAGGAAGCAGGCCATCATTTTTACCTTGGCATGTGACACACTGGAATAGTTTAAAAAGTTTTGATGTACACAGTCCTGGATGGACATTAAAAAAAAAAAAAAGGGAGGAAAAGAGTGCAAAAGCTTTTCAAACAAAAAGTGGAGGCATATCTTATGGCTCTCACCTAAAGAATCAATTTATTTGTTTTTAACAAGAAGAAGATTGCAAAGTGACTTAATTGCAGTGCACAAGGAGTCATATGAGTGACTTCCTCATAAATAGCTATTAAACTTTATAGAGAAATAGAAACTAAGAACCAGCTCCTGGAAGTTGAAACCAGAGGAGTTAAAAGCATATTAGGCAGACCTGTATAGTTTTTAAAAAGGGAGAATGGAAAATCACTGGAGCAAGCTACCAAGTGTCAGCTTCTTCCTCTCTTGCAATTCCTGGTTAAACTTTGTTGCATTCTTAGAATGTACAGTTTATTCAAAACGTGATGATGATTTAGTCAAACTTTTTTCATTGCATTCAATGTAGACATAATTAGATAAAATGTAGTGGGACAGATTTAACGTTTTTTGTTACCTTTAAAGTCTATTAAACTGAGTAGCTAGACCTACTTTGGAATATATGGTGTATTTTTAAAAATATTACTGTACAGTTTATTTTAACCATCCTGTAAGTTTCAATAGATAATTAGATATTCATTTCTCAGTGAGGACTACTAGACAGCTTTTAAGAGAATATGCTATTGAGAAGAAGAAGGTTATTTTAAGTTGTAAATATCACCACTATGTTGAAGAAAAGCACCCTTTGATGAACTACTTCAAAGCTGTATGTTTGGGGATTTTGATGATAAGAAAAACTTGTTTATCTAAACCAGATATTAAGGACATATAATATATACTGAGAATGTCAGTTTTGTTGCCCAGAAATGCCAGACATTTGAATAATCAGTCAGTATTCTTTGGCCCAGCATGTAAAGCTCTGGAATGGCTTACTGGGAGGAAACTGTCATGACAGCCAGCAATCTGTCAACAGGTTACCAGGGTAACCTTCGTGCAAGCATTCATAACACTGTGTGTTTAATTTCAGCCTATTTACTTACTGTTGTTATTTTTTCCCTTATCTTCCAATAAGAGAGATCTGCAGAACTTTAAAGCTAAGCCCTAGAAATAAAATAAAACGAAACATTGCAGGAAATAAACCCACAACATTTATTATTTAATTGTTGTTTTTTTGTCAGATTTGTCTTCCCTTCTAGGTGTGATAGTTTCTAAGGGCAAAACTTAAACCTCCATTGAAGAACTCTGTCACTGACATCCTCTACTGTAGAAGGTGCAGAGCTACTAAATCTCTTGTGATTGATCTTGTGATTAATTATTTATTTGAAAAGAGTGTGACCATTTCAACCCAATTGTTCACAATCATTTCCTCTGCCCTGGTGTGGGGCATAGCAGTGTAAAACTTGACATTAAAGTAAATCACCAACATCTGCCTCTGTCAATGAATTATTTGATCAAGTTAATTACCTGGCATCAACGTATTTGAAAAAAATTGATTGTTTTTATCCTATCAAATATGTATGCAGTTGTTACCACACAAAGCCAGGATCTCAGGTTTGCACGTGTCAAAAAAAATCTGCTGTATATTTGAATACCTGCCATCATGGCTGCCACGCTGAAATATTTCTTTCAAAGCATTGTAAATGGAACATTATTCTTTCAGTTTCATGGTATTAGGTAGTTTTTACATTGATGATATAATGGGCTACATCAGCATCTCTGCAGCTTCTTCCATGCTGGTACATTTTAATGTAATGTTTATGAATTGGACTTATATATTTTTTCTGCTCTCTGAATGTTATTCTATTTAAGTCTGCCTATACTCTTCTTCAATGGCATCTGTAAAGAAACTTAATATCATCTAGCTTGACCTGTATTGTGTGGCTTCTTTTATCCTGCAGGAATGGACTTATTTTAAAAAGACTATCCAGTAATTTGCAACTGGCTAGCATCATGCACTTTTCTAAAAGACTTGCACAGCTGAGAGAAATTTATTATGCAATTATGGGGAAATATTATACTTAGGCTGACTACACTGAAAGAGAGTGCTCTTGCCTTTCAACTAAGGGGAAAGCTTTGCAGGTTCTAACCTGCAGCAAGACTGCCCGTCTGACATTCGCTGCTGTCAGAACCATGAACTACAAAGCTTCCCTTTCAGTTGCTTTTTTTCCCACTTTCTTTCTTTTATGTCTTTGGCTAGCACCTAGGAAATGAAAAGTATCTCCGCTTGAGTAGGGACTGGTATATTTTCTCTAAGAAGTTACTATAATGCAGGAAAGTGAAACAGCTGATGTGATAAGTGTTTTCCATCTTTAGCTACTCTGACCATTCTGAGATACAGTAATGACTATTTCAGCTGCAGATTACCATTTACTCAGCTCTGTAAAAACATTTAAAGGTTCAGAAATGTACTTCAGTTTAGATGAAAAATAAGTTATTTAGGTGTTGTACTCATCTAGGAAGTGAAGCTAGAGAAACCAGAGCTATTAGATTTGGGCCCCAGAACATATCTTGGATGATAAGACAGGGAAGACAGGAAGGTGTTCTGGATTGTTGGAGTCTGCCTCTGGTTTGGCTGCAGCTGGTGATGTAGCTGCCCAGCAGAAGGGGCTACATGATATCACGTGGTTCATCCCATGGGACAACCACGCCAATGTTTATCCCATTGTTGATTTTAAGAAGATTGCTCAGGAAGCTTTGTACAGTTCTATAGTTTACATATCTTGAGAGCACTAAGGTATGTATAATGACATAGATACATGGCTTGGAGTATGTATGTTTGAAACCTAATAGAAATTGTAATATGTTTTGTGGGCTGTTTGGATTGAATGTCATTCCACTGATAAATGTTACTTGCTCAAACCCTAGTTTACCAAATAAGGATTATTTTCTCATTATTTCCAGTGAAAAGCCATTTTGCTTTCCATTTCAACTTCCCATTTTGATATCTCTGAAAGGAAACATCCCTTTAGCTAACTTGTGCAAGCTAATATATAAAATCAATGAAAATGTTTGAAAATAGATTTCTTTATCTGTACTGTAGATGCAAGATGGCATATTTTTTTTGTCATTCTTTCTTTCAACTGATTTTTTTTTCTAGTAGCTTTTGTCTGAAAACTTGAAATCATTGACCATGTTGGTGAAAGTTTTACAATTTGATATTGCTGGGCCCATGTTTTCAATCAAATAGATAATCAATCAATAATCAAATATGATGAAAAATATACACATTTCAGCTTTGTACTTTCATACATGAAAACAATATTCATGTGTGTTTAACATAAAAATTATGAGAAGCTGTTATCACAAGATGTGAATAAGAAATACAACATATGCTCAAAGTAAGGTAGAAATTCGTATGTTGAAGCAACTATAATAAATTCTCAAATTTTCAGCATGTAGATCAATATAATAAAAATATTTTTTCCCAAGAGCATATTCCATCATCTCGAGAAGTAGAGAGAAAGGGAAGAACAATGCATTTAATCACAACATTGCATTTGAATCCTTTCTTAGCCAATGTTTTCACAATTTTAGTAAGGACTGAAGGACATACTGACATTTTTTTTCTCAGAAGAAAAAATATTCAATATACATTACAGATTTCTAGACTGAGACAATCAAACCCCATGGATGCTACAGGTGAGTAACAGAAAAATCAATCTGGAGTTATGATGCTGTTTGTTAGAATGTTTGTTTACTCTTCACTGGTGACTTATCTAAGTAAGAAGCCTTCATGTTTGTTAGAAACAGTTACCGGCACAGGTATAACTGTGATATATGAGTGTAAGTTTATTCATTTGTCTGCAAAATGCTTGTTTGAATAAAATATATATTTAATATACTTTATAAACCCCATACAGATATTTTGGTTTTGAAAAAAGAAGGATCATAAAACAAAAGAGGATCAAGAGGTTACTTAGGTATCCATTTCACTGAAGCATTACATACTGCTTTGAAATTTTATCATGCATCACTTTAAAATGCGTTGAGCCAGATCCTCAATCTGCCTAAACTGCGGGCAGTATTCGCTTGACACTTTTGAATCTTTTTGAAAGTTGTTGTGAAAGAACTGGAATGTATTAGGGACAATCCCTACTGAAGCTGTTTGCAAGTTCTTAAAAATTTACATTTGAATTTAGATTTGCAAGTTTAATTTACAGTGTAGTTACTCTCCCCATGGTGTTTGTTGAATTGAAAGTGATGTTTTTGGCCGAGTATTGAACACAACTTAAATTTCAGCTAAAACAGACCAGCTCTTCTTTGGCAATAGAAAAAAAAATCTTTATGAGACAAGTAATATCATTTGGGTGAAGAAACCTTTTCATACTTTGAGCAAGCACTCATAATTGGGGAGCTGGAGAAATGGAGAGTGTCAACATGAGGTCACTGAACTGTTTTGTTATTTATGTGAAAGACACCTGTCTTTGGCTGACTTACAAACCCCTAAAAAATGTTGTTTGCACATGGTAAATATGGGCCTGCGTGCGTCTGCCAACATAGTCTCTGAAGGTGCCATCTGCATTGAGCATGTGGCAGTACAAGGAGAATCTTTGTGGTCCAGGGTCCACTGAGGTTATGGGCACACAAACCACAAGCAAGAAGGTTCCCTCCTGAGCACGCAACAGTGCACTTGCTGTTTCTCGGTGACAGTGGCAGAAGAAGGTGTAACATATGCCAATCCCAAATGTATATACAAACCTGGGTGCAAACCTTTAGGAGGTAAATGTTTTTCTAGCTGAACAAACTTCTACTCATGTAGGAGGATGTATTTATGACACTGACTACAGGCACCTTACCTGTGTTCGTGGTAAGGACATTTTCACTATTGTGCCATACAGTCCCAATCGAGATGTCACTAGGACTTACTAAAAAAAGCTTCATTGATATTTCACAGATTATACAGCAAAATATAAACTAGAAGAAAATAAATTCATCTAGTAATTTTCATAAGTTACTTTTATTAATAAGAAAACCAGATTGCTACACTAATGAGATAATTATATATATCTTATATTCAAAGACTATTCCAAGGAATGAATCAATGTTTTCAGCAAATACTGTGATCCAAGGTATTCTATTATTTTAGATTTGTACCTTTCATGGTATTTGCTTTTGATTGCTGTTTTTTTCTTGTTGTAAATGTCAACAGTGTGCAAACTGAAGTAATTATTAGGGAAAATGATAGCATACTTGCTAACAGTGGAAATGCGAGAAGTAATGTGTCTTTTGTTTCCCCCCTTGCTTAAATGCTATTATTTCAGTCAGACATGGCACGCTGTTGGGAGTTCACACAGTTAGGATGATTTCTATCACTTCCATTGTGATGAAAAAGGGTGCTGTGAGAAAAAAAACATTTCACATGAGAAAAGAAGCACAAAGGAATTAAACAACTTGCCTAAGGTCACACAGGAAGCTTCTAAGAGAGGTATGTGCTCAAAGAGAAGTCTTCTGAAAATGATATGGAACACAACTAGAAATCTACCTTTCTCCTGCAGCAGGCTACTGCAGGTTTATGTTTTTCATTTCCTCCAAATAATTGTTCCATATAATTTGTGGTATCTGTAAAGAAAATTGCTTAATTATGACTAATTTTAGAATAATGTGATGTCTCTCTTTTTATGTTAGCTCTCTAATGACAGTTAAAATAAACACAAAATCCAATCTGTTTAAGCAGTGATATTACACTAAGTGTATCCAGTCTTTGTATTTCAGTAGCTACCTAGAATGAACCTAACATGAACCTGGTTTCTGGGAACCTGTGCTAGGAACAGGAAATGTTACAAAAATATTCCGAATGACAGTCAGCCTCTTATGAATTGATGTTTACTTGGGCAGAAATTAACTTCAGGAATAATCAAAAGTCAATTGGCTTTTGGGAAAAAAATTTTCATGAAATTCTGGTCAATTTTTATACACAGAATGTACTACACTGAGTAGACTATTCCACAATACAAATAATTTTTTCAAAGATTGATTTTCTTATGTTGCTGCAGCAATCCAAGTTATTACAACCTGAAAATACATAAAAAGTGTCTGTCAAAAAAATTTAATCCCCAAATTTCAAAATTAGTAACTGCTGACAAATCTCTACAGTAACTTTTTCTGGACTGGAAATTTGAAGCAATGCCTAACTTGACAGAAAAGGGATCTGCTATTTAGATGATTACATGTTGCTTTCCACTTCAACTACAAAAGGATGGTACCCTTTTTTCAATAGCCTCAACTTCCCTTACCTCACTCTAGCTGGTAGTTCAATTTTCATTATCAGTTTTCACTGAGTTTAAGGCAGTACTGTGTCCCCTGATTCATTTCACTTATCTCCTCAGCGTTCAACCTGCCCACACATCTAATCTATTTTTCTTTACATCGTGGGGTTTTTATTTAGCCAGATGGTAGTTCAGAACCTCCTATGCTTCTGTTCTTTCATCAAATGCCCCTCTTCCTAAATGCATGGGGATACAAGATTTCTCTATTTTCAAGACCTGTGAAAGTGAGTAATATGGGGATTTAACCCCACGTAGATGCTTTCTCGTTCCCCACTCCCACCAGGTGGGATGGAGAGGAGAATTGGAAAAATCCATGGATGAAGATAAGAACAGTTTTATAATTGAAATGAAGTAAAATACCATTACAATAATTGATAATTATAATTAATAAGGCCAACAAATGAAAAGGGAGAGAACAAAAAGAGGGAGAGAAATGAAATTTAAGGGTAAAAATTCAGTGATAAAAAATGTCCTGGAAGGAGAAACCAGTATGGTTGTCACTTAGAGACCATGTCGTGACCTGAAGAGTCATTCTTAATTATACTCCCAGAAACCAAAACAAAAGGGAAAAAAAATTATCATTACATTTTCTAATCAGATGATAAAAAAGTTTGATAATGTTATCAGCAGTTTATTACAAATGGTTCTATTATTTTTGATTAAGGATAAATAATATTTTTGTTCCACACAAAACATGAAGCACAGTTATTAAGAATTTAAATAAATTTTCAGTTTAAACTATCCAGTTAATTTAGGTAGCTAATATCTAAGTAAGTTAAACTGTACGTGGTAGAATAGCAATAAACATATTTTCCCCTGACCATCAAAGTGGTTTGATCACCCCTCATACACTTTATAATGGCAGTTGATATTCTGCTTTTCTGTTCTTTCTGTTGTGATTGCTATAGGAAGATGAAGCATTTCCTGCAAGTCAGGAGAGAAGTCAAATAGCTGAAAGAGAATTGAGACAAGGATAAAGGACAGTTATTAAATTTGTGAACTCTATCAGGGGACAAGAAGATAAACTGTATGACTGACTAGAAGTATATCGGAGTCTGACATTTCATTTTTATGCAGGTCTTTGTTTGATAAAGGTAACACATTGAAGAACACTGCAATTCCACAAAAGCTGTTAGCACATTCATTGACTATCAAGATGGCTAAAGTGCTTCTCTTTTGTTGTTATCTCATGTTTTTATATGGGGCAATATAGTTCAGGGGCTCATGACTTAACATCAGACTCTGCTGCTGTAGCAAGTTTATTGTAAGATTCCTTTTTTATTCCATACAGGAACATAATATCCAGCTGACATTTTTTCTCACTCAATTTGTATTCATTTAGGATTTTTCAGACTATATGTACCCAAGCAAGAAAAAAAAATAGAAATACCAAAAGAGACGAGCTGTACGCTCACCATTAGGTGTACATTGAATAAGTGCTGAAATAGAGAGCAAAGGGCTAAGATGAAATGCATTTGAGTGTGAAGAAACTAGAATTGGTTGCAAAGTTAGAAACTATTTCAGGACACAGTCAGGCACCAACACCATCTGTTTGCTAAAGAAAGAAAAAGAGAATAAAAAGGATACGATTATTTGTCAGACAAGAGTATGGCAATATGGCTTGAAGCCCTGACAGCCCTAGACTGAGGCTGTCCAGCCTGTGTTCTGTAAAGCCAGATTACTAAATTTGCCAAGTCCTTGATAGAATTAAGCTTCCCAATGTTGCCTCAGATTCAGGGCATGGGGAAAACTAGTGCAGCAACCAGTAGATTGTCAGCCAGAATGTGAAAATGTGGGGTTTATTAAATATTTATGAATATCTTTCTGTGAAGAAAGATATATCTTTGTTCTCTATTTTGCTAAAACTTTTGCTTATTAGTTATTACATCAAAATACATAAATTTTGTTTAAAATTTATGTATGGAAAAAATTCAAATTATGTAATACACAGTTTGATTTTTTTTTATACAGGCATTTCTACTAGAAAAGAAATTTTGGTGGTCCTATACTCCTGAGTAGATATAAGAGTGAAAGCAAAATGTCTATATTGTTCCTCACTATATTCTTAAAGCCAAGATGTCCTTCAAAACACTGTTAAAACTTACTATGTACCCACATAATGAGAACCTACACGACTGACTATTGCTCTACAAAGAAGAAGGTAGGAAGTTTTGACTTTGCATTATGGTTATAGGGTCATGTTGTACAGCTGTACTAATAGGCCATGTTAAGTAAATTTATGTACAGCTATCCCAGGTTATTTTGCTGTCATGAAAAAAGTCCTGTACACACATAGAGAGTAAAGTGCTGGAAGGTCACTTTCCTACACTGCAAATGGTGATTTCTGGACGCTGTAGTAAGGTAAGATATCAGTCTTGTCTTAGCCACAAGGGAAAAAATGAGTAGCAGTGTTCTACAGAGCACATCAAACAGTTAATCCAGGCACAGAAACAGCCCAAACCTGCAGATAAAAAGAGCCATTCCAAAGCACAAAATCACCAGTGTAGATGCACATACAGTTGCATCTCAAGATAATTCCCTTCCCATTATAAAATAATGGGACTCCTCAGCTGAGTGGGAGATTCTGGCTATTTCTTTATTATCAAGTAATTCAGCCATCAGACTTGATCCAGCTACCTCTCTGCTCCTACTTTACACAAGTACCTCACAACAGTTCCAAACTTCCTTTCAGAGCAAATAAACTATCTCCCTTTTAAACAAGTCTTTCTTTAGGTGGATGTTTTCTCCTGGGATCCCTCTTGGTAGGTTCTGTGGATTAATCACAAACATCTGGGTCTTTTAACTTTTAATAGTTCATCATGCTCATCCATAGAGGTTTTGTGCTTACTGCAAAAGAGTTATGTTCTCCATTCCCTCTAGTGATAACTTTCTATTAATTACTCATGACATTACAAGAAATATATGTACAGTAAAGAGAAGGTTTTAAACTCAGAGGGGCACCACAAGGAGTTTGGAAGAGACCTTGGGAAAGTTATTCACAATATGGAGGTAGCCTGCTTGGTCTAGTGGTGTCCAGCCTTGGGCAATGTGGAGATCAGCCTTTATGCACTGTGTGGCCTGGGGACCGGTGGCATCTCTCACAGTTACTCTTAGTCTTCAGTGTGATTTAAGAGGAAATCCCTTGATCCATCCTTCACAATTTACTACAATGATGTGGCTTTATTTAACAAAGATTGTTTAAACAAAAACCCCTATAAAATCAATAAATTAAAGTGCCACTCTTAGTAGGCAGCTTACTTGATTTCATTGAGATTTCTTTGTTCACACACACCTTATACACAGAC
This sequence comes from Acanthornis magna, assembly GCA_036785705.1. NCBI lineage: Eukaryota > Metazoa > Chordata > Aves > Passeriformes > Acanthizidae > Acanthornis > Acanthornis magna. Next base: position 8,398,313 of record JAWUZG010000034.1, read on the forward strand.
TGATGTTCTTTATTTTTGTTCAGCTTTTCAAGTGAACTTTAAAATGCCACATAATTAGTAATTAATATTTTTCATCTGCACCGCATCCAAGCAAATGTAGTGGATTTTTTCTTCTGTGTAACTTTTTGGTCTCACTCAGAGTTTAAGGTGACTCTTGACAGTCCAATCCATTTAAAACTTACTTTGCTGACTTATTAAAGTATACACAAAAAGGAAAATGTCTCTCTGAGGTTCTTGTTTCAAATACAATTAATTTATATTTTTTCTTCACTAGTTTGAAGCTCACAGCAAGCTGTAGTCCCCCAGAGCAAAAATTGTAGCATGTAACTCAGCATCTTACTCATGTTTTATCCCACTATACTTGGAAAAACCAAATCAATACATAGGGCAGCTTAATCACTCAGATATCCTTCTTATCTGAGTAGGGAAATAAACCAAGTGGCTTAGGTTCATTAATATTTAGAACAAGCATGACCACATCATTATGTTGTATTAAATTAATCTCTGTACTGAACTCAGTAACCTACATTTGGCCTCATCTCTTGACTATGACATATCTAAAGAATGAGAATCCTTCCGCTTTTCTGACAACTTATTTCTGTGGTAGTTTGTAACATTATTTTATTTACCTTTTTATCTGTATCTCCCTATTTCTTGAACTGTTGCATACACTGTTACACTAAAGCATATGGCTGAAACAGACTTATGTTTTTATTTTTATTTTGCAGTACTGATGGGTTATTTGAAAGAAGTCTAATTCCAGACAGCAGGTCTTGCATAATTAGAAGATACTGAGGTCCATGATTATCTTATTTGCCTTTTTCTCTTTTGGGGGTGATATCCACCACAGTGGGAAAGGTGCTTAGGTCTGCAAATAGACCATCCATGGAACTTCAACAGATATATGTGTGTAGCAGGATGCAAAATAACGTCTTTTCCTGAGTATACATGTACATGCACCATTTGACATCTGTTGAAATAAAGAGATAAGCAGTTGCTTCCATTTATTTTATTTTGCTAGAATTCTATAAAATGTGAGCATAAAATGCTGGAGAGCACTATATGATAGATACTGAATAAAAAGGCATGTTTTACAAGTAGAGTAAGTTATGCCATAAAGCAAGGGGTTTTTTTCATGGTTAGAACTTTTGAGAAGGCTAGTATAATATAGCCTGGTTTTACATGCTATGTTTAGACATTTAGAAGACAACATCAGACGAAGAACACCATAAAACCAAACATAATGAGTTCGGCATTTGCAAAACAAATATTCATAAAATCAGCAATTGTCCATATGTGCCACAAAAATTTAACTTGAAGAACATTTGAAATTAACCATCTCTAAAACAGTGGAGTGTACTTGCTAAAGTTACCTGAATTAATGCATGAAAACCACTTATAGTTTTGGTGGATTTTTCTGCTAGACTTAATTTCATATAAAGAGACTGACAAATAATTCAGCCAGGCATGAAAATTATCTGAGTTTTAATAGCTTGCTATTCTTGAAAAAAACAATTTCCATGGAATATTAATTAAAAATATTATATAAATATTTTGGTTTTAAATTACTTACTAAAAAGTTGCATGCTTTTGTATTGCAATATGCCCTGCATGTTAAAAATTCTTGGGATAAATTTTGAAAATAGCTTGTGCATAATATAACTGTGACTGTATTTTGAAATTGTTCACATGAATTGCTTTAGGAAATTTGAATGTTTTCACCACATAATATCCTGGTTAGACTGATGTCAAGTGTGTGTTGAAAGTGTAACTATTGCGGTCTAAACTTGTGATTGATATTGCAGATTTAAATATATGTGCATCTGTCAACTGCAATAGTAGTATCATAACATGTGAAGACAATTTACTACTTTAATACCCACCAGACACTTGAGAATTTCCCAATTCAAACTTAAAACTGAGTAAAAGATTTCTAGTGAAAAATTGTATTTTCACTGGAAATGAAATATTTTCATAGGAAATGATGGTATTATTTTTGATATTTAAAACCTGAAGCTTGGTTTTATACTTTACAATGATGATATATTTAAAAGAAAATATAAAATCTAAAAAATGTCAAATATTGGTTATATCTATCATGCCTGTACACATATATCCTTATGTATAGCTATGTCTATGCATTTTTATAATGGGATCTCTACGTAGGTGGTATACATTTGAAGTAGATTTGGACATTCTACCCTAGTGTAAGAAAAAGGGGCATTTTAAAATCTCAGCATTTCACCCCAAAATGGAAATTCACATTTGAAGCAGATTGTGGTATAGTATTTTTCTATACATGAAAAATATCAACCTGAAAAGGGAGACAACAAGATATGTTCACAATGGAAGTGACTGCTGGACATGCAGGTAAAAGCTGGACAAAACCTGAGCTTCAGCACCTGACCTAGGTTTATAAGCCAACTAGCTTTTAGCAATCATTTTACACAGTGGGCGAAACCATGCATGAAGCAATCACTTCCGTGATGGATGTGATGAGGTCAACCAGATGTTATCTGATGTTCTCCATAAGATATTACTTTAATCCTCCATTTTTAATTATAATCAATTTTAATGTACTTTATGGTGATAATTAGTAATGGCTGAAAGATAAACGTTCTAAAGAATAGTGCTAGTGGGAATAAGAAAAAAAGAGCTCTGAGAAAGAACTGGAAACAGACATGAAACTCATGCTAGAAAATTTTAACAATAAGACACAGAGAACAGAAATAAACTGAAATAATTTCCCTCATTTTATTTCACTTCTTTTCTCTTTTTTTCTTCTTTTTTTTAAATTAAAACAATTACTTAAGGAAACTAAGATTATACCAATCAATAATTTTTTGCATATTCTGTGTTTGAAATATCCAAGATCAAAACAAAACTGATTTCCTTTTGGACAATTTCGGTTTTGCAGTGTAGGGAAGAAGGATGATTCACAACAGGAAGGGGAGAGGCAAGAAGAAACAACAAACCTCATAAAAGTAACTTCTTTCAAAATGGAACTTGATCAATGGATTATGTAATGTGGTTATCTTCTCTAGCACTAGCAAGGGAATGATCTCAATGACCAAGAAAGTCCCTTTACGACCTCATGTACTCCAGTATCTATCATTTTAAGTTTCTTCAGGGATCACTCCATTTCCAAGATGATCGTTGTAATTGAACCCTAAGCTGGTAAATATATTCAGTTAGAGCAGGAGATAGTAATTCCTTATGGAATCCAAGCTGTTCCCAGAGCACAGAAGTTGGAAATTTGCATCTCAAAAGATTGAATCTGTTGCACAGTTATGGTGATAAAATAATTGTATTTTTCCCCTTTTATTTATACAATCACTATCCAAACTCTGTTAGATTTTACTAACTGCAACATACAGGAGATTTTTTCAATCATGGTTCCAGATTTTAGTAAGATTGCTCTCTCAATTTATGAATAGACCAAGGTCGTGCTCTGGATCAGAACACACTTTCAGGTTTTTCAAGCTGCTTCATGAATGCAAACTCCACATGGATAGGGATTGATACTACTTGAAAAACCTGAAAAGTAGCGATATGAAACACTTGTCTTATTTGAAGTGAACAATCTTTCTGACATCACATCCTAGATGATCTGTCTCATTGCTGTCTGGAACTGAGCATGAAACCCTTCCTGCCATCCTCACATTGTTGTGTAGAAACTGCACCTCACATATCTGACATAAAGGCAGGTAGTTAAAATTGTTATGTAGAGAATTTGTGGAAAGAAGCATAATGGAAACATACTCCAGCAGAATACTTTTTCTCTAAGAGGGAAATGGAAATAAAAATAGAAAACTGTTTGTAAGACAAAAAGGTTTGTCCTCAGAGAAATAGAAAATCCCATCAAAGTGTTTTCTTGCTGTTAGCTGAAGTTGCAAACAGAGTTTAAATCATCATCAGTGCACTTTTCATTACAGATCACTGCTACTTTACTGTAAATCATTGCTACATTTTATAGGAGTAAAATTCCATAAAGGAGCATACATAAATACAGTTTTTGGTTTCATGTCAAAGTTGAATAATGTGTACAGCTTGTGGCATATTTGCCCCTGATGTTATATTGCAGATAAATATTTTTCTATATTTTATTAATGCAGCAGCATAATTTTATTTTTTTCTTTGTAGTTAGTTCAGTCATTAGGCAGTGACACTAATACTGTTAAGATGTTATAGATGTACAGATAATAAAAGTGAAGAAGAATTACTTGGATTATTTTCTCTGTTTCTAGACTTACATGATTTCAGATTTGATTGAAAATTCATTTATGTATTAAACAGGCAGCAGTAGAGATGAGAAGAAAAGGAGTCACATGGGATACTGATGAAAATCTTTTAGAAGGCAGTCATATCTTCAGTAGGAGGTAAACACTGAAAAGTAGCTTTACAACCATTTTCAGGAGACATTTAGAATCAAGTTTTCTGTTGTTATTGTGATGTACTCATCCAACCTCTTCTCAGAAATGAAGACACATATGCTAGTTATTGTTTTCAATCCGTTTGTAAAGGTCTGTATGAATAGTTTGATTTAAAAAAAAGATTCAGATATGGTAAAATTAACCTTGGGCTGAAAACAAAGGCTCCTGTACAATTCAACTGTAATTATAACAGCAAACCACAAAAATATAAACAGGATGAATCTCACCTACTGATTTCTGAGTAAAATTTTAGTCTGGAAACCAAGATAATGTAAGTATCATCTCATGGTTTGCAAAATAATTTTCACCTCTTCCCTGTATAGAATTTAAACTGCTTTTACAAAGAGCAGGATAAGCATACAGTCTTTTTATTACAGAAAGTTTGTTTCTCTTCAAGTTTCTAACAGCCTTTTTACTGAAATGTTGTAGTGCATATTACGTTGCATAGGAGGAGTTTTGACTGTAAATTATCGAAGTGAACACAGGGAGAGGAGAAGAGAAGAGAAGAGAAGAGAAGAGAAGAGAAGAGAAGAGAAGAGAAGAGAAGAGAAGAGAAGAGAAGAGAAGAAAAAGAAAACATAAAAGAGAAAGGAGAAAAAGGAGAGAAAAGGAGAGAAAAGGGAAGGGAAAAAGAAAAAGAAAGGGAAAAAGAAAGAGAACGAGAAAGAGGAAATAAGGAAAAAGAAAAAGAAAAAAAAAGGAAGAAAAAGAAAAGGGAATGGAGCAGCAAATTGCCAAACAAGATTGTCCTCTATGAAACTTATATCATTGCAGGCTGAATTGATGAAAGCTGTGACCAAAAATTGTGAAATATGGAAAATGTCTTATGTCTCAATTCTCTATTTTTGAAATGGTTGTTGGCTTTCACAATATTGGTAAATATGGAGTGACTGAACAGGATGTATCACAAGGGAAGAATGTTGTGGAATATTTGGAAAATTATAGCAGCACATTGGGGAATTACTGGAACCTGCAGGATACCAAGGAATTCTGCATTCTGTGGTATTTCCTGTGGAGGGTGATCTCACATCAGTTAAAAGATCCCATTAATTTCTACTAGTCACTGCCATGTATGAAACCATATAAATAAAGTCATATAAGAATGTGATGTCCCAGATACCACCTACAGCTCCGTGATGAAAATAACATTACAGCATACTGCATTTCTTATACCTAAACATATAATATCTACCCTGAAAGTATGCCATTTTATAGCATGTGCTGCACTTTTGTGCCATTATGCATTAATCTTTTTTAGATCCAAGATGTGTAGTACATAAGTTAATACAAAAAATGAAGCCAAGCCTGGAAGTGATGGAAGACAAATGCCATTGCTGGCTTCCATTGTAAGTGATGCATTATGTCTTTAGGCAGCAATAAAGGTAATGATTTCAGAGCTCTAAAATGAGACTGCTAGACTTGTGTTCACAAAAATTCTTCTCATCTTAACATTCAGAGCAACAAAATGTCATTATCAAAGGTGCAATGTTATAACTTTATGAAAACTGCTATGGGTAGAAAGCACATGAATGTAATGCAAATTGTTTACTGTTTCATAGAAGTCACAAAAAAAATCTAAAAAATGCTCTAAAAATCTAATCTGAAGAAAAAGAAGCTAGCATTTATTATATAATCTTATTGTAGAAACAAAGATTGTCTTTTGAAATTTGTTGACTTTATTTTTTTAGAAAATAATGAAAATTGGAAATCAAATGTTAAGATATGTCAACATTTCAGAAAAAAAAAATTCAGATTCAATTTAAAATAAGAATTTTTGTTTAGAAATTTTTTATGAAATGAAAATTGTGACTGTAAAAATTATTTTTTACAGAAATTTAAAAAATGTGGATATTTAAGAAGAAATCATTTTATTGAGATTCTATTCCTTAAACATCTTCCTCCTATATATTGTCAGAATTCTATTCTACTAATTGTGACAACTTATTTACCCTCACATGTATGCCTTATCTGGACAATTCTTTCACATGGAGTTGTCCACAGGTGAGCTAATTATATAATTACAAGTTTCAGGTTTGTAAATGCTATTTTTGTAAAGTACTTTCACAGCTTTGCATTTTAAGCTCTCTGATAAAGGTCTCAAAAGATATGTATGCACATCTCTCTTTACTTTCTTTAAGTCCCAAAATCTCCAAGGCTGTTTTTGAGCTGCTACTCAAACCTACAATTACATAAATCTGGGTGTTTAGTCTTCTGTGTGTCAACATTTGCAGAAACACTTTTGTGCTGAAACTGCTCTACAGAAAAATACCTCAGAGTCATAGGTTAAACCAAGGCTTAAGAGTAATCAAAATTATTTCTCAAATCACCTGGGAAAATAATTTTGTGATACTATGATCTGATCCCAATGCTAAGTTAGGAGCATTATTTGACATTGATTAGCAGTGTTACTTGGTTAAGATAAAAAGAGGAAATTCAGCTACATATGGAAGAACAACTGGGTGTCCACAAAAAGTGTCTATTAGGACACAAGTAAGTTAAAATAAGTGCAAAAGAGGTGTGTAGCAAGAAGATGAAGGACAGGCAGATGTATTCAGGGGTCGCTCTTTGGCTGGCATAGCCATGGATCCAGGGTTGATGGATCCTGCCATTAAATAGGCAGATCAGGGCGACTCCAAAAGCACTCATCACATAAGACAGCTTTCTCAAAACAAACTCAGGTGTGTATTTGATATCGTGGTACTTCAGGTACTGAAATCGAAGTTGCCTCAGTAGAAAAGAATAACAGCTGCGGAAAGGTATTCACTTAGCAGACAACTAGCTTTTGAAGATTCTACTACCAAAGATCCATTTGTCCCTGCTTCTCCTTTGCATTGCTATCTGAAAAGCTCTGTCAATACTGGTTCATCTGGCTTTCCTTTTGTCTCTAACCAACAAGAACAAATTAATCAAGATTGATTTAAACAGAAGTGTTGGATTATTCATTGTGTTTTATCTAAAGTAGAGCTAGTGAGCATTTCATTGACAGGATGAAAACTTGCTCCAGAAGGGTACCAAGAACCTTCTTACAGTGGTAATATTTCAGACTTTCCCATTTTATGTTTTGGCAGGAACACAGCAGGCAGAGGCCAGCATTAGCCTAGTTATATTTCTGCTGTATGGATTACTTCAGTTATTTTCGCATATCACTGCAGAGCACTCCAGAGTTTGGAAAGCTAATAGAATCTTGAATGGCAAAGAATTTTCTCAAATATTTATCATATATTTCATAATAAATATAGCACACAATTTATTTCTCATTTTCATCTTTGATAGAATAGCTTTTGTGTTGCAACAGATATGTATCTGATGATTCAGTTTCTATTTTGCATTTGTACATGTATATAACTATATGCAGATATGTAAAAATGTATATAACTGTATGTATATATGTAAAAAGATGGTTTTCTGGTGAGTGTTCATTCCTTAGAAAATATAAGTAAAATGGAACATATTACTTTTTTCCCCCCTCAGTGGTCTGATAATTACATTTAATCATTCATTTTACATTGCAAATACATCCCACATGTTTGAGAAGGACTTATCATGAACAAAAAGATAATATATTTTTTTTTTTCCTTTGAATGTGTTTAGGTGCAAAAATAAGTATTTTAGAAAAAGAAATTTATTATTTTAGGAGAAATTTCTTACACTACTAACAAAGTTAAAATCAGAAGTTAAGGTAAAAACAAGGCATGCGTATGAACTTAAAAGCCACAGAAAACACAATATAACTGGTGATGAAATAGGAAAGAAAACTAAAAGACAAAGAGGTTTCCATAGCAATGCACTACTATTAATTTCTCTTGAAGCAGAAAAATTCTCTAGAATGAGAACACTCTAGAAAAAAATGGCTGTAAATATATCACAAAGGTTCCATTCTCTACATTTCTTGAATGATTTCATTTTATAAGACTTCAGAATTATTAATGAAGTGTGAGACAAGGCTCTATGGTAGTCTGGCTTGGCATGTATGGAAAATAAAACAACATCAGTACTAAAATAGAACGCATTCATAAAGGTGCAGAAATAGTGAAAAAACCTGAAGGATACAAGCTTTGCTAATGAAATGCAGAAACCATTATTTTGCTTTATTACATTTGCCTTCTACTAACAGCAAGAATGGAGATAAAATTCTCTACACATTCCATATTTCGTAGTTAGCTGAAGGTCTACACAGTCTCGATTATATAGGTACCAAGGTTAGTGTTTTAAATGATGTTAGTGTACTACTGGTATGTCCTGAAGTGTTATGATGGTGTAGAGTAGTCCGGTCGCAGTTACCTCTTCCTCATTTGTCCAATCTTTCTTCCTTCCCCATGTCTTTCACATGCCATGTTGTAGGAATGATATGAAAACACTGTCTTCCTAACTATCTCAACTATAAAATAGAATAATTAATTGGCATTCCATAGCACAAAAGACCCTGAAATAAAATATTTTAAAATAAAAATGTAGACTATTATGATTATTTATTGTTATTAATAACAACACATTTTGTCATTTTGATCAAATCAAAAAATAATTGACTTCTGTATCCTGGTTTTGATAGGAATTTTTTCCCGCTGAAATATTTCTTTCTAGCATTGTTTAAAAAAATATATTAGGCAAACTCACTGGCCCCAGACTGCCACCCAGCACCATTTTAAAAAAGCAAACCCCCTTGAAAGAGGAAATTCGGGAACAAATTTTGTTCTTATGTGCATCATTCTCATCTTTGCTCTTCTGAGAGGATAATTACTTTCTGCAAGGCATTCAGTCTAAAATTCATTCAAATTTTACATCCATTTAATTTCATTCTTTAGTCTGTGAATGTTTTGTGTTCATATAATGAATTTGTCAGATCTGGCAATTTTAGAGAACTGGTCTCACTAAAATTAGTGCAAGATAGGTCTTTAATATTCATAAAAGGCTCTGATTCTAAATTTTCTATCAGCTAAAACATAACTATTGTTACATGGTTAGCACTGAGTTTTTATTGTACCAAAGTAATAGGTTGAGTAGTATTCTTGCCTGTCTGTTGTCTCAGCTCAGTCTAATTCTCAGCATTTTCAAACTTCTTTTAAAATAAATATCTTTGCTACTGTGTATGGCATGGTCATTGCCTGGGAATTTTTGACTTGATTGTGACACCTTAGGAAAAATATCTACCTTAGGTCTTGGGTCCTTTAAGCCTACTACATTTCAGAGATGTCTCACAAGCAAAAGAAAGAAAAGAAAAAAATTTGGGTCTATATTTTCTCTCTTATGATCTCTAATAGTTAAAAAGTCATACAAAGGAAACTATCTCTGGAGGTCCTGTCTGAAAAAATATTTTGCAATATTTTATTCAGCTATGACGTGCATTTTGGAGAGTCAAGGAATATTCTGCAAATTGGTAAATTATCAAGAACAGCTGTCACTTTCTTTATATAAAGGCACATCAGTATTTGCAAAGCAATTCACTAATGGAGTAATACATTTCTCAGTGTAAATATGATTTAGTAAACAAATTAGCAAAATTGCTTCCTTTGATAATGACATCAAAATTGGCATTTTTGCAAATTAAAACTGGTAAAGAAAAGAGATCTGATCAAAGCTGTTACCTTTTTAAGCCTACTCACAGCTCAAAAGGACTGATTCCTTTCAATAGAATATAAAAATTTCCAAATTAAATGGATGAATGCCTATGTGGAAAGAAGGACATAACACACAAAATTATATATATAGTTCTTTGACTGTGATGTCAACCTCATACGTCAGTTTGCTCCAGAGCTATAAAATGATTTCACAGACAATCAATCCAGATTTACACTGATGTTGCAGAGTGGAAATACTTTCTTAGAATTTTAAGGCAAACTCCAATAAATTCTATAATTCCATTGAAATGAATGTGTTTGGATAGAAAAAAGATCAAAGAACATTTGTGTCAGAGATTATATAAAATATATCTAATGTAAAAATGGATATACATTTTAACCAAGGGGTACATATTTGAGCACTTGACTCATTTTGTCCTTTCAATTTTTTATTTGTTACTACATTTTGCTTGCCTATCTTGCTTTTAGCATTCAGTGAAATTGGAGCGAGAACTGAACTTTGTGCTCCACAAAATGCAGAGAACAGCTTTTATGTCTGGTTGCATCTCTTGATTTCTGGTATACTGACTGTCTGGGACCATGAAACTTTCTGAGTGCTCAATTTTGGTAATATTAATAGGCCTCTGTTACTGATGTTCTGACCCCTCTGATTTCCTGTATCTGTGGACTCCAAGAATGGTTTTCCCGTTGTTTTGTTATTGTTAACAGCTCACTCTCATGATGTGGGAAATATTTCATCTACAAGGGTGATGTCTCTTAGCCGTGTGTTGTGAAAGATTGTATTCAGGTCTTCTGAAAGGTCAAAATATTCTACTGAAGCTTGATGGCGATTTGATAATAACTTGATAATTGTCACCTGGGCTGTTCTGCACTCCCATGAAAATACTTACTCTCTGTGACTGGACACAGCTCTGAAAATTCTTTTCCAGTTATGATCCATGTTTTCCTTTTCTGTGCTCATCATGTTCCAAAGTATCTATTCTGGTACAATTTACAGTGTATTTTCTCTATGTGTCAGCCAAACTTTAACATAATGGTCAAACTTTAGACATGTCTTTACAACCTAGTGTAATAATGTAAGATAGATGACAAAATAATTTTTTTGGCAAATATTTCTCTGTTATTCCTTCTAAATTTGATCTGGACCTAAAATGCTACAATCAGTTGGAGAATTTGGCCTCATGAAAGCATTGTGTTTTGGGAAATTCCAATTTCGTAATCCTTTTTTGTTCTCTAATTTCTAATGTATTCAAACAATAACAAAAGCATATCAGAGAGTAAGGTTCTTGACCAGGCTTTTATGAGCTCTTCTTCCTGGTAACTACCACAGGTAGACTTTTTATTGAGTATAAAAATATATAAAATAGACATAAATATAAAATACTTATACAAAAATCATCCTGAAATATTTTCTAAAAACCTTATATGACTTATTTCCTAGAAAAAAAAAGTATGCTTCTCTTAATTCACTATTAAATATATTTGGAGTCATATAATCATTAAGGCTGGAAGAGACCTCCAAGATCACCAAGCCCTACCTTTGACCAAAAACCACCATGCCAACCTAAATCACAGTGCTAAGTGCCATGTCCAGTCATTTCCTGAACTTTCACAGGGATGGTAACTCCACCACTTCCCTGAGCAGCCTGTTCCAATGGCTCCATTGGCCTCAGCCTATCAATCCAGCCTGTCCAGACCCCTCTGCAGAGCCTTCCTGCCCTCCAGCAGACCAACATTCCCACCCAATTTAGTGTTGTCTGTGAACTTATTGAGGGTGCACTGGATTTCCTCATGCAGATGATTGATCAAGATATCAAACATCACTGGCCCCATCAGCCTTGACATGTCACCATGATATATATTTTAAAAAAGAATATTTAGATGTAACATATGCTTTATGAAGTGTATAGCAGATGACACATCATAAATAACCATTACATTAACCTTATATTTTTTCTCAGCTCTAGAGAACCAGATTTCAGATGTTCAGCATGAACCAAAATGAATTGTAACTGTCACAGCTGCAATATAAAGACATGGTTGAGAGCTTTTTGATGGGTCACTAGTTTTTACTTTTGTGAACAATCTGCCTGTGATATTTTTGTGATTTTCTATGCTTTCCTTACTCTATAACTCAACAGACCACCAGTCTCAAGAATTATTTATCCACCCCTTTTAGAGGCATTATCTATTTCTTTGTAAAAAAGAAAAAAAAGTGTTCAAGACTGCCTTCAAATCAGGCTTCTTCAATACATTCAATTTACAGGGTAAAGATACTTGTAAGCAATTTCAAAGGCATATGGCTACCTGGAGCCCTGTGGAGGTTTTGCAGATTGGAGACTTATACATCTAAACTTAATAAACATATTACTGAATAGGTGAGAATAAATAAATACATTATTATGAAATTTAGAATAGTTAAAAATCCTTTGAAGTTCACTTACATGCAAATTCACCATGACATACATTTAAAAAGATAATTTAGATCTAACATATGCATTATGAAGTGTATAGCAGATGACACATCATAAATCAGCAATTGTCATTTCACAATAGAAGTTTTATACACTCACAAATGACATGTACATTATCCTTGCACTTATCCCCTTTTTCTGCAACATATTTTTATAAGATTATAATATGCAAAAATTTTCAGACTGCTTGCTAAACAACTCTGTATTCTTCGCCAAGTGTAGCTGCTTGTATTCATTATTTAATACCATAGTCTCCGCAAATACAAAAAGAAAACATTAAATTAACATCCAAATATAAATTTCAGCAGTCCATAGGAATACTTTTATTCAACTACTTAAGTCAATATTCATGTTGGTAGAGACTAGGACAACATTCTTTAAAAGCCATATAAAAAGGATTAAATCACCTTTATGCAGAAAATTGGGCATTAAATCTAAAATGTCATTCCTCAGTGAGCCTGCTGTGCTTAGGTTTTTAGTTGACCTAAGAATCTCAAAATATAGAGGAAAGAATTTCCATTTACTCAGATTAGAAAAGGCAAATAGTGCCTTTGAAATTACAGACAATTATACAATTAAAAGGAAAAAAAAGAAAAACCCCAAACCAAATCCACAATCAACAAAAACCGCTAGTATGCTTAAACTGTATTTTCCCTTTCCCTCCCATGTCCATGTTGCATAACCAGCGTAACTGAGAAGAAAGTTGTGCTAGATTCAGTAGAGGCGGTTGAAGGTGTGACTCTTCCATGATATGTTCACTCTGATACTCCATGGAAATTTCTGCCTCTTTAGCAAAAGTGACAAGAAAGGGAAAGGGTCTGATTTTCAGCAGCCATATTTTACAGACTAGTATCTCAGGACAAATGTTGATGAGAGTATCTGATATAATCCATCTGACCAAAATCTGTATCTCTGTGTGTAGGGACTCCGGGATATGTAGATAACTGTTCAGAAGAGGAACTGTATCAATCCTACCCCTAACTGTTCTAGAAGTAAGAGTGGCCAAAATGCAAATTAACGTCTATTTTCTCTTATTCAACTTATACCGATAATAAAATATTTAAAAAATCTAATGACCCCTCAAGCACATTCCCAACACATAGTAAACCCAAGTTCCTGACCAATCTCGAGGGCAGCCACTGCTCTACTCACGACTTCAGGACTATGGTTTCACTACATTTCCACATGGCTCCTGACCCTAGGCCTCCTTTCACAGTCCCAGTCATACTGCAATAATGGTGACACATCATACGATAAAACACATTCCAAGGCCGTCACATCCCAACAGTCCAAAAAGGTTATGATATGCAATAATTCTATTCTACACATCTGAAGCATTCTTCTTCCCAGGATCTTTTTGAGTGTTTTCACACTCCAACTTAGTCACTACCCTAGAATTAGGCAGACTATGCCCCCCAGTAGGAATCAAACCCCTCAACCCCACAAAAGTCCTGCTAGTAAATACTATGTAGCATCATAAAGCACCAGTCCTAACATTTGTACTTTCATAAACTCATGAAGTCACAAAACACCCCCATATCAGTGTGGTTAGTCGTAATACGGCAACAAAACTCACATATTAACTGTAGTAACTGATGAGTGAAAAAAAAATCAGAAAGAAAAATGCATCCTCTGTCTAAGCAGTACTATCTGATATTTTTGAGATGTGTTTGGGAATAACTTTTATGATAATAACCGAGGCAATTGGTCCTTTTTGCCAGTGTAAAAGCAATGTTTTATTTATTAAATACAAACAGATTTTGTCTTTATAGTGAATTGGTACAGACTCCTAAAATTCATACAGTCTTCCCTCTCTGATTGCTTTATTAGTGATTCTGTGGCTAGGGTGAGAAATTAGGAAATGTTTCAACCGCAAGTGTACTCAAACATTAACAGTTTCTGTGGAAACCTCTACAGGTTTCTAAAGTTTTGCCTGTCCTATTCTCCTTTCCCTTTCTGTGGCCTTGACACCTATACAAGAAATTGAACATTGTTAAGTGGTCTAATACAACTATTTTAAAGATGACACAGGTGGGGACTAGAGTGCTTTCATGTTTGCCAACTATCCTGAAGTGTCTCTTGACACAAGCCAAATGTTAAGGCAGAAAGAAAAGAAAAAATCTATTTGCATAATTTAAATGTAAACATCTCATTTACTGTTTTGGAAAGTGACAAAAAAAATCTACTACTTTGATATGCACATTTTGTCTTTGATATGAACAACTCTCCTATTAAATTCCTGAAGCAGAAAGCTCTATTATAGCAATTTAGAATATGTTCCTTTCATTCTGTCAAACCAGATTAAAGGGGACTAGTATGAGAGATGCCTACATTTACAATCGATCAGATAATGGTTCTGCTGCTAGAGAGTATAATTTCTCTATAATGGAAAAATTTCACTTACTTTTTTTTTCCTTGAGAAGACTGAGAAGGTAGGTTTTTGTTTCCTTCTCCATCTTTTCCAAATTTCCTATGCACGTCTCAGATATTGGAGATATGACCAAATATTTTTTCAAAGTTTGGGACAGTAAAGATGGGACAAGAAAGATTAAGACAAGAATGCTTTTAGCTACTTCAAACCTCTCTGAAAATTTCAACCAGTTACCCTGTTAGCCTACTGTTTTTTACACAATGCAGTAATAATAGAACAATGTCATTGAAATTTTCCACAAAACTTCTGTAATATCTGAAAGGTCTGTGAAGAACAGATTTCAGGCGTCTGTGTCAATTTATAAAGGCCTCCACATTTAAGGGGTTGGGATAGATTTCTTCCTTTTCTCTCCCAAGTAATTTTTTGACTACATTGAATTGTGTTTGAAATCAATTGTATGACGCCAAAAATCACAAAATCAATTAGAACTGATTCTTCAAACTTTACTTTTTTATCTTGTGCTCAGTTTGAATTCCCTTCTCCCTGCTGTATCTGAAGATAACAACCACCTCCCTGCTGGGATAGGATTTTAGCCTACTGACATGCACAGTTGTTGGTGTGACCTTGTTACAAAAGTGGGGTTTTTTTACTTTATTAACGATGTTATTAACCTTTTCCACTACTTAATAGATTTTTCCCAACAATTCTGAAACTGATGATATTTAACAAGAACTAAGAAGTTGGACTTCAAGCCCTGAGTGTTTACCTAAGTTTTTATTAAAAATTCCTTGACAAGGTACAGCTCTATAAACTCATCATGTAAGGTAAATTAGTATTGACTCACTGAGTGTATATAATTGCTTGTTTCAACCTCCTGTTCAGTTCTAGTCTCTCTAAAATCTCTAGTACCATCCAAATTTTTTTTTTTTTTTTTCATTTAGATAGGTGATTAAATCAGACTGTATGCCAGGTTATCTAGGGAGCACAAGTACTGTGAAATTGCACCTTAATCACTTTCTGCTTCAAAAGTGTTCATGTGACTCTCTCAGTCTAACTATTTGTTTTACCCCATTTAGTTCCATAAATCCTTAAAAACTTGTCTGACACTATGTTTCTCCAACTTTGATAATCGGTGAAATATAAATCTTGACACCTTTTCAACCTCTGCATTAGGAGTAGGATTGCCTCTGCAGAGCAAATATAAAACGATCACAACTGCAGTTGTACCTCTTTAGTGGTGGTCATAGAATAAACCAACAATGTGCAGCAAGACCCCAGGGAATGGCTCCTAGGAGTGGATGACAGCAGTGTCAAGAAAATCTCTTGTTTTCCTCCTGATGTGTCTGAGAACATTAACTTCTGATAATAGGAAATAGTTTTTCATTTCTCTATGCTCATCATACTAATAATTGATTGAGCATTTTATAAGCTTTATCTGAGCTATGCATGATATCTCATACACACTCTTGATGGATTACAGGTATGTTTTTCCTAAATGAATGCTCCTGTGCAAGAACAAACTTCTAGGAAGTATATCTCCATATTTTCCCTTAATATTTTGGGCTTAGATCCATAGCTTGGTAAGTGATAAATCTTTTCTGGGTTCTGAAACGAACTGCAGGAATTATTTCTATACAGATGTTAATTTCGTGCAGTCCTTGTCTCATGTATATCAAACTATGCTTGAATATGCCTCAGGTATTCTTTTTCTTGTTTGTAATGTTAGTCCTGTAGCTTAAGCCTCTTTCCCCTCGTACATATTTGTCTCTCTGAAGTCTAAAGACACACAGTGGGTACTTCCACTAAAAAAAATTTAGATTGACTAATTAAGATAGATTTTTAAAAAAATCACTGCAAAAAGTATCATCTATCACCTGGGAAAATCACACTGTCCTTATAATTTGCCACACACATGCATCTTTCTCCTTTGACCTCACATCCCAAAGCTATGCATTGGAGCTATTCATCTTCTCAGAGAAAGAGTCACAGGAAAGTTTTAGTCAAGGAGATTTAAACACAACCATAATGGATGGTGCTTGTTGTGAAGTAGTTCTGTGTTGTTTTGCCATGGTCTGACATTATACAGCATTCGCCATCTTCACAGAATAAGAGGATTCCTGACTTGAAAGCATAAAGTCCTACAGACAAAGATGAGAGTTTAGTAATCCAGCTGTAATAATTGTGTGATTGCAACAGGTGCTGTGGATCAAACACACAGAGGACAATTAATACTGGGATTGCACTAGCACTGTAAATAAGCGATATCTGTTCAAAAAAAAAAAAGGAAAAACACACATTTAAAGAAATATTTTTTGCCACTGATAGATAACCCTAGCTGCTTGAGATACCACAATCACATTTGATTTTTTAGTTTATTTTTTGTCTGTATTGCAACTTGTGTCAGAATCTGCAAATTCTCAGAAAATTAATGTTTATGTATTAGAAACAGGACTATACATATCAATTGAAAACAATAAATATTTTCAATCATAGAAAAGAATGCTTGTTGTCATAGTAGTTGTCATATTAGTACCCAAGGACAGTAGTGGTGAGGATAAAAGCGCAGGTACCTACAACTTCATAATGTGTGCCTGTGGTGAATTTGCTGGTGGGTTCTGGAAGGAAAGTACTCTGTAGCAGCATGAAAATCCAGGTAGCACAGAAGGCCCAGAGGTATTTGCACTATGCCATGACCTATTTTTTATATGTTAATCAAAATATATTAAACAGAAAGATTCTGAGTTGGTAATATTTTTTTTGTTGCGATAGCTCATGGTTCTGTAAGACAAATTCAGTATAATATCTTAGTACTGCATTTCTTTACCATCTAAAATATTAATACAAGATTGACTAAATATCTCTTCTAAAGTCTATAGAGCCCAGAGGCTATAAAGAAATCCTGGTTTTGTCTTCAGGGGTTTCAGTCTCCTTTCCATACCTGCAGATAGCTTTTGTGCACTCAACTTTTGAAGGATGGATCTTTTTCAAAGCTGAGGGGGAGGAATGCTAATAAATCACATCTTTATGAAATATTCATTAATTCAGTGAGTTCTTTACAAGGCTGCTGCCAAGGCAGTGCAGGGTGACGAATTACATTTTACACACAGAGGAAATGGTTGACAAGATACATTGTCTATATAGAGAGTTTCCTGAATGGTCACATACAAAGCTAACCAACAAAAGTTGTTTACACTATTAAGCAAGTGAGACAAAAATGCAGTTGTGTATATCCTTGCCAAGTTCCCCTACCTCCTCTTTTATGAAGAGTTTTCCCTCCTGGCTTAGTTCTACTTCGTAAAAAATTTTGTTCTTATAATGCGTTTTACTCAGAATGCCAGTGGAATGAATTCAGATGGTAAGAAAAAAGTGAGCCAGCTCTGTGGCCTTTGTTGCATTTTATAAGAGGATGTGGACTTGCTTTAAGGTCTCTCTTCGTGTGTCAGCAGCCATCAGAACCACACTGCACAAAAACAAACTGAATGTTCCTTCACTAGAAAGTGAAATGGAATCTCTTTCTGTATTGCCTCTTTCATCTCTTTAGCACTCTGAAAG
The DNA here is from genome assembly GCA_036785705.1 of Acanthornis magna. NCBI lineage: Eukaryota > Metazoa > Chordata > Aves > Passeriformes > Acanthizidae > Acanthornis > Acanthornis magna. The sequence goes on from JAWUZG010000034.1 coordinate 8,416,719, forward strand.
CAGCCCCTGGGTAGCAAGGACACTGGAATTGGTGTGGCTGTGCTCCATCTTGCCCACATTTGTGCCCTAGCACAACACCAGGAGACAGGATGGTGTTCTTGCGAAAGCACTCGAAGAGCACATATTTCATTAAAAGTGCATAGCTTTTGACTGGCTCAGAAAAAGAGGAATGACACAGACTTACGAAGACTCAAAGGCAAAGGCTGCAGAAAGTAGCCATTAAAATGTAATGGAACCCTTTCTCTTCAGTGGAGCGTACAAAGTGTTGAAGAACTAGGTTTTGTCCCAAACATGAAATAAAACAAGATGCAAGGACTGTGACTTAATGAGATTGCATCTTTATTAACTCACCTGGGAACTATGCAGATCATCTTAATGATTTCCACTTTCTGGAGAACAAACTCCACCATATTAAAGATCTACACACTCTGGACTTTTAACAGGGTGTTTGTTCTACCCTCTGTGTGTATGAAGGTAGAGGGGGATGTTGAAAAAAGAAATATCCCCCAACTCACCACAATGCATTTTTATTTTGTTGATACTGTTACTATTGTTGTAGGATTTTTGGGGGGATTTATGTCTTCATCTTATACTTCCAAAATACATACACCGTTTGTGAACAATATGGCTGTCCTACCCTGAAAATAAAATAAGCTCCTCTCAATTTTCATGTTAGCTTCCTTTCATATAATCATAGAATGGTTTGGGTTGAAAAGAACTTTAAAAACCAACTAGTTCCAACCCCCCCACCATGGTCAGGGGTGTCATTCACTAGAGCAAGTTGCTTGAGGCCCAGTCCAACCTGGCCTTGAACACTTCCAGTGACGGGGTACCCACATCTTCTCTGGGCAACCTGTTCCAGTGCCCCACCACACTGAATAAAGAATTTGTTCCTTACATCTACTATAAATCTCTCCTCTTTTGTTTTAAAACTGTTCTGCTTTGTCCTATCATTATCAGGCTGTGCAAAAAGTTGCTCTCCTCTTTCCTAAAATCACTCTTTTGGTACTGGGAGTCTGCAATGAGGTCTTCCCAGAGCCTTCTCTTCTCCAGGCTGAACAACACCAAATCTCTCAGCCTGTCTTCACAGGAGAAGTGCTCCAGCCCTCAGATCATCTTCATGGTCCTCCTCTGGACTTGCTCCAGCAGGTCCGTGTCCTTCTTATGTTGAGGATCCCAGACCTGTATGTAGTGATCCAGATGGAGTCTCCCAAGATCAGAGCTGAGGGGCAGAATCACCTCCAACCTGCTGGTCATGCTGCTGTTGATGCAGCCCAGGATACAACTAGGCTGCAAGTGCACACTTCTGGCTCATGCTCTGCTATCCATCCACCAGAACCCACCAGCCCTTCTCCTGCTTCCTTGGAGTTCTTGTCTCAGTCTCTGCTCATGTCTGGGATGCCCTGACTCATCTGCAGAACCTTGTATTTAGACTAGTTGAACTTCACAAGGATCTCCTGGGCCCACTTCTCAAGTTTGTCCAGGTTCCGTTAGACATCCAGGATTCCCTTCCCTCTGTTGCATTGACTGCAGTGCTCAGGTTCGTGTTGTCTGCAAATGCACGGAGGGTGTGCTCAATCTCACTCTCTGTGCCATTGATGAAGATATTTCCATAAACAATGTTTGTGCTCTATTTCAAGACTTTAAAGGAAACCCAACCCTGAGCCTGTATAAGGTAGGGGGGAATAGTTGTTATATGAAGTCTTATGAGTATTATAAAACTGGGAGAGTTCTTTTCTCAGCTCTGTCCCAAGTAACCATGGTGTAGTTTTGTATCTGGTGGCTGATGTGAAGATTTTGAATCCTGAATTAAGTTTGTGATGGTAAACAGTGTATACTTGATTTTTTCCCAAGAAATCTCTATTTATACACTAAAGATCAAATCAGAATCTAATCAAAGACTTAAGGAACACCTTGAATGTGTTTTAAGATTGCAATATGTTTTAAAGTGCTTACATGAGGCCATATTCAGTTGATCATTAGACTTCTTGTTTACTAATAAATGTGAAATACCTTCTGTTTTCAAAATTAACTTGTATGTCATCATGAAAAAAAAAATTGCTAGTAAATTAAACAAAACAATTTGTTTAAGGAACAAGAGAATAAGGTATTCATTATTGTTACTTCTTTTCATATCCATATGATTTTCTGTTAACCTAGGCATAACCCATTTATTTTGGAGAAAAAAAATACAGTCCCCTAATCATTTTGGGTCAACTTCACAGTCTTGACATTCATGAGAATTAACTAGCAGAATTTAAAGGCACACCATTTATAGTAAAAGGGCAAACACTTTCCTTTATATAGCAGGGTCATAAGCAATGGATGTAGACAATGCTATTGAAATGCACGATAATAAAAAATAAGAAGATGAAGTAGTCTAATGGGAAATGTTCTGCAATTTGTTTCAGTTTCTAAGGTCAATTTTTAGCAAATTCAAATAAACTTACATTTGAATCCTTTCAGATCACTGGGGAACATACATCATTGAAATATCACTGAAGCATGTCATCTGGCTTTTCCTGTACTCCTAATCCCCAATCCTTGAAATGTCCCCTGTACTGAGGTTATGAATACAGAGGTTCAGGAACAAATTTGGATATCCATATGCCTTCAAGAATTTGCGGGAGCTTTTTTTTCCCTTGACACCAGCTAGGCTGGACAAGCAGCCAGGAAATGTGTCCCTGAACCTTTACTACTCCTGCTGGGTGAAGATAGCTCCTCACTGGACAAATTATGTCCCCATGCCCTTTATAAATTTGGCTGCAGCATTCTCAAATGAAATAGGAAGTTAAATAATAATTAATACTTTCATAGATTTTTACATGTTTAAAGCAGAAAAGAAATCAACTATTTGAGCAAATTAGAGTTTTCTCCAACTTTAATTTCTTTCTGTGATTTTTATTTTTAGTCTTATAAATTATGCAAGGTAATTGAGAATTTTGAATTAGGGGTTATGGTATCAGTATTCAAATATGTATGTTTATTACTGACACAAACATACTTCTTCCCTTGTTTTACTTTGCAAAACGGCTACTGAAAACCTACAGTATGATTTTGATAATATCTTATTCACACATATTTATGATGTTGTTTATTTCTGCAAATTCAAAGTGTGAGGGTTTTTGACTTAGCTCAGTAGGGTGAAGCTGTAACCTCACAAGAGACAGATTTCCATAGACTTTTTCCAGATGATAGCAGTATCATAATCAGCTAAAGACATGAGGTTGCACTTCAAAAATTATCAAAAATATGATGAAAGTCTTCCTTTTCTCTTTGAGCTCTCATAGTAAGAAATGTAAATTAGCCATGTCAGCTTCCAGAACTGATTAAGAAATCCATCTCCTAAAATTTAGCGCCCGTTCTCCCAATAGGTACCGGTTCCTGCAAAGACATTGAGGTTTGAAAATTTGAGATGTGGTCTAGGGAAGTCTCATGGAGTTATCTTAGAACAGCATCTTTAAGGCCACAACTCAAGAGGAATTTAACAAAAAGATCCAGCCTCTTAATGAGGGAAAATAGTGCATCTCTTTAATAATCAATGTTTTTCTATATAACGAATTTCTTAACTCCAGGATCCAGAGATTCACACATTTACTGCATATTCACCTGCTGACAACAAAAGGCACTGGTGTCTTGTGCCATACATGTGCTTTCCTTTTGCTTTATAGGAGAGTAGAATCCTAAAAATGCCTTCAGGGTAAAGATTATGTTGAAAATCTGTACGTGTATTAATGGCATGAGCTTTGAATTAAAATATATATGTTGATTTGGATTTACCTTTTTTTTCTTTTTCCACTTTGGGTAAGTAATTTGGGAATATAAGCAAGAAAATATTACATCACAGATAAAAGATTTAATCTTAAAATTGCCTTCACTAAGCATTATTATAAAATTCAGGAAGAAAGCAGGGCTTGGGGAAAAACACATTTAGAAAGAAAATATATGTTCGAGTTAACAAATGGCAAACTGTGGTGATAGCCTCTATAGGTTCTGAAGTTTAATTCTTTACAGTATGTCTGGAAGAGTCTAGTAGTGGTCATTTATGTCACATCTCAGAAGCTGTGTTGCTGGATTTCTGTCTAGAATTTACCTGTGGAATCATCTTAAGAGTTGAATAGACACTAGCTATTGAATCACTGTTTTTTTCCCAAGGAGCTATTTCTATATCCATGTGAGTAAACGCACAATAATCCAACAAACACTAACGTTCTTGTTGCATTTCTGAGCCATCCTCCTTGGTGCTCATGATTATGAGCTCATCAAATATGTTAATGTTAATCCTTTGTTGTTCAATGTGAAAAATCTGCAGAAACTCAAACATGAGAGAGGGAGTGCAATAAACATGGGACTAGAATCAGTTGGTATTTTTTCTTATATGAGCAAAATATTCTAAAATTATCCCTATTTTGTGTTGCATCTCCCAAAAGAGGCAGCACATAATGCAGTGTGCAGTAAGTAAAAAGACTAAGATATATGAATCAATATCAATTTCCTTCTTTCAACTCTTGAGTAACCTTGAAAGAAATACTTGAAAGAACTAATTTTGAAAGAAATAACCTTGAAAATTACCTTGAAAGTCAGACCCCTATTTTTCTTTTTTTCCCCATGTCTAACCTGTGCTATTAAGCTGATTCACCTGTAAGCACGTTGACGAGATTCAACTTTAGCAGAGAAATAACAATGCAAATACTAGAATTTGGAGAAGACTTCCTGACTAATTCAAGAGTAAATTTTTCATTGGACTGACTATCTTCCTTGGAGAAAGTGAGAAATAGCCTCTCCTCCCCTATTTGTCTTTTTCTCTGAATGTTGAGTTATCTGCAAAGATAAAGGGTGAGTGTGTAATACCTAGATGTACTTAGTCACTGTTTGAAGAGGTAGATTGAAGGTTTATCTGCTGTGCCATACGGCTTCCTACTTCAATGCTCAGAGGTTTCTTTCTTTTTTTCTTTATTGTTGCAGCCCTCCTTTTGCAAAGAGGCACAGAAGTCCTATGTCTAGAATTTGATATCTGTTTTAGTAATTGGAGTTTTCACACAGATTTATAGGAAAGGTATTGCTAACAGAAAGGATGCTATATGACTCATAGTTGTACTTTGATATTTGCTAGGGTTGTGATGCTGAGGCTAATAATTCTGCATTAAATGTTAGGAGTTGATACTGCTGTGGAGTTGGAAGCTCAAGAAAAGAAAGCATAGACAAGCTTTAGGCATCAGCATTTTAACTTTTTGTGTTTCCTTTTTAAAGCCTCATCAGTAACGTGTAATCCAGAGATTATAGTCTCTGCTAGAGAATCAGGGATTCCTGAAATATTGGCTCAGAAAAAAGTTATCTAAAGGCCCCATCTGTTACTAATTTCTGGCACAACTTGGAGTAAGAGGATCTCGAACAGACTATTTCCAGTTCTGGGTCAAAGAACAGGTGGGGAGACATTTCCCCTTTTACTAGTGTAGACCCTACCCTTACTTTTAGGTAATGCATGAGAAGAAATGATCCTCTTCTCTTGATCTGGTTTGCTCAAGAGTTTAGGGAGAGATGCAGTCCTCCTAATGTTGTTTCATTTAACCAGTTTGGAAAAGCAAATCAATAATTTAACTCATATTTGTAAGCCGAGATTTCCTTGGGTGTTGGCTTACATCCATTGCAAACATCTGGCATCTTTGATGGTATAGGAAATTTCAACATGGAAAAGAACGTAGACATATTACTTTCATCTCTAATTCTTCTCACACCTCACCACTAAAGAATCCCTTAGTACTATACCATCCCAATCACAGTCTATCCTCTTCACATAAACAATCATCTCAGAATCACAGCCTCCAGGCTCTTCCACCAATCCCTGTTGTAGTCCCTTCACTATCAAACTCTGCTTTCTACCAAAACAATCCAAGAAACAAAATATCCAAATATCACAGGTAATGTCACACTGAAATATCTTGACCCTGATTTCAGGATTTGAAAAAAAAAAGAATTCTTTCATCATCCAGTTAATCAATGCTGCCTGATTACTGTTATCTTCCTGTTTAATCTCACAGGAAGAAAAATAGCATCATACTCCGCAATGACCATACACTACTGATTCTTTAAAGTTGTATGTGCAAAATGACACAAAATTTTCTCCCATACAATATTCACCTTGACAGAAACAGATGATAGCAGCCCACTTACAAGTTCTATGGCACCTCTGATAGGAAGGGTTCAATTTAATGCTACAGGATTGCACCTCTGTGATGGCAGTATGTCTCTTTAAGCCAGCTGACTAACTAAAAGTTTTTTTTCACCCTTTCTCTACATGACCCTTCCCATCACTTTGTTGAATGTACACGTAGTGTTCTAGAGACAAAAACCTTATATGAATGGCACTTTTAAGTTTGTGTCCTGAGGGAAATAGGCATTGTGCTCTAGCTGTGGAAAACTGAGCAATTAAGTTTAGTGGTGGAACCATTAGTACACAGTTTGGGATCATATAACACTAGAATTTTTTAAAAGGCTTGTTGGGTTTATGGAAATTTTGGTGTAATTTTGTGAACATCTAATTCCAAAGGCTAATTTTGGCTCACCTAAAATCCCAGTGACAAAAACAGTTTAAGCAAAATCCATATGGGATATGTATGAAAAAGCCTTTTAGACAGCATTCTTTTTTGTCTTAGTCATATAAAATTATGTGGTAATTTTCTGTAGTTGTGTGAGTTTGTTCTTGAAACCTTTATGCACTGGATTACTGTCAAAATCAGAGACGGGAGGTAGAAAATGTGTTTCTGATCATCAGTGTTTGGGAGGATCAGATATTGACATTTTCAGTCAAGAAGCAAAATCAGTTATTTGTAACTTTTTATGGAATTTTGCAGTGTCTATTAATTTCATTATAATTTATGATTTTTTTTCCTAATCTATTCTAATGAAGCAGCTGTAAAATATTAAAAAGCAAGTAGGTGTCAGCCACCAAGGATATTTTAGGTTATCAAACAAAATGTATATATATGCTTTTGTGTGAGTATTTCTATATGTGTGTTCAAAAGAGAGAGTAGGAAGAGATATCTACTGTTCCTTCATTGCATTCATCTCTCCAACTGTATAAGCAATTCTCTGAGGAGGCTGCTGCATGAAAATTCTACTTCTATTTTTTTATGTTGCTGCAATTGCAGAGTTAAAGATCTCGCAGAAATCTACTAACCTCAAAAATTAACAGACAATGTTATTCAAATTTTAACAATCCTGTGTGTTCAATTAGTATCTTATTTTAGAATCTGAATGAAATGGTTAATGATGAGTCTTTGAACATTACTGTAACACTGCTGTCCTAAACCACTACCATTAGCCTGCAATGCAGCAAATTGTTGACAGCTATAACAAAGCATCACATCTGCCTTGTGAGCCCAGGATGCTGAAATGCTCTCTGTTGCTGCATAGTCGAGCAAATGCTATTTCTATTTAATAGTATCACTCAAAATAATCAGATCAGTTGGTCATCTGGAATTGTTTTCCTCCATTTGCTTTCTTAAACAATACCTATTAAGTTTCCTTACCTGACAAGTGTTTGAAGATCTTTGTATTTAATTAGGGTCTATGATCCATGAATGTGTGAAAAAGTAGGCGATTTCTTTGCCATGTAAGTGATCTTTTGTCGCAGGGTAGCAAATACTAGCTAGATGACATGCTGCTGCATCCTTACCTCATTTCCAGTCAGCAACTGCACAAATGAAATGTAATAGTTGCTGTATATCTACTGATTTTCATCTCTAAATTAATGTAATCTGCTCTGCAGCAGTCATTCTATGAATACAAGGCTGTAAATTTAACTGACTGCTTTTCCAACAGAAAGCTGGTCTGTTTGAGTCTTCCCTTTTTAAAGGTGCATAAATTGAATCTTAGTCTTATGTGGAAGCATCACTGTTCTAAAAGTTATAGCCAGTGCAGATCAAAATACTGATTCACTCCTGCACAACTAGTTTTCATGTCAGACAGCTACATATGTACAGCGGCTTGCAAAACTATTCAAACATCACAGCAATACCCTTAAAAATAGGGCACTTCAGGAGAGGCAGTTTTCCACAACATTCAATTACAGGAGCTGCTAAAAGCTAGAAACTAGTCTATAACCACTGTTCGTCTGAACTGATGGAGACTATAATTTCATTTAGCCTTTTCTTTGCATTGGTCTGTGCTGCCGTTTTTATTGCCCCACTGTGGTAATAGTGATCTCAACTCTGTTTTAATTAATAAACCTTATTATTCATTTCAAATAAGTAGAAATGGCTAATACCTTTAAAGTATTTATAAGTAAATTTTCATGCTGTAGTCCTTTCTCAGGGAACATCAGAATTAATCAACAGCAGAACGCAAAGACTGGGTTTTGATGAAAAAAATGCAAATAAGAAAACACCTCAAGCTGCAGTTTCAAGTACTCTGTCAGCTAGCACGGCTGCCTCAAGCAGCAGACCTGACCTCCTTCTCCACCTGACAGCTTATTCTCACCCTGCTTTGCTTTCTCCCTTGGGCTAGCAGAAATGTTTGTGCTGCTGCTCATTGAACTAGATCAGGGAACCAATCAGAGCCAAAACTGCCCTTTTCTTCCTGATTAATTTTAGCTTAGATCAGATTCTCATTTTGGTTCGCCACAGGATTGCATGAGCAGAAAAAGGCTGCTGGCCCATGAGAAAGAAAGGGTGAAATGCCAATTCATGTAGCATAAATACTATCTTAAACTGTGGTTCCAAATTTATCTTACCTCATTCTTGCTGTTCACATACACAGAAATTTGAAATCTTCTGTTCAAGCTTAACTCCTCGATTTAACTTTTGATTAGCTAACGGGTTTTTTTTTCCTGAATAACCAGTGAACCTCCCCAGCTATCCCTACCATTTATAATCAAAAGGTGTATGTGTAAATTGTATTATTCACAGTAAAGATACAGGATCCTACAGAAGGAAAAGGTGTTCTGTCTCATGACTTCAGCAAGTAGTTTACAAAGATCCTCTCAGACACTCAAGGAACCCCATTTTAAATAACTTTTTCTTTCCTCAGCACTTATTGCAGCTTTGCTAAAGAACCTGTTGTCTCTGATGGAAATTGCCTTCTAGGTCTATGCCTGAAAATATTCTTTGCATTAAAAATGAGAGCAACAGCTCGGATTCAAACCCTTTGCAGAAATCACTGTCTTACAAAAAAGCCTAGGGAGCATTTAAAGCTGAGATATCTGTATTCTTTCAGAGTGTAAAGCAATTTAAGATTGTTCCAAATAGTGTATTTTACTTATGTGGCAAAGTTTTGGTATCAAGGGGGGCTCACTGTCTTTGCCTTGATCCATGAGCTTGTTCATTTAATTTCACTATGCTTTGCTGAGGAAGGGGAGTGAGAGAGTTTGGTTGGCTACTGGCAACCAGCAGAAGTCAACCCACCACAGGTTGTAATAGTAACACATGTAAGTCTATTTGCAGCATTTTGGTGGTCTTGTAGCTTTTAATACATTATTTCTCATTCTACAAAAACTTATCTGGTTTAGAGCTGAAAATGTACTAGTCTTCTGTTTCTGTTAGAGGTATTATTTGGATATAATTATGATTAAACTATCCTTTGAATTTTTTATTTAAGAACAGGCTAGAACTGATTTCCAAATTTTTTTTTTCCAAGACACTTCTTAATGATCTTGAGTAAAAAAGTAGGGTAGCCCCTATATATCATCTTTTCTTGAAAACTGTGTGTCCTCTGAGTGAAAAATTTCATAAACAAAGCTGCCTTTGTCCAGCTTAATTTTCCAATTCTTGAAACCAATTCGATAAAAATCCAGCAGCCAACAAACACAAAACCAAAAACCCAGAACAACAACTCTGCTTTGAACTAGAGTTCAACATATTGAATTTAAGTTTACCTCTAATCCTTTCCTTTGAAACTCAGAGATTCAAGTAGTTCATATTGAAAATATTCTCTGTGGCCTATACCTACTTTTGGCATAATTTAAGTAGCAGAAATGAAGAGGAGGTCCTAACAAATACAACAGGGACTCATGTTGAGCAGATATTAGGAGTATTTTGTCTGTCATCCAGCACTTCTTAATTGAGAAAAGAGTCCATTTATAGCATTTCTTTAGAATAAACTCTTTGTAAGAGCAAACCAACTGCATCATAGTGGTATTTCACCTTGAGTTTGATAAAGTTAATATAATTGTAACTTGTTTTGAAATTTGTAGTTCATTTGAAAGGTGTTTTATGAGCCTCTGCATGAAAAACCAATAATGAAAAGATTGTAATGAACAAAATATCTTGGAATGTTTCTGATTAATAGTCCTGGGTTTCATGTCCTCAAAGGCTGGTGACAAGATTACCCTGGAGATTTTTGTTTATTTTCAAGAACTGGAATGCAATTTTGTTGTTGGTTGTTCATTTTAGAAAAACATCATATCTCTACATGCCTGGTTAAAAACTTTTCATGTTACCTCCTTGAGACAAGCTGTTGATAAAGTTGTAATCAAAAGCCATTGCCCTTGGGCTGCCTGAATGGAACCTTCGGCTAGGAATATGTGAGGAGTAAGGTGATCAGCTTTTTTTTTTCCTGTCCATTTTATATCAATATACAATGAAATACATGATAGCAACCATATGAAAGCGTTCATATATATTGCAACTTGAGCAATAAGGGCACGCCTTAATAACAAGGATTAAAATTAACACCCCTTGTGAAAAGAATGTGAGTTTTTGCAGTGAGCTCCCGAGTTGTTTTTAATAAACGTCATATAGTCAAACTGGCCCCACAGAGGGGTCCTTTTCAATTTTTGAAAATGTGGTTTTACAACTAAATGGCCTTGTCAATGCATTAATGCATACTGTAAAAATACAGCACTACCACGCCCTCATACATTCAATTGAAAAATTGCTTGCATAAGTTAAAGTTTATTCTTAACTGCCAAAAAATTTAACTTTAATAAATATGTGACCAGTGCTAATGCTAATCAGCTAAACAAGTAAGACAAAAAGGGGTTATCAACTTCTCAGGGACTAATAAACTTATATGTTCTGATAACTAGAGCCCTCATAGTCTGAATGGACTGGAGAGTGATTCAGATAGAATGAAATATTCCCTCCTTAATTCAGAGGATGAGAACAGAGCTGAAATTCTTATCACAGGTAAGACAGAGCTTAGCTCTTGAGCAAATGCTAATTGTCAATGCGCTTCATATTAGGTATAGAAAAAAAGGTAATGTTCACACATTTTCAGGAGGTTTTAGCTATCTCTGGTGGAATGTGTTGGTAAGGTTTCAGTTCTGTAAAGAAGGTTCTTGTAGTCAGAACAAAATGAAGCCTTTTCAGTCCAGTCTAGGCTGACAGTTTGAAAGGACTTGGGACTCATTCTCTGAGTCTGAAGAAATACCTGAATAGGCAGGTAACTAGCAAAATTATGATAAACTTCAGAGAAATTAGAACTGAGGAGAGTGATTGCTAAATCCATGACACAGAACATGTATTTGAAAATATACAATTGATCTTTAACCCCCAGTCATTTTATTAGTTTCTTAGTTTAACTAGTTGTGCCCTATTTTTCCATATTAGCTGATAATTTTAGAAAAATAAATATCTAATTTGTATCATGATATTTTATATTTAGAATATATTTTACACATTCCTTATATTGTAAGACACTTAATAAATGTCATTGACCCACAATTCTTAATTGTAAAAATTGATAAAAATTTCACAATAAAATTTAAAATTACATGTACAGGAAACGTAATGTACTTTGGTTGTAAAAGGTCATTTAAGAAGCTACAATGATTTCTTTAGGATCCATGAAACCTGAGTCGTGGTGAAGCAATGGCACTGAAGATTTGTCCAAGAGAACGTTATTAAAAATGTTCTCTCTTAGTGAATCTTAATGTTTTTTCATTGTGAACTTTAATGGGATCTGTCAACTTAAATATCCTTTTGTATTCAATAGTTCCTATTTGTCCCAGGTTTAAGAAACCACGTCCGCTTTGTAATATCGGACAGACTTTCAGAAGATTCTGCTAGAATAACAAGGAAAATCTGACTTATTTTGTATAAACAATGAGAAAAACTGGACACATAAATATTTCAATATCTGAATTGCCTTCTCTTTCCCATATCAGTTTTGGGGATTTCCCTCCTTACACCCTAAAACTGTGAGATAAGTTACTTAAGTTACTAAAGCATAGGTAACTATAAAAATCCTCTTTCTTATCAGAGTGAATATGACAATCATGGGAGTGATATTGAATCTAATATCAGCTTTATAAATGTGGGAGCTGAAAAAGCCAGGGTAAATCCCATGGAAGTTTGGCAACTGGCAGCTAAGTGATCACAAATCACTTAGCTGTTTATTATAAACACAAATCACTAAGTGTTTATTATAAGGAACTGTGGTCTAATACTGTTGCCTGAAGGAAGCAGAAGGCAGGATCTTCTATTAAGAACCCTGATTGTAGATGCTGCTATTCAGTTTTTCTCTGTGCATTTTCACTTTTCAATCTTTAAAATTATTGTTTTTGAAAAGAGGTGTGGTGACCCATTATGAATTGTTTTTTCCAACAACTGAGATGTGTCACTGCTTTTCTTTGGGCTTCCGTTCCACTTTAGTAGTCTTCAAGTTTGCCCAGGTCCATCTGTAGGAGCATTTCTGTAATAAGACTGTGAGAATTCTTCCCAGTTTCCTCAGTTTAAAGTGTTTTCCTCATATTTGTTGATATTAATGTGGTGGATTTTAAGACATTATTTCAGGATATCCTCTAAAGTTTGAGTAGGTCTTCAGACATGCATTTGTATCAGCAGAGTTGACTGGAAAAAAGAGTTTCTGAACTCTGGAACTTATATACCTATGACATGCCTGAGTCAATATAGATGAGACATTATTGGGAGGTTTTCACCACTTGAGAGATTAGGAGTTAAACAGTTAAATTAGTGGAAAACTAGTTTCTGGAAAGGGCACTACTAATGAAATAACTGTAAGGCTTCTCTGGGCAGGTAAAACTTTTTAAGTACAATATTTCAGCCAGTAGTTAAGGTAGCAGTTGAGGCTGATCAAATATAATAAGGACGTGAAATTTCGGGGTTTTTAAATTTATAATAAAAAATATCTGTGAAATGCTTCTGCCAGCCTGATTTACCATATTTTAATATTCTTTCAAAAAAAAGAACACTTACAATTTCTTTAAAAGCTGTGAAGGTAAATATTCAGGCTTGTGTCTTCATAACTTAGCATTTGTATGGCTTCTCATGTAGCAGAAAGACAACAAGCAGTCACTCCAGAATCAGTTCTTTTCTGCATGCTATGAGCTCCTTTCTTAGCATAATGTTGACCTTTAAGCTCATCTATAAAAGGATTCCATAAATCCTATTCATAGGTGGCTACTATTATAAGATTGAAAAGAAAACAAATGTCTAGTATAGTTTTTAATTCTCCTAACTGCCTGGTTTCCTTGTCCAAAGGAGTGGTAATTAAAGTAATGTGTGCTTTAGGTTTGTAAACTAATCTGAATGCTGAAATTCTGAGAATGGACCTCTTTGGTTTTGAATGCAACCTGATGCATGACTGTTTCTATGCTGTTTATTGATAAACTAAATACTCTTTAGTGGTGCAAGAGCAGACTCGTAGGTTCCCTACTTTACTAGATTAATCTAGCAGAATGCTTGGAAGTCACTGAAGAATTCTTGAGAAATTGATGATGAATACATACGAAAAAAAGGACAAAATGACATGTATGTTTATAATAGAAATGTTGCCTACTCCTATACAAAATTCAAAGGGCAAAACCAGCAGAAACTAGAAAAGAATCTAAAACAATACTGCAGAGATAAGTGCATAGCGAGTATTTCATAACCCAGGAGCAGGTGAATGAATAGGGAGCTGATTGATTTTGAAATGAGAAGCTCAGACGATATGACTACAAATTACAAGGTACAGAAAATGGAATGCAGCTCTAAGGGCTGAAGACAAACATGGTAATAACATAGGGAAAGGAATTTTGAAAGCAAATGGTGAGCTTTAGCTTCTGTTGTTCTCTTGTAACAATACAAAACTACTTACAGGTGTAATTATACGGCCAGTAACAGCTAAAGTTGCTCCTTCCTGGTATTGTAAAGCAATATACAGGAAGTAGATATTTTTCTTCTTTTTGCTTTAAATAGGTGCAATTTTAAGGTTTTACCTTCAAAAAGTAAAGACAACAGCCCACTGTTGGCTTATTGTGTTCATTTTGTAGACATTCTTCTTAACTTTGTGAAATTTCTGGTCTTTTGGATAAAACTTATGAAAATACAAGTTTGGAGTCCAGGCCTGAAAACATTCATGTTTGCAGATTAAAACAGGAAGAGCTGAAGTATTATTGAAATCTTGCTTTCCAAGTACCTCTCAGGTAATGTAGGGAGTACTTTACATAAACCTGTTTTTGGTGTACCTGCTAGTAGGATTAGGAAAATACTCGATTTTTAACAAACAAAAAAATTACAATTAATTAAGATAGTAGAAAGTACAAGTTAGTGCAAGGGCCCTGTGCCCATGAACTTCCTTTTCTTCTTGTTTTGACTGGTTGGCTTTTCCATGGTTAGAATTTCTTCAATTTGTGTGACCTGAGCTGTAACTTTTGGGGAGAGTGATCACACTAGATGAAATTCTCTAGAAAGAGTTGTAGCTTTTTCTTACCCTGGTGGTCAGCTTAACATCTTGGACTGTGTCAGTGTGAACTGAAAAATGTCCATATTTTTTTAATTTCCACTTGTAGACTCATTTTGACTATAAATTGAATCACCAGGTTAGGTTAAATAAAACACTAATTTTGAAAACTATTATGAAAGATATTTTAATTATTACTTTTTGTGATATCTTAATTTTGGGGGTGGAAAAGCTCAGTTTTTATTCTGGTTTTCTACAAATTTCTTTCTGGTCCATGGTTAAAAACAAAAAGTGCTATACTGATATGAAAGAATGTTTCTTCTTTCTAAGTAATATGATTGTGCTTTCTCATTTCCTTGTCGTTTCCAATCTCTTCTCTTAGCTATATTTTTTTACCTCTTGTTGTTATTCCTAACCTGCTATATTCCACCTGCTGTTTGGCTATTTCCACTGCACCACTGTGGTCCTTTGCAATGCTCCAACAGTCATCTTCCTTTCAGCTGGCAGACAGGTAAATTTTCTGATGGTGATGTTTGCAGACATTTGTGTGAAATTGGAGTGGAACTGCTGTGAGATCATGTCAACAACTCTTTAATTTATCACTTCCATAAACAGCTTTCCATTCTTGCAATTATTCAGAGTACTTTTTTACATACAACCCTATTTGAATATCTGTGGTTAAAACGCCAATGGAAGAAGAATTATTATTTATTCAATAAAAACCAAAGTTACAATATACCCCAAATCAACAATAAGTAATTCTTAGGATGAAAGCTTTTCCTATGCAAAATTGAAGAAGAGAATGAAAATTAGGGTGAGTCATGTTCACACCAAATAAACAGAGGAACAACTTGATGTGCTGAAATTAATATAATAGCTAAAAATTTAAATCTATAAGCAAGCAATAAAGATGATCAACTTGCTTATTATTTCTGAAACCTTGAAGAGTTCACACTTGTGACGGGAGACATTTTGAATGCTGACATAGACTAATATTAATTTTAGAACCGTTTCAACATCTAATGCACATTAATTATTTATCTTAGAGTCACTGAGTTCATCCCTTACAGTCACAAGAAAGCATGAAGTGATATCCTGCATACCTTTGTATATTGTACTCTTTTATATCCTGCTTTAAGCTACTGTAAATATCCATGTTACAGATTAATTCCTAACAAGCAATATTAAAGTCATTACCAACACAGAACATAGAATTTACCTCAGGACAACTCCATAAAAAGAACAACGATATCACCAAAACCCTGTATCTTTGTAGTACTAGACTGGAGATGAGGCATAGGGTTGTTTTGTAATTTTAAAGCAGATTATTTCTCAGATAATTTCAGATGTTGGACAACATTTCATTCCAGAGAAGATCTCAGTGTAAGTAAAATTCTATACAAATTCCAGGTTTTTTATTTTGTTCATACTCAAGCATAAGAGGAAAACATAAAAAAAAATTTTTATATCTTACTCTGGTGGCTCTGCTGTTTTGCTGTGTAATCCTTTCCATAGTTTTTAAATTCCATCAGCAAACAATTTAGAACTTTTTAGTAGTAATAAAAGGCAGACAAAAAAAATTGTTAATCTTCCAGATGACAGTGTTTCATTCATCCCTTGAGAGCAGACCACATGGAATTATTCAAATGAGAAAAAATAATCCCAAGTAGCAGCTCATCATGAGGTGTGACTGTCCTGTAGTTCTACTGGGAAGAGCCTGGGGGTCCTGGTGGACAATGAGCTGAACATGAGTCAGCAATGCACCCTTTTAGTAGAATTACTTATCATGAGAATAAGTCACTATTGAAACGGGTTCCCCATAGAAGTGGTAGATTCTCCTTCACTGGAAATATTCGAGACTTGACCAGAGAACATTATCAGAGGCCGTGCAAAACCAGATTGGACCAGATAATCTAGATTTTTCAGTGATCCTATCATTTAAAAAAATAGTAAGGGAACACATTTTATACTTCGAAAAATAATAAAATTAAAATCTATAACAGTAGTCTCTTTCTGGTAAATATACACTTTCCATTTGCATTTAACTTCTGCAGTGGTCAATTACCCTTTTAATGATGTAAAGGATCAAAGGGTCAAGAATATCCTTTAAGATATTTACCTGCCATCAAATTCATCATGTCATGTACAAATAGGTTTATGATTTCTTCTTATGTTCTTGCACCCTCTTTTTTTTGAGAAGCTTTCAGCTAAATTACAATCAGCAATTTTACTGAAAGAAGAGAAAAACTAGATGAGATATTCTGAAGGAAGTAATTTTTTTACTACAGGTGTGCACAAAACCAGTGTATGATTCCATGCATTCTTTTGGAGGAGGAAAAAAGAAGTTAACGCCTTTCTACTTTTCGATCCAACAATCTTACAGGGTATGTGTGAAAGATAGAAGGAAACACAGAAGCAGAGAACTTTTTGTTACACCCTTGCTTAGGATGATGACAGGGCTCACGGTGAATATGTTATTGCCAGTCCTAAAAAGTAGAACTGGTGTATTAAAGAGAAGAACCTTATATCGAAGAGGAAGATCCTTAATAATGCTCTTTAGCAGCAACAAATTAAACATGCAAATACATAATCTCATATTATTTTACCTACTGTACATTTTGAAATTTCCTTCATGGATCAGTAGGCTACTTAGTGGCCTTTCACCCCTGAGGCCACACTTCAAATTGAAACTGCTTTAGCTTTGAGAAATAACTAATATTAAATTATATTTTGAATTGGTATTAAAATTATATAAACTTAGGGATCTCCCTCTATGAGCTTAACAATCTTGCAAAATGCCCAGACAAGACAACAAGAAATGTTCTGGTCAAATATATGGAAGTTCTATAAACAACTCCAGTTTGTTCTGTGGATATAATGCAGAGATGACATTCTTCTACACACTTATTGCCATTTAGTGCAAAAGCACAACTTAAATGCTTTAAAATTTAGAAGAATGATTCAAGGAGTACTTTCATCAAATGTGATTTTCATTACTCTGTTTTCTTCAGAGAAACACAAGACTCGAATATTAATGCCACCAAAGTAATGGCAAAGTTGGTTGTGATGGGAAATCTTATTAGTAAACAAAAGCTGCATCTGAAAAATATTGTTATTAAAAGCTATGTAGTAGTTAATTGAGTCTGATATGAAATTTAGTGCTGGAAAGTTAATGACTAATGCAGCTATTTCACAGAGCTTGGTTACTGCAGGCTCTATAATGATCTCCTTTGCTTCATAGCAACAATGAAATTAACCTCTCCTTTGTCCTGCAGGTGTTGTGTTCTGATAATGCATATCCTTTACAAGTATGAGCAAATTATTTGCTTTGCATACAAATTGAGCATAAACTGAATCTATATGGATAAGAAAATGAGCAATTCTTATATTTTTGAACTAGAGAATACACATTGGGATGTAACTCACAATTCAATAAGCTGGCGTCCTGGGTGACTTGTAATAAAAGGTACAGGTAGGAATTTAGATTATTATTGCCTTTCTGGATTTCTACTTCTACTAAGGTTCTATTCTAAGGTTGTAAAACCTTACTGGAGATAAACCCACAGATTAGCAAAGCTCCTCCCTTATTTCAGTTTATGAATCCCAAAGGACAGACAGTTTTAAGTAGAGTGGTCTGGAAAACAGGTTGGGGAGGTTAGGGAATGGGGGTAAAAGGAACATTCTTAGGTTTTGATTATCAAGGTATCTACTGGATTAAAGGAGGCAGAGTGCATTTATAATTTGGAGTGAAGGACATAAAAAGGAGCAGCAAAGACTCCTGGCATGGTGTCAGAAAAACATTGTGAGAACATCAAGAATGAAACAATATGAAATAACCCAATATGGCTGGAATAAGTAATATGAGAATTCACTGTACTCAAAAGATGTTTTTTTTCTTTTTGTTCATTCTAGTGATTAAATTGCTTGTGCATGTCTTATTGCCTGGATTATCAAGAGATATATTTGCAGTAGAAATTGAGAGAGTTGATTATGGCTTCCCCATGAGAATGAAACACCAAGAAACGTTTGAGGATGCTTCCTCTTTTCTCTTTTCCAGTTTTCCAGGATTCTAAAGGTATGTAACAGGGGAGATAATAGACTAACAGACTAATTGATAGCTTTTAACAGATTGTTGTAATATTGTTCTTAATGTAGACTTTTCCAACTTACTTCTTCCTCATAGTATGAAAATCAGACATGAGGAAAAGATGGAAAGTGCTTACTGTCATCTACAGAACAATGATTACTGTAGCTTACATAACTCCAACCACTGTCAGAGAGAGTCTGTAGACCAATTCAGTTTGCACATTTAGTAACTACATCAGCAAGTCTAAAGCAACAAAATAACAATAAATTTCAGAAAGCAGCATGCTTGAGTTATTGAAAGCTCAGCCTAAGCACCTGGCTTCTGTGCATGTCGTAAAAGGAATGCATAAACTTGGGTATAAACAAATATTGATTTTTTTTTTTTTTAAATAGGAAGTAATTATCCAGGAATGACATTTTCAAAGACTATCTTCGAGTCAGAAAATAAGCAGGAAACCATTCCTTTATATAAGAAACCAGTTTAATAGGACAATGCTGTAAAACTCTTTATGTCAAAATTATTGATATATAACTGAAGAGGAAATGAGGTGCTGGGTTAAGAAGCGTGCAATATTGGAACTCTCGGTCAGCTTTTCCTCTGAGCACTACTTTTATGCTGTTCAGGGCTTCCTTCCAGAGGTCATCTTGCCTAATCCCACTATGCAAAGCAAGATGAACAGGAGGAGATTCTTCAGAAATGTGTCCAGTTAGGCTTTGACTTTTTCCAAGGATTGGGATTCTACTGCCTCTCCAGACAACCTGTTCCAGTGTTCAACCACCTTACAGCTCTGAGCAACCTGATCGAAAGAGTAACCTGAGTAAAAGATGTCCCAGCCCATGGCAGGTAATTTGACTAGCTTTAAAACATATGCTTTATTTCTTATTCAAATGAATGAATTCCAAAAGCTACTTTATTATTATATTTTTCCACCTAACTGAGCCAAATTCATTTCACCCATATAGAGCCTTACCAACTGAGTTCTATCATCTGTGGAGCATTTGTTTTGTTGTTTTTTTTTTCTTCAAATTTTTTAATGTATAATCAAATTAGAAAATGCAGAAGATACAATATTCTAGTGTCATATACAGATATTATATAACCTCCCTGGACCCATGCCATCTATACTGATACTCCAGTCATGCAAAGATTTAATATCATTAATTACTTTAACTTTTTAAAAATGTCTCTATTGAATTTCCATCAGTATTTATTTGTTTTAATCTGTGAAAATGGTCAGACTGAAAAATATATAGTTATTTGGGCCATTGGTTTTACCTTATTAAACCAGATGTACAATGATGGTGTCTTACCAGTCTTTTGGGATCTTCAGGGATATTGAAACTGATTATTAATGGTCCAGAGACCTCATTAGCTGAGCCCTTTCCAATTATTGTTTGTAAATTATCTATACCTTGTGATTTCAAAGCTGTAACTTTATTAGTTTTTGTTTAAATTCTGCTTAATAACTGCTTGGATGAAAAGTATCTTTTCATTATGTTTCATTATGTTAAATTATGAAGTTAAATCTACTTTCTATATGTAACAGGAAATTTAGTTTTGAAAGAGAAAGTTATAGACAGAAAAACCAAGAGAAGTGCAGAGCTTAAATACAGCAGATTTGTCTCTGGAAAGGCCCATGGGATGGCAAGGAAGCTGTGACAATGGCAGTATTCCCTAGGCTTTCAGATGTCAGATGTTAGCTGAGACTATTGAGCAATGTTTTATTGGTTTTAGAGCTATAACTGTTTTAAAAAAGGAGAAAGATTCATTTGTCTGAGGAAGCTGAAATTTTGGTTGAATTCATAGGTTAATATTACAGCAATCTTGGTATATGAAACATAACTATGAACTTTGGGTGATGTTTTGCTGGATTTCCTGAGGGTCATGTACTGCTTCTATGAGAGATGGTGCCAGCTACCTTGTTGAACTTTTCCTGACTGCAAGGTGATGCAATCATGAATATCTGAATATTCAACTGGATGTCTTATTTAGAACATTCAATTGTGTCAGCTGAAGTTGTCTGCAACAAGCTGCTCTTGTTACTTTCCCTGGAGACTTGGTTTAGGGATATTTTTATAAAGGCATCCAAGGGACAGTGTTAGTCATACTCTGTAGTGGAAAACTGTACAATTTAAGCAAAGGTTAGGATGGGGTTTTTTTTTTCAAATTCACACAAAAATTAAAAAAAAAAAAAAAAAAAGAAAAAAAAAGAAAAAAAAAAAATATTTTCCGACTTGCAAGTTATATTACTGGAGCCCGGCAATGTCTCACTTTATCCATTAATAAAAGATAAAAATGGGCAATCTGTCAGTTAAATCTATTTTATTTACTCAAGTTCTAGATTCTCCTCCCTGGTAAGAGAATATGAAATCCTGTTATGTGAAGAGATAATCTTGGGACAAGGTATTTTAAGTAAGTCCAGAAAGTACGAAAATTTGTCTTTGGTTTTAAAGTCTCTGGAAATCAGATAAAGACAACAAATTGTGTCTTCCATTCTCTTACAGGTCTGTCAAATGTACAAAATAGTACATAAACAGAGTCATCATTAGGAGCAACCCTAACTTTAAAAACTATCTACCTGTCTATGGAAGTACAGATTTATTGAATTCGCATGAAGTTACCTGGGAGATACTTCCCTATGGAAGAAATTTAACTGAAGTTTCTCAATAAAACTTCTGGATTTTGTTTCAAGGGATAGTTTCCTGATGCTCTATATGCAAAGGCTTCAGTAGAACATAATTCTAGTCCAAATTTATTTTTTTCCAATCTGACAACTGAAAGGAAAATGTTGAAAATGTCTCATTTGAAAAGTCTAATAGGAGGACAATAGATTAAAGATAGCTTCTCATTTATCCCACCAGGACGGCCTTAACTTTTTTATTCCAGGCATTTACAGTGGCAGAAAATGAAGTTACAAAACACTGAATGCAAAAGAAAAACAATAAAATATAAAAAGATCACCTACACTAGAGAATACTGTGAAAAGTTAATAATGTATTGTCAAATTCTCCTCTGAGTTAAAATAAAGGAGTGCTTGTTGCAGTACAAAGTTTCAGGTTTCATGTGAACTAAATGCAAGAGTTTTAACAATTAGGGATCTCATGAGAGGATAATATTCTTGCCAGATCTTGATTTTATTTTATTTTTTTTAATGATTCTACTGTTAACTAGAGGTCTCTGAATGTAATTAATCACTTGGAAATGTGATGGTGCTATAAAAATAAGAAATTATTCCACTATTTGCTACAAAAATTGCATCTAAAATATATACAGTATATAAACTTGTTGGGAATAAGTAATCTCTACAACAAAATTCATCACAGGAGTATTTGACGGTCATCAGTATCAACATCGTTTCACTGATGATAATTCATATATTACAATACACAAGAAAGACATTTGTCATTTTCAGCAAGATGATATTGTGTGGATTTTTCTTTCATTCTTCCTCCTGCTATGTTTCTCTCTGACTGTTTCCAAGACCAGTGTCCTGCAACAGATGCTGCCAGAAATACTGAATACTTTCAATTAGTCGTTCGCTACTTCTCTGGTAGCTAAGCAACTGACCTGTGGTGAAGAATACATAATGATCTTGTGCATATCCATCTTAGAGTATCAGACAGAGCTAGACTTCAAAACATGGGTTTATTCACCCATATTGATGACTTTGCCTTAGCCTTCCGTGAATTATAAAGTGAGTTTACTCTACGCTTAATGTAAATAAGTCAAAAAACAAATAAGAGGCTGTATAAGTATGTGGCTTTATCTTTCCCCATTCATTGAAATTACCATGCTGTTAGCAAGCAAACATACAGAACTCTTTAAAATCAGGGTAAATAAGGATTTGATATCATCAATATACAATCATAATTAACTACATAATGACATTTTTTACTTTCTTTTTTTAAAGATTGTGAGTAATATGGTCTTGTTAATAAGGCAGTGTATACTTAATGGGAATCTGAGAGAAAACAGCAGCTGGCAAGGACTTAATCCACATAAAAGAGAGCCTCCTAATTGTCAAGGGGATGGTTACATGAAAAAATAGCTGAAAAAATAACCTTATCCTTTGTAAAGCCTTCCAGCACATTAAATGAGTCCGTACCTTAGAGTTGCTCAGCACTTACTAGAATCCCAAATTCTAGAAAATGCCGAGCAGTTATCGCCTCTCAGCTTTGTTTGATCAGAGGACTTGTTCATTCTGGTTAAATGAAATTTTTGCAGACCTAATCTATTTATTTATCACCTGTGGGAGACTGAACAATGTGAGGAGGACTGGAGGGACCTTCCATATAAAGAAAGCAACAGAAACTCTTTAAGAACATGGCCAAAAAACTCCCAAAGAATCCAAAAGAATCAGAGTAAAATTATTAAAGATTACTGGGAAAACATTGCATTGGTCTAATTAGCTCAGATAAGAAACATAAGAATTCTTTGGCCAGCAGAGATAATCCATTTGCAAACATATGAGACTTTAAAGGTGAAGCTAATTGTCAAAAATCAGTTTGGCTCAGCAGATTTTGCTCCACTTTAAAGAATGTTTAGGCTAAAGTGTTCTTCAAACCATTCTTCAAGATAAAGAACACATCACATTAACTGAAATTATTTGGAAGGTTCTCTGAGATGTTTGTATCAGTAGCGAAAAGTATTCGCCTTGTATATAGTGCTTCAGCAGCTCTCCTTTTTCAGTTAGCTCAAGTCCCCAGGGAGCTTTTAGGCATTGTAATCTGCTGTAAAATTAATTTAAAAGGAAGAAAAAATGTGAGTTGTCAGAAAGACTGGAGAAACTAACATTTACCTAATGGAAGTCTATCAGAATGTCTCTAATATGTCATGCTTCTGATTAGTACTATTTATACTTCTCTTGGAATAACTATTTTTATTTTATTTTATTTTTTTTAAATCACAAATATCCTATCAGTCTTTAAAATACCCTAATAATGACAGCAATAACTTTGTGGTGAGTTGATCCTGGCTGGACACCTGACACCCAACAAAGCTGCACTGTCACTCCACTCCTCAACTGTACAGGGTAGAGAATATAAAATTAAAGGCCTGAGGCTTGAGGTAAGCACAGGAAGAGATCACTCACACAATTATGGTTACAGGCAAAATAGACTCAGCTTGGGGAAATTAGTTTCAATTACAGCCAATCAAATCAGAGTAGGACAATGAGAAATACAATCAAATCTTGAATACCATTGCCCTCACCCTTCCCTTCTCCCCAGGCTCAACTTCACTCCCAGTTTTCTCTACGTGCTCCCCACCAGTGGCACACAGAGATGGGGAATGGGACGTGTGGTCAGTCCATCACACTTTATTGCTCAGGGTAAGGGCTCCTCATACTCCTCCCCTGCTCCAGGGTGGGCTCCTCTCTCCATGGGACCACAGGTCCTGCCAGGACCCTGCTTCCCCCTGCGTCATAGCCTCCTTCAGGCATCTGCCTGACCTGCTCTGACATGGGCTCCTCCTCACAGAAGGCACCACTGTGGCCCACCCCCCAAAACAAACCCTTGCCACCCAAACCCAATCATAAACATTTATTTGTTGAAACACACACTCTCTGTAAAGTCTTTTTACTGTATGCTGCAATTGCAATTTCCTACTGAGAGTGTCACAACAGGTTTGTTTGACTTTTCAAGGTGTATATGTTTGTAACTATCATGGAATTTACTAGCTTTATCTAAGTTTGTAAAAGCATACAGCATGTCCTGAAATTAAAAAAAAAAACCCAAAAACCTAAAAACCCAAACAAACAAAACAATCAAACAAGCAAAATAAAACTGATTATTAACGGTGTTGTCCTTTTGCAAATAAAACATATTCATCCCATTAGGTGAATCAAATGTCCTCAGGAACTATATGTCAATAGCTTGGTAAGATTTTAAAGCCACAACATAAACCAGAAAACATCAGTGTTTTCCATGGCTTGGCTCTGAGACAGTCTTCATTATCATTTTTGCATCACAATACCTTTTCAGACATTTAATGTACAATTGAAATTAAATATGTGGCATTATCTCCTGTCTTTTACTAATTTTTGTGGATATCAGGATCTACATACATGGAAAAAACCCCAAAAGAAAAATAGTGTAACTAAATACTCAAATTCAAGAATTAAAAAAAAAAATCAAATAAATTCAGAAGTCAGAGAGTCTAAGATGGCTTTTCTACACAGTTAAATAAAAATCTCAAGTCCCTCTCTGTAAAAGCAATCTGAAGTTATATAGGGTTTTAAAAATATTGAATTACTAAAATAAGTCATCTGAAAAATTATTTTCTAAAGCAAGGCACTTTATTTCTCCTAAAGCAAAGTATTTAATTGGGGAACATTGATATAAAAACTTGTAAAAGGTAGATCTGGATTCTATTCCAGTCTAGGACTTAGAGTCCCTCTGTGATGTGGGGAGAATAAATAAATCATGTGGTTTCCCTTAACAACTGTAGCTCACTGCATTTGTCGCATACTTTTCCAACAGTAATGGGTATAGGACATGTTAAAAAAAAAAAGGTTTGTAAGGGTACCTAGACTACTCCTACTGCTCCTGCCTTATACAGAGAAGAATTTTGCCATTCTGTGAAGGAAAGTGCTACCTTGTTGAAAGAACTTTGTCTGACTCCCGGAAGTCTTTGAAGTGTGATGGTGAAAGAGGAACAAAGTGGAGCAAGTACTGTGATAGAGTGAAGGACTTTTTTTAAAAAATAGAAAAAAGGAGAGAGAAAAAATCAGCAACCTGTTAGGGGAAAGAGAGTGGAGAAGAAAAGCTGATAGAAAAGTAGTCTGTATATATATAATTGCAAGTAGAATGCAAAAGAAACCTCTTAGTATATAAGAATCTCATTTAAAATGATATATAATTTCTACAAATTTTGTTCTCATTTTTCCTTTGAGCACTGCTAATTTTAAGGCTCCTATTTTGTGGTTTTATTAAGTGTGAAGAATGTAATGTCATTCTGTCACAGCCACTGTTGCCACCAGAGTGGATGTTCAGCCATCAGTATGTGTCTGTCTGCCTTACAGTGTGCAGATCACTTCCTTTCTCCAGCTGCTCTGTCCACGACAGGCGTCGTGGTGTCTCTCAGGGATTTACAGTAGCTGCTGAATATTAAGCAATGGTGGTATTCTATGCTACATCAGATTATAGCGCCATACAATTATAACACCTGCAAGGGTGTTTTATTCAGTAGTCACGCAGAGGATGGGAATAAAGAACCTAAAACATAAAATATGTTCCCAATTTGATTTAAATTTTCTTAAATTTTAACCAAGTCAAGGGTAAAGTTGCAACTGTTCGATATTGCTCACTCATGAGGATGTTGGAGTTGAACATTTCTATTATATGCTCAGGATGATAATATTTTCCTGACTTATTTGCCAAGAGAAATCACAGAAAAGTAGTGCTAGATGAGCAGCAGGCTTAAGTTACAATTAGAGGAAAGGGAAAATTTGGTTTAGATTGGCATTCGCTATTAAGACAACATTCTTACATGTCTACATAACTTGAAGTGCAGGAATGGGTTGTAATTAACTATCTCCATACATATGTCTACATTCACACATACATCTGGATGTGATGACAACTCCCACAGAATAAGAAACTAATTTCTATAAACATCATTATTGTGAATTTCAAAGTGTTTTCTTAAAAAGTTATAGTATTTGACAACTTAGACAGAATTTCAGAGTCTCCTGCTTGGTTACTGCAGCAGGATCCTTCAAAGCCTTTAACTTCACTTCCCATTCATTACTTCCTCAAGGTGGTTTTGTTCCTGTGACGTCTATTTTGACTGATTGTCGTGGTTTAACTCCAGGAAGCAAGCAAGCCCCAAGCAGCTGTTCACTCACTCATCCACCAGCAGGATCAGGGAGGGAATTGGAAGGGTAAAAGCTGGAAAACTCAAAAAGCTGTGTTGAGTCAGAGACAATTTAATAGTGAAAGAAAAGGCTGCACACACCAACAAAGCAGAACAAGTGCTTCTCATGGACAAGCAGGTGTTCAGCCATCTCCATGAGAGCAGGGCCCCATGTGTAACAGTGACTTGGGAACATGTGCACCACCACTCCAAACATCTCCCCCTTCTTCCTTTTTCCCCTCGCTTTATAAACTGAACATGAAGTCCTATGGTCTGGAATATGCCTTTGGTCAGTTGTAGAATGCAAAAGAAACCCCTTTTGTCCCTGCTGTGTCTCATCCCAACCTCCCATGCACCCCAAACTTCCACTACAGCCTGGCACTCTGAAAAGCAGAAAGGTCTCTGGCTTTGTGAAAATCCCGCTCAGCAATAACTAAAACATCTTGTCCTTGAAGGACTGCAGCCTGTGGAAGGAACCCACACTGGAACAGTTTGTGAAGAATTGCTGCCTGTGGGAAGGACTCCTGTTGGAGAAGTTCATGAAGGAGTCCTTCTGAGGAGAAAGGAGTGACAGAGAAAATGTATGTTGAACTGACCACAACATCATTCCTCATGCCCCTGCACTGCTGTTGAGAAGGAAGTAGACAACTTAGGAGTAAAGTTGAGCCTGGAAAGAAGGGAGGGGTGGGGCAGAGGTATTTTTTAAGATTTGTTTTTATTTCCCATTGTCTTTCTCTGATTTCATTTGCACTAAATAAAAGTAATTTCCCTACAGAATTTTTACCTGTGGCAGTAATTTGTGAGTGATCCTTTCTGTCCTTATCTCATCCTATGAGCCTTTCTTAATATTTCCTCTTCCCCTGTCCAGCAGCGGAGAGGAGTGACAGAGTGACTTTTTGGGCACCTGACATCCAGCCAGGATCAATGCACCAGAACTCTGCTGCTTCATAATATGTTATCCGTGTCTGATCAGGAAAGTATCTGTCTCAGTATCTGTCAACCATTAAGAATCACCTTAACTGAAAATGTCTCCAGGAGATAGTAACTGGCATTGACCGATTTTATTTACATTTACACAATTAATAACTGACATTATATGTACAAAATATAACTTTTGCCTTTCAGTATATTTTGGAAATTTCCAAAAATATGATAATGACCACACTATTTTCAAACTTAATATAAATGACTATTCAGATATTGCAGATCTCTCATATTATCTAGAACACTCATGTATTTAATTTCCATTTTGTGTTTAATTTTAAGCTATTTTTATTTACTAATGCTAGAAGATGTAATTATCTTTGTGGCGGTGAAACACACTGGACTAATTATTATTATTGTTATTATTGTTATTTGTTATATTTTCATGTGTAACATGATAAATTAAGTTATATATTACCTACTCTGAAAGCAAACCATTTTACATGCAGATTTAAGGTAATGGGCATTCAACTTTAAAAAATGGTTCTGGTATCCTGTAGCTTCTCAATAATAATATGTTCTTACATTAAAACAGAGAAGGAGGGATTATGGGTTTTTCAATTTACATCAAGCATATTAATTGCAGAGTAGGATTTCCACATAAAATATCAATGTACTGGAACAAACTGTTAATGTACCAGAATATGAACACTTACATTCATTTCTTGAGATTTAAAAGCAATCTTCTTTTTCATATATCTGAATAGTATTTTTTAAAACTCTGTTAATGAGAACAATGTAACCAATGTTTCCTGAAAACCTTAATTAGCTTAAGTGTTAATAGTGATTTCCTAGTCATTGTACTGGCAAACAGTACAACAAGCCATTAAGGAAAGAAAATAATTTACAGGGTATGGAAAAACTTTAGAGCAGCTTTTAAGAAACATGCCACGGAAGATCAACTTTATGTTGCATCGGCAAGTAAAGAAACATTGAATTCAAGATTTGCTTGTTTGGGTTTTTTGGGTTTTTTTTGGTTGTTCTGGGTTTTCGTTGTTTGTTTTGCTTTGTTTTTTTTCCCTGGGAGAAGATATTCCTAGACTAATAAAAACGTACTTGGAAGTGAAGTTCAGCTGGGAATTTGTGAAGTGTTTTTGATGATATAGAGTAGCAAATATTATCTAATTTGTTTGAATTGTGCACAAAGAATCCAAGAAATTTGTTTTAATACATAATAATAATACTAAAAAAGTTTGCTGTATAAAAAGAAAGCTGAATTCCTCAAGAGCAGGTAAGTAAAGAGTTATGATTGTTAATAGTATAGAAGGGGTTGTTTACAACCATTATCTTATTATTTATACACCTGGACAAGTACATATCTTCTCTTTAATTTTCAAATACTAGGCTATAGCTGCTTAAAAAGATGCAAATTAATTCCTTCTTTGTTTATGCAGTTTTGTTTTATGATTGCTGTTTCACACTACTAGTCTTTAACAGGCCTTCAATTTTTTTTCCTTTTTCATTAAAACAGCAAATGAATGCAGGTCCTTCCTTTTAAAGCCAGACAGAAAGAGAAAAATATTTAAGTTTTCATGCCACAGCTGCAGGCTGTGAATTATCCCACTAGGGAGGAGTGGAAATACCACCCACATAATCCAACAAGAGGCTTGATTCATTTTGTGTCTGAAGCAATCGTTGTGGTCTTACAAAGCCGAAACGAGTTTCCTTTGCAATCTTCACAGGATAAAAAAAAAGAGAATATCTTCCTTACTTGTTCAAAGTAAGATTCCACTTTTTAAATTATTTTTACTCCTATTTCTTGTTTTTATTTTTCTTCCTTAATTTCTCACTATTTTGCAACTAACTTGACTTTACATATAATAATGGAATTGAATATGAGTTGGGATGTAAAGAAGAGCCAAGCAATATCTTCCCAGGCTTCCAACCCCAGGTGAACTTGTGACAAGTGATTTGATTAGCGCATGAGAAGCAGATACAAGGAAGTATGCAGGACTTCTTTTTAAGGCTCCTATTTGTTCCAGGACAGTCAGAAAACCTTCCTGTCTCACTGACACAAGGAGTTAGTTGCCATCTGCTTAAGATCCCAGTGGAAACACCTGCCTAGGGATTTTTCTAAATATGCAGGACTCCACTCAGTATGCATAGACACTATGTAGCTTCCTACAGATCATCAACAGTGAATAATGAAGAGAGAGATATTAAAATTCTGCCTTTTAGGTTCTTTACTCAAGGCTGTAGGGAGGTTTTGTCCTCTTGGGATCCTAATGCTTGAATTTTCACTTGGAGAACTTTAAAGTGCTCAGGACATATATATATATATATATGGAGATATATATATATATTTTAAAGTGATCTGTATTAAGGATTTAAAAGTTCAGCTACTGACAGATGCAATGATGACTGCAGTAAAAATCTGCTGGTTGCAGTACTTGTCCAGAAACAATCCTTTCTATTGCCTCAAAATATTCATATACTTGCTGTCCATTCCTTCATGCAGTGATGTAGTCACAAGGCTATTATTAGGGCAAGAGAAGGGAGGAAGGAGGGAAGAGGGGAGAGAAGAAGGGAGCAAGAAGGAAAGAAAGCTGGCTGGTTTGAATTCTCTCTTGATGAAGGTGGAATTAAAGAGAAGTGTTTATCATTTGGACAAGCTGATCTTTGTCGGTCCCTTCCAACTTGGACTATTCTGTTCCATATCTCCAGTGGATACCTTGGACATGAGATTAATACTTCTGTTCTACATGAAGTGGAAATTGCAACCATATGTTTAATTGCACTTTGAGAGCACTTTCCAGATCAAAACTCTAGGCTGAGTTGGATCACTGCATGACAAATTTCAGGATACTGACCAAGATTAGGGCTGGGTGGTGTAGTAATCTCAGTTCTCTCAAGAACTTGTTAGGCTGTGGAAGAGCTCATCTCTTAATCTGATTTCAGAAGTCTTTGTCATAAAAAGTTATAGATTACAGATGTAAATAAAGATTTGAACTAATTAAAGAACTTAATTTCATTGTAATACCATTTTACTTTTAAATAGTAAATATTGTTTAATATTTGAATACTTTATTACCGTAATTTTTCTCTACATTTAAACTGAGATTTAAACTCAAGTTATGTTACATATAGCTCTAAATATTTCATCACATTGATATGTGCTTAAATTCATATGTGTTTTAGATCTAAAACTCGATCGGTGCTTGTTCTAGTAGTGACAGCAGAAATATGGCTCAGAATTCAGTGAACTCACACAAATTTTGCTGAGACCAGTGAAGGTCTAAAGAGATATAGGCAATATATTTAATAGCCTTAGACATATGTAATGATCTTATGGTCACCATTGTTTCAAGCTTCCATAAGAAAATATTAAACTGAAGAAATATATGTCAGCTCGCCACTTTTCAGTTTACTCATAAATCATAGCCATAGCTATATTTTGTTATGTATATTTAGGAGCTGTAATCTCTGAAAAACTTGCCAGGCACTGCCTGTGAACTCACACTAACAGGCATCCTAAACAGAAAGGGAACCTGAATACAGGGGAAATAACTGTTCTGAGAGCTCTGGCATGGTCCTCGTTGCCAGGGAAACCTCTTCTTTGTCTCTACGTGTTCAGAATGGCTGCCTCATTAGACACTGAACTTGATTATCATGTTACACTACCAGGAGAAAAAAACAAAGAAGGGGAAAAGCTAAGAGTTCCACAAATCTTTAAGAAAATGTCAAGAATAAGGGTAATATTAAATAAATCTATGTGTGACTGTTATCATAATTACGTTCTGTAAGGGTAAATCTGCCCAGGTGGCTTCATTCCACATTTATTTGCAGGTGGAGGTGAGCAATTCTGGATTGTCTTTTACTGAATTAAAAAAGAAAAAAGGAAAAAGAAACCAGAAAAAAAGAATGCAAACCACAAAACTGGCAAATTGCATATTTTATCTAAAATATATATCTTAATTTTAAATAATGAAAAACATCTATTTAATAAGGTCATCGTGCTTATTTAACTGCCTGAGACATTGTTTTAGCATTTCTATAGCAGATTTTATTCATGGACTCAGAAGCGTAAAATGTCAGGGAGAAACCTATATAGGTGCATTTATTACTCTGATCATAAAGAGAAGCAGTGAAAAAATAGTAAAACTTGAAAATATATAGTGACAAGAGAGTTACTTTATGTTTACTACTAAGTTTTAATCAAGATACTAAAAACAGCACCACATAAACTTCTGAAGTGCAGCAGAACTAGATGCAGTTTCAAGGCATTACTCATTGGTAATAAAACTATGAACTCAAGGTCCCGCAGGAGCTCAGCTCCTGACCTTGGCTGATGAGAGAAGCCTTTGAAAACAGGGCCAGAGCTTAACCTCCACCTTCTTTGGTTTATAAATATCAACATAGGGAAGGGATTTTTAAGTCATCATCCCCACAAGTCTGTTCTCTGAAAAGAAAAATGAAATCCAAATCACAGGTGAAACACTTAAGGAATGCCTAACTTTACTCTTATTTATGAAGAGAGAGGAAAAACCCAGTTATACCTTTTTTTCTCTTTTTTTTTCAGCTGTACCAGATGTGAAACTGAGTAGTTAGGTGCAAAAACAAGAGAGGCTGACAAAGTGGTCTGAGATTATTTGGTTGCTTTCCAAGAAAATAAAGAAATTATATGAACTAGATTTGCATGTACCTGGAGCCATTTTCCTTCTCAGTAAGTGATAAGTTGTGCTGAATCTCTGACATTGCCTAAGTAACAGTATTCAAATTAATATATTTTCTTTTTTAAAGAATGCCTTTCATCTAACAAACATTTTAGTGATTTTTTTTCCTCCTCAGGGGTAATATTGTTAAAACAGAACTTGCAGATTGCAGCTAGAAGAAAAGAGAAAAGAAATGGCTGAGTGTAATGACCTATCCCTTACATGGCAAGAACACACACACAGTTGCTCTCCTTGGAAAGTAGTTCTTTTCAGTTCCATGGTGAAATTTTCTCAAAATTTAACGAAAGCTGAGTCATTAAAAAGAGAAATAATTTTTCCAAATGGGGACTTGAGGCGGTGAAAACTATTCTGGAGGGCTCCTGTAACCACCAGAGTGTTTT
This sequence comes from Acanthornis magna, assembly GCA_036785705.1. NCBI lineage: Eukaryota > Metazoa > Chordata > Aves > Passeriformes > Acanthizidae > Acanthornis > Acanthornis magna. The sequence goes on from JAWUZG010000034.1 coordinate 8,449,319, forward strand.
ACTTTCATTTTAAACAGTTACACATGGAGAAGAACGAGATAAAGATATACAATTAATATACAGGGCAAAAAGTAGTAGCAAGAATGGTACTAGAATATTGTTTGAAGTGGGTCTGATGTACAGGTGTGAAGTAACTGCTCTTTGTACCACTAATTTAAGAAATTTTGTTAAATACAGAGAAAGTAAATGGTTCCTCTTGGCTTCTCTTTTGAGCAAATACACACAACGATACCAAGGTTTGAAAAAGAATAATAAAAAACATGGTCCAAATCTTAATGCATAAATGTTTGAGCCTAGATGTCTGTGAGAAAAGGTAATTAATTAAAAGATACAGATATAACTGGGTAGCAGTTATTATAATCACTCTGTTTTGTTATGATAGTCTAAATGAACCAGGCTGGAAACTCTAGGAGCTACATTTCTAAGTTCCATTTACGTTCTGAGCTTCTGAGTACGACATTTTTTTCTTGAATTAGTTTCCACTGACATATTTTCTTGATTGCATTAACAGACCCAAAATGCAAAGTCCCTTCATTTTTGAAGGGGAGTTTAGAATAAATGCTGAAGAGATTTCAATAACTTAGGGATCTCTCAATGCAGAAGGCAAAAATATTTCAGAAAAATTTGTATACTTTTCATTCCCAAATATTTTACAGAAATATAAGGCATACTTTCTTACAGAAAAGCACAAAAAAATAAAGAAGGGAGATGCAAATGCAACTTTTGATCCAGTTTTGTAGAATTTCTACAAAATATGTACTTAGTGCATCAAAAATAATCTTTCAATATACCAGGCCATATAAGATACTAAATAGTTTACACTCCTTTATTTTACATAGAGTGTTGTGAGACCTAAGGAAAGAGTCTTGTCAAAGTTTAATCCCTTTAAATATTACACAGTATGCAGGATGGAAATGGATGCACGGACATCATCATCAGCAAACCAGAAACTTCCAGAACTAAAAATATAAGCAGTTCTAGTTGCATGTAGGAAAAAAGGCACCTGTAAAGACTGCAAAAAAACCCCTTAGAAATCTCTAGACAGTAGTCTTTAAGTCATCACTGAGTTCACAAACTGATGTTTGCACATACAAGTCAGCCTTTCAATTAAAAAACAGAAAATAAGTATGCAATAGGGTTGGACCTTAGAGAGTGACTTAAATCACGTACAGATGGTATATTACAGGTGCCAAATATCCTCATAGGATCCTTGGTCCCATGATGCAGTGTGCATCTTGCTCTCCAATCTCAGCATATGTCAAAGCCCACTGCAAGAAAGAAGGCAGCAGATCAGCTTCATCTTTATCCCATTATTTTACAATGTGCACCCCTTATATAACCAACTAGAAACGTTAAATGGGAGCAATGATGTAATTCCTAGGTCTTGCACAAGGCACATACAGGAAAAGGAATGGCATTGTTTGTTTAAGGTATAGATGGAAGTGATGCAGAAGAAAGAAACAGGTCTCCCACCTTAGCTGGTGTTATAAGAACATGGTGAGTACCCAGGTTTCTTCTTTGTGTCTCTCTCTTGCAAACCCACCTTTAGAGGTACATGTACATCTTCTTGCTAAGGTTCCTGCATTAACAGACATAGTGATGGGAATCTTAAAGTTTGTATTTGAGTCCAGTGGGAAAATTGCAGTCTGTTGTCTCTCTGCTCGACATCTCTTTTTGGTGAATATAAGCAATAAAATCACTTTCTTAAGGCTGGAAAGGTAAATCAGAAATATAAACTAGAAATCTGGCTGCCAAATGCTTATTATTCTACCAGAGCCCCCAAATTACACCCTCTAGGTACTTGGAATGTAATTTCACCTTTAAGAGGAAGTCTTCTTATCGGTCAAGTGATATTTTTAAACACCATATTGTCACTGCAAAATGAAAATCACTGATGATTCTCACAAAAATTTGGTACTGGCAGAGCTATAAAAATATCCTTTCTAAGTGTTAAGCCTTGGGACATAGTGTTTATGCAGTCTAACAGCAGCTCTTGTCTCAGCATAACATATATTAAAAATCTAGAACACACTTTCAGAATTATTTTTAGTTTTTCTTTTCCTGTCTCCATGCTTTTGCCTTTAAAATTCTCTCTGAAACAATAGTATTGCATGCATATTTGTGCCTGTTATTTGAGGTATACTTAAGAATATTTGAAAGGATTAAAAAAGACATTTGCACTTCTGGGTTAAATATTTTAGCTTTACTTGCATTGACATTGCAGGTGAAAGCCAAAAATTAAATAATAAAAAAAAAGAAATTAACCTGTTGGTTGCAACCTACCGTTTTCAGTCTCATTTCCAATCACACCGAGGCAGAAAGTAGCCCTGACAATTCTATGACTGCTCCAGCCCATTGTAAACAGGAGGTGGCAGTTCTAGTCTTTGATCCAATATGCTGCAGTGTTATAAAATGGCAGTAACTAGCTAAGGAAGACATTTCCACAATATGCAAGCTAAATAGCTTTTCCAAGGCTAGTCAGAGCTGCTTCTCCTTTATTCTCCTTTTTCAGAAAGCTAAAAAGTGTCATACACACAGAGAAAAAAAAGAATAAAATAGAGCAGCTTTCTGACAGCTCAGTATTGGTACTGTGATAGAGACTCTGCAGATATCTACACTGCATCCAAAGCTTTTTATTTTTTCCTTTTTTTTTTTTTTCCTGAGTGTGCAACCACATAAAAATTATCTTTTTAGGGCTTTTGTGGAAAAAAATCCTTTCTATTCATCTTGTGCTTTGTCTCATGTATTAGTTTCACAAATCTTTCTTATCACAGAAAATACTTTCACTCTACTATACTAAAATTCTGCTTAAAATGAGATCAATAATACCCCTCCCCCAATATATGACAGGTGAAAGCTAGCAGGAGTGGATCTAAAATCCAGTGCAGCCTATTCAACAGGCCATTATTTTTTAATTTCTGATGCCTTTCTGAAATACCACTGAATTGCTAAGAAGACATTGCTTTATCATTAAAGTAACTCCAGGATGAAACCTCCTCTGTTGGCTCTAGTTATGGAAACAAGAGCTTAAACCCACATGTTAAAAAGCCTTATGGCAGTAAAGACCAAGAGCTAAGTAGAGCCATTGCAAATTCTTTCACCACAGAAAGAAAAGGAGCAGAACAAGGGAGATAAAAGGATGTGAAGGATGCAATGTGACAACTAAGAGAAAAGATATGAGCAAGCGTTGTATTTACTGCTCCTTAACCCAGCTCATCGTCTGATCATGACAAATTTCAGGAATCACAGCAGAAATATATTACACAATCATACTGAGAATTTTATAGAAGGTCTGTAAGCTAAGTGGGGGTGAGAAGTACTGAAAACACCTGACATTCAGAATCACACAGAGTAGCACATATCTGCAAGGTGCAAGCCTCCAAGAAGTTGTTTAATGTGATTGCCAAACAACATGGTTTCTTAGGAAGAGTTTTGGGATACTTTATTTTGATCAAATAATTTTTGCCTTTCTGCTATTCCATCCACATCATCTCTGTAAGTAACTTCTCTGATTAGAACAACTGCTTTGTGCAGTGGTGCATCAAACTAGGACATAATGTCATGGCCACAGATAACAAAATATCCATTGTGTCATCCAGTTAGAACTCTGTAGTCAGAGATTCAGCAGTGTGCATCAATCTTCACAGTGTTGTACAAGACATGGCTGACTCAATTCGCTTGCACCCTCACAATGGAGTATGTCCAACTGTAGAAAGATGAGACAGGATTCTGATGTTGTTAATCAGACAGGCACACACTCTGACATGTTTCACAATCGGAAGAGAATACAGATCATGTCTTGTAGCTATGGAAGACAATGAGAATGCTAAGGGCAGTACTGAGCTAAAGAAGAAATCTGGCTATAGTGGTAGAAGTATTGTAGGGACAGGAAAGCAATAGAGTAGTACATATCATTCTGCCAGGATCTTTCTGAGAGATTTAGGAAACATTTAAGGGATTTACACACAATGAAATTCAGTTTAATTACTGTGTATCAGCTGAGCAATGGTAACAGTCCCCAAGAGTGCCTTTTGGCCAAAATCAGGTCTGGAACACTGCTACCCTTCTTTACATTCCAACTTAGTTATGTTTAATGACATGACATTTACTGAGCACTAGAGGAGCACAGATGAACAGGTTGGTGGTTCTTCTGATGTATAGTACCTTAGGCTGTGTTAATCTACATCTCACTGGAGTATTTCCTAAAAAAAAGTATTAAGGCAGGGTAAAATCAGCACTGCATAGCCTAATTAAAGGGGACATCTGTCAAACCAAACTTCTCACACAGAAGAACTCATGGTAAGAACTAAGAGGCTGTGCAAAGATGCACTGATGTTCTGGGTATAAAAGAGAAAAAAAATAGTATATGACTCAAGTCCTTAAATTTCTGTTCTAGGCAGAGGTACGTGCCTTCCTGTCTGCTACAAAGATCCACCTATTTAAGGTTTTAATTTTATTCCATTAAGATATTTTCATAGTCTCCTTTATCCATGAAAAATGAGATCAACCCCCAGCTGCCCCACTCACAAGGAAAAGTATTTACTTGTTCTTACGGAAGAGATTTGGAGCCAGAACTTGAATTTAATTTCCCTGTGTATATGCAAAACCCAGATAACCTGGAGCGATTTGAGAGGTTTTTTTCCAGTGACTCCACTGAAAATTGTATCCCTTTTGCTTATTTATCTCAAATTTCCTGGGATTAGAATCTCCATGAATCTCTATGTTGCATATCCCTGACAAATGTTTGAAGAGCAACCTACGGAGTTAGTCTTTTTTCTTCCTCTCCTCTCTCCCACACTTATATCCTTGCATGTAATAAGCACAGCTCTATCTCTGAGAATCCTTCATCTTAGAAGATCAGTTAGCATTTGGGAGAGCAGGGCTCAAATTCCTACTATGTAAACATTGGATGCTAATTTCACACATAGAAATTCCATGTGGCTCGTGGTGGCACACAGGCACCTGCACAATTCAGGAGAGTTCTGAGCAAAGGCAACCAACTCTCTTATCAAGAGACAAGAGGGTTGCCTGTTCTGGGAATCACACTGTGAATATTACTCGAGGTCTAGTGGTAGTTGTCACAGCTAGGTAGCTTTGTAGATGTCCCCTAAGAGAGGAAGAAAAACGAAAGCATGGAAACTGAGGCAGACAGAGAGCAATGTGGCAGTTCAGAGACTGAAAAGTAATGTGGTATTGGTGTCACTGAGAAATAAGATTTATAAAGCTCTTGTTGAAGCTCAGGTATGTAAACTGTCCTGGTAGTTTCAATGAGACTACTGATGAGGAAATTTAAGTGTGTGGTTTGGTTCCTTCAAATTGCAGATTAGGGACAGATTACAATATATGAACACCACCAGATTTTTAAAACACATGAAAAAAGCTTAGAGAGCTTAGATGAGACAAACAGACTTAGATGCACAAACAGGTTGCTGAAAATTAAAAAGCCATTCTATGTCGGGTGAGACACTCTCACTGTTCATAAGAATTCTCTTTCATTGCAGATGTGAATAAGTCAAATTATTGCAATTTTGCAAGAGCAAAAGCCCACACATTGGCAGGAGAGGAGAGGAGAGGAGAGGAGAGGAGAGGAGAGGAGAGGAGAGGAGAGGAGAGGAGAGGAGAGGAGAGGAGAGGAGAGGAGAGGAGAGGAGAGGAGAGGAGAGGAGAGGAGAGGAGAGGAGAGGAGAGGAGAGGAGAGGAGATTAAATTGAAGAGGAAGAGATATATACAGGGGAAAGAGAAGAAGGAAACCACCTGCCATTGAGAAACAAATAACTGAGAAAAAGACAAAGTATAAAATTGTGGTTTCTGGAAGCAGAGAGACAGTACTTGCAGAAATGTGAAAAAAACTAATCTAAGAAAAAAGTGGGACAGAGTTCAAGGGGTTGAATTCTATAAATTGGATAATCTCACAGTAAACAGTACATTTTTTCTTTCTTTTTACCAACTCAGTGTTTGTGAAATGTAAGAGATTTTACCTGAAGTTTTCTTCCTCTCCACATGAAAATTTCTGTCTTAGTTTACTCCTAGGTTCCTGCTAGATTTTTATACACCGTGGGCAGATTTGTTTAATAAGTTACCATTTTCTTCTGCCAAAACATTGAAATGTGTCTTTTCTACTCTTATTTTTCTCCTTTTTTTTCCTCTAAACCACATGCAGTTATAAAATCATTAAGGGTGGAAAAGACCACATAAATCATTGAGTCCAACCATTAACCTGGGACTGCCATGTTCACCTCTAAATCGTGTCTTTAAGTGCCATATCTACATGCTTTCTTAACACTTTCAGGATGGCCATTACTGCCCTAGGCAGCCTCTTCTAATGCCTGACCAGCCTTTCATGGAAGACATTTTTCCTGAGATCCAATCTAAATCTTCCCTTGGCTCAATGTGAGGCCATTTCCTCTTGTCCTGTCAGTTGCTGCCTGGGAGGAGAAGCCACCCCCCATTTCTCTACAAGCTCCTTTCAGGCTGGTGTAGAGTGCGGTAAGGTCTCCAGGTTAAACACATCCAGCTCCCTCAGCTGCTCTTTATATGAATTGTGCTCCAGACCCTTCCCCAGCTCTGTTTTTCTTCTCTGGACTCCCTCCAGCACCTCAATGTCTTTCCTGTCATGAGGGGCCCAAAACTGGACACCGGACATGAGGTGTGGCCTCACCAGTGCGGAGTACAGGGGGACAATCCCTGCCCTGTCCTGCTGGCCACACTATTGCAGATGCAAGCCAGGATGCCATTGAGCTAATGTGTGTGTAGATTCATATTCTCCTTCACTGCCTCCTTGATCTTGCCAGTAGCATTCTTCTCACTTTACTCACCAGTTTTGCTTCATGAGCATTAGATTGCTTCATTAGTTATGACACATCAGAAAGGTATAATCATACCAATTCCTGTTCAGTGTCATTTACTCACACTTAAATTCTAAGTTTTTGCCTGTTGCTGAGATATCAAGTGTGTTTTATTCTCTGGTTATTACAGTAGAAGTTGAAACTGCCTTTTCTATAATTCTGTGAAGAGGAGGAATCAAAGTTGTGGGTTTGTTCTGCTTTACCACCCAATTCTTCATGCAACTTCTAACTATCCTATGATTTATTTCTTTCCTGTGAAGGGTTTGTTACGAATTATTTTGTTAAATAGATGAGATTGTTGTGTAATTTGAATTAGTTTAAACATTTAACCAATACAATTATAAAATACACATTTTAAGCATAAGTTATTATTCATAGAAATAGTTGGGTTTTCTGTTTGTAGATAACAAGTTTGTGATAAAAAATGGAAACTGATTCCTGCAAGTAACTGCAAGTATGCAGACTGTCATTAGCATGGATGTGTTGTAGCAGTGACTTATCTCCCCTTTAAAATATAATAAGAGAAAATATCTTTTGTGGTATATCTTCATCCATTAATCTCTAGCACCAAAACCTCATCAACATGGTGACAGACATAGAGTAATTCTTATATTTCCGAAAAGGTCAATCAAAAAATAGATATGGTAAAAGTCCAATCAATAAATAATCTTATAAGACTAAACATTGCACTCATCCTTTTCAAGTCACTCATTAGTCATCTGTGGTGCCCTCAGTGACATTTTTAATGTATTATTTCAAAGTTCTTTCTTTATTATTGAGAAGGGAAATATTTTTAACTTGTAAAGCTCCATCTGTAGTTGAGGTCTGGTTCACCATAAATGAGCAATTTCCCAGTGGACAAGAAACTACTGTGACAGGAACATTAATAATACCTTTGAACATCTACAGCCCCATTTCTTTTTTTTTTTTTTGAGGACACATAGTTTTATGGAGAAGTGCTGAAGAAAAAAAAACAGAAGGAAAGAAGAGGCAGGAAAGGTTATTTTGTGGCTAAAGGTGGTTGAATTATTATTGTTTAACATTCCATCTTTTAAATTACTGCTTAAAATTACAATCCTGCACCCATTGTTTCAGTTTCAATAGAAGGAGAGGCATCTTTGCATAAGAGGCTATTATTTTAAGGGTAAAATTTCTAAAGATGGTTAAAGGACTTAGGTAACACTTTGAACTTGAAAGATGTAAGATGCCTTTTGGGCATTGTGTAAAATCCCTGGGAATGGCTTAGATAGCCATGTAATTTTTTGAGTTTCCTCCCTCTGCTCTTGATATCAAACAAGCATTAAGAAGTTTAATATGAGCATCTAATTTTAAAGGTTTGTCCCTTATGAGTGTATTGTTCAATGTGTATCTGTCATTCTGCCTTGAAACCACTCACATTGAATTTATACAGCTATTGCGTAAGTTGCTGAGGAGTTGTATTCTTCTTTATAATCTAAGAATTAAAAATTTTTATTTTTGACAATTTTTTAAATTATTTAGGTCACAGAGCCTTATTTTTAAAATGCCCTCATCTATGAATAGCTTGTCCTATTTAAAGTTACCATTTGGCTGTAATATTATTCACAGAATGTATTTGATCTATTCATATTTTATCTATTCACACAGGAGATCTGCTTTTCAGATGTTTGATGGCAGTTTTACAAGGACTCTAATGACAAATATCCAAATATAAATGATTAATAGATCAGTTATGCAGTTTCAGAAAAATAATCTGCTCAGTGTATTAAAGAAAAGTGAAGAAACTTTACAGTTGGGAATACAGAGGCAGCCAAATACTTGTAAATAATTTGTTAAATCCAAAATGAATTTGCTAACCACTGTAACAAATAAATAAAGGGAGAAATATGGGGAATTCAGAAAAACTAAGAATCTTCAAGGGCATTGAGGAACTAACAGGAATGTGAAAACACTGCAATTTTTTTCTGAAAGGAAAAGATGGAATGTATATGAAGGACCAAATAAGCATAGATGAAAAAAATAAAACAAAGACATTTCCTGCCCTGGTTCTGTGATATAACAGCAAAGAGATAATTAAATGGTAGAAGGCTTGAAGTAAATAAAAGGATATAGATCCTTACAAAAAATTTAAGTCACCAAGACAAAGAAACTGAAACGTGTAAAATGAAGACTGGGCATGCGATTCCTAGTGTAGATCAGTAGGGCACATTTTAACCCAAACCATCTGGATGAAAGACAGAGCCCAGCCTATCCTGGACTGGAACTAGAAACATGACAGAGCTCAGGCTACACACCAGAGCAAGGCAGTTCTCCTTGCTGGGTGATGGGTGGATAAAGCACTGAGTAGGACAACTCTGTAAGGGAAGATTCTGTCTCACATGGGACTTGATTTTGCCATCTGTTTAGGGGGAAGATAATCAAACTCGGACCAGAACAAAAAGAATTGCAATATTTATTGTGTTTTATTTGTTATAACATTTTTGTTGTGCAACAACTTTTGAGACAGAGGCTAAGTGGAAGAAGAAGCTATAAACATGGGAAAAGAAGCATTGGTACATAACACATTATGCTGGTGGCAGTATTTAGGAAATATTCTTATGACCTGTATTTCTAATTAACAGCAACTCAAACAGTTTTGTTTCTTCGTGAATTACATGTGTGAGAAGATAGTTTTATATCTGTCAATGATTTCACTCTCTCCAGATATTGATCTGAAAATTGATGTTTGCACAGTACTACATATCATACTTAGATAATATTTTTCTGCTACTATCTAGATTCACTCAGTAGAATAAAACTCTAAGAAATGAAACAAATAATTTTCAGTCTCCAACTTTGAAATAGCATGCATATACGCTTACATCATAGAGATATGTCTAAGATCTTAGAGTTCCAATGTGAATTTTCTGTACAAAGTGACATTGAGAACTTTTTAAGAGACCCATGAACACCTGCTCTCTGAATCTTCATAAACTGAGTTCAGAGAGAGAATAAAAGCATTGGATTTAGAGCAGCAGCAACAGGCCCTGACTGGGTACGCACAGCATTAAAAACCACTTAGCTGTCAGCTCAGCCATGATAACCATCTCTGTACTTCTGCTGAGTCCTTGCCAACTGCGAAGTGGGTCTTTCTCTGAAATTTGGGGACACTACCACAGATAATTAATTCATTATTGTGAACTGACTTCACGACAGTTTAATTAAGACTGCAAATCAGCCTCTAGGCTGACTATTACTATGACGTGGATGATAATTTAGAAGTTGAATAGCGCTGATCTGGACATGCTAGATTAGACACTTGGAAACAGCCTCATCTTTATACGGTATTAGAGAATCTCTTGCCTGACTTCCTGGCACCATGCATGCACCAAAAGCTTTCTGTATATAGTAATGAACAGTCTTTGCAGAGAAGTTCTGAACAACAGAGATCTTTAAACAGAACTTTCAGTGCTCAGTAATTATATAGTGGACCAACAAATAGGGAAACACAGAAGGTGCAGGATATAAAAATTGTAATGGCTAAACACAGTGCCCAGTTAAGAGAACAGTACTTGATCTTCTCATTCTAAAGTTAAAACTATCAATTTTAAACCACATTAAAAAAATTATTAAACACATTTCTATTAGAATATCAGCTGGAAGCATTCAAAAATGGAAAACACTTGGACTCAAAACGAGAATTATAGCCATTATTAAGGAAGTTTTTATAACAGAAGGAAATCAGAGTATCAGTTCCCCGTGTATACCAGAGAGGCTGAACAGGAAATGTCCTTTCTCCACCAGATGATTGAAAGTAGCAGGTGATGAGACATAGGTTTGCTGTGACAATAAAATATAAACTTACAGAAGAAGTGAGCTGTTCTGTTTCCACTTTTCTGTTGTATTCATTTGTTTCTGAAGCTTGATTACTTGGGTACAGCAGAGAAACAATTCCCATGAGCTATTTTCTCATTTTGAGAACAGAGAGAAATAGTATCAAGTGCTGCAAGGAAGTAAGGGCGAATAAGGCTGGGACTTGTGAGGGTTGAACATTTCTTGTAACCTCTAGGGTCAGCTCCCCTCTGAAGATACTTACCCCTAAGCATTCAGAATCTGTTGCTTTTAGTAAGAAAGCTTTAATAGATTTATTTGCTGTAAAGAAGACTGCGGAAGAAAAGAATGTTTATTTTATTCTGTCTCTCACGTCATCAAACAATTTAGAAATCAAATTTATGTTAAAGAAACTTTATTACTGGTGATACCTGAGTCAGGATTAAAAAATCCAAGCAAAATAAAGTCAAGCCAGACCAAACCAAACCTTGCCTTCTTCACTTTCAGGTCACAACTTGAGCAGAGCTGGCAGATAGAACAAACTGTCCTTCCAGTTTTACACAGAGCAGATATTACTGCAAATCACTGAGAAAATAAAAGCTGTACACCACAACACACTTTAGAAAGTTGTACTCCAGAGAAGAGTAGAATTTTAAGCAAGAATTGTTCGTGTTCTATGTGACTTTTTTTCTACAAAAGAACCTTAACTTTTTTCCTCATTTTTTTTCCATTGCTTGAATACAAGAAGTGGTGAATTGGCACATTTGTATCATTCATTAAATATTAAAACCAATATGAGCATTGCCTAGTTTCCCAGAAAAGTAACCTTATTTTACATACTGCTTGAATATTAGAAACTTGATATTACTTGATCACATGTTAGAGGATGTAAATGATGAAGGAATGACTATGTGAAAAGTTATGCAACATAAAAAAAGACAGTTAAGTCTTTTTTAAGTAAAAAAAGTTTAGAAGTGTTTTGTTTATGCTATTGTTTACAAATTCATTAAAAATTTGAACATCCAGAAAATAAGATTAAAGAAACTTCAGGTGTTTCGAGTTTTTACCTGCACATATTTGAGTTTTTACCAGTTCTTGCAGCTGTTTAAAAATCCATCTGCTCATGAGACTGGTCACGTATCTGTGTACTTGTAATATAAAAATTGCTTTGTAGACTATTAAGCATCTGCCCTTAATTTCATAGAGATCACACTCCAAGGACATACAGCCAATAATCTGTGTATAAAGCTTTGATCCTCTTCCTGATCAGGCTAGCTTTACTATTGATTCCTTATTATAATTTATTTAACATAAAAGCTGTTACATAAGGTGGTTAAAGTTGCTTAATGAGCTAACCGATTAGGGAGAAATGAATTTGAGATCACTTTGAACCCAAAGAACCAAAATTTATGAGGTTTGGGGTCCTGGAGGAAAAGAGCAGAGCATAGTTCTTTAATTAATAGGATATTTGGGTAGAAAAGATATTCACTACTGAACAACTTTGATTTTTTCATGGAGCTGGAACAGAAAATGAGCTCATTCTCTGCCTTTACTTATGCCCTTGACACTGAGCAGAATTTGCCCCATGGCAGACTGAAAGCCCCTCACACTAACACAGACTAAATTTCAATTGTTCATTATTTTTAGTATAAGATCAGAATAGAACTATTTAATCAAATAAAGTTATAGAGGAGGAGACAGAACAGAAAAGTTGTGCTTTAAAGTATAAAAGGAAAGTTTGCTTATGGCAGTCATTATCACATTCATTTCTGTATCCCGTTTTTAAACCAATTGGACCTAATTAAATTTCACAACTCTTTTGCACCTGAATACATTCATGTACATGATTTTTGATCTCTAACAAAATAATGGAGGTCGCAGCTAAAATCTTTGCAACGGAATGATAGGCAAAGTTAGCAGGGAAAAATGTTTAGAATTAAACTCTTCACAGAAAAGCTTGTAAATTTTTCAGTTGTTATCCATGTTTGAGTGGCCCAAACCTTGTTATTTCTTTTCAATAAAGGTGTAATAAAGACTTCAATAACAATCCATGCCGCTGTTTTTCACACTATCGGATTATAAACAGTCACAGTCACTGTCTCTGCCATCTTGACTTGTACTGTATGAAGTTGTGTAAAGCTAAGCATTCAGCCAATTAAGACAAATTCAGGATGAAAAATAACTTAAAAAGGAAGTATTCATAATATTCAGTATGCTGATGTTTGACAAAATTGTAGCAATCTTTCATGTACTTATGCAAAGCACCAAATTCATAAGAGCGGATATGCATGCTACTCTATTGCTGTGGCAGAAAATCTGTAGCAAACAGCCCTTGCTTAGCTTTAAGTGCCATTATCATGAATAGCACATGATGTAGATGATGGAAGAAAAATAGAAATAAGAGCTAACTTGAAAATTAACTGTATGTTTTAATATTTTCATGCCTTAGGAAGATTTTCTTCACTGGTAATTTATGAGGAAAGTATAGTTAGGTTAATTTTTTTTATTTTTCATCACTCATCTCACAAGAATATGGATGATCCACATTTGAAAAAAATATTTCTGGTGTTTTTTTAAATATCTTTTCAATCTTAGAAAATAGTTTGTCTGAAACAGAGTATCTGTAGAAATTACACTGGAATTATAATTCTCACTGTCTGGGATTCAAAAAAAAAACCAAAACCTGAGAGCAGTTTCAATATCATGTAAGAGACAATGCAGACTATAAGCCCTACATGTCTATTAACCACTGAAAAACTATCTGGAAAAAACTTTGAATTCCAAGTGAGAAAATGTGTCTTTAAGACAATATGCCTCAGTATGGTCAGTTGTTTGCACTCTGAGGCTTGATAAAAAAGAATGTAATTCTCCACTGGTGCATCACAAAACATAAATTCTTAATTATGTCCTATGACATTCAAATGAGGGATTTTAACTCTTAATTATATCCATTTTTTTTCCCTCTCTAGGAAATAAGAGCAATTTCAGCTTTGATCCAGCCTCCTAAGATATAAATTTAAGCTACTAAACTGAAGTTCAACTCACATTGCAGACAGTCTGCCATGTGTTGTTCTTTTTGAATTGCCTTCATCATCTCTGAACAGTTAGGACACTGCTGTATTTCTGCTTCCTTAGTGCTCAACTTTGACTTTTCTACTGTCATTCCATTTCAGCTATGACCACAAATAAAGTAATTTCCTTGCTTCTGTATGAGCTTATTCTGTGTTGAAGGTGGCTTTCACTTCATGATTATCACAAAAAATTCAACATGTAGTCACCATATGACAGAAGGGCTCTCCATACCCGTGCTGTCTCTGAATAGCCACATAACTAACAGCCAATATACAGGGAAACAATTTCCCAAAGGATGAGAAAACTAACCAAAATCAAAAAATACCTCATCCCCTAAATACTGGTCCTCTGTTTAGCAGATAAAGTTATGGAAACTTTCTAGCCCAGTACACTTCACGGTGTCTGCTTGACCTCACAGGTGTCTGCACTCAAAAGCAAAGCCCGATTTCAACAGAATTTTTATCAGGAGTTTTGATACATTCTGGGTTTATAGTGGGTTTCTGCAAGGCTCTTAAACTATTTTTGGAGACAGACAAGAAAATGTTGACATAACAGACGATGTTGGGAGAGGATATTATGTTGACATAGGTCTCCCTGTACTTTGTATGCCAACCAGGTACTCTCTCTGCTGTATAGAATCTCTTGATGTATGATTTCTGTCAGACTTTTTGAACCTGCTAACACTGCTCCTGGGATTCATCATACCCAAATCTAGCCTTTTTTGTTAGAAGAATATTCCATCCAATCAAAAAGCTGTCTGATGGCACTGTTAAGGTTAATGGGAATTTCGAATGTTGGAAAAGAGAGCTAAAATAGGATTTTCCCTGTTAAATATGTTCCTCAATTTTTGTTGAAGCTTTAATACTGCGGACAGCAATACAAATTGTCCTCCATATTATCTTTAATCTTTCATACACCCCATTAAAAAAAGCCAAAATTTAGCTTTCAGTACTAATAAAGGTAATGACGATCTAGGCAAAGATTTTGGAGAAGATGAAAGTAATATCTCTAGAACAATGATTTATATCAGTGAATGTAAACTGAACCAGAATATTGGCAAATATTCAGTTCTCAACTGCTTGGATTAGTTTTACTGAGAGACACCTTTTGCCTAACGCCAACAAAAATAAGATAATAGGAATCACAGGGCTCAAAGCGTAAATCTCTACTCAATCAGACTAGATTCCCTACTCTATTGCCAAAACTGAGGGTGGTGTTATGCTGTAATTCCATTAGTTAGCTAGAATGCTATAAGAAATAATAACAATAAAAGAGATAGATTCACTATTGCTCTTGGTAATAGGGAAAAAAATTTAAGTAGCAGTTTGTTAAATAATAAGTTATAAATTCAGCGGCTTATATTTTAAATAACTGAGAATTATAGCTTCAGAAAAATGCTGGACACGAACCTTACTTTAGATGAAAACTAGGAAAGTTTTGCTCAAAGTAGCTTTTTGCTTGCTTTGTGACACCAATTGCCACAGAGACAGTTTCTCTAAAAATGTGATTTAACTTGGAACAAATAACTTATTAAAACCTATACTTAATTTATTAGCAAGTATTGCACTTAAAAGTAAAATTTTAATTTTGAATATATTTAGAAGAAAATTTCTAAGTGATCTTTAAGTACAAAGAGTTATTGTGCTGTAAGACATCTTTTGAAAACTGTCTGGATTTATCAAAGAAATACAATGGATGAAAAATCCTATTTCTGCTGAAGCACATCGGAAAAATCCAACTTACTTTTACTGAGTTGGATCTAAGTTTTCTTGCATAATAATAGACAATTTGCACAGAGTTGAACCATTAAGTTATAATTTTAACAATGACGTATGGGCTAGATGATGGGTATCATCTTTAGAAGCCTAAGTTTGATGTCAATAACAAATGCAGTTAAAAAAAATCCTGCTTTATATTATGTTGGTTTTATTGAATAGAAGTATTTGAAGAGGAAATACAGATGTTGCATATGTTAGGGGTCATTTGATACAGACACTGAGGGAAACCTGAAAGTAATTTAAATATTTTTCATATCTGCTCATAACTGTGAACAAACTCTGAGGGAAGGACTAGTTAACATAGTCATTGCTGCAGTTTGAAATAGACGAGAGTAGTAAATGGGGGAAAAGTGGCGTAAAAAAGTGTACCAATTTAAAGTATCAGGCTTACCACGATAACAAATCTGACGCATTTCATTTTCCTGCCTCTGCAACATTTGTGGCTGTAGGAAATGCACCCATAGGAGTACAATCACTCAAAAAATTAAGGCCAGCTGGGTGGACAACCAGCACAGCAACCCCTTCCAGATCACAGGCAGTGTCTAAGTTGCCCTGCTCTGTGTCTCACAGCAGGAAAAATTTGGTTTCTCGAGACTCCCAACTGGATGTATCAACCCTCAGATAAATCTTTTATACAGTATTTTGTGCACATGATAATGGCTGATCCCCTGCAATGGAGCACTGCTGTCTTGATGAACACATTTATAAACTTTATAGAAAGTGTGTCTTGAAATATAAAGCTCACGTCAAGCTGATATTCAAATACTAAAGTTATTCACTAGCGAGTGTCTTCGGAAGAAAAGCATAACACAACAGGAGACAATAGCAATCAGAAGAAGCACATATCTAAAAGAAAATTCAGGTATGTCTGGCTTTTTGTAAAAGTAAACACATTCAAGGTCTTTCTAATAAAGAGAGCTGAATTCCTGCTGTGCATATTCTGGCATTTTCAGGATCCCAAAACCATGAGAAACAATTGAAATTTCTAAAGGCTTTCATAAATGTTTGATTTAATTTATCAGGTGGAATTTTTGCCTTGGCAAAACTCCCTTTGGTTACAAAGGAACTGAATTTCCAATAACCAGGATTGTTTCAGCATCTGACAAGTCTGTACCATCAGTAAGGGAGAGCAAGTCTTTCAGGTACAGGGGGTTTTTACTACTGTTACCAAAATCTTTTCCAGTGGTGATTGCATAATGATGCATTTTTTTAAACAGTAACCATTGTGGAAATCACAAGATGGAGCTGAAAAAATATTTTTGTTTCTGATATATTTAAAGTAAGATAAAGAGATAAAGATGTGTGCTTATATTCTCAAAATCCTTCTTTTTGCTAGCAGTGATGCAGCCAAAACAGTCTGCAGGACTAGAATGACTGCGGAGAAATGATGAAATATTTTTAATACCCTTTTTGTTGTTCTGTGTTTATGAACATTTCCTGAAATTTTTGCTTTGTTTTCAGGTTCTTTTATTTTCATTTTAGCTTATTTTGTACAAAACTATTTAAAAAATAGTTTTAAAAAGTTAATTTGTTTAAAAAAAAAAAATTAAAAGAGGAAGGAAAACTACTTCTTTCCCCACCCAATGGAGGTCTCTCACCCAAACTCAAATGAACAGCTCTGAATTTAGGACTTTTGTATAAAAGGACATCTTCCTCTTTCTATTTCCTCTTAAGTGCCGTTGCTTCCTCTGTTAAAGGAGCTGTATTTTTACTTAAGAGAGAGCTTTTGTCATAAAGCCCAACCCTGTAAGGCAAGACTGGATAGAAAGAGAACCAGAAAATATTCAAGGGAAAATATTCAGCATGCAGTCAGCTAACCACAAAAGATGATAGGACTTAGGATTTAGCACATACTTTTTATTAACATCAACAGGCAGACTTCGTCTAAGAGAAATTTTGTGAAATGGTTTGAGAATTAAAGCAGGAAATATAATTTGTTCTTCTGTGTTACAAAACAATCAACTATGTTTAGTTAACATTTTGAATAAAGCTTTAAAAGTGTTTGGCTTATACAACACAGATTTTGATTCCCTTTAACATAGGCGTTTTCTATCTAGTTTGACACCGGCAGAGTAAAATGAATCATTAAAACATTCATCTTGAGAAAATGTGTTTTTTTCTGGAATATTGATTGTATTTTGCACATCTTCTTTCGGCTTTCTTGTCATTTAGGTAGGGTCTTGTCCACGCTATGATGTCTAGTGATGAATATCCCACACCATTGCATGATTTTCATGTAAGCATAAAGAAGTAAATTTTCACAAAAAGAGTGAAACAATTAAATATTAAATGTATTTTGAATGAGCCAGTTTCAGGTAGTTAAATATTTTGGTCTAATTTCTGGAGTCTAGGTATGAGTCATTTTCTTCAGGAGTGCAGAGGTCTAAATGTGGGGAGAAGGTGGTGTAGGGCAATGGACAGCAGTGAGTAATGAGTCAGGAAAGGTTACCTTATTCAGGCTGTTCTCCCTTTAAAAGGATGTTCAATTCAATTCTGCAATGTATTCTACACCTGTAGTTGTCTTAACCTTCTACGTTTATTAGGAACCTATAATTGAATATGTTTTGGCACATTTTGGATTTTTTTTTCTATGTCATTTAAGTTGCATCATTTTGAAAGGCAGGTACATGAATACTCTTACAGTTAGACTTCAAACAAACAGAAACAATTATATTCCTATTTCTTGGAAAACTTGTGTCATTCTCCAAATTATTTTTTCTTTTGGCTGTTTTTGCTGTGTTACACATTGGTATCATTATTATCATGCATTTTCTATTTTATGGTATTTTTGAAGTTGGTCACTAGCTCCACGGTCACAGGAATTTTGGAGTTGTATAAAGGTCGATATAAATTATGAATATGAAAATATAATTTAATTTAAGGTAGGATTTTCTTTCCTGATAATTTCCAGTTAGCTTTTCTGGTGGGAATATATGGATGGAAGCATTTTATTTTAATTGACTTTGGAGGTCTATTGCATGTTTACCTTTATGCACAAGTCAAATACGTGGTGGGTTGAGAATGAGTGCTTAGCATCTTGTAAGAACTTAGTGGCTCATTTAGCAAACAGTTTAGACTGCTCTGCACTTTTTGATCATGCACCATATAGCAAAAGAGAAAAAAAGAAACATTCAGGAATAATAATCTACCATGTCAGCTGTTATGAAGAAACATTTGAGTTAAAGTTCACTAACGCTTGGAAATTCCCCTCTTGAGAAAAGAAAGAAAGGAAATTATTCAATATCCTTGAACAGAGATTCTTGCAAGTTTTAGGTATTGTTTTAGGCATTGTTAAATAAACCCAATTTAATTGTTACAAAAATGAAAGTAATAATCTATAAATATTTTCCTACAAAAACGTTTTTACTTAAGCATAAAATACGATATTGTCTTATCCTCTCCTTGTCTAATTCTGTTATAGTTAGGTTAATTTATGCAGGAATATTGTAATGCAGATTTCTGTGGCTATGCTAACAAAGATAAATGGAAGCAGAAACTTCAATAAAACTTTGCAAACAATTCCATTATAGCTTGTCAGAAGCACAAAGAACCTCAGGTGTAAGTTGTTTCATTTATATGTCAGTTTTGTCAACATCACTGACTAAAAGTATGGACCCTTACATTCAATCTCTGAACAAAAGAATAAAATGACAATTCAAGCATGAAGATTTTTACTGTGTTTTTAGCTCTGACATTTCTTACAACACTAAAAGATTTTACAGCCAAAATAAGAACTTCAAGAAAAACCCAAAAGTAAACTTCCATGTGATTTGAATATTGACATCATATTCTAACCAAGTAAAAAGCTTGCATAATTTAGTTTCTCCTTTTCACATGATTTTCATGCCTGTTGCAACAGGCAAATCATTTACAAATTATTTTATTCATATGCAAGTTTGTTATAGATTGTTTCTACTATATTCAAAATGTTATTGTGTTTACAAGTTACAGCTGTTTAAAAATCAGGGATTTTCTGTTTGTGCAAACTGAGTTCTTGGTTTTCACATCCTCTATGACCAGTGTGCTGAAGCTCATATACACATAGGGTATCCTTATTTAAAAATTCACTACTCTATGTGGGAAGTGGAAGTGATATCATAGAATGGGTACAAAGAAACTTGCAGCCTAGTCAGAGACAGCCTGGCAAAACCCTTGCGTTCTCTTCACCCCACTGTTCCTGCTGGGAAATCTGTTTATCATATTCGGAGAGAGAATCAGTTTCTTGATGAGGCAAAAGTATGTACTTCAGTAAGTTTTTAAGACTGTCAGTACGAGTTATTAATTTCTCATTTAATCTGCTTTTATATACACCAGGTTTTATAAATAGCTATAAAACAAATAAACAACAAAAAAAAAAATCAAGGCTATTGTCATAAATTTTAACCAGTGTCAACTATTAATAAAAAAATTAGATATTATAATTAGAAAATGAAGCTCAAATGTGGCAGGGAATTAAATCACAGACCATCCAATTAATACATTCAGCAATCAAATCATTAAGTTAACACAGGATGCATTCAATTTTTATGAGTCTCACTAGAGGAACTGAATTAGTTTCTTCAGTTCCCTATCTCCAGCAGAAGTAACCTTTTACATTTGCCTTAATATCAAAATCCAAATTCATTAACACTCAGTCCTCAGGTCAAATGGAAGTTTCTTTTTCCTGGAATGCCGCTGTGTACAGGACACCTCCCTTCTCTCCCCCATTTCTTTTAATTCTTATTCAGTCTGTGTTCTGCAATCCTGTATCCATAAGAGTCAAGTGATCATCCATGTCTTCTTACAGGGGTAAACCAGTTTGTCTGACTGTTCACACAAACATTTATAGGGAAAACTTTGTTATGGGCTACGAAATGAAAATCTTTAGATTCCCAGTGCCTGGAAATTATTCTCAGTGCCTTCCCAAGGGATGGAGATTATTTTTTATGGGAAGGAAGGCTGAGTAGATACAAATATATATATATATATATATAAAAGAGAAAATGTCACATATGATATATAAAACTAAGAGAAAACCAAAAGTGAGGCCTAAAGTTATTATACTTTCTGGCATATGCTATTAGAATCTGTGCTGTAGTTCAGGAACAAAGATAAAACAAAACCAACAAAACTTTTGCTTCCTTTGATGATTAAGGGGGTGAGATATTTACTAAGAAACACTCCTGTTCCTGCCTTAGGCAACAGGAGAACATGTACCTGTGGGTAAACTATGCAATTAATTACTATAAAATAAAAAAAAAAAAAATTGGCAATGACTTTTGTTTGGCTAACACCATTTTGGATGAATATAGAAGAGATTTTGGAGATTTTAAATATTTTAATGGAATACAGTAAATCCAAAAGGCTTAGTCTAACAAGAATAAAATACTCTTCACTTGGGATCTTTTTGATTTTAGCATATTCACGTTTTCACTAATTTAAACCTTGTTGGTGTGATATAAACTGGAACCCAAGGGAATACCAGTCAGGGAATGAGGATTTTGAATAGCTGCAGTGGAAACAGGAGCTAAATCTAAAATGGGTGCTTATAATGTAGTTGCATTTTTTCTATTTTAAACTTTTTATGATAATATTTTATTGCCCTCACATAACAGCCAATCAATTTCTTTTGTTGCTTAGCTAATTATGTTAAGAAAAATCTACATAATTTTCTAGCTGTAATTGGTGTTTCCATTATTTTGTTGTTCTATTTCTTTTATAAACTGTTTGCTTTATTAACAGTACAATTTCCATGCCAATAAACACGTTAGAATATCTACATTTCTTTCTTGAAGTGAAATTCTCCTAAATTTAAGACATTTCTTATTCTAAATTACAATATCAGCTAATTACAAATATTTTATAGCAGAATATGTTTATAACTTACTAAGAATAGTTGTTTGTCTTTAATTTTTTGCAGTTGTTACTGCGATAGGAAAGCACTATTTTCTGATAAGCCAGAACCCTACCTACTGGGTTGCACTTCCTGTCTCCTGCTTTTATGGGAGAAAACAATGAAATTGGTGCTTCCATATCTTGTGATCCAAACCACATGGTCTGTTGTATTAGCACCTGGCCTCCAGAGAGTGCAAGTGGCGCCTCTTTTGCAGATGAGCTGCAGTCTCTTCACGGCATGAACAGAACTAAGATCACCAAGTCTTGCAAAGCCAATAGCAGGAGCTGTGAGAACCCTCCACTGTGCTGCCCAGCCTGTCAGAAATCAAAGCTGGGAGAGGAGCTTGATGAGATGAACATTTCCAGTGCACTCCCAGTAGGGTCTGAGCATCGTCAGCAAGTTTTCCTCTGTAGGCAAAGGGCCCATATAGAGCAATGTGCTTGCAATTCTCTCTGTTTGACCTCTCACTAGCCAGATATATAATTTTCAATAGAATTAGATCATATGTTCCAATCGTTGTCAAAATAGGAAGGCTTAAAGTACAGGCAGTTTGAAAAATCCCCTTCCTGGAAGCTCTTTAAGGTATCAGACAGAGTAACTATTTGGAATCTGGTTCTGAAAATATTAAGAATATTAAGAATACGACAAAGAGGTCCTAGTCTTTCTTTGAAGAAAATGCTACAGAATTTTAGCTGCAAATAATTTTAACCCCATGATCTGAATTAGAAATACAAATAATAAATAAATCTGCACTTACTACCAGACACAACTATAAATAAATGTTGCCAAATACTCATGAATAATTGTGATATAAAACTACCAGATTAATTTCTTTTTTTTCCCAGAAAGCATGCCTAAATAGAAATAAATTCAAGGAATGTGCGATCTGCTTGTGGGTAAGCCTTGAACAGAAGGAGAGGTTAACAATTTTAGCTAAATTATGCATTGCAAATGGCTCACTCAGTTTTTTATCATTTGCATAAATGGCCCTGGTTCAAAATCTCACTGATTGATTGTAATGGAAACAATTTTACTGGCTCCTTTTTTTTTTTTTTTGTATCTTTTTTTTTTTTTTTTTTTTTTTTTTTTTTTTTTTTTTTATTTAATATCACTCTATGTAGGGTTCAAAACTATAGGGCAGGGAGAAAGCCAGAACAATATCCCCATTTAAAGACCACTTTTCTGATCTTAATTAACATGGCAACTAAACTGCTTTTGTAAATTGTGTTCCATAACTGACCATCTGGAATAAAGTTAGAATTTTACTGAAAACAGTTTCAAGTTTCAGACAGAAAATGTAACTACTAAGACCAGTATTTCAACCCCTTAAGCTATGCTTTTTAAGGAGAAGAATTTCTCTGAGTAGCAGTCTTTGGATAACTTTGTGTTTCAGGAATACTGAAGCAGAAAAAACGCATGCAATTAGCTTAGTTATTTTACTTCTGTTTAGGAGCGCTGTAATGAGATGCCCAGAGGTTTGCAGCAGTGGGTTCTGAGATATGGAAGGAGGAAAAGAAGGACTATGAATAAATTTTGTCATTTTTCTGGGTTATTTGTAAGACTTGCATCTTTCGGCAACATTAGTTAATCACTGCTGTTTTGAAACTATTTATAGTACCCCTATTAGGCTAATGAAAAGCAATAGCCACTGAACTGCAAAAACCAAACCAGAAAGTGCTAGGTAAAGTAACGTATTAAAAAAAACTCAGTCAACCACTCGGATTTGTATTATTTCTCCTTCAGTCAAACAACTCAGGAAATGTTATGGCTTGACCGAAGAAATAAATTAAGAGCGTCATTTCATTAGCTGACTCCAACATTGGTGAAAAAAATTAGATTCAGAGTTTCTATCTGCTTAAGAGCCATGAATGGGCTTTTTCTACTAATTATTACTTTAAACAGATACTTTCATAGGGCTGCTGTGAGCTGCAGAGCTGTAAAGCGCATATGGATATCCTACGGATACTTGGGGGTTTTTTTACTACTTCTCTTCTCATCATCCTTACACAGTTCTGCAGTCATCATCTGGTCAGGATGGATAATTTTGCTGCCAGTACAGTCACAGTTAATGAAAATATGAGAACATTTACAAGGCTCATCAAGATTTATGAACCAATAAGGAGCCTAGACTGAGGGGTTTGAAACAAATAAGCTTAGCATGCTAATCCTATGAAAGAATTATTAATTTTGGAGTAGTTGCTATTTCTGATACACAACCTCTGCAGAAACGTGGCTTGAAATTTGGGATTTCGAGATTGAAAAAAAGCAATTTAAAAATTTTTATTTTAACCAAATTCATTAGTTTTCTAGTTTTTTATGTCTTACTGTGATTTAATTGGTAGACTCCTCAGAGATGAATGAGTTTTTACATATTCAAAAAACAAAATCTCTTTGGTGTAGTTTTAAATTTCAAAAGATTTTCGGTTTTGGCTGAGAAATGTGAGCTGCAAGGAACTTCACATTTGTATATAGGAGCAAAGTTGAACCGTTTGCATATGTCTTGCTTCCCAGATTTGGCCCAAAGTCAGGCAAAGTAACTGAACTTCTGTGAGCAAAACTGAATCCTTGATGTAATTTTGCTATTACCAGAAAAATCATGGCCAGGTATCCCTGAGGAATTCCTGCAGTGTAATTATACCTCCTTACTTTAACCTAAAGTGTGATCTAGATAGAATTTACAATTTAAAATGAGCTGTAGGTTTGAGTCAGAATATTGAGTACACTAGAAAAAAATGGTTGAACATAAGATTGATTTTTTTCTCTCTTTTTATCCACATTTTTAAATGAACAAAAGGATATTTCTACAGGTTAGAAGAACAGTCAAGGTTTAAGAGTCTTGCAATGTGCTTTTGTCCAGAGGCTTTTAAGGTGAACTTGAGCAAATACCTGCCATGTCTCATGTATCATTGATTTAAATCCATAAAATCCGTGGGTTTTTTCATCTGAAAAGAGTTTTGGGAAGATTACTAAAAACTTTGAATACTATAGTTAATATAACAGGACTTGGTGTCTTAGAACTACTGGAGACAGATATAATTAGAAAAACAAAATGTGTTTAAACTTTAGATAAATGTATTAAAAAGACATTATGATCACTCACTTAATGTTACCATAACTTAGGAGTTAAGTCGATTATATTGATTGCAACTCGGACAGTGTAAGGACATAAATTAGGTAAAGCCTGTGGAAAGATATAGTATCTTTTTTTAGATCAATTTGTATAGCTTGAGAAAAGAGGAAAGCTTTTGGATCCATAAACCCTTCTGCCATGAGAAAAAGAAAAAAAACAATCTTCAAAGCTAAGTATAAGTTTTAGAACAAATGCTGTGAATGTAACAAGACACGTTAATCAGCCTGGGAGAAAGAAAATAGTTGATAGCAAAATTCTATTAAAGGGGAAAGATGAGATGAATTACCATGATCCATGAAATTCTTATCTCTAGAGACTATAATTTTGGAAAGCTGATGATGTTATTTTCCAGCCCAAACTTTTAAAGCCTGTCTGTTTTGTTTATTTTTTTAACATTTACTTATTTATTGAAAGTAACTGAGGATTTTTTTTGGAGAAATTCAGGTGGCAACCTAATGACCACTAAGAGAACTTCAGCACATTTTTTACATAAACTTATTGCGGTGAGTGATGATTTTTTATTCCATGCCAGTAATTTAAATTTTATAAGTAATAACACATTTTCATATGCCACTCAGTTACAGTCAGCTTTGATTTGGTGCCTGATCTTGGAAATTTTGTTTCTTAAGACAAATATAGTTCCGAAGTCAAGAGGACAGTTGAAGACCAGTTTCTGGAAAGCTTTGTTTTCAAGGTAGGATCCTTGTTTTTATAACTCAGTATATCTTTATATAACTCCTAGATGATTCTAGTATCCAAAACAAGTAAATAACTTAGAAAAAGTGTAGGCAAGTTCAACATTTGTTTTCTCTGTATTCTAAAGTCACTCTCTACAAAGTATTTGAACTCTTCTCTGTAAAAGTCTGCTTGCTGGAAAAAAGCTCTCCTTTGGATTGTTGAGATGGGAATCACAGCTATGTTCCCCAGAGCATGCACACGTTCTTTCTGCAGGTCCTCTTAATAATTCTATATATTAACAAGAAAGTTTCACAGAATTATTACATGTGCAGTACGCATCAAGGACAGAGCGTTTTCCAATATATTGTGGGATAACTCTTCATAACAAAGTCAGTAAGAGAAAAACCCTGACAGTCAATTCAATCGTTTCACTAAATTTGGTGGAAGACTACAGGCAGATTTATTCTAGCATTCCCTAACCTATAGTTATTTCAGACTATACTCCCTGCTACCAAGAAAAAGATAGAAGAATTTCAATCAGATTTTCCCCTGAACTCCTAGCTCAGTTTAGTTTAGACCTTTCCACAGCTAAGGCAGTGTCACATTCCCTGAAATTATTGAAATCCAAAATTAATTTTATCTTATTGAACAAAACCTGAACAACCTCACACTCCCTATACCACAACTTATATTTCAAGTAAAAAGAAAAGCTACTAAAGACATTTCAGGAAAACTTACCTGAAGAATTATTGCACCCAGATGCCGGTAATTTGAAATGAAGACAACATTACCTTCTGAACAAAAGCTGTTGCAGCAAGATTTGGAGCTATGCTTCCTCATAAGAATCATGAAAAGCACTGGAAGAAGAATGACTACCTGAAGTCCATTTATTTTATTTTGTTTCCCAGCCCCCCACACCCTTCCAGCTTTGTATTCCTCTCTTTAAATACATTTATTTATGGAAAACCTGATTCCCTTCTATTCTCAGCATAATTGGACATATATGTAAGACATCTTAGACTTAAAGCTTACTACTTAAATCCTACATTTGCTAAACAATCAAAAGTACATATTTTAAAACACAATGTATTTTTTCTTTAGGAGAGTAACATTTAAAGTGTGATGCTTGCCAGGTGTGTGTATTTCCTGCTATTTCATATTCAGTTTTAGAAGATATTTTTTGAGAATTTATTTTGCACTGATTTTAAAGTCAGAGCAGCTGAAAGCTCAGCAGTCATTGGCATGTGATGGCAATGAAAATAATAAACTTTAATTTAATCAGTCAGTTATATGAAATTAATTTCCAGATGGAAATCACAGACTAAAATGTATAGAAAATCTGCAATACATCACTGAATATGTTGCTCTATTCTGGGCAAGATTAAGAGCACCTAGACAACTAAAATGTATTCAGACCACTCAAAGATGTTTGCTTAAAGGCATCTTTAATTTAAAAAAAGGAAAAACCAATGACACAAAACAAGCAAAATCATAAACCAAACCAACAAACAAACCTCTGTTAAAGAGAATTCAGAAATACTGACTCCAAGCTTTTTTCATAGCTTAAATTTACTGTCTTCATTGAATGCTTTGTGGTTGCAAACTGCTTCAAACTTACTGTATTCTACATGCAATTTTTTTAACCACTGGAGAGATATTCAGGTGTCCAAATTATGAATATCTGTGCCATTTCAGATCCTCTAAAACATTTAGGATTTCCTTATGAAATTAACAGATATGACACTGAAAGTACATGTTCTTAAAATAGAGCTGCTGTAAACTAAGCAGGACATGTGGGATGTTTTATTTGGCTCTAGACATCAATATTTAAACTACTAAATCTTACTATAGATTTTTAATTACTACAAACATTATATTGTCTTCCTAAAATTTGGATTTGACTGTCTTATTGTTAATTTTTTCCAAACATCTCCTCTGTTGTTCTCCTTTTGACTTCCTTCATTATGATGAAATCTGAAAACACAGCGTCCCAAAATATTCCAGCTGAGACCTACCCACATTAAGTAGAATGACCTGTTCCCCAAATATATATTATCCCATTTTGGATATAGGCTTATCTTTTCATGTCATCCTCCTTCAAAATTCACATCTTTGCCTGAATTCATGGCAATTTTAATTTTCCAAAGCCAAAGTATTTTCTCAAGTACATGATCCATTCCAAAAGAACACACTACCCTTACTAGCAGGTTGTCATAAGTATGATTTATTGAGTATCTGGTCCATTTCCTAGTTTGTAAGACCCAAAACCCAGAGACATTATAACAGACCTCCTTTTAATATTCTCTCCTTTTTTTGTTCAGCTAAAGATTCAGTCATGAATGGTTTTGTCTTCACAATTTTTCTTTATTTTGCTTATGAGAATGTTATATGAGACTATACAAAAGACTTTTTGAAAAAAATATGTAATGCACATGCAACCATCACACAAGAGTAATAATCTTACCAGTTAAAGGAAATTAGGCTTGTTACAAATATCTTGATTGTACTAATGCCAGGTTTTGTGTGTTTCAACATCTCCTAGGTACTAGAAGCTGATTATTTAACTCTTTGTTTGAAGGGTTTTTCCTTCTCGCCCTCTCTCCCTGGAATGGGCTGATTTGTAAATACTTCTGCATTTTCTCTTTATCCATTGGCTGAAATCTTAAGGTCAAACATACCTATGTGATCAGGATCACCCGAAACCAGAAACAAACTATCTGTTTCAGGACTCTGAGTACATCTTCCTCCTCTCCATCCCGCTGATCTGGCTGAAGTGCCTCAGGTGGAGGCAGCTCCTTGCTTTGCACGGAGTCACTGGATGGACTCTATAAGCCCGTCCCTTTTCACCTAGGAGCTGCTATAACTTTGTATTGCTGTTGTTAGTAACAGGCAACAAGCTTTTATGAGTTTGCAAGGCCTCTGGATTTAGACCTGTTGGGCTTGCTTTGTCTTAATATTTCTTGACCTGTAGCTTTGTTTTATTTGTTTTAGCCATGACAGAAATTTCTCTCATCAGTCAAGTGAGTTTGTGTAACTTGTTTTACATTTGCTTATCTTCGTGTTGTAGAGGGACAGTTGTACATAGATAGCCGTAAAAGCCTTTTTCCAGGTGGAATGAGATATTTATAACCCTTGCAAAATGATGTAGTGTAAATATTGATGGTAAAGATACAGCTATGATAGCAGAGACCTTGAAAAATGAAGATATGGGATGGGGCACTGAGGAGTACAGGCATGGGACCATAAGAGATGAGGCACAGTTTTACCATGGAAGTATCCAAAATGGTAAACTGCTCACTAATGGTCAGTCAAAACAAAAAAAGAAACACTTGAAGATCCTCAAAACTGGTTTACGGGTAACAAAAATAACAAGGTAATAGCATCTAATATTATAATAGTATGCATGATACAATACTATCATACATATAGAGCATCCAATGTAGTAACTAGGTATAATCTGGGATGACAGACCAATGTAGACAAAGACGTAAATGTGTGTTCACTAACTCTGTGTGTGTATGTATAACAGAGAAAAAATGAGAGGAAGAACTCATGAACAACATATCATTCCCAGTGGAGGACTCCAAATGCTGGTGACTTGTCATAACACCCCTGAGAGATGCTAAGTGTGTATGCTACATCAGCAGCAGAAATAGAATTAAAAATGCATACAAGTACTCTAATTGTATTGCTACTGCATTGTTCTTTGGTTTTCCTTAATAATGTTTGTTTCATTCATAACATTAGGTCTATAGTAGTGATGACCTTTGAATTAGATTGTGTTTTCCATTACACTAATAATAAATGCTTAGTTTTCCTTACATATATGTGTGTGTGTGTGATGTTTCCCTTGCCCATTTACAAGATTCTGAGAGAAACACTCTTTTGGAGGTGAGTTCTCACACTTGGCTCCCAACTAAAGCTGCTCTGCAGCAGCACTGTAGTTGACAACAGTGCTGGTCAAGTGTGCCCTGACTTTTGTTATTGTTTGGATCTGATCCTGTCTTGACATTGAAGGCACATCATGAATATAAGTTTGCCTGGTAAACCTTGCTCCCTGGCTGCTCCAAAAATCTCTAGACTGCCATGCTCAGGGTGGCTGGACAATGCCCTGCAGACCCCATGACAGCCCCTACCCTATAACTTCTAGTGCCTGATGAAAGCAAATCATCCATGTGGGCTTGGTGCAAAAGCTGGTGTCGTAGCAATGACTTTGGTGCTTATTTACTTATAGATTTGTATCTAAATAAATGAGAAAAAGTGATGTGAAAATGGAATTCAGGTGGTTTTGTTTTGATTAGGTGTTTTTTTGTTTGCTTGGGCTATTTTAAACAGAAGGCGTTGATAAAGTTTTAAAGGAAGTACAGCAAGTGGGTTAAGGAGATAATTACCTCAGTCAGATAGACAAACATGGATGAAAGCTTTCTATATTTTCTCCATTGAAGTTGAGTGACCTTATCAAAAGTTGTGTTGCGTGATACTCCTTTTCCTGTTTGGAGCACTTTATACAAATTAGTATTTGCAATACTCTATTAGAAAAAGTAAATGATACTTAGTGATAAGCTATTCATATTTTGCAATTCTTTCTTTGTATGAATTTAAAAAGTTAAGATAGGCAAGGGATTTGGCTAGTAATGGGAGTTTGTCAAAATGGATTTTTTTGTCCTAGAAAACACAGTTTTTAATATTTTTCTCCTTTATAGATCAGTACCAGAATGTTGGTAATAGTCTTGACTGGCCTTAATACATGGCTGGCTTTGCACAAGTTTTCTTCTGTAAGTCTAATCAGTACTGTGATTGCAATCTTGATGGGATTTGGCATTTAACAGTTTTCTTTAGAATGAATGTCTTGTCTTTTGTTAATATCATATTTCTCATATTCATAATTTAAGTTTCCTTCATTTATAACTTTTGAACCCATTATTCATTGACTGCAAAATATTAAAAGAATGGAAAACTCTTGTAAAAAAAGAAAATAAGCCAACCCTTGACAAAAGAAATGACTTCTCTATAATATATAAATTATGCCCTAGAACACTGTTCTTTGAATAATACTTGTTAGATGGCTTGATAATTCAAGTTAATTTGTTCTCAAAACTTTTAATTTAATTGTACTGTTATTACTATATATCCTTCTTTTGGAAGACATGATTTGCACATGCCTACTATCCAAAAAACACAATGTTCTGCAGTCTGAGTCATAAAACTTCTGTTCAGGTACCAGTTTCATTCACAATGCATGTTAAAGCTAGAGACTTACTTTGGTTTACCCCTCCCCTGGCATTCATCTTTTTTTGTTATACTTTTAAAGAATCTGTAGACATGACAAAATATTTCTTCAAAAATCTTCCTTTTGGATCTTACTAAAAGATTTCATTACTTCACAATTTTGCCTTTATTTATTATACACTTAAAAAAAATCTTTATTTTGTTAATTTAATCTTCAGGCAACTCTAGAAACCAATGTCAGGAGACAAAAATGAAATAGACTTTCAAAAATCACTAGTATATGTGGGCATGTGTAATAAAAAGACTTAAATTATTTTCTCTTCTCAAAATCCATGAAAAAGCAAGCACAGATCCTTCAGAGGGAACTGACACAAATTCTTTCTCACTGAAACTTTCAAAAGTGGAGATCATACTTTGGTTAGATTAGAAATATGAACATGGAAAAGAACATAAATAAAGCCTGTATTGTATTTCCTCTCTTGTTTTCTCTTATTTTCCTGCACAGACTTAGTGTTTGGTTTTTTTTTAAGCCGCAAGATGACTGTATAGTTTAATAAATTTTTATATGTAAGACGGAAGTGTTAAATTATGTGAGGCTGAGGAGACCTTCTGGGTTTATTTTTGTCTCCTAGTTTGGTTTCTGGCTTTGACACTGTGAAGTCAACAAACCTTTCCTTTCCCAGATGAAGCCTTATCATAGTGATGCATATATTTCTTACTGTTAAACATCTCCAAATATCTTTATTAAATGTTTCTCACATCAATATTACCATTGTCATTCTAGGAGGTTTCTTTGGATGTCAAGCAAATGTTTTGTTTGTATATCTTCCTTCTGCCTTGAAGCTCTGTACTCTGCCTCAGAGTGCAGAAGTTAATATGAAGAGAAGGATTTCTTCACTCACTCACTCACTCACTCACTCACTCTGGAAATTTCTTTGAGGAAATCAATGGCATCCCTTATTGCTATGATAGGAAGAAGGAATTTCTTTCCTGTCTTGTACTGGAAACTTGCTTCCATTGTATAATGTCGAATTCTGTAGGAAAAACTTCTCAGCTGGTTCCATTTAAAAATGTTCAGTGAAATGCTCACAAACTCAAAGGAGAAATTAAATGTAGCTCAGTGTTTGCAGCACTTTTTTATGGAGTAGAACCCCTGTATGTGTTTTCCAAACAGGAAATAGATGAAGGACTTTAAAATGAGTTGCAGCACCTTTCAATTTGCCCTGCTAACCACTGTATAGTGGGTAAAATACAATGCTAGGAAGTTCTATTCTTTTGTTGTGGGCGAAAGGGATGGCATCCATAAGAATGATATCTTTGCAAAATGCAAGGCCAGGCTGTCTTCTGAGCTTCTAAGCAAAGCTCTGAGTCCTTTAAGCTATCTTAGAGAATTTTATATTTAAATTGTTGGCTTCTGTAAGTTTTATGTATATTGTGTGGAGAAACCTAAAAATCTCTTTTCAGGCTACAGACACTATTAAGTGTTAAAACATCTAAAACAGAGACACTCTAATGGCTGAGTCACTTCTTACATTTAGTAGCTACGCTTAGTCTTATGACTCACAACTGACTAATTACAACCCATGAATTTGAAGTACAGTTTGTCATTACTACACTTCATCATGTCTAATTGTTGTAAAGACTTCCAACTTGGCTCTTCCCAGGAGAAATCTGTAGCCAGAAATACTGGAAAGCCCTTTTAAAGATGCTTGTGATGGTGTAATGTGGCTATAATTTCCTTGTGCTGTCCCTAAACAAAATAAAAGAATCTCTGCCTCTTTTGAGCAGCATCATGCTACTCACTAAAGTGTTGACAAACCCTTTTTGGTAAATCTACATTACTAAAATAAGGTGTTGCTCTCTTTTGTGCATTGGTGAAGAGTTTTTTTTATTTGACTGCTCCTTGAAAAACAGAGATACAGAGTAGCTGCAAAAATGCCCATTGATTCCTTTGTGTTTTTGCTTCTTGTTTTCTTTAAACACAATATGTTTAAGGAGATTTCCAAGGAGGACATTTGGAACAAAAATACCTATAGCCTATAAATTAAGGAATAACAACGAAATTGCTGACAATGAATACACCAAATCAGTACAATTTGTTCCTTGTGAAACCAGAACATGATTTTTCTTTCCAGGTAAATACAGTAATTCTCAGTCCAAAACCAGTCCAAGTCCTTAAGTTAAAATAGACAAAATAGGAAAACTCTTGAATATTTACCTATAGAAAAGAGCAGCTTTTGTTCACATCTGTAAATGTGACAATTGAATTAATAGTTGTGTTTCCAGTGTAAATTGGTACCTGTGTAACTACTGGTTAAAGACTTGATATTTTTCAGTGACCTGAAAACAACTATGGGTATGACATCTTCTTCATAGCCTAAACCACGAGTCTTGGGAAAGAAAATAATTTCTATCGAAATTCCAGTGTCTTGTAAAATTAGGGTTACAACATTCTCCTCTGAGGATTGAGAGAATTCTATGAGTTTACTAATTAATTCATCAGAGTTCTTCCTGAACTTTCCCCTTCAAATAACTGGCAATAACTCGATTTTTTTTTTCCTTTGTTTTCTTGCATGCAAATCCAAAAAATCTGTAACACTTTAACACTGTTCCTTGAACTCTTTCCATGCACTTACCACTGAGCAACTACGCTAAAAAACCTGTGAAGGGTGATGACTCCCCTCTTTCAAATTTCAGGCACATAGTAAAATCTTCACCTCCTGCATGGTGAGGGTGGTTATGCTCACTGCAGGCAAAACTACTTGAAAGAAACTCACTGAGGATAAAGAATCCCTGTCAGAAGCATATGCTGCAAAGACAGATAGCTCAGCTTACATACAAGATGCCTCACACTTTTTCCAAGATGCAGTAGCATTTTTATCAGTAGTTACAGTGAAAGATAAGTCTCCTACAAAGATCCAAATTTTTGTTTAATTTTCCCCTGACTTCATTAAAAAAAAGAAAAAAATAAAAATTTTTAAAATCCCCGCAACAACACAGCGACAAAACCAACCACTATCACAGTGACTATGTATTCCAGGTATTTATATGAATTTGTGTGATTAGTTTAGGACCCGTTTTTCCATCACTTTCATATTCCCTACTACACATCAGAATGGAAAACTTTGAAAATGATTTTTTCTACTACAAGTTTTCAGAAAGTGAAAATATACATCTCACCCCTCAGAAGTTCAGTTATGGCACTATATAAAAGGGCTGATACAAGAGACACAGATTTGTAGGTTTTGATATGTCTCCAATGTAGATAAAAAGGTTAATTCAGATTTTTCTTCTGACTTTACCCATAGCTTAAATTATGCTTTCCAATTGATTTGGATCTTGACTTATTTAAAATTCAATTTAATTGCTGAATATTTTTTTAATAGTTTATGTGGAGTTCTAAAAGTTTAAAAGGTTCACAAGAATGATAACTTACCAGAATGTTTTGAATGTTTAATGATGTTTATAGATATTTTTTCACAAAATGTATCACTGTCATTGAGTAGCATTGTACAGCTATTTTTGTTTAAACTTAAACATGTGTCAATACACCTTATGCCTGTGATAATCTTTTATTTCTACATAAGAAATAATTTCAAGTAAAAAACTTAGGTCCAAAAATCTGGTCTTAGGTCTAAATCTGTCAGAGTAGATGAAATTTCAGACCAACATCTAACAAATTTTTTCCTGTTAAAATATATTAACAAGTACTGTCTGGATCATTTCAGAGGTAGAGCACAAAAATGCAACAAAGTTATTTCAGACAACAATTAATTAAATTTTATGCTATTCCAAACAAACTTCAAATTAAAAGATGGGATTAATTTAAGGTTAAAAACAATCTAAAAGAAAGACTATGGCTATCATCTGCCTGAGCCTTAAAATATATGAATAGTAGTAAGAACTGTCTGTTCTTTATCTTTTTCTCTTGGCTAATGTGAATAGCATCAAATCATTCAATTTCCTAATGTACAAATAGCTAAACCACCAAAGTTAACACCTGATTCCTGATTTATAGCAAAGACACTAATAAACGATCTTCTGCCCCTTTATTCTTAATGCATGTTTTGGAGTCTCTGAACAGCAGCTTCATTTTCAGTAGAACTCAGTACTTATCATTCCACTGCATAGCGAGCACTTAAAAATCTGGCTTCTTCATTTGACTTACTAGTGAAAGCTGAATTGTTTTGAAAATCTGGCCCTTATGGGCCAATTATTTTCATTCAACAGAATATATGTGAATTCTCTCAGAGTTACAATAAGCTCACAATTTATGTATTTGGGTATTTAAAAAACAGATTTAATCCACCTTTCATTGATTAATGGAACTAAATGGCAAAAAAAAGTCTGGTTTAAAAACCAACCAGTATTAAATGGGAGCAGAGGGTGTCAGCATACCCAGCGCTTTCGTCAAAGCGATATGACCGTTGCCTTCATTATGTTATTTAAAAGTAACACTACAGAGGATGAAGAACTTCATCCTTTCTCAGTCCTCTGGGTCTCTGCTTGCCCCATTTGGTACACCTGCAGCTAGCACATATTCCAGTTAGTACTTTTTTTAACACATCATCTGCCAAGGAAAGAAAGGGAGGGCAGGAATAGTTTAGCAAGCAGCTGCTGGCAGAGAATGAAAGGTTTCATGCAGTGTGAATCAAGGATTATAGTGTGAGGCTGGCAGCTGATACAAAGTTTGGAAGCAATAATCTGTTGTTTAAATCATGAATTCTGAGAGTTGTTTGTGTAACTTAGGTAGTGAATCTTAGTCACTTATAGTTAGGTCTGATATTACATAGATTCAGATGAAAAAGAAATGCAGAGGGGTTAAGTGCAAAGCAAAAGGAGGATCACTGATTGCAGAGGTGAATGAAATCAGCCAGTATAAAATTAGTCTTATGTGAGAAAATGTGCTATGTTTTGTTTGGTACTTAAATGCTGTGGCCATTAAACCATTATGGACTGAACTCAGACCCTCAAGCTTGTTTCAGTTAACCAGTTTCATATCATTAGAAGCCCCAGTGAAAACTGCAACACTCTGAGCTACTCTTACTGTATTATCTGTTCAATTTATTTGTATTGATCTGTATAATTTGTCTATATTTCTTTCATAATGTGTTATCTCTCAGCTCAAATTCAGAACATTGTTGAATAAATGAATTCAAATTAATGCAAACCAAAGTCTTAAGTAATAGAACAGGCCGTTTGTATCTACTCTCAAACAACAAATCCTTTTAAGATCCCCAAAGCAAAATTAGTGCCATCTAGTATGTGCAGGGGGCAGACTGGGGGTAGAAACTAATTCAAAGTGAATTAATCTGCAGTTCATTAGCAAACACTAATGTTGCATTTGGGAATGAAGAAATTAGCAGGATTATAATTATAAGCAACAAGTGTCTTCATAAACATATAATTGCCTGTCAAGGGTGTACGATATACTAGCAAGGCCATTAGGTAGGTTTGATGCACGCCATAAATCAAATTTTCAGTTGTGCAACAGATTGTGTTTACAAAATAACACAATTTCTGAAGAGCCATTATAGTGACCAAAGCAATTTCACAGGTGTCAGCAGGCCTGGTGAACTGCAATAAGAAATGAATTAAAGTACAATTCCTTTCTTTATCTTTGTAGATTAGGCATCCTACCTACAGCTATAGCCAGACAGTGCTATCAGCTGAACCCTCTAGTAATGACCTAGCAAACCAGCATCAGACACTGAGGGAAGAGGTTCAAAGGGAAGACAGGGGTGTCTGGTTTCTGTCAGGGCTGGTGTGTGGACGCAAATGCAAGCAGTGGTGTGAGAGAAGAGAGGCAGCCTGTGCCAGTAAATCTCTTTCTGTAGTCATAGCAAAGTGATTGGCTGCCAGGGGAATCAACTAAGATATTGTCTCCTATGGGGGCTTGTTAGGTTATACAGCAGACATCCTGCAAAAACATTGAATAACAAAGAAGCCTGGCAGGCAGAAATGATTGTGCTGCCTGTGGCTGCTCTAACCAGTCTCTTCTAGCAGGGTCACTGGATGGGATACTATAAAGAGCATGAAAGGGATTTAGAAGAGCTACGTTGCCTAGAAACTGACTGAGCATTTTTACAGGGGAGAAATTTCTACACTCAAAACTCTTCAAAGACTTTTCTGTTTTTTGTGTCTTACAGACTGTGTTTTGGATGCTAATTCCAAAGAGTTTTGTGAATTCTACAGGAGATCGGTTGTTTTGTAAAACTTGCTTGATACAAATTTCATGGATGTAAAATCCTTTGATTCTAGTAGGGCTTGAAAGAGAAACATTTCTACATGTATTTTATGCCTGTTCTAAATTTGATTTGCACTTTCTGCCTCATTTTTATCATTTGTCAGTTTAAAGGCCTGCATCAATGATCCAGACATTTGCAAGGTGACAGCAGTGACATGCAAATACACAAATAGATTAATTTCTGCAGTTACATAGATCTAGATTAATGACTGCTGTGTTTCTTATAAATGTGCTCTTGACAAAATTCTCAGACAACAGCAAATATGAAATACCATGTTTTTAAAAAACCATAGAAACATAAAGAACATATTGAAATTGCTTCTAAAATTTAAATATTTACATATTCTTTACTGCTTTCTTTAAACTACAGAGGATAGGGATACAAAAATTACAAGGGCGAACTACCTTCTGGTTTAGTTTTCAGTTATTGAGCAAATTCCTGAAATATTCTCACTCAAAATTCTTGTTGTTTCACCTGACTAAGGGATAAGTGGGGAGAGATTGGAGAGATTTATGTTTCAGTGAGTTGAAGTGGGAAGCAAAGACCTCTGAGAAATGATGAATTCTTTCTAAATATAAATTATATAAGTAGATATTAGTAAAGGGAGATTAAGCCAATCACAGTGAAAGAGCAGTGTTTTATCCAATATCCTCTGAAATGATGTACCTAAACATATATATTTTATGTTGAGTAAAGTGAAATTTGCATATGGCAGCAGGGAAGTTCTCACATATCTTACCGAAAATATGCAGACTTCATATACAGTAAAGTTCTTTCTGATTTCTTTTTCTTCCAAAGAGAAAAATTTGCAAGGTCTGATAAGACATTTAGACCATGAAAGTAAGTTACATAGATCACAGAGATGTGTATTACAAAAAAAGTATATAGGTATATTAATATCTACCAAGATACATCGTTGAACGACAATATTTCATAAAACTCCACTGATATAGATCATTGTGATAATGTTGGGTTCAAAATCCTCTGGATTTGTTAAGGATAAGAAGATCTTGAAGTAAATCTTCTTCAGAAGGTATTTAATTTTATTTTGTTGGCATTTGTAACTGAATCACCTTAAGACTATCTGGAGATCTTGTTATGTAAAGGAAGATCTTTGTTTAGAGCTTTAATATACTTTATATATCATCACTATTTTTCTCTGGATTAATCTGTTTTGAACCAGATACTATGACTTTTGCAAGAGCATTCTAGTTCTTACAGACAATTTCACCAGTATATGCATCTTGAGGTTGGTTCCAGAAGTAGTCCTCACAACCAAAATTTGTTTCCTTCAGCAAAAAAAATTTCTGTGATAGCTATCTATGTTTAGATTTTGAACACTAGGATTTCTCTCTTTTAAGCTCAACAAAATCGATTACTTTGCTGGCACATCTGGCTTATGCATGGCTGAGAGAAAAATACATCTGATGCTTTGTAAATAAAATAACAGAAATGAGGTTCCTCTATAAGATTGAAAGAACTTCCAAATTCCAGCTTAACTCTTGGTGTTGCCTGACAGATTCCTCTTTGATTGCCTGGTATATTAGTTTGATGAAACAAAACATTTCACAACTTCAGAATCTAATTGTGTTTTTCTTTGAGAAGGAAGAATTAATTATCTCAATAACAATTCTCTTCAAAAGTAATTGCTGGAGAAGATATTTAAGTATTATTTGATTAAGTATATGCACAGTTTTTGCCCTTTTTTCCTGAAACGATGATTACAAGTAACATAACTAATCTGGATTCCTAGTTTGATGCTAAATGTATAAGTCATTGTGAATAATGTAGTACAATGAAACTAGCAAAAACTTGAGCCCTTCTTCATGGTCTATTAGTGTAGCTTAAAATACAAATATTTATTTTAAAAAATGGTTGAGAGAAATCATATTCCACAGGATAGTGTTTTAAAAAGGTATAAAAATCATGTTTTCAACAAGCTTTTAATATACAAATATGAGTATGAAAAAACATACCTGTTTTGTACTTGCACGAACTGTGATTGTGCATGAAATTTTGATAATTGTACATACAAATGACAAGAAGGAAAGCTGGTGTATGCACATTATATGTCAACAGGAATGAAGTTAGGCACAATTTTCATTAAATATTGAAAAATGCTCAGGTTCAAATAATGGAAGTTTCTTCTTGATTTGGATAATAATATGTTATTTTGGTTTCCCATGAGAAAAAATGTCACTATGACTTGTTTTATTTGTATTACAATGCTGGTTAGTATTTGTTTTTTGCTTGCAGAACCTAAAGTATGTTATTGGTTGGTTAATCACTTTGCAATAAAATGAAATTGCCATTTTCTGTTCTTGTTTAGAAGACTCAATATTGTATTGGACAAAACCAACAGAAATTAACCCAGTTGCAAGTTTAGGAACATCAGGAAAACCTCATGTAAGACCTTTCAGTCAGTACAGAAAAACAGGTGATAACACACTTAGTAGCAGAAGAAGCAGCTTAGGTATCTTGCATTGCTTATCAAAGTGTAATAAGTAGTAAAGTGTATGATGAGCTGAAAGTGGCCCATTCTCTGGGGCAGCAAAACAATGGACAGCTATCATTTAAATGTGTGCAAACATATCAAATTATATAAATGAGAATATCACTCTAGAACAAAGGACAGTTAAAAATCACCATTAGAATGGCAAAATGTAATGAGCCGTTGATTTCAAAATGTCATTTATTTTAAAACATCTACAGTGCTTAAATCTCAAATACTAAGTTATAGAGGTATTTCTGCTGCCCACATTCACCTATTGCCTCAGAGTTTTATAACCTTAGATATTTTGGCATAATTTTCAAGTAGTATAAACTGCTTTGATTCCGGGCTATTTTTGTTGTATGACAGACTGAAAGATGTTCACCTTCCAATTTCAAGCATGTGAGAAAAGTTACTAAATATCATACTACTCTAGATTTGTTCTGTTTGACAAAGGGAGTACTGCAGAGGAGAAAAAATACAAAGGTTTAGGCTAGAAAAGTAGAACACATAGCACTCTACATCAAGTAGGCTCTGTGGCTAATAACACTGCTATTAGACACAGGTCACTTGCTCAGAGGGGAAAAGGAATATGTTCATTCAGGCAGTCAGCTGAATCAGACTGCAACTTTAGGGGAAATAGCACTGAAAGCTTGTAATTAAATCAGGTTCCTTTTCCATTAGACTTTGAAATGCCTCCTTCTAGAAACAGTTTTAATAAAAAATATGTGGATATGAAGATTAACTATACAAATTTATAATGTCGCCTTATGGTTCATCTATGTTTTTGCTGTGTATTTTTTTCACAGAATCACAGAATCAACTAGGCTGGAAAAGATCTTGGAGATCATCAAGCCTAACCTCTGACACCAGCTTGTCAACTAGACCATGGCACTGAGTGCTACATCCAGTCTTTTTTAAACATCTCCAGGGATGGTGACTTACAACCTCCCTGGGCAGCCCATTCCAATGCCCAACCACACCTTCTGTGAATAATTTTTTTCTAATGTCTAGCCTAAACTTCCCCTGGTGCAGCTTAACAGAATCATTTTTGTTTGTTTTCATGTGCAACATATTACAAAAATGTATGTCTAACTAAAGAACATTCAAGAAATTGTGAGTTTGTGTGTGAGAACCAAAGTTCATGAACACAATCATTCTTTTTTTTTCTTTAGAAAGTACGTGCACTTTTCTTCAGTTTAAGTCTTTAAGATTTCTAAATGATTGGGACTATTTTCAAACAGTTTCCAGCTATAGGTTTCTCAGGGTCCTCAGCTCATGCCCAAGCTTGAGAAACATTGATTTTTATCTCTGGTTTCACTGACTTATGTTTTATAAACAATAAAAATTAATTATTCTATATTGTGTGTCAAAGTTTGGATAGCTATGAACCTTAGGAGCCCTACAGAGTCCTTCACTCTGATCACACCATACTTGTTTTGAGTATTAACCTGATAGGACCCCTCACAAACTTTAAATAATTTGGATTTAATGATGCCCTTTGACTTACCTGTCATAAATCTGGAAGCCAATACACTCATTAGAGTTTTTGATATGGAGGCTGTTTTAAAGGAGAATATTATCTTATGAAAAAGGTACATTTACCAACTTGCATTGATTGCCAGGCTTCACCTCAGGAAAATGCCAAAGCATGTCAGTAGTGACTTGCTACATTCTTGCACCACAATATATCACCAAAATTAAATTTCTCATAATAAAAATATGAATAAAAGGATATTTCACTATGGCAATGTATAATATATTATTAAAACTCTAATTATTTTATTTTAAAGATATTAAATAACTGGGTTTTTTCCAAATTCATAATTTTTCAAAATTTACTTTGAATTTACTTAAAGGTTACTTTTTGCCATCTTTTTCTTTAGAAAAACCAAAACAACTAAATGCAGTCGATTGAGAATTATGGCTTATATTGGACAAACTAATTGCAGTTTGAAGACAATTATATCCCCCCATATTAAAATATCCCATCTTTAATCACAAGTGTTCCCACTGTACAGAAAAGATTTGCAGTGTGTTTTGGAGGAGTAGGTACTTTATTTCTAGATGACTGACAATTTTTCAGCCAGGAACTGTCTGCAACATTCACCATGGAACAATAAACAAAATATCTTTTTTCTTTTGGTTGTTTCTTTGTTCTGGAGTCCATCCCTGCCATCTTCCATCTGTTTTCTCATGGGTTACTTATGAATACAAATTTTGCAAAGAATGCATGGAAGTTCTTCTGGAACACATATGTTCCCTTTCCTAACAAGCCTTTTTCTTTTTTCCATTACAGAATGTTTGCAATGGCCGCCCAGAGTGAATTGCTCTAGATAGGTCAGTACTGCTGCTCAGGTCAGTGGAAGACTGTAGCATCTCGAATTTTTGATTCAATAACTGTCAAGCAAGACGTTTTGCATCCGTGTTGAATATAAAAAATAATACAGGGAAATTTCTAACAATAACACTCTCCATACTACACAATCAGGTCTTTAAAACTTACTGAATGTTTCCTATTTAAAAGGAGTTTTATTTTGTGGTGTGAAAGAGAGGTGAGCAACAATTCTCCTCTGAGAACTCAATTTTATTTTTTTATCACTATAAAATTTAGAGGGAAAAATGACGGTGGCTGTGGTATCTGCCTTTCAGATTTTCTTCTGAATGTAAATACTTATCCATTCAAGTAATGTGTGTCCTACTGTAGTTAATTGCTTTAACTTCCATACAATCTGCTATTTTGATGCTGATGCAAATTCTCCTACAACTAGCAAGCAGTCTAGCTGTGTTGTATCGACTATCTAAATACCAGGAATTTCTAACAGTTTAGACTGAAAAATAGTTTACTTGTTGGTTTGAAATATTCACCTCTTCTGCAGA
Organism: Acanthornis magna; assembly: GCA_036785705.1. NCBI lineage: Eukaryota > Metazoa > Chordata > Aves > Passeriformes > Acanthizidae > Acanthornis > Acanthornis magna. The sequence goes on from JAWUZG010000034.1 coordinate 8,491,334, forward strand.
GTTGAACCTGGGTTTAGGTAATATAAATAAAGACATTCAGAAGAAAATAATTACCAGATAACTAGAAAGGAAAAAAGAATTATCTGACTCAGTAAACACCTGATTTATAATCAATCATTACGTGCATTTCTATATTCTTTTCCATAATTAAAGATCTTTACTTTAAAAAAGATATTGTACATTGCAAAGTGGACTGTTGCTAGGATCCTAGAATTAACCAAATGCGATCAGCATTCACAAAAGTCGTATGATAGAGGTTCTATTAGCACTTAGCACAAGATGAATGGAGGATAATCAAAAACCATCAGCCACATAAAACAGTAAATGAAAAAAAAAATAGTAACTCTTCCCTTTAATGTTTTCAACAAATAATAAACATTCTTTTTGTAGTGTGAATAACTGAGTGGAAATATAATTCAGTTTAACTGTGGCAGGTACCATTTATAACAATTCTGAAATTAAAAATTGATACCTCTCAAAATTATTTTTATTTTTAGCAAAATCCTTATTTGAATATGCTAGATACAGGCCTTTCTAAAGCTGCATATTTTTTTGTGTTACATATTCAGAATGTTTCTCTCAACAGCAAGAATAAGAGCTTTTACAGGAATGATTGATGAGTTCCATCCTAGTGATGTCCTGTTTGCATTTAATTTTTGGTTAGTAAAACAGAAAATTTTAATTACTGAATCCATAATAGAGTGAGCAATTAAATGTGTAATTCGTGTGTCCTTTTATCTGTATTTTTTCTCTGTTTTAGTTAATCATGCAATAAATGTAAAAATTATAGATTTGGCTGCTCACCTACCTTTTCCTTCTTTGTTGATTCTGTGGTTGTTATTCACTGTGTATTTTAAAGTAGCTTTCATTTGATACTCCATGAAATGTGTTTGAACCAAACTACATTAAGCTTCAAGTCTGACAATGATTAAACATAATTGTACTGAATTTTTCACAGAACAACTGAAAATTGAGAGTGTATACTGTAGACCTTGATTAGGCATCGTATATTTTATTCTGGCTGTACGGGTAGACTCATTTCTACTGTGGGTTGTTCAGTGTTTTTAATTAAATATAGCAGCATCCCACCTGGCATATCTTTACTGCAGCATTGTTCTTGAGAGAACATTAAACCATTTTTGTTTTGTAAACCATTAAACCACTTGTTGATGTTTTGCATGTTTGTAGTTAGAATTCAAGGGAAATATTAAGTTGGACCATTCTTGGAAGATATTAGGGCATGTAGTAATTCAAGTACTAGAGAATTAACTCAAGAATTAATCCCGCTCTGCTCTGCTCTGCTGTGGCCTCACTTCAAGTCCTGCGTGCAGTTTTGAGCTCAACAATATAAGGATATAAAGCTCTCAGACATTGTCCAAAGGAGGGCTGTAAAGGTGGTGCAGGGCCTGGAGGGGAGGAGTGAGGAGTGAGGAGTGAGGAGTGAGGAGCGAGGAGTGAGGAGGAGTGAGGAGTGAGGAGTGAGGAGGAGTGAGGAGTGAGGAGTGAGGAGTGAGGAGTGAGGAGTGAGCCACTCCTCCGCATGAGGAGTGGCTGAGGTCCCTTTGTCTGTTCAGCCTGGAGGAGGCTGAGGAGAGACCTCATTGCAGAGTTGCAACTTCCTTGTGAGGGGAAGAGGAGAGACAGGCACTGATCTTTTCTCTGTGGTGATCAGCGACAGGACCTGATGGACGGGCCTGAAGTTGTGTCAGGGGAGGTTTTGGTGGTGTATTAGGAAAAGGTTCTTCACCCAGAGGTGGTTGGGCACTGGAAGAGGCTCCCTGGGGAAGTGGTCACAGCACCAGCCTGACAGATGGTGTTGTTCTTGGGGTTATCCTTGTTTGTACCTTCCAGCTGAGGATATTCTATGATTCTGGGAATTGTAGTGTATATTATTCCAAGGTTTTAGACTGTTGGGATCCCAGACCATTATCAGCTCTCAATGTCTATCATCATGTTACATTTTAGAATACTTAGCTGAAAAACTGACACCACGAAGGTGATAAGAGCAGAATTATAGTGTGTGTTCGTAGCAGTCATAGAATTATTGCTATTTTAAAAATTTTTCCAGTCACCTCCTAAATTCATGGAGTTATTACTACAACAAACAGCAGTTAGGTATTCCACAGCTTCTTTTTTCCTGTGCAATAGCTGTTTGTTTTGGAACTTCCCATTGAACTTTAATTTCGTGCATTCCACCATGTCCTCATACTGGGAGGACACAAACAACAACAAATCCACATTCAGAGTGTCTATGCCACTTATAACTCTATAAAACTCTACCATATTTTTTTTATGTAAAAAATCAGTTTCAATATTTCTTACATGAAAACCTTGATTTTCCTTATATGTCTTCTCTCTCTGTATTTTTTATTTATTCTGTCATTTCCTTTGAGACAGAGAGGTCTGAACTGCAGACAGAATTCTAGAAGTGGCTGTGAAGGATGTATGCAGTGGCATAATTTTTCTTTATTTCTTTCTTAGGAAATTTGAGATATTTCTTGAGTAAGTAAAGGTTCTTCTCCGTTGTATCTTAAATTTCCAAGTCATGTTTGCTGCTAACACAACTGATGCCAAATACATTAATTTCACTACCAGAGTGAACCCAAATCTAATTATGTATTAAAAAAAAAAAAAAAAGTTAGGAGACAGAAATGTTGAAAGGAAGCAAAATGTCAGAGGTAGTTCATGAATAAGTTAACTTTCATACTTGACTAATCTCCACAATTTTATCAGTAACCTAGAAAAGTTACTAGTGGGAAAACACATTATGTAGAGTAAATACCGTCTTTAAAAGTGATCACTCATGATGTTCAAAAATGGACTTCAGTAACTATTTATGATATTTAATCTATTTTTATTAATTATGGTTAATTAACAGGAGATTTTTTTTTATTATTTTACATGTTTGTCTGTTCCTGACCTGTATGAAAAATTTTAAGTTACTTATGTCTAGTTCTGTAAACCTTGTGTCTGCCATGACTATGGAACAGAGCTGTATTCAGGTGCAAAATATTTTGATTTTAAATTATATTTGAAGAGTTCAGAAAGATACTACCACTAAAAAGAGGTGTATATATGTACATTTAGCTCTCTAAACACATAATAAATAGGTCCAAAGGATGAGCTGAAAGTCACTAAAATATAAGGCATGTTCAAACAATCCTGTGGTCCTACATTTGAGAGAGATTAAGATGCTCCTCGTAGCAATGAATAACCAATAAATATACTCATCTCAGTGAAGTCAGTTATAAATTATGTTTTACAAAAGAAATTAATTGTCGTGAATGAGACATTTTTATTCTCAATATTCATCTTTGATTTTAAAAGCGTTGTTTTACTGCATGAACCAACAGCCTATTTTATTGCTGTTTCACTCTTCCATGAAATACCTCTTCTACCCTTCTTTACAATTCCCGAATGTCTGCAGTAATATCATTGGAAAGGAGTTCCATACAGGAAGCTTTCTGACCTTTCTGGTTCCTGCCTGTATAAATGCACTATTCAGCTGTTCATAAACCAACTCTAAATGACACCAGCATAGTATTTTTTTCTTCTCCCATCAGATGTCACTATTGGACATACTGCTTCTCTGATGCTAAGGGGATATTTTGAAGTAGCGCATTTTTCTGGCTACCGAAACCAGTTATATTTATTTTTTACTATTTAAACACTGTAATCAAGTTGGTAATGAAAGAGATGCTCTGGTGTACAAATATGTTTAGAAGGGACCTATCACCTGTAAAATTAGGCTGTATTTTTAGTAGACCAGGTGATACAGTTAGAAAAAGCAGTCCAACTTTTGGTTAAATTCCCTTTTTTCTAGGTCTGACAATTTAAGAGATAATTTCAAGGACATCAGAATGTGATAATTTCTCTCAGTGTAAAAGTAGATGAATTTGTATATTCCTAACAGTGTTTTCCCAAATCTGTTTGTCCCTCTCTTACACATTGTTTTTTGTCTGTTTTGCTCTCTGATTTCTGAAATATCTACAGTAGTGTTAGGACATTAATCAATATGTTTTTGAAGGATAATTAATGTTCAAATGACCATGGATAATTTTATATTTCTCTCATATTAACTATAAATTTTTCCCTCCTATTAAGTGAGTTTCAGAAATTTCAAGATACTTTCTGGGATTAAAAATGTTGTACTTTACTCATTTCTTCCCTGGGATACCTAACGTAACAACTATTTTAATCTGGTCAGTCTGAGAATTAGTGCTAAAGTCTGATCTTTAATGATATAAATTAAAAATGCACAGATGTTGTTACATTTTGCAATCAAAACATTTCCTTTTCTTGCCCATTAAAGTGAATTTAATTTACAATTGAGCTAGAATTTGATACATATACCTTCAGTACTTGCATACATTACCTTCCTCATATCATAAAACTGCATTGCAGCATTTCGGGAAATGCTGCCCCAGAGGGTGATAACACAGTAAGTGTTCCTTAGTATCAGCTATTCATTTTCTCACTGATTCAGCGTGAAACATTTTGAGTATCATTTTCAGGATGACATAACTGTAGGAGGCTAATAAAAGTAAACATGCTCAAAACGAATATTTTTTACTGCAGTTTAGTGTACTGAAGAGACAGCTAACCTGAACCACTGTTAATTCATCTCAGAAAAAAATGCAGCAAGCACACTCTCATCAGATTCTGTATAGTGGAGTGACACAGTGGCGACTTCATTCCCTCCAAATCCCAACATAAAACAATAGCACAGTGCAAAGCATGGAAGAGTTTGAAAGAACATCCCAAGGAGTTTACAATCTGCATCAGACCATTAAGACTGAGAGGGCAAATCAATTCACAAGAAGGTAAATATTTTGTCAGAATTCTGTGACAAAGTTCGTAACACATATATATATGTATTGAATATATGTGCTTCACTCTCTTCCCAATCAAATGACCTACCATTAAAACACACCAAACGACAGATAATACATTTACACTGAGCTACATTTCTCTGATGCACCTACCAGAGACATGCAGATCAGAAAAAAACAGAAACACTGTTGATATATCCTGTTTTACTCTTGCCAGTGCATTTCTAGATCATCATCAAAAAGTGGCAAAAACAAAGCTTGATAATGATATATTCCTTCTCCTGTACTCAGAAGAGAGCTTGCAAAATATCTGCACTGACATAAAAATAAATTTTGCTACCTTTCTTTGTGTTTCATAATTTTTGTTCTTTCTCTTTTAATTTCTTTCATTTTCTTACTAGATCTCTTGTTCTGTTTTACTTAACAATTAAATAAACATGAAGGAAGGAAGGAAGGAAGGAAGGAAGGAAGGAAGGAAGGAAGGAAGGAAGGAAGGAAGGAAGGAAGGAAGGAAGGAAGGAAGGAAGGAAGGAAGGAAGGAAGGAAGGAAGGAAAAGAATGGAAGGAAGAAAGAAAGGAAGAAAGAAAGGAAGAAAGGAAGAAAGAAAGAAAGAGAAAGAAAAAAAAGAGAAAGATGTGGGAATATATTATACATAGAAAAATTAATTTTTTAACCTAAAATTGGGGTAAAAATAAAATTTGTTACACTTTCATTGATGTAAAAGTGATAAAAATAATCACTGAAGTACATTGCTTCTGTTAACAATTTTTCCACTAGGGTGTCAAATATTTTTTTTACTCACTTGAATGATAGCTTTAAAACCTGTATTTACACTTACTGATACGTTCCACTGGTTCTTTTTCTACAGGTGACAAGGAGAATTTTAAAAGCTAAAGTTTGCCTACTCTGTTGTACTCAAACTTATTCAGATTCTTGTTTTGCTTTTTATTTTCTGTTTTCTCCAATAACAGACAAAGTCAATAATTTCTTATAGCTCATTTACCCTTACAGACTTGGTTTCTGTTTTACCAGATAGCTGTATGCAATATATACTACCAAATTACTTCCGTTCTTAAATATTCTTTTTTTCCACTTAATATTCTTTCCATCATAGCTTAATTTGCAATATATTCTTGACCGTGAACTTGCATGTGAAGTACAATTACAATTACACTGTAATGCAGAGATATAGTATCATCATGGGCAGATTCATTTAAGTAGCCAAGATATCATTTAATAAAGATAAGTTAGTTCAGTGAAACTTCAGCCTTGTAAGTTTCAGGAGAGACCTTACAAGCATGCCTGAGATCCTAACTACTGCTGGTCAGATGTAGAAATTAATTTTTTTCTTTTAAATATCCAGTTTTTTTGTACTCAGTGTATAAGGCCAGTCTATATTTACAGCTATGGAAACTGAGTTTAAGTTAGCGGTAAAGCAAGCAGAGATTTCAGTTACAGTGCTTTTTGTGCCACTGACATATTCAAATGGGAATTTTGGAAGGCTAAGGCTGAGACCATTTACTTGAAGGAAGTTATTGGAGGAATAAAACCTTCTGAGACTGTACATTTTGGATTCATCCTAGATTGACCTGTTTGACTATTTTCTTTGCAGAAGGCAAAATGTGCATTTTTATTCCACAGACATTTCATCACTGTGTCCCATTGTACTTTGGAGAATGGACAAAGAACACTATAGAAAAAAGACAAAGAAATGGAGACAAATTTTTTCTTTCAATTTGATTAAGATAGGTGTGAATTATTTTCCCCTGCAATATTCATAGAAGTCTGCTCTGAGTATTTGTGATTATATCCTCACTGGGAAACTATCTGTGGTTTCAATACCAAAAAAAGAGACACACATAAATGTTCTAGGATATACTAATGTCCTCTAGATCCAGGTATCTTTTGCACTGTTCTATGTGTTAAATTTCTCCATGGTCACACACAAAACTGTGTAGAATAATACAATTACATTTTTACCAGGAGTTTTTTATTTCCACCCATTTCTTCAACCCTGTAAGTTTACCACTATTATTTACATAGGGAATTATGTCAGCAGAAAATGAACTCCATCATCAAAACTAAGAGAGCAGATAAAGTGTTGGAGTAAGTGCTCCTATTTAGTTTTTTCTATCATGAATGTTAGGGAAATGTGTTCCCTGTACTTTTAATTTAGTCTAATGACATTTACAGCTGTTGAAATTTGTTATAGGGACACATAATGCAACAGTGCAAGGGTTAGGCTGATACTATTGTGAAATGACAAAGTGATACCACCAGTCTCCAAATGAAGTTGAACTCATCTCAAGTTAAGAAGGTAAATCCTCCCTTATTTCTAAGTTTTCATTACAGTTTCTTGCTTCTTTTCAAAGCCACTAGTGAGGTAGGGATCAGACTCTTCCCCCAAGCAGCAAGCAACAGGAAGAGAGGAAATGGTCTCAAGATGTGACAGGGGCAGCTTAGATTAGATATTAGAAAATAATTTTTCATCAAAAGAACTGCCAAGCATTGGAACAGACTGCCCAGAGAAGTGGTTGAATCATTACCCCTGGAGGTGTTTAAAAGACCTGTAAATGGATATCTACCTGGCTGTTCAACTGACTTTCATTTTGTTGTACCTAGACCAAGTCTTTAACTCAGCAAGTCTAAATTGCTATTGCTTAGCTATACATATTTGTATGCTGAGAGATGTGATTCATACCAAGCAATTAAATGATCTAATGTTAGTTTATTTTCTGACATTGAGGATGGGCTTCTGATTTGTTACTCTCAAACCTGTCAGGGTGAGTTATTGCGATAGTTGAAGTTCAATATTGAGAAGTTTTTTATTTTTTATTACAAACACTGAAATGGCATGTTCTATTTTATAATAAAAATATATTCTATTTCTTATACTTGTAGTATTCTTGAATTTACAGTGGATAGCCATGGTTTGTACAGAAAGGTCTCAAGATGACATAACTACACTTCTAATGAAAAATGGTTCTAATGATGATAAGAATATGACAAACTTACGGTAAAATATAAGAGTGATACAGAAATGGTATTTTTTCCCAATACTTTTTGTGTTCATCATGTGCCCAGTGTGGCAGAAAATGTCTGTAACATAGAGCTCTGCAAGACATCAGAGGTAGAGCCCTGTGACAAGAATTCTTTGTGGTCAGACCTGAGAGGGCAGACCTCGTGTCATTCCCGATCCTTCTTTAGTCCTTAGGAGTCCTATCATCTTATTCTTCTCAGTGTCACAAATGTTACAGTTTGCCCTCTGTGCTGGGAACTACAACAGCTCCACAGCCATTAAACTAACAAGCCTTTTATTTCTCGAGCTACTTGTTACTACTCTCTGTTATGAAACTGTGGTTGTACCATGACAAGATAAGGAAGAAGAACAGAATAAAAATGCTTGTTACAGATAAAGCAGACCCATCAAAAGCAGCAGGCAGGTAAACACAAGTTCAGAAACAGTACAGCTCAGAGCTGAGGCCTTGCAAACTCAATGCAGAGCCTGTAGGCTGCTCTTAGCAATGGTAATACTGTGCTGTGGGGCTACAGGGCTATGTTAATGAACGTACTGCACTCACTCTCCAAACCATCATCACCACTGCAAATAAACCTACATGGCATTATTTATTTATTTGTCTTAGCAAGAGGAGACAGGTCTTTCTTATTATTACTGATTCTTGTAAATCACAAGATTTACACCACATCATTGTGATCACCACAATATTGTGGGCTTTTTATAACTGAAAGAGAACCTGTCTTGACAATCCCACACATTAAAAGAACTGCAAGCCAATAGAGTGGCTATGTTCATGCAATTTAGCTTCCTGACTTCACAGATTTCTGCCTTTGTGTTTTATTGTAAATTGATCTCATGTTGCTATGAGTCCTTTTTCATTGGATTCAAGGAGGACCATGCTAAGACTTAGGACAGGGTATCAGTCAGGTCCATGTTTGATGTAGCTCTGTTCAACATTAATTAAATAAGATTTCCCATTTGATATTAACACGAAAACTATCTCTATACATGAGCAAAAAATTTCTTTTAAATGAAAGCTTATTGGCTGGTATAAACAAGGAACACTCTGGAATGGATGTATGACTTGTAATAGAGTTTCATTAATGACTTTATTTTGTTTTCTTCATATGTTTGAGAACAAATTCTCAACAGTTTTTAGCAATCTAGCAAAAGACATGCAATTGAACTTGATTTCATAGAAGTATTTTTTTTTTCTTAATTGGAGAAACAGTGTAGAATACTGATGAATAATATGATATGCAGTCCATGTTCCATGGTAATCACAGAGCTAGAACCATCTCTTTCTGAGGCATCTATCTCACAAGAGAAGGAAGTTATTACAAAAAGACATGAAGTATTTTTCAAAATTTATTTACTAATTATTTTTCTGGTCATTGCTGTTGTCAGGAAATAGTTTTTGGCAAAGACACTAAGGGAACAGATATTTTACCTTCCTGAACTTTTTTTATAAGAATTTGCTGACATTTTAAACCTAAAAAATAATAAAAAAATCCATAGGTGGACCGAGTGTTATTGTTCTTTCACCCCAATTAGACCTAACAAGGTAAAATCCTTTGTGAATTTGTTTCCAGCTGTTCTCTCGGTTCATCTGGTTTGTAAGTGCTCACTCTTCCTATCTTCTGAGTCTGACAGTTTGGCAAAGCATCCCCCAAACTGTAAATACCCTGACTGCTCTAAAATGTTTTGCAAAACTCAGGTAGGTACTGGAGAGGCCAGGAAAGCATTCTATAATGAAAACAAAGGCATCCAAATAGAGGAAATCCCCAAATAAGCTATCAGAGCAAGATTTTTTGCCTCCATATTAAAATTTCCTTTCATGTGGTTAGTTTGCATAAAGTGGCTACCTAGGGATATTCTTTACAATTAGTTGACATATTGTTTGGGTTCTTGTTGCTACCCTGGATGTATAATGATCTGAAATCAGATGAAAGAAGTTTTATCCCCCCAATACCTGAGAGACTGCAACCCCCCTCCAAGTTTGCCATTTAAATCCCAACTGTGTTGTTGCTTTTAACCGTGTAAGACAGCAAGACAGCACATTTTGTAGATTAAACCAATAAACTAGCAAACAAAAGAAACAAATCTCATAATTGTGGATTTCAATTAAAGAAAGGAAGATCAAAGCAAACATTCTGCTTGAAATTGCACAGCTGCTATCTACACAAAATGAAAAAAAACCCTTCTCCAGCTAGCCATAATTTTTGGGGTGGGGGAAGGAGGAGGGAGAGCTCAAACCCTGCAGTAGAACAGATTGCTTATGCTTCTCACGTCCCAATCAGTAATACAGAAATATTGAGCAATAAATTCCCTGCCTCTCCTGATCTGAGAAACTCCCACCATCTGTGAAAGCCAATTTGTAACAGCTTTAGTATTAAGATTCAGTAAACAGACAATCATAAGCATTGTGCCAAACAGTGCCAACATTTGAAGAAAAAACATAAAGCCAAAGCATGAGTAACACCACGACCTTTGTATTGCAAAACTATCCAGCGACCAAAACACTTTTGACTGCAGAGATTTTTTTCCTTCTTTTCCCCATCAGCAAGGAGTGCTGGAGCCTGCACACAGCTTGGCTACATCTGTGGGCTGTGTACACAGGCCTCGTCCTAATGTGCTGAATTATTATTGATGGCTGGGGCAGTTCTGCTCTGCTGGTGAACCAATAATGTCAAGGCAGTACTGCAAGATTAATTATAGGAGAGAATGGCTCTGCTTTCCAGGGACTGAGGCTTTAATAGAGACTGAGCATTAGTTTCAGGGGATTCAACAGACAGCTGAACAAATGCCTCAGACAATGTTATACATGCTAAATCCTGGCACTTACCTCTTAGCAGTACTGAAAGAAAAGTTTGGAACAATTGTGCTTAAACTGCAAAAAACAGAGGGCCCTATAAACCAAATGCAAAGGAAACAAAACCTTACCAAGATTACTGAAACAAGTTAGGCTCTATAAACCCATGTGAACATACTGCTCTCTGCAATTACCAGAGAAAAGAGACAGTAGCAAATTACTCTAGCATTAGCAGAAAAGGAAATGGCTTTTCAGTGACTGATGGTGCTCAGGTTTTCAAAATACATATGACATTCTACTCATGGAAATATAAGTTGGATCAAAGAGCAGAATATTTTATGCTGTTTCTTTTGCACCACTGCAGTGGAAATTTGTACTCCACAGGGCATTTTAGCTGTAGAGAACTGAAAATATGCAGTGGATGAAGCTGCAGCCATAGCAACAGCTACATAAATTTTCAGGCAATGGCAGGCACGTGGTACACAATTTAAGCAGTATAACTCCTACACTGGCTTAAAAAAAAAAAAAAAAGGGAAAAGAAAAACAGAGAAGAGGGTGTCAAACATGGCTTATTACAAAGTAATCATACCTTCCACTTTATCAAGGGCTGGACTTTCTGCATTTTGTTCGTGTGATCAGAGAGGCAGCTGAGCGCTTAACTGTTTCTCTCTTTTACTGAAGCATTCACAAATATTATTCCTCTTTATTGCTTTCATTATCTCCTAGGCTTAATATTTTTGAAAAAGTCCTGGGAATTCTGAGGCCAAACTTTCAATATGTTGTCCAGCTACCCACACCGTGTCTGTTTGTAGTTGTGCAATACTTTTGACAAAGTAATCTCAGAATTAATGAGACCCACAGGTTGGTGTGGCTCAGCATATCAAAAGATAGGCTTATGAAATTAATCTCAAAAGGGAATGAAATAAGTTCACACTTCACTGATTTTTCCGTTTCACAATTGCTAAATGTTTTACTGCTTTTCTTCAAATTTGAAACACCAGCAGAACTATTAAGCAAACGCACTGGAGGCTGAAAGACCTACCGCAGAATCTTCTTTCATCTTCACTTTGTGTGCTTATCTTCTGGGTGATTTCTTTCACAATATCCTGTGAAACTCCACTCACAACTTTTTGTTGGCCATAGGTACGTGATAGGATACCTTGAAGAACTTTGTGCATCTCAAATTATATGGAAGTTTTTTAAGCTTAAAAAGTAGTTTAGCGATTGACCAAAGGGACTCAAATCCTGCTCCAAAATGAAACAGTGAGGCTCCTAGAAATTTTTACTCCATGCTAAGAAGAATGACAATTTTTAAATATGCTTTCAGAACCAAAAGATGGAATTTCAGCTGGAACACAGAAATTTCTTTTCTTTTTTTTAGATTTGTGTTTTAGTGACCGAGTCCATGACAAAGCTTAGAGATGTGCTAAAACAGACATAACTTCACAAACCTTTCTATTCTGAGAAAGTGGAGGATGCCAGCAAAATTATAATAATTTGAAAAGAATACAACCAATTTGAATAGTAAACCCATTTTCTTCCTCCTATGTTCAATTCATTTTTCACCAAGAGCAATTTAGTTCATATTGAATAAATAAAAGTACAAAATCTACATCTAGCACCTGAGTGTAGGAAAGCATCTCCTGTTACATAGTTCCCAGATGAGGCTTGTGAAGGAGTGAAGCTCACATAGCTCATAGCTAAGTAGCTGAGCTAAGAAAAAGGAGAGCTTGTAATAATTCAGTTTGTGCCTGTATCTTTTCATACTGATATTAATTTAAGCTGCTCAGCAGTCACACAAATAGTGCTCAGTTTCCTGTCATATGCCTTAAAGAAGTCAAAAGATGTTAGAAGCTTGACTGACAGTAGAGTACATTACTGTGTTTGTTACCTCCCTGAAGACAATCTCTTGCAAGACTGGTTAGCTAAAATGTCACATTATTCCTAACCATATAAGTACAATGTCATGGCTTTACTCTGTCTTTATCACACAGTGGTTTGTGGAGATGTGAAAAAACATGACAAAACACTATTACATGAAAGCATCATTCTATTCGATCTTGTAGTCAAAGATTCTTGTGTTTCTCTTTAAACATCAGCTGGTACTTTTCTTACTGACGGTCTGAGTTTTGGGATGAAAGACATGCTGAACTCAAAAGTCCAGACCTGGATATTTTTTTTCTCACAAGTACTGAAAAGTTTTAAAATGGGAAATAGAAACTCTTGAACATTATAAAAATATTTTCTTAAGTTTGTGTAGATACTTCAGTATTTAAATAGAAATAAATTTATAGTCATTATAAATGAAAGCTCTCACCAATAGTGAAAAAGTTGCCTCAGAGAAGGTGGGCTCAAAGAGAAGGTGGGTAGGCCAAGTACATTCAGACCAGAGTAAATCATAGGTAGGATAGGCTATTTTAAATTAATTAAGCCTCTTAACAATCAAATTCAAAATTTTCCCCAAATGGCATATTATATCACTTAATGTTGCTGGCATGCAAAATCACCTGAACTTAACAAGAAACACATTTATGTCAAAACTCCAGAGAAAAACCTCTAAACATCTATAATGTGTCTTTTGAAGTCCAAGCCTGCTTATGCCTTACTGTGATCCAACTCTCATAAGATTGCTTCTCTCTTTCACTGCTGAAAACAAGTGGTACGAATGTATCTGACACATCTTTGGCCACGTGATAGGCATTTGGAAACAGGAGAAAGACAAAGTCTAGATACTTTCTCCTGCAGTCTGAAATGTATGTGCAGGTGTTGTGACCTGATCAATTTTCACTGTAATGCAATGCATCTTGCTAAAAATCATGGCCTGTCTGAGTTTTCAATCATTCAAATGTTACAGAATCCCAAAACTCAATTCAGAAGGTAGGCAGCCTTTGGACAACATTAGCCAAGGTGACTTATCTAGACAAGCAGTAAAAAAAGAGCGCAAGAAAGTAAAAAACAGAATGGTCATTCCTGAATGACATCATTCATCAAACTGAGAATTAGTTATTTAGTGCAGTGGACAATATTTCTAACTCCTCAGAAGAAGTAGTATCCCAAACTAGGTTTGAAGTGTCTTTTAAATGTTTAGCGAATAGCAGCTGTACCACTTTTACATCATATTAATGTGGTAGGTTTGCCTCAATGCTGATACTGACACGTACATTTTTTTCTAGTGCTGCATGAAAAAGCTATTGAAGTCAGTTTAAAAGTGATGCCTACTTTTTCTGAACATTAACTTAGCAAAGTAAAGTACACTAAGTTATTTGAATCAATGATCAGAAGAGGCGTGACAAAGTCAATTTCTGGCAAAAGATATGGTAGACATTTACAACACAAAAAAGTATTAACAGAATAAAATAGCTTTTAATCTCCACTGATTTTCATCCCTTCAGAAGATAATTAGAGGTTCAACAACACAACTACCACATCAACTATTGTAATGTGTCCTGGTTTCTCAGTGAAAAATCACTATTTTTAAATTAATTATAGGAACAAATAATTTATATCATGTTTGTGAACTTCGAGGCGAAAAAAAACCCCTGTATTTGTGTTCAGTTTTTTACGGATTTTTTTTTTTTGTGGCTGAGTGATTTCACAGCTTTATAACTGTATTCATACAGTTTACCTCATGAAAAATGAAGGGAATTCGAAATTTTTTGTATCTGTATTTGCTGTAGTCAAGTGCCATAACTCAGGGAAGGTTATTCTAGATAGGAGGCTATTAATCAAATAAAAGTGAAATACCTACCTTCAGTAATGTGTGACTAGCGCTCCACAGTCTCTGTTTGTGGCTCTTCATCATGGAGCCCAAAGCCAGCATTTGAGCTCAGATGGCTGTAGGGATGAGGGGCAGCTGCAGTCCTCCCTAAAAATGATGGTTGTAACACTACATGACTGTGTGTGGGAGGAGAAGGGACTAGGATTGTTTTTCTTCACCATCCTTTCTTTCCAATAATGTTGGGTTTTTTTTCTGAAAGTCACATACAGAGCATTGATGGGAGTCAGAGAGAGAGCAGACTAGTTAGGGTGCACAGGGAACCGGGCTGTAACTATCCATTATCAGAATTAGGAATGTGTTCAGTTTCAGGGTTTTAAGCCAGGAAGGGAAATGGTACCTGAAGGAATACTTCTGGCTCTTCTACAAGACTGAATTAATTTTGTCATTATCCTTGGGGTGATAAAATTCAATTTTGCTTACAGTACTTAGAAGCTTTGAGCTATCCATGCTACCACCTCACCAGAAAGGAAGGATAATTATTTTTGTAGGAATGCCCTCCTGTGACACAGGCATCCTAGATTCTTCCCCTATCTCTAGGCAAAGCTTCTTATGAAGTCATAAACAATTCAGCATGTTTACAGGTTTAGAAGTGACCTGTGTCTTGATCTGGATATGCCAAAATCCAGGAAATAAGCACAACAAAGAACAATAAGACTAGGGCAAGAAAATAAGTATTTGGCACCATTTGCAGTGAAAAGCTACCGGGGTTAAACAATAAGAAATTATATTTTATTTCCTTTTAAAATGGAAACAAGCTTGTGGAAATATGAGATCTTACACTTCATTTTCTGATTTAAAAAGAAAAAAAAAAAAAAAAAAAAAAAATCTTTTTCTGAAAAAAAAAGATACTTTTTATTGCAGTTTGAAGTACAGTTGATCCTGAAACTGCCTACTGAAGGACTTCTTTTCTTTGCAGCATCTTATTTCTAGGTCAAATGAAATAGAATTTTATGATTTTATGGAAGGTGCTGTCTTCTAACTAGATTTTATTCAGGAATTCATAATCTGATTTATCTGATTTCTTCTTTTAGCAATGCACAAGCTCTTCTCCTTGCAGGTCAGATGACTGCAAGACTTCCTCCTCAAAAATTCTTGTTTCCTACATTTTCTTATTTCTGGACAGAATGAAATTAAACAATAATAGCTTTTTATTATCTCCTCCACGGCAATCAAAATTTTTCTAGTTAATATGTCACTGATCACACCAGCTTATCTCCTAACTAAGATTAGTGTGTTTGTTGCATTAATTTCCCTCAGTAAGCACAGTGAATCTGAGATTTTTAAGTAGCAGAGGGATTCAGTGCATGGTAAAATAGACAATACATCAAATTCAAATACCTAAAATGAAGAAATCAATCATAATCCTTTTTCTAAAAAATAGGGATCAAACTTATTTTCAATTAAAATGACAAAATTGACAACATCAAGCTCATATACAAGTAATGAAGTATGACTTCATTACTTTCAGTAGCAGAAGTGAACATATTCTTTTGGTCTTAATATTATGTACCTTGGTATAATCATTAGGGAACAGATTCTTATCTAACATAAGCTGCCATAATTACACTAGGAAGTTTGACATGTTACACCATCTGAGAATCTACTTTGAATATCATACACATTTGCACCTAATTTCCACTACTCCTGGGGGTTTTTCTTCTAATATGAGGATTTTTAGATGACTGCAGAATAAAAGAAATTTCTTTTGGAGCTTTACAAAGACAACCTTTGAAACCTACTATGATGTACAGAGTATAATCTACAAATCGTGTCAACAGAGTTTATTTCCTTTGATTTCACACTATAGCTCCAGGCATCTGCTATAGCAGATAGAAGCAGCTTTTGATAGCTCACTAAAGCTATCATACCACCAAATAACTTGGAAAAAGGGCTAACAGATTTTGTAAAAACAAAAAGAGGGGAGGAAAGTAACAGTAAAAGATAAACACAAAGCTGGCTTGTGCCAAAAGAAAACATGTAGCTAAACCTGCAAGACTGTCTTCAGTAGTGAGAATATCATGAATGTATGTTGCCCA
This sequence comes from Acanthornis magna, assembly GCA_036785705.1. Lineage (NCBI taxonomy): Eukaryota > Metazoa > Chordata > Aves > Passeriformes > Acanthizidae > Acanthornis > Acanthornis magna. The sequence continues at coordinate 8,507,812 of JAWUZG010000034.1, forward strand.
GTACTCTTAATCTTATCATGTGAAGTAGTGCATAGTGGTAGAGAATGCTAGAACTGATTGTTAATTGGAATGATTAGACAGATTTATCATCATCTCCTTGTCTTTCCAGGATATTAACTTTGTTCTTACTGCAGATGAGCTAGATGTAGTAAAAAACCTGTAAATTCTGCTGGAACAATTGAAAAGTGTTTTGATTCACCTTAGGAAATGGGATTGTGTTTGATTTCTTTTGTTAGATATTTGAATTTGATATGCTGTCCACGGTACCTAGGTCTGAATTTCCTCAATTTAAAGAACTTAGTTCCATAGCACTTACTGATCTAAAGAGAGAATCACCTGAAAACACTCCTGTGTCATACTTACAGTGCAATTTTGTCTGATCTACTGAAATATTAACCACAAAATCTCTGTGTTTTTAGAGAAATGTTATACCACATTCTTCAGGCTGTAAAGATGTTGAGGACAAAAGGGCAAAACAAAACCAAATACACTAAAATGTTATTGTGAAACAACAGATTAGATCCCAAATTTTCACACTGCCTAGAAAGAGGAGAGGTGGGAATTGTAGGATGCTCCTTCCACTGACTCATATCCACATACCTAGTAAAGGCTAAGCTGAACTGACACCGTCTGTCAGTGGGTTTGTTTACACTCTAGTTTTAGTTCTGCTAACCATCAAGCAGCAGGGAAACAGTTTGTTCAGTGTGCTTTGAAGTTAATGATCAGAAGCAGATCATGTTTGAGAAACTTTCTCCCCAAACAAGTGTTTACATGAAGAAGAATCATGATTTAGTGGGTCAGAAAAATTCCAATTGCCAACAGACTTGCAGCTTACCTGAATGTATACTGAGCACTAAACTCTGTGTACACAAAAAATACTGCTTTGCAACTAACACTGACAGATGTGAGGGGACACAGGGTGGTCTGTTCCAGGAGCTCTGCAAACTACACATAAAAAAACAAGCAGTTGTGAGTAGCTTGGCTCAAGCATCCTGACATAATTTTTTAGTGGAGGGTGGGGATGGAATGGCTCTGAAGAGCTTCTCAGTACAGCTGTCACTCCTGTCAGTATTACTTGAGCCACCACTGTGATAACTCGAACTCCCACCACTACTGCATGATTCACTATGCTGTTTGATCCTAGGAAACCCTGATGCTGTGCTGTGACTTCAAAGCTGCTGCCATGGCTGCATGTGTGGAAAGTTATCATCTACTGTAACTAACATAAAAGTTCTGAAAATTATTAACCCTTTTGTAACAGACCAAGTTTCTATTTCTTAGAAATACATCCTGCACCAATGTGCTTTTAAGTTCCTAAATCAGTCCAATATACATGTTGGTCCCTCCCTCTCTGGGATTAGACTTTCGGTTTGACATTTTACATTGAAGGTTTCATTCTTGGTGTAATACTGGTCTGTTTCTAGAGACTTCAAGCTAGGGCTCCCTGTCCGTATATTAACTACAAGATGCAAGACTATTAACACCACTACCCAAACCCTAAAGTTAACACTTTCCCATTAAGACTTCAAAAGTAGAAACTATTTCTTGAAATGGACCTTTAAAAAAAGCAAACAAAAACAACAAACACACACATGCTTAAATCCACAAAACAACAAAGAAATAAAAATGTACACACAAAGCATGTACTCAAACACGTGTGACTGTTGAGGGATTCTTAATAGTCAAGACACTGAGACATGCACAATCCAGCCTTAATTTAGCTGAGCATAATAAGCAAGAAAGTAACTATGTCCTTGAAGCACAGCTGTGGGGAAGTAGCTGCCAAGTGTAGCAATTCCAAGAATGTAAACAATGGAGTGTGTGAACGGCAGGTTGTAGAACCTTAGCGGGGCAGAGCAGCAGCAGCAGTGTTTGTATGACAGCCCACCATCACTCCAGTGATTTGCTTAGATGTGTAAACAAGTAGCTAGTAACCAATGTATTGCTTACATGTAGGGAAGTAGAAAATGTATATAAGTAGCCTTCTGATCTGTAATAAACAGCTTCACCTGATCATATTGATCTGCGTGTGATGACCCGTGCCTCTGTGGCATGTGACCCCCTCCCTCATGTAACAGAGACTTTGGGTCGAGGTCAATGACATGACATCCCTTAGAAGCACTGGAAAATCGCAGCCCTGATTAATGCTCTGTAATATGATAGGCAAGTATGGCAAAACACTGAAGCACCTCATCATGTACCAGACCTGTTGGACATGTAAGGATGATATGACTCATATACAAACACTGGACTGTCCTTTAAAGACAGACACTGATATCTTCTCTGTGGTGACCAGTGTCAGGGCCTGAGGGAATGCCCAAAAGCTGTTTCAGGGGAGGCTTAGGTTGGATATTAGAAAAAAATTCTTCACTGGAATAGGCTCCCCAGGGAAGCGGTCACAACATCAAGCTTGACAGACTTCCAGAAGCATTTGGAAAACACTCTCAGGCACTTTTTGTGACTCTTGGGGCTGTCCTGTTCAGGGCCAGGAGTTAGCGATTCTTGCGTGTCCCTTCCGACTCAGCTTATATTTTGAATCTGCAATTCAGCAATACATACTAGGAGAGGAATATTTAATAATTGATTCTTGATTAATTTTTAGTCTTATATCAATTATATTTATGAATGTTCTTTAGCATTAGGACTTTAATTAAAAATGCTGATATAATAGCTAAGATTTTTTCCCCTAAATACTAGATGGTAAGTTACTTCTTTTTTTTTTAAAAAAAAAAAAGCATCCCAAGGAACTTAATTTTATTTGACCTCAGTTGTACCAGAAATTTTTAATGTTCTAAGGCAAAATTAAAAAACCTTGTTAATATACAATGTCAGATTATTTTAAAACATAAGATGAGATGTAAACACCTTAGAAGGCCCTAGAAATGATCAAACCAACAGCCAGGGAGGAGGGTGACTTGATGATTTCTGGACCTGAGTGTGTTTCAGAGTGTTCTTCTGCAGTTCAAAATAAAAACAACCCATGATACTTAGGGATTTAGTATTAACACTAAATCAGGGAAGCATTCCAATATTATTTAGTGAAGAAGAGGAGTCAATTCTAACATTCTTATGGATTAAGCAGTCTCTAAGGTATTTCAGGAAACAAAGTCCTGTCATGTTGTACGTTAACTGTTTCAAAGACCTTATTCAAAGACCACCGAACTCAACACAGATTTTATGAAGATCTAAAAAGATTTAAAAGTTTCCATTTCCCTTGACTTTCATCTAGAAAGGTTGTGAAAAGAATCCTGTTCTTCAGATTGGCTGGATAATCAGTCACTATTTAGGCTTTAAGACATGCACAGATGAGATTTCAAGGAGATCAATTAGTTCACATGGAGATCAGTTAGGGAAATTGCACATGAGGAGTCCCAGTCCTTCTCAAAGTTATGCATACAGCTGCCTACTGAGGGCAGCTCAGCACAGTGTCCATTATAATGACACAGATTCCTCCCACAGTGATCTGCTGCCTCTAAGCAGGCAAGGATCAGCGAGGGACAGGTACTTTAGTCTTCTTTCTTATTCATCTGTGAAGCCATTCCAGATCACAAAAAAACCCCAAAAAACCAACCAAACAAACAAAAAACAAACAAAAACCCAAGAAAACAAACAAACAAACATCTCCATGATCTTCAGAGGTTTCTAATTTAATCAGTGTTTTCTAAAATTGCAAGAGAGGGAGAGAAGATATTTCATCTTTCTTTTCCAAGTGTTAGTCTTCCCCTGAAATTAGTATAAATCCCTAAAAATGCTCCCTGTGCAGAGCCTGGATGAACTATTTATCTCATCATATGTGATCTAGGCACCATCTGAGTTGCCCTTAGTCTAAAACTTCCAGAGTCTGTTATCTCTTAAGGACCACTCCAATGCTGATGAGCCGTTCTCTTCTTTCCTCAGCTGAATCCTGACTTTTCACTCAAGACAGGAATATTAAATTGAAACATGGTGTAGCCTGCTTGAGAAGATGAAGCAGTTATGGTGTGGTGCTTTCAGATCAAATTGGTGAAGTTTTCCATTAAAAAGTAAATAAAGAATAAACATAGAATACCATTTATGCTAAAATGTACTTCCAACAATTCAGTTTTTATGTATGCTGTTGGAAAATTAAAATGTTATCATATGAAGTTTCTTGAGAGCTGTAAATTGTTTGAATGTTCAGCTAAGGAGAAAACAATCTGATCCATCTATTACATTTCAAAATACACATTGAAGAAAAATGAGACAAAAAACTGAATGAAACAGAACAATAATCCTGAAAGGTGAGCTAGAGACAGGTATTTTTATTTGCCCATTCAAAAAATGTCCACCAGTGGCCTTCACCTGAATCTTCTGAGGTCTGTTCTGTTACATTTAAGCTATTTTGTTTACTTTTATCTGTGGAAATTACCTTTTAAAACAGGGTTGCATACTTCAGGAGAAGGAAGCATAGAAAACACGAGGTCGTCTTTTTCTTAGGACAATATCTCAACACCCCAATGTTAAGCACCAGGAAACAATTCCCATCCAGCTCTCATCATTTTCTGTCACCAGTACTGAGAATTTTTCTCTCAGTTTAATTTTTCTACAGCTTCTTGAAAGACTGCCTAAGATTTACCAACCTGGTAATTTTCTACCTCTTTTTGATCTAGCATGGGAAAAGACTTATTAGGAAATAAATAATGCTATTGGTAGATTCCAAAAAGCCGAGATCAGGATTAGTGCTGCCAATGACTCAGCTAGGCTCAAAAGAGACTACCTGGGTCAGGGGGCAATGAACTCTTAATCTTTTACTTGTACAAGAGAAATCAACAAATATATCCACCGATCGAGGTCCACGTCTCTACAATGTTTCTATAATAATAATAATAAGCTATGTCTAGACAAAGAGACAATTTATCCTCTTTTACTGACTTGTTAAAGATTAGGTAATATACTCTAGAAATGAATTCAGAGTGCATATATTGTGCTTTAGATTTATATTTATCGCAAGCAATTTAAAATCAGCTCTAGGTAGCCTTCATGATCTGGTGCTGTACCAACTGAAGGCATTAGGAGATTAATATATTTGTAACTTCGAAGATGCTTAGAACCTTTCAGAAGACTTCAGTTCTTGTCTTATTACCTAGATTTCTGGATATTCAAAAGAGAGCACCCATTGTATATTCAAGAATTTCAAAGAAACATTGAAGTTCTATGTGACAAGTATGGAAAAACTGTCTTTTTTAAAGAAAAAAATATTTTATTTTTCTCATACTCTGTTGACTTTTACTAAGCATAGTATGAAGAAAGCTTACCCGTATCTGGTGTGAACAGATATTGAAAGAATGTGCACTTTTAAAACTGAAAATGTTAAATGAACAGTAGCTGTCAAAACCTTGCACAACTGCTTATTTTTCATTTTACTGCAGAATCGCTCCTGTCAATACCTCAACTGATTGCCACAGTTACAAATTTTGAGAACCTTTCAGTCTACTTTCAGGTCGGAAATCTTTTAAAAGCAGAGAGTTTTAACACAATGCATATTGTAGCTTTGGATCGCCTTGCCATTCAGATAACATAAATGTGAAAATGTGTATCAGCCTAAGGGCAAACTGGTTGCACTCACTGAAGAGTAGGCTTTTGGAGGTCATGAATACACAGAAACTACAGTCAACCCAGAAAATCTCAGAGACAAAAACAGTTGGAGACGGAGAGAGTACTCAACAGAAACATTATTTATTTTTGCCAATACTTCTCTTCCTAGCCTTTTAGTTGACCATCAGTAAGGACTGAACAAAGGTCTTTTTGGACCTTTAGATGGATCCAGTACCACTCTTGTTATGTTTTTATATCCTATTAGATAATACCATTATTTCACAGACCTTCAAAAAAAGATAGTTTTACTTTTCAGAGCAAATTCTCAGGTGGCAATGTATTCCTCTTTTAAATTCAGGGGTAATTATTATTGAAACACACACACACACAGATGTATATATAAAAACAGTAAGTGTAGAAATAAGCCCAAAATCTTCCAAGTCATATCCTTGCAATGTGTTAGATGAGCATCTGTCAGAGAATATAGATTTGCTGGTTTCAGGGCATATGATCAGACCAGGTACTTCAAATGTCTATTCCCCCTTGTTTTTAAATGATATAGGGCTCACTTGAGGAAAAAAAAAAAAAAAAGAAAAAGATTTGTAGCAGAGTTGCATAGTTATGACCTTTAATTGCTAACTTCAGTTTCAACTGCACTTATTAAATTCAGTAATTTTGCAGAATGTAGAAATAGAAACAGTACACTTTTAACTACAAGCCCTGTCTATGGATCCATCAGAAATGTGGATCCTTTCATTCTCTGTTCTCTGTTTTATGGGTAGAACTATTTATGCCCTTTAAAACAAATCCAAAAAAAATCAGCTGTTACCCTTGTCTGGATAATGTATTTCCCTAGCTGACCTAGTATGGCAAATTGTCATAATTATTCTTCAGCTACATGGTTTTTGAGCAGAGTATTGCCCTCAGATTAATAAATTATAAATCTATAGGTACTGATCAATGGATTTATGAGGAATCTTTGATACTGACGAAGATCCATAATTTCATATTTTTCAATGTTTTATCCTCTCAGCCCTCTGTTTATGGGGCAATAACTCAGTTCCCATTTTGGTGAGGCTGTCTCAAAGGGGCTCTCTAACCTAAGGCCCAAATCTGGCAAAATAATATAAACTTGTACAACATTCTAATTGCACATATGCAGAATGGTTTTAGCATCATCTTGAGTGAAGCAAAGACAGACTAAATCTACTCAGTCTCTTGTCACCAGCTCAAACCACGTGTGACCAGGTGCAATGTTGACAAGATGGGCATATTTGGCTTGAGGCTACCAATAGTGTTTTGCCCTGGTGTCACATTGCTGACACAGCCAGCAGGAAATCAGACTTGAGATCTTTTCTAGAAGATCTAGAAGAAAGAGCTCATAAGAAAGAGCAACACTGTGGGTCTTGCTGAGTTTTGATCTATTGGAAAAAGTATATCTACGGCCTTAGGACAATGGCCAACTGGATAGACACAGGTCAGAAAGCAGTCAGTGCTTTGACCTACCATAGGGACAACCACCTACTCAGCAGTGTAGACGCAAAAAATAAATCAGAATGCCTACAGAAAGGTGAGCCAACTAGAACTGTAATTACTCTTTTGCCTATGAAACTTACACGTAGTAAAAACCAAAAAATCTGATAATATTCTGCATTTTGAATGTCTTAAATGTCTTAAGATGACTTCATTGTTAAAGGACTGTGAATAAATTTCCACAGCATCTGCTCTGAAGGATTACGAAGTATGATGAGCCTTAAATACATTAAAGCTCCAACCTCTGCTTTCCTAGTTCTTAACTCTCTTAATCTTTAATATAAATATCTTACCCACTAAAAACACAGAAGCACTACATCAGCAATTGTAGGGGAAATTCTAGTACCCCAGAAGCCAAACAGATCATTCATTGCAGAGCGAGCCAATGTTTTCGGCTGTGGCATTTTAACAGTGCTAACATTAGCAGAGTATTGTTAGAAGTGTGTCTGTATACCTTTGTTGGATGAGACTACAAGTTGTAGTATGTAAAAAGCTGAAAAAGGGAGAAAAGATGAAAGTAAAAAGCTGGGATATAACTAATGATAATAAAACTCTTGGCAAGTCAAATTAGTGAAAGTCTCATATCAAATGCAACTTTGACAATAATGGATTCCAGAGTCCATAAAATTAGTCATGATTCAAAGATAAAAACATCAACAATTTGCATAAAAGCTTTCCTTTAAAGATTTCGTACTGTGTACCAAATGAAGAGAAAAAGCACTACCATAACAGCAACACTTTAATATAGGTATCCATTATCTAATGCTTATATAATGGAAGCCAAATTGAGCTCATTATTATCAGTGCTATTATGCTGAATACTAAATGAACTCATCATAGAAACACACTTGCTTTAAAAACTGTTACCACAACATCAGTGACAAGGAAAAAATTGCATGCAAACTTCCTGAGATGACTAATTTGATTTCAGTGTTAACTTCTAATGCATTATTAATCAATAGTTCATTATACTTTAAGATAGCACTTAGTTTATTTGTGGTTTATTTGTATACATTTCATTTCTGTAATCTTTTACTGTATTGCACTTTATTCCTATATAAACAATGCTGGTTGTTCTGATACAGATTTACAATAAATGCAAGTATGATATATTTCTGTGTAATTCAAATTTGTTCTGTTTTCTGAATCCAGGAGAGGTAGAAAAAGGGAGATGCAATTCAATGTAAACAATAAGCTAAAGCTATGAGAAAAACTGAAGATTTTACATTTTTATATGTCCAGCATAAGTTTGTTGTTAAAAGATATGGTAGATAGATATGGTTAAAAGATATTGATAAAAATATGGCAGAGCAGTAGATGTTTTAATGAAACAAAATCATGTATATTTTACTTGGAGTTTGCAAGTGTTGCTAATTTCTTTTTTTTTTTTTAATATCAAAATAAAATGCAATATTTGCATGATGGAAGATTAATATTCCTTCTGTCAGGACTGGGTAAACCATGACCTCTATTAAAAGTGGTGTTTCAGAGTAATTTCGGAACTCCAACATGATTTTGTGGTAATAGACTTTATGAGCAATAGAATAAAGAAAGTGAGGATTCCTGGAAGGCAGAAGTCCTCTTATCTTCATGACTGTTTTAACACTTGCAGAAGTTACTAAAAAGCTCCTTTTATCCAGTGTTTCATGAAAAAGAAAAAAGGCTGTGATTTTTATTTACTTTTCTTACATGTTTTCATTTACATTCACATTACAAATTCAAATATTTGTCTAAAAAAATCACACTGTGTAAAACTGAACGGAAAATTAAAAGTGAATTAGATGATATTTTCAAAGATAATTTCAAATTATTGATGTCACTATTCTAAAATCAGTTTTGTAACAAATATTTTGGAAATTAAGTTGAAAACTATTTCTCCTGCCATAAAGATATTGAGTATGAAATAATCTTTCTCTGATGATATGCTATTTACAGAGGAAGAATACTAATCATTTTGCTTCGTAGCAATACTGACAGAGTATTACTAAGCTTTAAAAAAGTTGAGGCTGGCTGCCAAATGAAAGCAAAGAGATAGTTCTGAGGAAATATATTTTCCCTGTTATTGAATGGTATAGTGTCATTAACTCATAGGTTGATTCACACAGCACCATTCTTTTCATCCTTTTATTGAAGGCTTGCAATATTCTCAAACAGAAATGAGCTGAAAAAATAATTACTATGTGATGTTACATATACAGATTTTGAAGAAATTTCTCTGTGAGTATTTCAAATTTCAGTGTCATCTTTCATTTTGTGCAGTGGTCCTTTCTTGTGAGAGAATTCATCAAATCTTACATTCTGTTTCCATAGGGTAATTAAATAATATGTATACAAATCCTCTTATATAATGTTATTCTTTGCAATGGCACAGGCATAATTTTCATATGGTATGCATATGGACAAAAATTCCAAAACCTTAAACTAAAGAACTTTTAGTTTAATTGAAAACTTGGAAAAAGATCTGCTCAGGTCAACTTGAAAACATTCAAATATTTCCTTTAGTGATAGAAACAAACAAGCAATTCAGAAGCATGCTGACCAGCCTGAGATTAAATATTTTATTTCATTCTCTGTTTACTTTATCTGTCTGCTTAACTTTTTTTTTTTTTTTCCTGAGAGGAAATATTCAACAAAAAGCCTTTCTGAAAGGAAAGGAAATATTTTGAAGATTTTGAAATGTGAATACCTTCAAATTATGATGAATTAAAATGAATCAAAAAATAAGACTGCAAATCTGTAAAGTCTAACAATTGAATTGGCTATAGTGACTGTCCTAGTGACATATTTCTAGTATGCAAAATAGCTATATATTTATTTTTCTGAAGAGACTTGGATTCTTTCTTTTCTCTTTGCACTCCAGGATCTTGATGTCAAAGACAAGTATAACATACTTATCTGAAAGCTTTTAAACAATGAACACTTATTGCAAACATATAAGAAAACCCATCACTGAGTTCATCACAGAAGTTGCAAACTGGGTAGACTTGGTCTAAACACCTAATGCATTTTTGAGCTTAATTTAATCTTAAATGTCTTCATTCTCTAAACTGCATCTAAATATGGCACATAGAGATTTGACCTATTCCCACCATTTAATTGGAGATTCCAGAAAAACAATTAATTTTGAGGTTTTTTTTTAGTTCTACCTGAATTTACTTACCATAATAAAAATGTAAATTCTCTGAATGAGAACATTTCAGGAAAAATAAACATGGTCAATATGCCATAAAATCATGGTAGATTTTTCTCCAGCTTGAAGTTTTTGTTGGCCCTGGAATGACTTAGTGAATCAAATACATAAGTGACCTGCACTGTTTCCTCTCAAAGGGCCACAAATATCTTCTTTTTATTTGGGAATGATCATTTTCTTGCTTTGGGTTATGCATTTGCTAATGACCACAGTTTGCTCAGTACAAGAAATCCAAGGTGGTGGTCAAGACCGTCATATCATGTCAAAATAAAAAAGGTGGATATGATGTGTCGCCCATAAAAAGCAAATATTTTTTTCTTCTTTCTTTGCAGATGAAGTTATTTATTTCAGTACTTTTGCCAATGCATGTTTTGCAGAACATGCACTTTCATGTATGATTCAGCAGCATCAAGGAGGTATCTAATTCTAAAGCTGTCTTACACTTCATATGTATGCTCTTTGAAATGCAAAGTTCTATTGGCTTATATCTGGAATAAATCTGATGCTGCTGCCAAAAGTCATTCTGAGCTTATGTAAATAGAATGCTCAACTAAATCTTTTCTGCCTGGCCTCTGTCCAGCCACTCTGTCCCCAGCCTGTAGTGCTGCAGGGGGTTGTTGTGGCCAAAGTGTAGGACTTGGCACTTGGTCGTGTTAAACCTCACATTGTTGGATTTGGCCCACCTATCCAGCCTGTCCAAAGCTCTCTGCAGAGCCCTCCTAGGTGACAGGGAATTTTCAGTACTTGGTCTTAAACTGGATTCCATTTTTCTTAACTTGTCTAAAGGGTGCAGTCACTAAGCTAGTAAATGAGAGACAGATATAAACCCTTCTAGAGAGTGTTTAATCGATATAAGAAAGATATTAAGCTGCTAGTGTACAAAGGAGGGCAATGAAGATGGTGAAGGGACTTGAGGGGAAACTGTAAGTGGGGCAGCTGAGGTCCCTTGGTCTGTTCAGCCTGGAGGAGACTGAGGAGAGACCTCATTGCAGTTACAACTTCCTCATGAGGGGAAGAGGAGGGGCAGACACTGATCTCTGTCTGTGGTGACAGTGACAGGACCTGAGGGAATGGCCTGAAGTGGTGTCAGGGGAGGTTTAGGCTGGATATTAGATATTGGATATTAATTTAATAAATTAAAATACTTGAAAATAATTTATCTTAGGTTGCAAAGTCAAAGATTGTATTTATCTTCACCCAGAGGATGGTTGGGCACTGGAACAGGCTCCGCAGGAAAGTGGTCACAGCACCAGCCTGACAGAGTTGAAGAAGCATTTGGACAATGCTCATTGGCACATGATGTGAATCTTGGGAATGGTCCTGTGCAAAGTCAGGAGTTGGACTTGATGATCCCTGTGGGTATCTTCCAACTGAGCATATTTTGTGATTCTATGATCATATTCATCTTGCATACTTTAATAGGTGAAGATAAATTGTTATTCAGAGGGATTTCTATTTCAATGTCAATAGAGGTATCCCAGACCACTAGTTGACTTAATTTTTCAGTTGCTGAAGTTGCATCAGATAAATCCAATCTTTGATTTTGGAGCCTAAGATAAATTATTTTCAAGTATTTTAATTGATTAAATTAATTTTCCTGAATATGAGTTTTTATATATGCACCCAAACCTATGACCACTGCAATCCATAAAGTGTCCTGGCTAAAGTCATTATAGTAACCTCCGTTCCCTGCGTTTTTTTAGGATAGTCATTGTTCACATGTTGATCTTTTGTCATCCCATATTCTATTTAGCAACAGCTGTTAAAAAACCACCTTTTTTATGTTAAAGCATCCACCAGATGGCGACCTTACAATTGCATAAATAAAACACAAACCACATTGAATGTGTTTTGATTTGTCTTAGCTTACATTTGGTGGGGATTTTTTTAAAATAAAACACTTGAATAGCCTATTTTATTTATACAGGTATTTTACTTGTTTGCAGAATTTCTTAGAGCCTATTCTTTATAGTGAATTCTTAGAGAATTTTGTTAGAGTGAATCCCTTAAATTCTTTACTTTTCCTTTCTCCAATGTAATATATTGCAGTTCTCATCATTAAATCCCTAATTACTGAAACATAAAACACTAGCATGGGGACTCCCACAGAGTGTGCAGTGCTACATTTTTCAGTAAAATTATGGTCAGTATGTCATCGCTTCCCATTTTGTATAGCAGCAAAGCCTTTTTAAAGACTTTTTAGTTTGCATAGCCAGGCTCACAAATTGATCTGTCTGTCAAACTGATGCAGGTGCCAGACTGATGCAAGCGCCAGACACATACTAAGAGCCTTTTCCAAAGTCTGAAGCCTCAGCTGGTAGGCTTTCTACTGCTTAGACTAAGCTTTGGGCCAATCCCCTTTTTTCTCCTTCAGTCTTTGTCTGATATATATCTAGGACAGATCTGATGTAGAAAGCAATTTCCTGTTATAACTATGTCCACAGAATACACTATTCTCCATCAATTTAAAATGGCAAAGTCAGGCATTTAAAAATAATTTTTGGCAATTTATACTTGCATCCTGACAAGCAGTGTTGGATTGTTCAATATTTGATCATGTTAATTTAAAAGAATAAAATAAGTAGGAGTTTGCAGACCAGAAGGACCAACTTTGATACTCAAAAAGATAGTAGAACAAATTGCTAAACAACCAATTTTAAAAAACCTAGAGGAAAACATAATTGTGAGAAATAGCCAACATGGATCTGCCAAAAAGAAATCAGGTCAAAAAAACCAAATTTCCTTCCTTTGAAGGGTGACTGGTCTAGTAGATACGGCAGAAGACAATAAATGTGCCATATTTTGATGCTGGAATTAAAAGTTCCGCTTAGAATTTATGCAAGCAAATGTTGGGATGAAATCTCCATATAGGTACAAAACCTGTAAAAAATCATACTCAGAGATTATTTACCGTGGGTTCATGGTCTGACCAGAGAGTCTGTGTTGAATCCTGTTCCGGTCAGCACTTTCATCACTAGCTTGTATGGTGAAAGAAAACATAATTAGCTCAGTTGGTTAGAACATAATGCTACGAACACCAAGGCTGTGGGCTCAGTGTGGGCCACTCAAGAGTTGGACTCAATGATCCTTGTGGGTCCCTTCCCACTCAGATTTTTCTGTGGTTCACTGTGATTCTGTGATAAGTTCACATGAACTACAAACACTCAGGCTGGGAGAGTTGACACACTACTGAGAAGAGGACCAGAATTCAGAGTAATCTTGATAGAGCAGAGAAATCATATAAAATCAAGAAAATGAAGTTCATTCAGAGGATAACAAAAGATTGCTCTTAGAAAAGGGAAAGCAGATGCATATAAGATACATATAAGATGGGAAATAAGTAGCTGGGAATGGGGAATAATTCTGAAGGATAAATTTCTTGTGCAGCACATTTAGGGAGGCTCACTCACTGTGAGTGAGCAATGGAACTGATGCATACAAGTCATTATTCTGCTTTGACACTGATAAGGTTTCACAGAGTGTTTCAACCAGTTTTGCCAATAATGCTTTTGGGAACAGAGTAACTGGGGTCAGTCCTGAGGAAAATAATTAGGAGGTCAAGTTATTTATAAAATATGACTGTCAGAAAGGTTGAAAGAACTGATTTTTTTGGGTTACAGAAGACTTTAGAGACACAAAAGTTTTTCAGTATCAAATAAAAAGTTTTTGTATGACAGCAGTACTTTCCATGCCACTGGACAGGGCAAGAATTAATGATCTTAGTTTACAGAAAGGCTTTCTTACTATATGGATAGTTAAGTATACAAACTAGTTAATGAGCAAGCTTGTAAAATCTTGTCTTGGAAGTATATAAAATCAAATTTAATGTACCTATCAGGGAGAGGTTATTCAAAGCAGCCTAAGGAGAAAAAAATAATGGAGAGGGTTTTTTTCCAACCTTTTGGAAAAGCTTAAGTTAAATAGCTGTTTCTTCCACCATTTTCATCAGAGGTAAAATCTTTAAAGAACAACATCCATCACTCCCTTTTAAATGGTTCCATTCCCTTTTATTCTTAATGAAATTCAGTTAAGGTGCAGTGCTCTCTTTCAAAATTCTGATTGTTTCCAGAGAGAAAAGGCAGCGGACATCTTTCTTAAGAACAAATTGAAAACAATGGGGGGGCAGATAACCATTTCAGCACAATCACCTAGAAGTTGGCAAGCTTTGAAAGAAGACAATGCTGTGTGGAATATTTTGCAGTATGCATCAGTCCTGTGAAGGAACCAACATCAGGAACAAGACTATGAGAGGAAAAATCCCTTTATCCTATATGACATGAAGACAGGCTGTATGAAATAATCCTACTAAAGAGCTACAATCAAGAGACATAGAAATATTTACACCTCTCTCATTCTGACGATAATTGAAGATGAAGGAGCAGTATACGCTAGACCCGAGTAATTTGTGATAAATTTTTAAAATTCAACCATGAAAGCTTATTTTCAAATTTTCAGAAAAAAAAATGAAGAAGGTTATAAAAGAAGGGTATTAAATGTTTGTTCTGCATTCAAACTCAATTACTCTTAACTCTGGAACAGCAAGCAGTGCTGCCACAACAAGTGTTAAAATAGTAGCATACGTAACAGAGAAAAAATATTTTCTGATTGTACCTTCCAATGAAGTTAAGATGAAAAAAAGAACCCAGAATAATGAAAAAATGTTGAGAATATGCAAAACAAGAAATGGTATAGATAACAATTTTAGATTTTCATAGTGGGCCACACTGTAGGAGAGAGACTTGCCTAGTCTTGGCATTTTCAATTCATAGGACTTTCTTCAAGCTCATTTTGTGATAACAAAGAGTGAAAACAATATAATGTTGTGTAGGTCTTAACTGAAGCATTTACTTCATTATGAGTAATGTTGTATCAAACTGGCAAACCTGATATAGAATGAAGATTACAGAGTCAGCAATGCAGTAGAATATCTTTTACATACACTTACTGTCCTTCAGTAGTATGTATTTATCTTGATCATGTCTAAGAGAAGCCACTTTAGAGCATGCAGGGCTTTTATTTCCTCTTGGAAAACTTACACTGGGTACTTTTGCTATAATTTTTTAATTTTTGTCAGGGAGACAATTGGAAGGTTGAGATAAAGACAGTTTAATAAGGAAAATAAAAGAGGTGCACACAAGCAAACAAAATCAAATAATTAATTCACTCATTCTCACAGGCAGGCAGGTGTTCAGCCATCTCCAGTACAACAGGGCTCCATCTTGGACAATGTTTACTTGGGAAGACAAATTCTATCATTCCAAACATCCCTCCACTTCTTCCTTCTTCCACCCCCTGTATGGACTGAGCATGGTATAATATAATCTGGAATTTCTCTTTGGTCACTTGGGGTCACCTGTCCCGGCTATGTCTCCTCTCAACCTCCCATGCACCCCCAGCCTCCTCACCAGCCTGGCAGAACAAAAAGAAGCAGAGGCCTTGGATCTGCATAAGTGCTGCTCAGCAATAACAAAAACATCTCTAGTATTATCTCTGTGTCCAGTGCATATCTAAAACCCAGCCCCATGCTAGTCACTGCAAAGAAAATTACTTCTATCCCAGCCAAACAGTGCAGCGGGGGTATCAATGGAAGAATCCAAAAGCTACAGGCCGAAAGCTTCATATTACTTTGAAAAAGAATTACGCTGTGTGAATGTCCTGTTCCGTGTATTTTAGTTTTGAAAGATTCACTACTTACTAATTTTTCACAACTTACGTTGCACTTGTATAGGGGGTAATTTTCAGTTATGACTAATAAGTACAACACTTGAAGGATTCTCTGCAATTTTGTAGGGAGAAACTGTTTTTCAACCACTTTACCATCTGCAGCACTACTATGGAAAGAGACTGAGGGCTGCCAGCCCTTCCCAAACCAATGATCCCAGAATCTCTGGAGGATTCTGTGAATTTTAAGGTAAACTTTCTGTCTGTTGGAGGGAAGAATATTGAATCTTTAAACAGTTGAGTAGATTTCCCTCCATGCATTGATTAACACTAAATCTTTTTAGATCTATTTCGGCTTCATTGTTCCCCTGGCATTTGAGTTGCTGGCCCAGAAACATATAATTCAAAGAGAATTCAATTGAGAACTTCATTATAAATAATATTCTCACCACACAGAAAAGTGAGTATTATACAGATAATATTTTAACCAAACTAGAAGACCTCTAACTGTGCAGTAACTCGTATTTTGTGCTGCAGTGTTGGCTCTGGGGGTGACAGTAAGTCTTAGGATGCAGCTGGAAGGAATGGTATCTGGAACATCAAGGAAAAGTTTGCTATCTAGTTTGACCACTGCAACCACATACATCTGAACAAAATTAGTAGCAAAAAATACAGACTTGGTAATTTCAAGACAGGTTTAAATTTGCTTACTATTTTTCTTTCCTGCAACTATAGGATGAAATTGTTAATTCCAGTGGATTTGTCAGTTGCTCAATTAAGATTGGCATTTTGTGAGGAAACAGAAACATCTCATATCATAAAAAGGAAAGAGGATTAAGTCGATTTCTTTGATTAACTCTTAGGCCAAACTATACTTCTAATCTGGTCACCTAGAGGCATTTTAGAGCTCTGTGAAGCACGTCTCTTTCTGAAAGTAGATGATTCTTCTGACAGGTAGATAAGGCAAAACTGTATCATGAGTGAAGGGAGGCTTGAGTTGACTGGCTCAGCACATATTCATTGTCCAATAGAGTCAGAATATAGCTAGAAAAACATGGTAAGAATTACCACATCAAAAGTTCAGAGAAACAAGCACATATTTTAAAAAGTCTAGAGCTTCTCTATAGTTGCTGTAATTTTACTTCAGTTAATTTCATTTTTTCAAATGGTGATTACTGCCTTTAAATTTTTCTAATGTATTTTGCATACTGATAATTTTAATTTGAGTCATTTGGACAGCTTGAAAATCCTCTGACGAAACTGAGATATAATCCTCACTGAATTATGGTCCCCTTCTCTGCCCCCACACCTCAGAAATAAAACTCAACCAAATTTGTTTTGGTTTGGTTTTGCTTTGAATTAGCTGCAGAATGCAATGAGAAATTGATTGTTATACTCCTTACTGCTCTTCCACTGGTTTTAAAAATCTTGACTCTAATATACTGTCCTTTTTTCAGAAAAAGAAGGCACTATAGGTGACTTGGATTAATTTATGAATGCTTTTCTATCCATCAATTCTTTGCCTGGTTAAAATTACATCCAGCTAATGTGTCATTCAGGGTGCTGGGTGCCCACCACCCAGACTTTGTGTTGGTACCTCTTTATAGGTAAGTTTTTTCCCACAGCAAAAGGAAGTTTCTCTCTTTCTATGCAACTTAGTTGTCATGCAGAGTTTGTTCTTCTAGACCTTTCTGGAAATGAGTTGGAGGCCTTCAGGAGGCTTTGGTGAACTTCCACCCCCCTCCAGACTAACCTTTGGTCAATAGACCTAGCCCAGTTCTCAACCTCATTATTACTTGCACTGTACTGCATGGTGCTTATTTCCAGAAGCCAGAACAAGGACTTTTGTCCCAGAAACAGGCTGCTCTACCTATGTATGGCCCCCTTCTCCAGGCACATCCTGTTCTTGCTCACAGCCTTTTCTTACCAGCAGTCCTTGGTTGGCTCCACGGTTATTTTGCTACAGATGTATGAGACTTATACATTAGCCCCTTGTCTTCTGGGCTTCTACATCTGGACAAACCAAATATTTTTGGTGTAATGGCTAAATGGAAAGAAAATAATCTCTGTAAGTTGAAGAAAGAAACATCATTTAGGTTTTTGCTAATTCAAAAATTGTATGATTCTATTACTTTTTAATCTTGTAAAATTTAAAATTATTTTTGAGATATTCTCCTTGTTACCATAGCAGTCTGCTAGTCAGAAAAAATAATAAGTCAGTGAAAACAAGGATTCTTGCCCCAGACAATACCCTTCATTACGTTAAATTGTAGACAAGATTTTATATATAATATCATGAAGTGGAATGAAAAGGGAAATGTTTTAAAAAACAAAAATGTTTACAGTATTGGGAACATTTTCTTTCTTTTAGCGTAGATATATTCTGAAGTGTGCTGTACTCTCCCAATTAGCTAAGGTTTCCAGTGTTTTTAAAAATCAGGCTACAAGGGTAATCCTATCAATATTATGATACACAATTAAACTCTGATGTTACTTAGACTGCATGTTTTTTTGCATTTTATATAAAACAAATTATTTTTACTCATTAACTACTTTTCAATTATTTTAATTCTAAGAAAAGAATACTATTTATTGAATAAGGTGTAATACTTTGCAAAAAACTTCAGAAAGTACTGCCCTCAATTTTTAAGTATTGTTGTCGTCCTTGTCTAGATGCCTTTAAGATATCCATACAGTACTGTTTCAAAATTATACTTCAGAATGATGTGCATAACTGTAATTTCGCAAGAAGTCATGAGTCTCAAAATAGGTGGAATTGCAAGGTAGGTTCAAAATGAGCTAATATCACAAACTTAATGCCTGGATTCTCCCGGCTGTGTTGTTTAGTAGTGATTCCAGATAGTCCATACTTTACAGCAAATATTTTCTATTAAGAAATTTGTCAATTAATTTGATTATACTTGTTGCTCAAGTTGAATGAAGCCCATGGTCCAGGAAAACTCCACTGAAAGAACTTAAATTTTCAATTAAAAAAAATTACTTTGTGTTAAAAAGTATGTATTGAGGTTAAAAACGGACATTAAAGGAATAAAAAAATATGCCATTTACTAAACCTTAAACTGGATTTCACACTTATGAAAGGTACTAGGAATTTGGCCTGAGTGACACTATCCATTAGCAGCTGGGTGATGCAGATGTGAAATAGTCTCAATTCACAAAAACTGCTACACAATCTCATTCCCTGATAATGGAAATGAAGTGAAATTTTGTTAGTTTGACCATGAGAGGATGTTTCTGCACCATAGTTCTTCCTATAGTTAAGATGTTTGTTCAGATTATGTGCCACCTTCTTTGCCATGGTTTTTCCTTTTCTACCTGTTGAAAACAAACTACCCATCCTTGAAAAAAACAAATCTCAGGCCTACAAGGATAGCAATATATTCTACTATAAATCAAGATTTTCCACCAAGAGCCAACTCTTGAAAAATGTCCAAATTGCTATTCCTGGCAAGAAAGAAAAACGTCCTAATAACCTGCAGCATTCTATATAACAGCGTCTAAATTTGTTCTGCACTGTTCTGAAATGTCATTAATTACAATTTCCAATATTAAACCAAATTAGTCTGATAGGCCCCCTACTTAATCTGTTACTCATTGTCCTGGGGTGATGTAATGATAATCCTGTATACTATATCGTTTGCATGCCTGCCTAAAATGTCCTGTAGCTTTAACTGTGTTCAGCAGCCAGGAGAAGCTCTGCCGACGCGGGATGTTTTGAAACTCTCCCCCGCTCGGCTCCTCCGGGAGGAAGGGACGTGGCTTAGTCGGGCTGCTGCTGTTGCTTTGACTGCTGCTTTTTTCCCCTCCTCCCCTGGGATTGCTTCTTCATCGTCTTTTTTTGGACCCATTTTTCCTCGACCTTTTTGTCGGAGAACCCTGGGAGCCCCGGAGGACGGTGGACAGGAAATCCTTGGTGGGGGGGAAACCCCCGGAAAGGGGTCGCTACGCCCGAGGACAAGGACACTAAAGTTCATCAGCTGTTCATTCGGGTTTGGTGATTCCTTTTCCCCTTCCCCCTTCCCCTGTGCCTGTGGGGGAGGCTGAATAAACAGCTTTTTCCACTTTCCTTCCGGAGCCTCTGCTGTTGTGGGGGAGGGGGTGCCAGAGGCCTTTGCTGTGGGGGGAGGTGTTCTGTTCAGAGCACTTTCCACCCAGGAAAATTGTCCCTAACTCGAGACACTCATGAAGTTAGACCACTTGTAGCAGAAGTCTTACCCATGAAAGGTTTTGGTATTGTATATAAATTGAGAAATCTCCAGGGTTTTTGTTATTCATTTAACACCTAATCCATAGGAAACTGAAAAGTTGTAAGGTCCCAGCATTGCATGAGCACAGTGAAGTACACATGATGGCCTCATTTCTGTCAAATAAAGAAGTCAGTTTACCCAAAAATACTTTATATTAACTTATTTTGTGTAGTCTTGTTCCAAGTTTGGGTATTATAAACCTGGTGTTTGGAAGTAACTTCTTTACAATTTACGTCAACTTTATTTTAATTTCTTATCTTTATATTACACATATTCAGACTCCAAGAACAGTTAGATTGTGTTTCAATGAATACAATGCTTCATAATCAAGATGTTCTGTTTTGAATGTAACAGTAGTTACATTTTCATAATTTCCACTATAACTAATCTTTGCTGTTAGTAGTCAGGCTACCTGTATAAACAGCAAAATTGTATCATTTGATGTGAAAAAGAGGGGTTTTTTCTGTCTAAAGGCGAAAGATCTTCTATAATTTCAGCTGAATAAATGAACTAATAAATAAAGTATCAAGGGGTTGTTTCCCAATAATATATGAATAGATGAAAAGGTCTGTAAATGATGTGTTTCTAATTAAATAATTGAAAAAATCTGAGATGGTGCTTGAAAGCCATAAAATAAGAAGGTGGAAAATTCAAGGTGTCCATGAGAGTACTAAATCTAACAAATGAGATTAGAAGAATTTAGCAGAGAGATCCACGGAATTTCTTGAGTAGCTCTGTTTAATTTTAGTCTCAGCAGTTTCCTCCATTATAGCTTTTTATACAGTGCTTTTGTAATATAATGACTGATGTTGATAAAGGAACCAACTTGCGTAATTACAGAATTATGCAAAGGATGAAATTGTCAATGCATTCTATAAACAAACAGATCCTGTGAGAGTGACAAGCAGTCATTGACTTATGTAGATTTGAATCATTTTATGCTGAGATGGAAGTTGTACCAAGGAACACAAGAGAAAAAAGTTGTACCAAAGCAGACATCAGAAATAATATTTTTTATTTAAATTCCTGGAATTTTCAAGGCATAGCTGAAGAAGTTTTCTTGAACTGAAGCAGTCAGATGAGTCTGTGCCTTAGAAGTATTGAACCTTCAATAGAATACAGAAATTTTTCCAAGCAGAACAGACTGGGAATCTGAAAGTCCTAAATTTGCTATTCCTGTGTTTTTACTGTTACTTTAACATTATGAAGATGGTTAACACCATGAGCGTAAGACCAGATGTTTTGTTGTTTTCCTGTTAATATGTAGGATGCGGAGAAGAATTTAGTAAACCCTTATTCCAGCTTTTTTGTTGGTATTCAGTCATCAAATTAGTTTCACGGTTGGACTCGATTGTAGAGGGTTTTTTTGTGAAAACTATTGAGAGTTAATTATTTCTGCTAAACTTGTTTTATTTTGCACGTATTTGTTAGATTAAGATCTCTAAAGAATAGAAGTGAATATTATGTGCACAGAAAGAATTTGAGTATTTTTTCTTTGCAAATGTTTCTCAAAAATTTAAGTAACAAAAATGAGCATGTAGACCAAGAACATTCATTTTTATTCTTTAGAGAATAACTTGAGAAATCTAGACATTTCACTCTGTCATTACCCAGTCGATCCTTATTCCTTTCAATTATATATTTTTATGTACTCTTACATTGCAACTACAGTTTCCTATCAGAGAAATACAAAATATTCCAGTGTACAAATAATGTTTTCCCTTGGTTGCCTGGTTTAAGGAAACAATTTAATTTTAAAAAATCCATTAAAATGCTGTACGAACGCATCCAACTTACATGCTCTCAATTATCCCCTTGAGAATATCCACTGAGTATAGAACAAGCTTAAAGAAACTAATAAAATCATGTAATTTTAAAAATAACCTTCTTCTTCTGAAGGTGAAGTTCTTGAGAATGTATTTGTGAATTCTTACTCTGTAATTTTTTCTTTTTATACACCTACAAATCATTGATGCATCAGCATCTGAGAGAGCAGTCAGTCTCACTTTCAGTTTTACGTTGAACAAATGTCAGTGGGTGACAACCCAAATTTTACTTGTGCCATAATCTAATTGTATATTGCTGAAGTTCCGATAGCCTTTGTAGTGGGCACTTTGACACTCTTTTCCTCCAACACATGGGGACCAGTAGTGGTATGTCTAAACCTATTTTTCACTGTAAGCCGCTGAACTACTGATCAGTAAAAACCTCACCCAAACATTTAATATCCAATAAGAATTAATGAACCAGGTGAGTCATACATTTACTACAATGCTTGTTGGGAAAGGCATTTTAGCAGTCGCAGAGTTCACATGAAACCATCCAAACAGCAATGTTTTCCCAATGAAAGTACTTAGGTGACATTTTCCACAGCAAAAGCTATGTGTATATCTGCATGTTAATATGTCTATATATAGGTATATATTCTGCTCAAAAAGGGCATCTACTGAAACTCTGGAAATAATATGGCTCTGAAAATATCTTCTGTTCTTGATGAAGTCATAAGATATATTAGGAGAAATGAAGTAATAAATGTTTAATGTAAGAATGCTTGTATAATTGTCAGGGATCATGGCTACAGGCCAGATAAACTTGGGGGGAAGGAAACACAAAACAAGAAGATTTCAACCTGGCTGCAACTACTTGAGATTGTCTAATGCAATTGCATAATACCTGAAACAAGCTTGTCTTATTACCATTGTCCTATCTAAAATAACAGGTGAGCAGTTTAGCAAGCTATGTTGGCATGGTGCATGGAATGTTTCTTTGGAAGCCTAGCTGCCATGACTGGGAAAACATAGCTACGTAATTATAAAATAATGTAGAAATAATCTGTCAGTTACATTGAACTTCAGCATGTGAAATGTATATATCACATAATCACTGTGTACGTAAACTTGCAAATGAGCAAGTGCAAACAAAGCAGTTGAAATACCAATGAAAAGCACTCACGTAAAGACTAGTGATTAAAAAAAATCTATCTGCACTCTAGAAATTTAATGGTTTATCATTACTCAGCTCCATTCTACCTGTTCACCTAAAGTACTCTATAAAAGGGTGCTAAAGTACCTCTATATTGTGCATCTAAAGTACTTAAAGTACCTTAGAAATCATTTAATAAAGTTTGAAAATTAGCTTAGCTTTAAGAGTTGTGTGAAACTATGTTTTCACATAGTAATTTTAGGCTGTAAAAATATTCCATAAAATACTTGAAGAAATACTTCAATAGATGTAAAACTATTCTTTCAACCTTTTAACTGTACATGAAATACATTTCAGGGTGAAAAGGGTGTAAGGTATCAAGTAGCACAGATATCCATTCTCCTTACAGTTATCAGTAAGATGTATAAATTTCCTTTTGCAGTAGCCTAGTAGGAGTTTAGGAAACCAAGTATTTTCATGCCTATTTTTCTGCATAATTCTCTCTCCATTTTGTGGCAGTATTGCACTTATGAAGTCAAAGATCACAGTAAACAACTATGATACTGCCTTGCTGCATAATACAGCAGTCAGACATCTGTGATTTGAAATACTAGCCTGCCATTAACCACATAGGTTCTTTAAAACAGACTTTTCTATAGTTTCACAGTTTAAGTAAATATGTCAGTCCTCAGGTACCTTGATAGCAGAAGAAATTATAGTAGCTGGAGGCAATCTAAAGAAGGGCAAGGAAGAAAGATTATTGGAAGGAAAATTGTTTTATGAAAAAAGATTTAAATTTTTCTATACAATTCCTTTGCTTGACTCTTATCTAGATGATTTCACTAATCTAATTTGTAACATATCATCTCAAACATCAGTATGAACACAACTGATGGGATAGTCAATTGTTTTGGGAGGGACAAGGAAACAGAGAGCCTGTAAGACTCTTAAACTAGCTTTGCAATATAGAATTTTCCCCATGGCATAAATCAATCGATTTAACTCATGAATCACAGAATCACTGAGTTGTTATGGATAGAAGGGACCTCTGGAGATCATGTAGTCCAACCCTGCTGCCAAGGCAGGGTCACCTACAACCAGATTACACAGGAATTTATCCAGGTGAGTTTTGAAAGTCTAGCAGCATATAGTTTAGTAACAAAATAATTGTGAAGGTCCCAATTAGGTTATTCTAAAACCACCTACAGAAAAGTCTGTGTCCTACCACGGCTCCATGTAGCCCTGAAGCAGAATGCGAAAAATAAGCTTATTGAGATCACTTATCTATAAATGAGTGGAACATAGCTGGGTTCTGGTGTAAGTGAGCTGATGCTGCAGTAGGAGAGATCACGCAGCTGAAGCCTTAGAGACAAGGCTGCAGCTTGAGGAGACAACGGAATGCACAGAGGTGGGGAAAAACCATGGTGTGGGACCTGGTCACAGACCCTTAGTTCAGATGGTAAAAGTACTCTGCAAGAAGATGTGGAGGAGTTTCAGTGGACAGCAATGTTTTCAGTTGTGCTGTGTCTAAGTTAGGGTTATGGCTTTGATGTCATAGTAGGTGGGAAAACGACAGATGTTGTGAAGTAAGAGAGCAATCAACAAGTTTATGTGCACATCATTATAGGTGGAGGACTCATTTCTGCCTCTGCTTCTGCTCGTGTCGTCCATGGTGCTTTAAGGAATTCAACTGACGCTCACATGGTGTTTGTAGGAATTTAGTCTGCAATGAGGAGGATAAAATTGCTCCCAACACCTGCCTTTTGTTTACAACAGACATGCTTCTTAGAAAATGAATAATATCTTTCTATATATATTTTATGAACACCTTACAAATTTTTAAGGTTTGGAAGCTAACTCTCTACTTAAAATGCATAATTCAATTCTCCATTATGAATTGAGGCTGTTCTTTTATTTTATGATTACTGCCTTAATTTCTCCTCTTTCTGCAACATATATCTATTTTCACTGTTTCAGCAATGAAAATGAAACTTCCAAAAGAAAGTTATATTTTCCCTATTATGAGGCCTGTTTTCAGAAAGGTATTAAGAATGTTATGCTCATGGGAAAATGCACTTTTATTATTGTGTAAGTGATCCCTTTGAAAATCCAGAGATTATTCTACAAGTTTTAACATACACAGAAGTTAGAGATCATACTGCTTCAGACAGGAAAAAAAATGTTGATGGTAGATTTTTTTTAACTCTCAGTTCCCAAGGGGCTTTTAAAAATATATCTGCCAAACCTTAAAAGATTTTGCTTTAGGAAATTAGAACAGCCCTGCATTTGATTTTAAATACCATTATTTCAAATAAGTCCCAAGAAAGGTAGGGCTGCAAAAAATGAATAGAACAAAATCTTCTCTTCCTTTTTCTTAGGAAAATATTACATTTGCAGTAAAATAATAAAAGCTGAAAATAAATGCAAACCATATGAAATCCATTTTATACTATGCCCCTGGGCTGACACTCTTTTCCAAATTGCAGAGGAGCAGACCAACAGAAAATCAAGGTTACTGAACTAGAATATGTATTCTGTCAAACATCTTTAGTTGAATTTCTGAAGGAGAACTTTGTTATGAGAGGAATAAAATTAAACTTATACTACTTACAATTATTTGCTTCTTGAACAAGAGTATAATTTTTAAATATATCTAAAACAGAATAAGAACTGAGAATGAAATTAATAGCAAATTTGTGAGTGGGTGTGTTCTACTTTTTTCTTAATGTGTACATTGTGCTAATCCAAAGGTTATATAATAGAATTATTACAACTCATGAAAAATAAATTTCTAATACTTTTCAATACAGAACCTTTCCAAATAACTGTTAGCAAAATTCTTTTCTGCCCATGTGTATTCACCTCCACAGTCACCTATCATGGTGTCTTTTTTCTGTTTCCAGTTGACAAAATATTAAATAATTGTTTAAAGGCATAAGTTAAATATAAATAAAAGATAAAATTTTTAAGTTTTAATTTTAAAATTACTGTTTGGTGAGTTTTGCTTGTTGTGTAGAGACCTGTAATTGATTAGTTTGCTAAGGTTGTTCCAGAAGTGAATGAAGTTGGGAAATATCAAGCTCTTCATGTGATGTCACATGTTGGGGTTTTCAGAGGGTTTTTTTCTGCAGGTTCGTTTCTCCAAACTACAAAACAACATTTATTTTCACTTTTCATACATGCCTTTTTAAACTTTTACTCTCCAATTGTCTTATTTGTGCATCTAAAACAAGTTAAGTCAGACAGAAATATGCTCCATTATACCTGATGTAATGGAACTGAGAACACCAAAAAGTGGTTAAACACTAGCGCATGCTCAGTGGAGATGAAGTCTTAGGTGAATTTACCTGCTACACTCTACTAATTTTCTACCAGGCATATGTAAATAGGGGGTCTTTAAAGATTTCCATCTTAGTGTTGTGTCTCCAGTTGCTAGAAAAATAGAAGTTATAGTCCTGACACTGAGGGTATGTGTTTTGATAGATTTCAAATTCCAGTTTTAACTATGGGGCTGCTACAATATCTTGTTTAAACACTTCTAACAATCACTTTTAATTTGAGATTGGAAAGAAAGAAAAGTTTTCATTAATTTATTTGCAGAAATTGTTGGGGTAATCCTTTATGAAACGTTAAAAAATCCCCACCTAATATTCAAGCAGTTTTCTGAGAAAAAGTCTTGTAATGGAAACTGTGAGACAGCTGTACTCTTACTACTAGCTCTGCTTCTGTTGTCATGTTAAATCTAATTTCTTATATTTACATGGAGAAAAATATTAATCTCACAGGGATTTATAGAAAGTTATTCCATCAATGTAAGAAAGTGTCAGGGCTACAGGTTTGGCAGAATTAGAATTGCACATACAACAGAACAAGTTCAAAAGGCCTTGAAGACTGATTCTTCAAAAAACCCCAAACCTTAAAAATTCAACTTTCTAAGACAAATACTGTTCTACATGTTGTTCCACCTGATTTTCTAGATGAAAACCTTAATATATTTTCAAGGCAATTTTCTGCTGATTGTTTTAATCCAGTCGCAGTACATTTCCAGAGTTGGAACAAAAGTTAGAGAGCTATCTTTTATCCCCTGTGTAGACTGTGACTTCAGGAATCAGAATCTGCCAGGTAGGCACTTATCCAATTGCTACTCCAGAAAGGTACGTTTACCTAATTCTTTTAATAAACTAAGATTATTTAACTAGCCAGTAATCCAACTTTCATGGTAGCAAGAGATGAATCGAAGAACAGAATGTCATTATATCAATTAGGGATGTGAGATACTGTACTTCTGAGAGTGAAATGTGCAGAGCCATTGGGTTCTAGCAGGAACCATGCACCTCAGAGCAATTGGTCCTTGTGAATATGGAAGACAGTTGTTAGAGAAAAAAAAATCTACATATGACTCTAATTAAGGCTGGACTTTTTTAAGACACTATGGTTGAATGAGCAGAAAAATCAAAAGATTGAGAGGATGCGGTGTGTCACCTGTTGCAGATACTCATACCCAGAATTTTTATTTGTGTTTCCGGAGCCTCTACATATGCATCTGTAGAATTATTTTTAATTATTCAGGGTCTAAACTTTCTGCAAACCAGTTTTCTTCAGATCAGCTCCTAGATCATGACACCTGCAAATGTCAGACATTTACAAGAGCTAGGTTTACTTAATGATTTCAACTGAAGTACAAAACTGATTGAAAATAGCATAATTATGCAAGTACTAGGAATCAGTTTATACAATGACTGTTTTATCTCCCTATTCCTTCCTATTTTCACCTATCTATATCACCCTGCTATTGTAAGTTATAAAAAAGAAATCAGGTTTGCACAGTGTTTATATAGTACCATTTACAATAAATACTAAATTTGTGGTATGAATTTTTGACTGTAGTCTAATCTAATAATAATTATTCATGTTCAGTGAACACTTTAAGGTATAAAGTCTCCAAACCAAACCAACCCCATGCAGGATTCTGCCATCTGTCACTGATACTTTTTGTACTGTGATACCTTAAGGTGTGACTACAGCTGGAGAAGAGCTTCTTAGCTTTTTGGTGTTTTCAGGATGAGCACTGAGTTGTGCCATCAGGCACAATTTCTTCTCAGAAGCCTGTATCTTGTTAGGAAACAGTCTGCAGTTTCTGGGTCCTCTAAGCTTCTTTGAGAGTTCTTGCTTCTCACTGTACTTGGATTTGCAAACTCCAAGCATTATGAGCACTGCAGATTTTCACCCTGATTCATATTCTACCTGAAATATCTGTCAGATTTAATCATAAAATAAGACAAAATTTTATTCAATTTGACTTCATGCTTCTAACTACATGAATGACAAAAATATTTACAAATGAAACGAATGTAATATTGCAGTCTGACTCCATGCTTAACAACTGGAATTTTATTTACATTAGCCTCTGTTATGTATGAGTGCCCAGTCTAGCTAGTCATTGGTTCAAACTTCGTAACAAAATATTCTCTTCTATACTCCAGTTACAATTCCATCCTTTCTATTTCTTTCATACAAAAATTTCAAGAATTAAGGCTTTTTGTTTTACAGCATATTCCCTCAGTTCTATATAGTTATATGTGGATACACTACATCTGTGAAGCTGCTAGCTTACCTGTTCTCTGAATCAGGGCTTGGAAAATGCCCTTGAGGATTTTACCTCAAGATAAATTCCTTTACACTTGAAAATAATAGCTTATTGCAGCTCCCAAGTCACCAGTCAAGGCATCTGTGATCTGTACAAATGTGCATGAAGGATTGTTGGGTCCTTAGCAACTCTTACCAATTTTTTTTTAGTTCACTTCCTTCACTCTTTTTGTATTTGATCTGTATTCAAGCCTTGACTGAACCTTCCCATATGTTCATGAGATTTGGTCAGGTATTAGCTTTGTATTAAAAAATGAGTCTCCTTACAACTAGATGTATGACTTAGTGTCTGAACACACTTTGAGACAAAGATCTTTTTCATACCTTCAGGAAGTTCAAGTTTCTGATTATCTGTAGTTCATAATTCACCAGCTGGTTGCCTGAATTGACACTTGTTTCTCCTGAAAAAGGATTACTTCAAAAATAAGCGATCAGCTAGGAGAAATGGGGTGAATCTTGAAGTTTGTGGGCTAACTCCCAAATCTCTACACAAAATTTGTCATGAATACAGCCAAATGGTTTATTATTGCTAAAAGTGAGGGGGGGGGAAAAAGATTGATATATTTATTTATCAGAATCATTAAAAGCAAATCCTCCAAAATGGAGAACCTCCACCAGAGTCCACTCAAGGAAAGACATTTTGAGAAAGAGGACAAAAATGTTAATTTAAGCAAGTGACATTCCCTGAATGACCTGACCCTGAATGTCTGACGCAGTGCAGAAAAAGGACATCAGAGTGCATCTGGATGGAATCTGCTTCACACGCTGTGTCTCTTCTCTTTATTGCTGGTTGTTCAGGCATGAAGAAAAAACACTTCCAAAGAGCACATTCACACACTGATGGAACATAAACTTTATCACACTGTTTAGCAGTATGAACATTCAGGATGCAAGTCTACCTCAAGGCACCTAGCCTTTAATGCGGATCTTTGAAGACAGGGTCCCAAGTCCTTGTTGTATAATATATTTAAATTATTAATCCTAGAGAATATGAAACATTTGACAAAGAGATTCAACTAGTTTTATGAACAAGGTAGCTGTCCAGGTAAGCCCAGAATAATTTTAAAATAAATTTATTAAGAATTTAACTAGGTACTGTTTCATTTAGCTTAGTACTATAATTTAAAGTGAATGCATAAATGACTTCACATAGGCTGTTGCCAGCTGAACAAGTAGTGAAATATATGTGATCCTCACAGTTTTGGGACATGCTCCAAGCCTCATCACTGCTTCCCTTGGAGCTAGATTCTAGCACACAAAATATCTGATGAGAGTTGTCACTCTAATAAAGATACATTAGTTATAATGCAGATTACATCCAACAGAGAGAATTGCAAGTGGTATCTCACTGTCATTTTTCAGAGGAAAGCTGGAACAGATATGGGCAATATTTGAAAAACAGAGCTCTTTAGATCCCCACTGGTAACATCAAAACATTTGTACAGATATAATCCCATAACCTTTTGAGCAGCTGCCAGAGGTTAGATGACTGGAAACTGTCCAGCAGTAACTGGGTATTTTTAAGAACTACTAGTAGATCTGGTCAAAAGTTGATGTAGGAGGGTGAAGAAGAAGAGAGGTAGAGAAATTGTAGCAAAAAATATTTTTGGCTAAACTAGGAGTGTATGTAAGGAACTCACATCTCTGTGACAGAGACCAGTTTTTGTAAAAGACTTATTTGACTGTTATCATAGAGATTTTGGTATGTACTTAAATGTCATTTACATGTACGTCAAGATCTTTTCACATTAAGAGCTGAGAAGGAAACAGGAACACAAATAAGTCAGATCTGTGAGTTATAAATTGGAAGCATGATGGTAGGAAAGGTAATAGAAATCTAAGAAATTTAAAAGAGTGAAAGCAGAGGAAAGCACTTATCTCAAGGCACATGTTCATGATCACAGCATAAAAAGCAAGAAAAATATGCATAAGGTACTTCTTGAAGACAGTGCTAGCAAAAATTATAAATTAACTGTAGGAGAAGAATGTAATCCTTTCTGATACTTTGGTTGTATTATATCAAAGGTCACTGCCAGATAAAGCAGTACCATACTCTGAATAACTGCCAAAGTACACAAAAATAGAACAAGAGCCTTGATTTCCACTTTTCATTTACCCTATTCACAGAAATATTACATTGCATTTCGTGATCCTTCAAGAGCTTGATTTATCTTGTTCTCAGAAATTAAAATCTCATGCTGAAGCAGAAATTACTATTTTATTGGCCAATTAATTTAATTAAAGAGGAACTTCAGGAATGTCTTCTTGATCGAGGAAGTTCCTCAATTTCCTTACCTTTTTGGAAACTGGTTGCATTTAGGTTGTGGTGCAAGGTTTTGATAGCAGGGAGGGCTGCAGGAGTGGCCTCTGTGAGAAGACAGCCTGTCTTGGACAAAGTGAATTCCATGTGGCTCCAAATTGTACCCACTGCTGGCCAAAGCTGAGCCTACCAATAAAGTTAGTGGTACCTAAGAGGGAGTGAAGTTGAGTTTGGGAAGAAGTGGGTAGTAAGAAGGTGTCTTTAATTTTGTCTGGTTTCTAACCATCCTACTGTATTGTCAATTACCAATAAATAAAATTAACATTCTGCAAATCAAGCCTGTTTTTCTTGTGACAGTAACTGGAGAATGATCTCCCCATCTTTAGCTCAATGGACAATCTTTTCTGTTTTATTTTCTCTCTGAGAGGGAGAGAGCTGCTGGGTTGTGATCTAATATCCAGCCTGGATTAAGTCACCAGTCTGTTTTCAGTATCTTAGGGGGTAAAATAGCAAAAGTTGAAGACTTGCTCAACTGATATAAAATGAACACAAGAATGAATCATTGTGTACAGTGTTAATAAATGTATTTAATGTCTTCATGCTGCATATTTATTTTCTATTTTTTATTTATTTATTGTATTATTTATTTATTTATCTATTCTCCTTTGTGATGATATGTTAGATGATCATATTATGAGCTGAAAATAAAAGAAGGAAACAGAAGCACCAAATGATTTAGGTTGGAAAAGACCTTAAAGGTCACCCAGTCCAACCATAAACCAAATGCTGCCAAGCCCCATTAAACCATGTCTCTAAGTGCCACGTCCACACATCTTTTCAATACCTCCACGGATTGTGACTCCACCACCTCCCTGGAAAGTCTGTTCCAGCACTTGAAAATCTTCTGAGTGAGGAAATTTTTTTCCAAGATTCAATCTACACTCCCCTTGTACAACTTGAGGGTGCTTCCTCCTGTCCTATCCCTTGTTACATGGGAGAAAATACCGACTCCTGGCTATAACCTCTTTTTGGGCAGTTGTAGAGACCAATAAGGTCTCCTCTCAGCCTCCTTTTCTCCAGGCTAAACACCCCCAGCTCCCTCAGCTGCTCCTTATATGAACTGTGCTCCAGACCCTTCACCAGCTCTGTTACCCTTCTCCGGACACACTCCAGCACCTCACCATCTTGCTTGTAATGAAGGGCCCAGAGTTGAACACAGAATTTGAGGGGTGGCCTCACCAGTGCCAAGAACAGGGAGAAAATCCCTGCCCTGGTCCTGCTGACCACACCATTGCTGATACAGGCCAAGATGTCATTGCCCTTCTTGGCTGCCTGGACACAGCCTGGCTCATGTTCAGCTGCTGCCACGAGCACCCCGAGGTCCTTTTCCCCTGATTGGCTTTTCAGCCACTCTGCCCCAGCCTGTGGTGCTGCCTGGGGCTGTTGTGACCCAGAGGCAGGAGCCAGCATTTGCCTGGTTGAACCTCAGAGCATTGTCCTGCACTTGTGACCAGCTCCCTCCTGGATGTGACCAAATTCGCCAGCACTCACCAGGCCTGGACATTCAGACAGACTTTTGCCTCCTAATAGTACATCAACTCACACCATGAGCAGTTTCTCCAGGAGTTAGTAGCTTCATATACTACAACAATGTCATGAAAAGCCATGTCTTTAAATTATATTCAGTGTTCTACAGCACAGCATGAATTTTACTCAAACTAACTCAAATAGAACTGTAACACAAATGTATTTTTATTGTAAGTATCTGCTCGGTCAGACAAAGCACTGAACAAAGACAACTTGACACAAGAAAATGATCAGATTCTGGAGTTAATCTCAAGTAAAAGACATATTAAGTGATATTACCTATTTATACTTCATGAGGAATGGTTTATAAACCAGATTTCAGTGACAGGACAATAACCTGGCTTTGCTAAATAAAAGAAATATACTTTTCATATTAAAAGGTAGAACTGTGTCAGGTATGCACTAAAGGAAATGTCTTTTGTCAATTCTCAGTAAAAAAAATCCTTATGGCAGAATATAAGCCAGGAATGTATACATGCAGAATTATCAGCAGCGAGGGATTTTATGAACATGAGGAATCACAACCAGAACCAGCAATTATTGCAAACAAAAACCTCCTTGTTAATGATTTCTTGAAGTTCGAATTTCTGGAGAACTTTCAGGTGAGAATTTTGTAGGCTAAAGCAATTTTAAAATTATGTTATGGATAACATGCCCTTAACAGACAATGAACATTTTTTCAACTTTATTCTGTGTACTGTTGAGCAATTTAAGAAGTCAAAGACATGAGTGAAATCTGAATCTGAATATTAGATCTTCTCCTGCCTACTCACAGAGACGTAGAAATAGTATTTGATAGCATTAAGTGCTGAAGCAGTGATAACAATGGCAAAGTAGACAAGAGACCATTTCTCTGTCGATGTTTCACCACAGCTAATGGGATGAAATAGAAGCAGGTGAAACACTGATGACAACACAAGCAGGAGAAGGAAGCCTGTCCTCATCACATCCTGCTAGGTGGTGGGAAGAGGGCTGTCAGTGTGATAGCTAACATACCTGCATTTCGGGGTGGAGATAAGGAAAACTAAATACTCGATGATCCTGTGCTTGACATCTAAACATTCTGCTGTAACTGACTTTAAATTCCTAGGAAATTAGAGTTGAGTGCAAATGAAGCTTTCTCGTACCCCACAGTAAATCTGTATCTGCTGACACACAAGTTCTTTATATTATTTCCTACTGCTTGGAAAAAGAGAAAGTGCATAGAAATGCTTAGGCAGGAGACTGGAAGAGAAGAGAGTATTGCAGTTCATTAGGAATAGGTGAGCAGACCTAAGTTCAATGTCAAATTGGCACAAAAAGCAATGAAAAAAGGTGACATACAAAGGTGTGTTGAAACACAAGTCAGATGAGAACAGACACAGACAGGTGAAAGTAAAACCAGCTGTCAAGTAGAAACCTTACATTGGTGCAGTAAAACATATTGAGCACAGACCAGAAAAAGGATGCTATTAAACACTCAATTTTTATTGGTTTTATTGAAGAAAGATCCAAAGAAACAATCATGATAAATTAGAAGTGACATTGAAGTTATAATATTAGAATATTTGAAAAGCCTAGAGGTTCCATAAAGCATATTCACTTGCTAAATATCCAAAACAGGAACCATAGATAACCTCTATCTGTAGCAATTTAGAAATGTTGCACAAAAGGTACAGTCCTAGTTATTGCTGAAGTACATTTAGCAAGCACACAACCCGAAAAAGAAAGAGCACCATAGAATATAAGAATTTATAGAAGTTTCTGGGAAATTAATCTCTCTTCACTTTCCTGGAAGACTACATTTTGTTTAAGAAGTTTGTGTTTGTCTTGTGTTGGCTGTCTCCACACAGTACACAAAACACTCTAGGAGGTAAAATATTGAACATACTGCTCGAAAGAGATGATGCAAAAATAAGGATTAATGGAAAATGGAATTATTTCATCTGAACTGTAAGAAGCACTGCTGAGTACTTCTGAAGTGTCCTAGATATTTAGTAATTAATTAGTTGTCATATTGTAGGAGTTCTGGAGGCATAAGATCTTTGATCATAAAAGTTTTTTTATTAATAACTTCAGTCTTATTTTTTGGTGGTGGAAGAATATTTAAACACAAATTAGAGGCAATTAAGATAGCTATAATTTAGACTTTGTCATTGAATGTATCTATGGATATTTAGGCAAATATAATGTATTTATTATTTGTCTATCTACCTAACATATATTGAAAACGACATCTGCATAATTCAGTTCATCTCAGAAAGGTAACTGATGCACACAGAGCAAGAGGGAGGTTAAATAAAGGAGTGGAAGGAAACAAGGCAAAGGTTATTGCAGAAAGAACACAAGAATACACATAAATAATGTATATCCATATAGATTGTTACTTTGCCTAAATATTAGGGTACAATGTACTGTTCACAAACAGCGACAGAAGAAACGGAGATTATATGGCTACCATAATTTCACAGGCTGACGAAAGGAAGGTGATGCTAACATGTCAAATTTTAAGAGTTTTCCCTTCTTGGAGAATTGAGATTTGGTCTAGCTTTCATGTCTCTTCATTGTACGTGAGATGACATAGCCATCACTTAAAGCCAAAATCACAAGGCTTTTAAACGGTCACTTTCCTCAGTACAGAATAGAAATTCTTGGCTTCTATTTTGCACAAACCTTATTTTCTCTCCTTAATTAGAGGACATACAAACGACTGTGAATATGATTACATATGAATGACTGATTCGGATGAATGACTGATACATATGAATGACTGATCACATTATATCAGTATCAGACATTAATACAGCATACATGAACATTTAATTTGGATGACTGAGACTGTAACAGACATATGCTTAGATAGGATAATAACACTTCCTGAAATGCTTATTCTTGTCTTCCAAGGCATGTCAGTCAGTCTTTGATCAGCTCTATAAGAAATACATTGGCCTAGAAAGTACACAACCATAAAGCATGCAGCAATCTTTCTGGTAAAACAAGACATGCTGTGATCTCATAAAAACATGCCAGAACCATTTAATTCATGTGACAAATCCAACTATGTATTTATGGCAGATGTGATAGTGTCTGATATACAGCAAGAATTCATACGAGTTCAAAAGGTGAAAAAAGTTGAAAAGACCTCACAATTAAGAAATAGTTTGTCATAGTTTTTCTTTTCCTTTTTCTTTTTTTTTTTTTTATTATATATAAAAAAATGTACAAAACATTGTACCAGGGCTGTTTTGATTTGCAGAAGATCTCTTACTAGTCAAGAAATATTTATTTAAATGTTCCAATATTTCTGTTAGAAATATGGAAGCACAGTCATATTTAAATATGACAATTCAGATAAATACCTTCAAAGACAATTTTTTTAATGCTATGATAAGGTTTTATCTGACTTATTATTTAGTCAACCTATCAATGAATGCTGATACTCTCATTTGGTCAGTTCTATTCAATACCCAGTACTTCCTCAACTCTGCAGGAAATCCCATGAACAACCTTCTACCATGCATAGCTTATTGTCCCACGTTCTTCAAAGATCTTTGTTTCTATCAGCTTTTATAGATATATATACATATATTTGTGTGTGTACGTATATATTAGTTTTCTTAAAAAGGTATCAAATTTTAAAAAAAA
Source organism: Acanthornis magna (assembly GCA_036785705.1). Taxonomy (NCBI): domain Eukaryota; kingdom Metazoa; phylum Chordata; class Aves; order Passeriformes; family Acanthizidae; genus Acanthornis; species Acanthornis magna. Next base: position 8,544,056 of record JAWUZG010000034.1, read on the forward strand.
AGGTTATTTCACATATCTGAGATATGAAGCTATTTCAAAGATGGAATGCAGTTGCTGAATAAGACCAAACAGCAATTGCACTATGGGTAATTGGGTGTTAGGAGCATTCTTTACCTGAAAATATTAATACTCAATTACTTATAAACAGCCTAACATAAAAACCAGGAAGTTATTTGTTCAGTCGTACTATAACATATTTTTATTGTGTATATGATGGAAATTTTTAGCAATTTTTCATAAGCTCATAACAGTGACCACAATTTCTCATTAAATGAGATTGAACTGCAGCTGTTAGATCTGCAGACATTGTTTGAATATGGTGGCAACATATGAGACTAGGATCCCAGAAAAGATAATTGGTTCTCCTTGTAAATTGCCACCTACCCTGTATGATTTTCAGCTACATTGCTCACAAAAACAATTTTGTAAGTTTGCTTTGTAAAAGTTATTTACTGTGCTCTACAGAAATACTGCTGTGTCTTTCTATTGCAAGTTCTTGGATCAAGAACACATACTATCTGTTTTAAATATTTTACATACTGTGGTATTTTTAACAATGGCAGCAAACAGGTCTTCAGGTCTCAATTTTTACCACTACGTGACTAAAAAAAAAGTAAAAAAGCAGTCTCTGATTTGAAGTATACTGACATTCTCTTCATAATCTTTGAGATAATGACAAAAATGGAAGAGTATTACCTTCTTAACTCATCCTTGGAAATGTCTTCCATTATTATTATCCAGGCTTAACCTTGATAAGTTTGCCAGGTCTAATGGAATCAGAGCACAAATGGCTGTTACTGCCTTTCAAGGCACTCTGCACCATATTTCTGTGCTGTTAACCAGTTTGGTTTTGAACTCCTGGCAGAAGAGGCATTGTTTAAATTAGGTAAGTGGTCAAAGATCAAGGGTAGATAAACCTCAACACAGACTAGATCTGACGCTTGATACTTAAGATCAACACAGTGAAATCCAGCTGTGAAAGAAAATTTAAGCTGAAGTGTAAATTTAAACTGTAACGTGAAAACAGATGTAATCCTTATATTGTTAATACCTGCATAAAATGTGTTATCAAAAAATAAAAAGGATTTGTAATAATTTTTTGAGCCAGAACAAATGAATACTGTAGTTATTGTTGCAGCTGTCTGACAATAACAAAAAAAGTCCTTTTTGGTAAGGTGACATATGATGATGTCTTTCCAACAGACACACACAATATGAGGAAAGAGAATGTAGCAGCTGAAATATTTCTAAAATTTTGAAAGATCTTTCTTGTTGAAATTGGAACAATTTGCCATGATTGCTGCTCTTATCAAGCCAGCATACAACCACATTAACAAAAACAAGGCGTTAATTGTGAAATTTCTATCATTATGAGTTGATTAGCTTTAGTGCCTCCTGTGTATTCAAATGCATAGTTCAGAGGCAGCATTGCTGTACCTAAATTGATTTCCTTCAGAGTAGTACATGATGTGTTATTTGATGCCCTTCAAAGGACACTATTAGCCAAGCTATAAAGTGTCTGATTTTATTAGCTTTGCTGGATTTTATCAGTTTGTAAATGTGTTGTTTTCTCCATTTATTGTGCCTATGGGATCTAGAGATAGAGTGAGCATCAGCTTAATATGTTGTTGGAAGGTAGCAGTGGTCTTACTTTAGCACTCTGCACTGTGATGCAATGACATTGAAGGTAGAGCCATGAAAACTCTAATGTCAGGGCCATTTATCAAGGCAATTCCTCACTGCTATAAAACTCTGCCATGACATTGAATTCAACAGTAAGTTTTTGTCTTAAATAGAATGTTCCTGTGCTGAATAACTACCAAACCCCAATAACAGAATGAGATGTAGTTAATAATAAGAAAGTAAGTCACAGATGTTTGATAAAGGAAAGATGTTAGCAGGGAATTCTGGGACGTAGGAGCTTTAGGAAATGTTTAGATGTCACCACCTTTATGTAAGATTTGGGGGGTAATATACTGCAGTGGAATCCAATTTGCCTTGTAACTCTAATAAATAGCACAACTATTTGCTTGGTGATCAGCAGGAAACTTTTTTGCAATGTGCTGGTGTAAAGGGCCCACCTAGTAAAATTTAATATCATGTCTAGCATTTTTTCAAAGCCCTCTTAAAGTAATTGCCAAATGAAAATAGAAGTGTGTACCACAGATTTCATGCAGTCCTATTCCCACATCAGTCTGTCTTCACACTGTATTCTGATTGCTAGATTGAGTCATATTTACAACAATACATATTTTAGAAGATTTTCTCATCTGTTCAAGATTTTATCTGATAGCTAAGGCAGATATCACTTGAACAACATCTCCACAAAAATGGCAAGCCCAGAACTCTGAAGTATATCCGCAAGTTTTGATTAGGAATTGTTTTCTTCATAACAATAAAAAAAGAAATACAAAGGAAAATAGAACAAATATATGAGTAAGAGGATGCCTTTAAGTTATTACATAAAGGATATACTGTAGATTTTTAAAGTGTCTTTTAAAAATACTTGCATATATATAATATATTATTTATTTTAATACTCTGTTTAGCCCAGTAATTGTAGTTCTTAATGACAGTAATTTCTTTCATTTAAATAAGTCTGCCCCATTGTTTTAGATACTTGAATTTACTCCTATGTTTAAGTGCAGGAATTAAATTCAGAAACAGGAGTATTGATGCAATATTAAGACATATTTAAAAGATGAATTATGAGAGTGAATAATCTAATATTATGAAGTTAAAAGCCTTTGAATGGACATTTTAAACAATAACATCTCCACGAAAAGTGGTTGAGTAACACATGAATGCATTTAGAAATATTGCTAGAACAAAATGGAAACCATGAGTACAAAAATTATTTAAGGTCATGAAGATTCCATATACTGAGCTTTTACAACATTCAGCAGTGTACAGTGGAAAAAGTGTAAATTCATGACCACAGACAGGAATTATCAGTGCTGCTGGTTTCTCATCCTAGAAACAGTTTTTCTGGGGGTTTTTTTTAACAGTATCATATTTGTGGAAACAAGAGAATATCTATTTACTATCCCAAAAAAAAGTTTTTCAAGTTTGTTGCTATACTAGCGTAGTCTCAGCATTCACAAGACTCCTTCACCAGCCCAGATGAAATGGATAGTATTAAGTGGCCAAACCACTCACTGTCAGAAACAAAGAAATGAAGTATAGACTTAGATTCTCTAATCATTCTCAGGTCTCATAATTCAAGGATGAATACACTTAGGAATTCTCTCAGTCTTTACTGGATTGTTTTATAAATGACAGGCATAACTGGGAGGCATTTTCTGTTTTACCTGTTTATACAAAAAAATGCCACGGAATAGCCTCCAATTTTTAAGCTTTGATATACTCTTCCAGTTTTGCAGATTTGGCATCTGCTCTGAAATCTGTTTTGGACCTATGACCAAGTCAAAAAAGGAAAAGGGCAAAGAATGTTCTTGAAAATGCTTTTCCATTTAATTAGCTATAGAGTTATTATAAGCTGACTGTACTAGGTTAAAGATGACAAGGATGTGTCCACATGCTGCCTTGTGCAGGCAGCCCGGAAGAACACGGGGCCAAACAACACAGGCTACATCTTGTATGTGTAATATTCAGATGTCTAACCTTTCCAGTGAGGCCATTGGGCTCAGGTCACAAGATGATTGTTACTCATTACTAAATTCTTTTGCTTAAAAGTTTCAGCTTGCTCTTTTGCCCTCTGTTTTTTATGGAGCTTGCAAAGGCATAGCATGTATAGTGTATGAAAAAAGGAGGTTAAATTTAGATTGCTTTTTAATTTTCTCATGGAATATCACAGGAACTTAGCAAGGAGGGATAAAGATATACAGGGAAAAAAGAGTCTTAGAGATGACTCAACTACTAGAAATGGGGAAAAGTAAATCTCGTGGTAGAATTCTGGAAAGACAGACTCGTTGCTGAGAGTGGAAGACGATCTTTTTCTGAGACAACCTTTTCCAGCAGCAGCACTCATCATCTCCAAGATTTCCCCTGTTTCTCTCCTCCTTTACTCCATCCAGTGGAAAGAAGACCAGTGCTCCAGATGTAGCGTCACCAATGCAGGAGAGGAGCAATCACCTCCTTTGACCTGCTGGTAACACAGGTCAACATATACATGCCTTATTTATGTATAGCACTGAAACATGACAAAAGAGGTTGCAGTGCAATTCCTTGTTCCACACTCAGCAGCCTGTAGCAGTGTCTCATTTCTAGGAGTAAGTCCCAAGATCTCATTCCACTTTAAGGGGGGAGAGTAAACTTTTCATTTGTTAACACAGTTTCTCTTCAATTGAACTCCATAGGATAAATTTAGAATTCTGAATAAGCTAGTACTCCTCTCAAGAAAGATAACATACTTAAAATCTGATTTTTTTTTTGGCCAAGTAAGAACAATGGACTAGATTTTTTTTCATAAACAGATTTTTAAAAAGTTTAGGAAAAAAAAGATCAGCCAAGCAAATCAGTCAGCAGAATGTATTCTGGAATTATAAAATATAACAAAATTTAGAATTTGTAATGGCACATGATAGTGTCTTACACAAGAACCTAAATTTATTCATGTATCACAAAAATAACTTGTAAAGCTAGGTATGTCAGAAATCAGTAATGTTATATATGTATAGAATTAATATTTTCTTGGTAGTTAAAGAATGCCTTTTTCTTGCAGCATTTTTTAAAACAGATTCTCATAATTGCTTCAGAGTACTCTAAGATTTACAACCCTAAGCAAACTACAAGTGATCAAGTTAAACAGTGACCTATGAGCAGTTATTCTGAAGAAATTACTGTCATTAGGAAATCCTGGTCCTAAAAATTTCTAAATGTCAATAAATTTTATGTACATTTTTATATCATTTATAAAATCAAAATGTTTTATAGGAACATTTTTTGTAATTCATTCTTATGCAATTTTTCCTCATATAAATTTAATTAAAGAAAAATTACAAAAGCAGAAAACTTTATATTGCTTAAATAAAATGAAATCTTTTTCCACCCACCAATGTTCTTTCATTTGAGAAGGAAAACAATGTCATTTTGATAGAAAATCCAGTATGCATCTGATCTAGTTAACAAACTAAATATAATATTTTCTAATTTTAATTGTTTCTTGTCTTAAATCTACCTCCCACTTCTATTTTCTCATTATTAAACATCAGAAGAATCTGTGTAATTGATATATTGAAATGCATTATTAAAAAGGCAATATAAAGTAATAGCATATTGTATTAAGAAATATATAAACTCTGAGGGAGAAATAAAATATGTCCACAAGATTTCCTTTGTAGAAACCTGCTGCTTATTAACTTTTTTTTTCCTATAGAGTTTCTATCTTCCTGAATTTCAACCTTGAGAAGGCGTTGAGAAGGCCTTACAGCAGCCTTCCAGTATGTAAAGGGGACATGAAAGGAGGTTGGAGAGGCACTTTTTGGCAAGGATAAGCAGTGATGGGAAATGGGGGAATGACTTAATTCTGAAGGAGTGTAAATTCAGGTTGCCCAGAGAAGTGGATGGTCTTTCTAACAGCTTTGTGATTGTATGACTGTTACAAATAAAATAAGCTGCTTCTTCATGAAGAAGTAAACAATATATTTTTATCACCTCAGCAGCTACAACTTAAGATCTACTAACAGCGCTATATTTTGAGGATAGAATGAAGCCAACATTATTGGTATCTTACGCAGGAGATTAATGTGAAATCCTATGTCAATGTTTTAAATGGGATTAAAAGTGTGGAATATCAGGAGCTTCAGCAGTGTTTCTGTGTAGGATTCACACTTTAAAGATTGCTGTTTCCACACTATTCCATCTCTGCAAGCTTCTTTTACAGAATCTACAAGTTACCAAGTGTTGATATTAGATGTTAATGTTTGCGGATAATTTGTTTTTGTCTCAGTCAGTAAATCATACAGCCAGATTGGGTAGGGTCAGTCTTCTTTACCCTGGGACAGGATCTCTAAACAACCCAAGGATTATGGGACTGCCAGCTACACATTTGTTTGTGGTAACTTGCAATTGTAATTTGGCATTGTACTTAGTTAATGTGTGATTGTAGATTTGGATACCTAATTTTGGGCAAAAAGTTGGAAAAATAGATAAGAAATTTAGTTTAATTTCACCTAAGTATCTGTTTGGGTTTTTTTTTTTTTTTTGATGCCTGGGCCAAGGTGCTGCAGTTGTGTTTTGTATAATATGTTTTGCTCCTTGTTTCTTTTAATAAAAGAACAAAATTGAAGCAATGCTTTGTGGACATTTTTCTTATGTCTGTGGTATTCTAGCCTTCAGCACACAAATATGAACATCTTTAAGGATATTGAAGAGTTAAGAAATACAATCAATCATACTTAAAGTAAAAATGTAATTGTGGTGACTAAATTGTGACTTAATTATGACAATAATATTTGTTTACCAAGCTATTAATTTTGTAGAGCACTTCTATTATTTGCTATTCTGAGTATAAAAGTTGCTTGCTGGTAGAAGTGATAAACCTATAGCAGAAACATAGTCTAATTTAATTTATTAAGAAAAAGAAATTTTCTTATGAAGTTTTAATACTTTTGCTACGTCTGCAGTTAAATCCTTTTGCTTGAGGTTATATTAGAGAGAATAATCCAGCAGACACTACCAACGTACATGATTAAAGTTCCATGAAACTGAAATTGCCTAACACTGTCCTTGCCCAAAGAAAAAGATGGGAAAGTTACTTATTTTTATTACCATATCCTTTATAGAGTCATATTTGTATTTTCTCAAGATCTGTCTGCCTTTATGTGGTGCTATCAAACATGGTTCTTCTAAAATTGATGCAAGAAAATCCATTTTAGAAGAGGAATAAAGGTTCAAGCTGTCAAATTTCAAAATAAATTTTGTTGGTGGTTCTCAGTAACTATTTAGAAGTTAATCATAAAAGCGGTCAGCATGAGGTAGTTATTGCTTAGGATAAATAATACTTGGCAGGTTTATTTTAGTTTTCTGCCTACAGGCCTACCATTCTGCCACTGGCCATTTGCCTTGATGTCTGTCATCTGGTTTTGATCTCTTCCCCATTAGTGTACAAAGTAGATCAAAACTAGGCAATAAGCCATTTGGACTCTGTAAGGTCAAACGTTTTCACTGCAAAGGATATGAAGGCAACTGCTTGCCAATAATTTTAACAAAATGTGAGAGAATTCAGAGCAAGTACATCTTCAACTGGATTTTAGCCATGAAAGCACATAACCTCCTCTATAGTGTTGTAAAATTTGGAAACAGATACCTAACAGAAGGCTATCTTGAGATTATGAAGAGACAACTGTTTAGCTCATTATAAAGTCAGATGTATTCTATGGCATTTGAGTGGACAGCAGAGACCCTGACATTACACATGGTCCATTAGAAGTGAATTTGAGTTTGGCATTTTTATTTGCATAAACAAAGTAGCTAATATACACACAAATCATCCTGAAAATACCTTGCCACCTCTTTCATACATAAAGTCTTTATTTTAAATTAGTTTTATATCTATTTCATTTTGCAATTGAAAAGATGATACTGGCTAAAAAAAAAGCAGGAATAGGAATGGCGTGACACAAGGGAAAATTAAATACATGTTAAAGTACCCTGCCTTTGATGGTACATAGACTGGTTAGCCCTTTCTTTGTCTTGCCATTGTTACAATGAGGAAGAGAGAGCACAGCAAAGTCCTGTCATTATAGTAATGCATTATAGGTAGCTAAAAGCGATTAATCTTTTACAAACTTTGGTATTATAATTTGGCTATTCTAGTTCATATTTTTCTGCAGTCTGCCATCCTGGACTATAGTGAAATATTAGCCACACTAATATTCATCAGTGGAAAAAATGGGATCAGTGGCAAAACTCTCACTGATATCAGTGCAGCCGAAGTTTTAATCAGGATCTTTGAATTATGTAAGTCTCTTTCAGCTCAATAGTCAAATATTCTTGTCTTATGCTTGATGGAAGAACCATGTAAAATGTTTGTGTGATGCTTCAATTGATTTGACTGATGGAGTGTTTGTTTTTAAAAAGGAAAGGAAATTCAGCCACTGAACCTTATATATAGGCATAGATTTATTACTTTTGGGAGCAAGTATCTGTTGACTCTTAGATTATGTTACACATTATTGAAACTGAATGACTTATTTTTGCTTTCTGGTTAGACACATGTACAACTAAATCTGTAAAGTACTAATATATTCAGATTAATTGTTAGCAATAATTTTTCCAGCAACCTGATATAATGTTAGTTCTTGTAGATTTGCAGGGTGGCATTGTCAAGGAGGAAATACTGTTAGCTACCTAAAATATTCCAGTGCATCCATGTCAATGATTCATTCAGGAGAATTTCTCATACATCTGTGTTAAGAATGCTAAGGGATTTCTACTTGTAGTGAAGATTTATCAGCATTTTCATTCTCTCTTGCTCACTAGTCTTGCTCATCTTGGCATTCAATAACTGTGAAACACCGTGTCATTTTAGACTGGGAGCTTTCTTGGATGATAAAGATTAATCTCTTTTACTGAGAAATTCCTAATAAATAGTACTCACAACTGCTAATGTATATGAAGAAACAAAATGTAAATACTACAGTTTAAATTAGAAATTAGCTCTGCTACTAAACATAGCAATAATTTATTCTGGCCTCAGCATGATATGAGGCAGGGGATGTAGCACAGAGCTTTCTCATTCATTAATTGATACAGAGTAGTTTGGGCAAAGTAATTCATTGAACAAACTAGAGACATTATTCCTGAAAGATAACAACAAGAAAGGATGTGATATTTGACAAAAACAAAAGGCTAGCAAAGGAAACCTTGATAGCAACTCAGGAGTAGCTCATGCTAGAGCTTTTTATGTACAGCCAGACAATGACTTAATAGTTGCAAAGTGTTACTGAGTTGTTGCCTTAAAACTGTATGAAATCATCTCTGGTTAGAAAGATTGAAGGCCTTTCTCAAGTTTTGACCTGCCTCAGGAAGGTAAAAGTTTAATCCAAGTTGCATAAAAAACCAATACAATTTAAAATTTAGGTTTTCAAAAAATGTTTTATATCTTTCAGTGTTAGATAGGAAAAATCAATGTATTGAAATACTTAATCTATTTCTCATGGAAGGATGAAATCCATATAGATCAAGTGAATACAATTCTCACTAAGAATTAAATTTTCTAAGGAAGGATTAAGGCTTTTCATGGATAGTGAATGAACAATATTTCATCAAATAAACATGAAATTTACATTTATCAAAATATATTTTTAAGTGGTTTCCTTCTTTGAAATGCAGTCTTACTTGCAGTAAAAAAAAAGAAAATAAATAATTTTTTTTTATTATTTCCCTCTAAGTCTCTATCTATGAAGTTAAGTATTTTATCCCAGTAGTCCTTAGAATATTCTTGTTCACACAGTCTTTTAGTCCTTTTAGTAATTTTCCTTTTATGATGGCAACACTGAAATACTTTGCAACAGTGTTGAAAAATAGTATTGTTTTTCTCAGCATTTTCAATGTTGAAACTAATGTTATTACATATTTGTTAAATATCATTCATGTATCTTTTATATCTTTAGTCAAATTTTACTAAATTAAATTGATTGTCTTCTCATTTTGAAAGAGCAAAAATGATTAGAAATGCAATGTTTTCCTTAGTCTAAGGTCGGAAGTGCAAAATGTCTGCTGGAAATGTTAAAGTCTCTTTCTACTTTATTGCCTGTATTCATTAAAATTTTGTAAGTAAAATCAATTAAAATAAGTTTAGAAAGTTTTTTTTGCTTTAAATGGATGAAGTTTAGAAATTATTACACAGCTCCTGGACAATTAATTTACTGTTTAATCAACATTTCCCATTTTTTAAACATTCATTTTTAATAGTGCCCTGCAGTTTTCCACTTTATTTAGTTTTAATTTTATTTTCAAGACACAGACCCAAAGCAGACACTTCCATGTCTGAGAAAAACTCTGCAATAATTAAGTGTACCTAAGAAGAACCCAAACAAAATCTGAATTTATGAGGTTATGTAACGTAGATGTATGACATTGCTATAGTTTGACATGAGGCTATTATATTCCTGCAAGTGCTACGGTTCAGGCATTTACATGCACAATCCATTTTATGGCAAGTTAAAAATATATCTTTTTCAGTAACTTAAATACGGTTTACAGAAAAGACATAATGAGGGAAGGAAATAAATAAGCAATGATATTTTTTAAAAGCACAGAAAGTGTGGTGAACTTGACTGCCAAAGGAGGTGCCCAACACATGGAACAGCATTTTTCACTAGAATGATTTCTTTCCTACTTTCTATTCTCTCTCTTAAAAATAAAAAAAAATGGGGGGAAAAAAGTAAGAGTGAGGACAACTTTGAAATATGTGTTTCCATCAGATGTAAAAATCCCCCTGTAACCTGTAGATTTTACTATTCTCTAAATTTACTCTTGTGGTTTATTAAATTTTAGAACATATTTAATAAATGTAAAAATGTAAACATGAATGGTTAAAATGTTAAATTAAGCTGATACGATCTATTACTTTGCTGACAATGACACATGACAAGGAAGCAGTGCTGTTATAGCCATCAGCAAAATTTGGGTGTAAAGTCAGACATACAGCAATGTGTCTCCAGCATTTAAAAATAGTGTACTCTTTAATGATGATAAGGGTCAATTTTAAGTAAACACACACTATGTAGCTTAAGAGAAATTTCTGGAGCTTCACCACTTCAGTCCAGTGCAGAGGCTGACCCACAGCACACAACATTAAGCTCTAGCAATACCAGTCAGTCAGTGGGTATTGGTGGGGATAACAGCAGTAGCATGTACTGAGCAACAACTGGGGAGTGTTGGGTTTGCTTCCTTTCTCAGTAGTTCTTTTTATTCTCTCTTGCAACATCCTATTAGCTATTTTTATAAAATGGGATAAAACCTGCTTGTCTCACTCAGCGGTAGAGACAAAAAACTTGAATCTGCTCAAATTGGTGTAGCCTTTTCTTATATTAAATATTTTGGGGGCACATCTAGCACAAAAGGATGAAGGATGAGATCCATATGTATTCCAATTTACTCTAACTACAAGTGCAAAAAGGGAAGATACCAGTCAATCTCTAAAATTCATTGGATTGAGATATCTCAGAAAAATAGAATCATAGAGAACATCACTTCAAATATGTGTCAAGAACAATGAATTTTATGTATTCTATTGTCACCTTTCCTGTAACGTATCAATCTGCTCCGATAATAGGAACATAATAAGGTAGAGGTCGTCTGGAAATATGTACTGCTGTTTAGCTAGGAAGACAACTGCTCTAGTTGCTTACAGTTCCCAGCCTAAGGACATTGTTTATCTTAGCAGCCATTTCATTACAGCTCATAAACAGATCACATCAAAACTAGTCATAAGAAATCCCTGCCTTTCTGTGTCAGCCTAGCTGAGATCGACAGTACATCCTGTGATTTGAAAATGAAATATTCCAAAATGCTTTAAGCATCAGAATTGAATTGAAGTCATCTGTAAGGTCAATTACACAGCCTTGGGGAGAGTAATCTTCTTTAGGAAGTGGGGAAATAAGCAGGAAAAGGCAGTTGTACTAAAGACATGGGGAAAGTCTCTACTTAATATTTTTGGTTTTTATAAAAGTGTTCACTGTTGTATTTTACACATGGTTTGATTCAGAGAACAGCTACAGCATCAACATCCTTAATGTTTAAAAACCCACTTACTCTATAGAGCCCTCTCTGCTTTTATCAGAATATTGTGATTTTTTCTTAACTCCTCTGGCTACACATACTGCCAGAATTCAAGGTACCCAAGAATTTCAGAGTGAAAAGTTGTTGCTTATTAATACAGGAGTTTACAGGAGACTTATAAGGGTTAGAATTTCCTTCTTAGTTACCTTTGCAGAAGGATCAAATCTTTTTATTTAATCTGTAAATAAACAGAATTGCAATGTATGTCTAAAATCACAAAAATTTGTGGGCCTGGTCTATCGTTTCCTTGCTCTTCCATTAGAAATGGGTGCTCATGATTATATTTTAACAAACATGACAAAATAAAATGTATATTCCTATCTAATTTAATCATAGAATGACTTGGGTTGGGAGGGACCTTAAAGATCATATAGTACTAACACCACCCACCATGGGCAGGGATGCCACCCCGGAGATCAAATTGCTCAGGGCTCTATCCAGCCTGTGCTTCAACAATTCCAAGATGGTCCACCCATGCCTTTGGGCAACCTGTTCTAGTGTTGTAACAACTTAAAGAATGCAGTTGCCTGTCTTAAAACACTGTCAAGGACACAGAAGGATCATGTCATAAGATAAGCCACACAACAGGAATTTGAGATAAGCATAGAAGGGAGGAATTTGCAACAACTTTGTCTTCTGAAAGAGGCTGCTTTTTGGTTCGGGCCATTAAAACAGCACAAAAGGAGTGATTAGTTACTCAGAAATCTGAAGATAAAATAATACTATCTTCATAAGATTTGGTGAAAGAATTGTATACCATTTAAAATGAGGAAAAGGAGAAGAGGCTCCAGGCAGAGAGGCTGCTTGCTGCTGAGAGTGATTGCCTTGGAAAGCTTCAGGCAGAGTTTTGGGATGTGCATGAGAGAGAGAGAATCTTACAGGAAGAATTGCAGGATGTGGAACATTTCTGTAACATTTCCCAAAACATAGTCTTATAACTCAGATGTTTTGTGTCCAGTGGAGGAGTTTGGAGAAGGTTTACAGATCTGTTATTCTGATAAAGGGCAAGACGCAGCATTTGCATTAACATCTGATAGTGAGGAAGTTTGCATTGGTATCTGATAATGAGGAAGTAACATTATGACCCTTTCATATTAAAACTAAAACCACAAACGATTGCCTGGGACAACAAACTGCTATTAAAACAGTGTCATATGCAGCTGCCAAGACATCAAAATTTGGCCATAAATCAGGTGAGATTGAAATCCAGTCAGTATTAATGCAGTGGGATGCTGGGGATTTGGGTTTACTACCCAGATGGCAAAGAGCTAAAATCACTGGAGTAAGTGGAGCAAGTGTTATCTGCCAAACTGATAAGGTTAATTTATGGCTCCTGAGTGAGAAGCAGATGTCTGTTAATCTTAACCCTAAAAGGAATCCAGAGACTGCAGAGCACTCTCTCTGAGAGGCACTTACAGTCCCTAAATAAAAAATTGCTGGTGTATCACAGTGCTGAATTTTTGCTGCAGCAGAAAATGGATTTTCTGAAATCACAGCTGATTTGGCTCCACTAACAGCTGCAGTACCCAACATTGCAAACCTAACAGCCACAATACAAGCGCTCCTGTGTTTGGCCATTGTCAGTGTGGTTTTACACTCCCTTTCTAATTCTCTTATCTGGCCAGTTTATTACAGGCAATTGAATGATAATGCTGCACCTTTAACCACTGTTGTGCTAAATTTTCTGGAACTGGTAACTCAAATTCAGAGAGCAGCAACCGCAGATGTAAAAGATATGTCCTTTGTGATTCCATGCTGGAAACATGACAAAGCTCAATTTGCACTTACTTGGGAGGGAGGACAATATACTTTTAGCAGACTCCCTCATAGGTATAAGCATTTGTCCCCCAGCATAGGCTGTGCTTGTTGGACTTCTACAAGTTCCTGAACAGAGAGCAACGTGCCCCTTCCCCTGCTTAGAATCATAGAACCTGCTGCATTGGAAGGGACCCAAGAGGATCACCCAGTCCAGCTTGTGGCCCTGTGCGGGACACCCCAAGGACACTTGGACACAAGGGCCCAACTCCTGGCCCCTACACAGGACACTTCTTCACAGATTCTCTTCTCTTAAAGTTTCTACTTTCTTCATTTTATATTCTGACTGTAACAGAAGCATTATTTGCAAGCTTGTCTTCAAAGTATGCTATGGGATTTAACCATGGAGCTTGTTACCAAATTAATGAAAAATGTATATCCAAAACACCTAGATTGCTTAAAATCATCTCACTGAGAAAGATTTATTTGAGGTGATGTAAGTAGCTGTGATACTATTTTAACATTAAATTCTTTAATATTTTTGACATCTGCTCTAATTTATATATGTGTGATTCTATATAAATGAACATATATTGGTATATAGAAGTAAAAGCACTTCATGGCTGCATTAACCTATAGATCATACAAAGAATTTATATAACAGTGAGTGAGTACATCCATTCTTTATTATGGCTACAGAAAATTCAGCATTAAATGTATTTTTCCCTAAATAAGAGAATTACAGCAGTTCCACCATACAAAACCAAACAAGTACAGATTCTGTAAACCTGTCAGCTCTATTTTCTCTAGGTTTACTGCTCACCAGAGTGAAGAGTAAAGTGTCATGATCATGACTGCGTAAACTCTGGGGTGAAGTATAACAGGCCTGGCAGGTTACAAAGTTCATAGTGTTCACAGTTCATACTGCTTGTGGCACCAGTATAGTGATCGTAGGTGGTAGTAAGGGAAATTTTGATTGTACTGGTACCTCTAATATCAGTTCTTTGTGCACGTATCTGGTAGGTCACTGTGGTAAGGAGCATGACCTAGAGATCAATAAAGCTTTCACCTGAGTGGTTGGTATTTGTGTCCAACAAAGAGGAAAATGGTAAATTTTTTTCAAATTTTGGTTATCCTTAATGCAACTTCTCTAGGTTTAGCCCACTGAATAACAGCATTTATAGATACAGATTTTTAAAGTGTCATAGAAGAATTCAAATCTGAATCCAGGCATTTAATTTAAGACTTCTCTTTTATATCCTGGCATCTTAGGAGGTCCGGGGATATATGCAGTTATTAATTTCTGACTTTTTTAGCAGTTAAAGTTTGTGGCCAAAAGTCATAACTGACAGGATGGAGTGATTAAGACTCTTGCAGCATTAAATTATAAGTGTCTTACAGATTTTTCTTGACAAACAATTTTGAAATTATATTAAACTTCTTCATTATTTACCACATACATTTCTTTCTGCTACTGATGAGTGTTTCCACAAGTCATTTTATTGTATTAGTAGGGAACACTCACCTCAAAGGTGACCCTTCTGGCCCAGGATAGTCATCTAGCTAGTCACAGTGTCAGACAATGAGTGGAATCTATTGCTGTAATGAACGCACCAGGGATGGTGCTTGGCGATAAATGGATATGGCTCTGAAATGGTGTCCAGGCTATAGCCAGAAGGGAGGGCTTCTATTAAAATTAATAGCTTGCTTGCTCTGTTTTTATCAATGTATTACTGCAATGGTGTTCTTTCAAGGTTGCGCAGCTGGTTTAATGCTGATTATGTTTTAAGCCAGAGTGGATAATTAAATAGGATAAAAATGAGTGTAGGGTTATTCATGACAGAAAAGATGCCAAGAACTACACAACCAAGGCATTACCGATAAAACAAAAAAAATCCAAAGATAAATTTACTGCAAAACCATTTGTTTCTGGGCTTATTTTCTTCTTCTGTAGAAGAAATTAGCTCCATTAAAATATTTTCAACGCATTAAAACAAGTCTCCAATTGTTACTTCTGTTGCAGAAAGTCTTACATGAAGGCAGGAAAGCAAAATGCCATGAGTTCCCTAAATTTTATGGATTTAATGCTGGTACTACTTCGAGACAATATATCTTCTCAGTCAACCCCAGATCATACAATTGAGATCATACAATTAATAAATACAAGAATTCTGAAAGGAATTGTGCAGTTAAAAAGACTGTAACTAGACTGTAAACTTCCATGTTATAAAGTTTCATTTCATTAATTGGTTCATTTCAGGGAATGAGGATTTACTGCATGTACTGAATGCTAAGTCTCATTAACGCATCTGCAGTAATATTTGACTACACTAGTCCTATGAGTTTGGTCAGGAAAGCTTATTCACTCCGTTTCTTCCACAACCTTTAGCAAGTAGTAAGAAACCAATTTTATTATTTCACTGGAGTTCTGCCCAGAGAGATCAAGAGGTGTTACCTCATATTTTTCAATGAAATCTGTTTTGGTTCTTCTGTTTTCACATCAAAGGAAAACTGCCTTCTTCCAAATGCTTTAATTCTTTTGTTATCTAAAAATGAGACAAGTTAAGATGTTTAGATGGACTATTACCATTTCAGAAGGGTTAATGAGAGATCACTGTATATGCACAAAACAAGGTGATGGCATGTGGATCTGTAAAATAACCTGAGACAAACTCTCTCAGAATTAATGGTTTTAATAAATGGTCTGATATAAAATGTATTTCTGTGAGTCCGTGTCTGCACATAGAGATTCATACCAGTATTGTGTAAGTATCTGCAGACACTACATTTTGTGGAAGTAAAATATATAATCAATGGTGCCCTTCATTGACCATCTTATGTTGTCTCATTTTACCAGATGAGGCGTGAGCAATGTAGAATCAATGTATAGAAAATATTGCTTCACAGAAGAGAACAGACATGGATAGAATTATGCTTTTTAAAAAGTGATTTTATAGCTTATGTAATTGTCTAAAAGCAAAATTAGTTCCACAGTATTTTGCTGACCAGCCTACTGGTTATTCAGACTGACAAAATATATAAAATGACATCGCTGTGATACCACTGCATCAGCTTTTCTAAGGTACTGCATAGCAGACACAATTAAGAAATAACTAATGTCCTCAGATTTTACTTCTCCAGTCTCAGAGATCTCTTTTGAGAAGAACAGATTTTTTCCTCTAAGCCAGAATTTTATGTATTGTTAAGCGTATTTTCTGAATCCTGCTCATTCAAGATTTCACATTCATTGCCAGCTTTCAAATGGCTGAAAATTATTTTGCCTGAACTTCATCCATTTAATTTCCATAATTATTTGCCTCAGACCTTATCTCTGGAGAGGGAAAAAAGCCCAAACAGAAAAAAATTATCAAGAATTTTTTTTTGATAATAACAGGATAGAATAAACTGGTATGGAGTAGAATTGAGATTTCTTAGATCTAGATCTCAAGCAAAGTTGACTTTCACTCTTCCTGGAGTTTACTGTTCCTGGGAATGGTTCAAAGCTGCATCAGAGGAGGTTCAGATGACATTAAGAAAAATATCTCTACTGTGAGTGTGGTCGAGCACTGGAACAGGCTTCCTGGACAGGTGGTTGAGGTCCCAAGCCCATAAGTCTTTAAGAGGCATTTTGACAATATCTTAAAAATATTCTTTAACTTTTTGTCAGCCTTGAATCAGCAGGCAATTGGACTATATGATCATTGTAGGTCCCTCCGAACTGAAAATATTCTATTCTATTGTATGTGTAGAAGTATTTATATAATCTGGGAACGCTTCCCAGATTAACTGTTCCAATGTAAAAAATGCCTGATGCTTTGAAAGCCTTCAGGCAAACAGTAATCACAAATTAGGTGTTAAAACAAAACATATAAATAAAAACTATGGATTTTAACATTTCTCAGCATGTGAATATAGCCTTTGGAAATCTCATTTATTACTTTTTTATTTACATAGTGACTCCTATAAGAATTTTAAGTGGAAGTAGCTCTAAAGTCTTATTCTATTAAACATATATTACACTTATGACTTCTCTTTGCCCCAAAAGACAGTTGCCCCATCAGATAAAGAAAAAAAATTGAATGTATTGCCTAATGTTTTCCCACACTATTTCATATTTAGGACTTATTAAAACATTTTAATGATTAGTTCTGGACTTCACTTATGCTATATTTATGACTTGAACCAATTCTCTCACAAGAAAGATGTGGACCTGTTAGAATGGGTCCAAAGGATGAAGATGATGAGAAGGCTGGAGCATCTCTCCTACAAAGGCAGGCTGAGAGAGTTCACATTGTTCCACCTGGAGGAGAATTTGAGGAGGGCTTACAGCACCTTCCAATGCCTGAAAGGAGCTTACAATAAAAAGGCAGCAGAGCTTTTTACAAGGGCAGTTAGCGACAGGATCAGGCGAAATGGTTTTAAACTTTAACGGGGAAAGATTTAGGTTAGATGTTAGGAAGAAATCCTTTACAAAGAGGGTGTGAGACATGGGCAGGCTGCCCATAGTTGGATAGTCTATCCTTGGAAGTGTTCAACCCCAAGCACCGCAATCTACTGGGTGGTGTCCCTGCCTGTGGTGGTGGAGGTTGGGAATGAGATGATCTTTAAGGTCCCTCCCAACCCAAGTCATTCTATGATTCTGTGATTCTGTATAAAAGTGACAAAACAGGTAACAAACACAGATGAAGGGAAGATTCTGGGAGATCTGGGAACTTAAAAACATTGTCAAACTGAAAAACAATACAGTTGAACAAACAATCAGAATAGTCAAAATGTATTGGAAGGCATATTAAGAGCAGTATAATATGAAAGGCATAGGATATAGTTTTAGTTGTTGGGTCTGTGGGTTAAATAAAATAATTACAAAGACTAACAGTGATAATAAAAGAATAGAAGAATGTGACAAGTCCATATTTACTGGTTCCAAATAGATTTTTTCATATGAAAGAAATGAAAACAGGACTTTTTTTCACTATATGCACTGAGAACAGACATAATCAGCTCAATTTGCAGATTAAAATATTTAGTTCAGGCATTAACAAAAACATA
The DNA here is from genome assembly GCA_036785705.1 of Acanthornis magna. Taxonomy (NCBI): domain Eukaryota; kingdom Metazoa; phylum Chordata; class Aves; order Passeriformes; family Acanthizidae; genus Acanthornis; species Acanthornis magna. Next base: position 8,562,611 of record JAWUZG010000034.1, read on the forward strand.
CTAAAACAGACTTAATAAAACTATTGTAAACTAGAACATTTATTTTTCAAGTAAACATTTGAGTCAAGTCATGTTTCAGTTTGGTACCTGAACTATGACTTCTATGCATAGCTTGAGCTCTTATTCTGCTGGAGTCAAACAACTCTATCACATACAAACAAACATTTGCTTCTGGGCTCTGCAGCAGATTTTCGCTGAACTACTCTGAGGTTACAAGAGGAAGAGAAACTATTTTCACCTTTCTGGCAGATTCTGGCCAATCCTTACTCCCTACAGGGGAATTAAGAGCTTTAGGCAGGGAGAGAGCATCAGGAGGATTGCTGGAGTCCAGCACTAGCTGGTGTTAATGGAAAGGTGTAGAACTAGGGCACAGTGGCTGAACTGGCTTGCGGTGAAAGTGGGGCAACCTTCCCCGAAATTACTGAGATGATTTCAGCAAATGTATTCCTCTGTTTTTCTCCTGTATGAAATGAGAAGAATACTGAAAAATATGTCAAGTGTTTGTTCTGAAATGCCAAAAAATAGCATTCATTGATAATCACTTTATTTCATGATGCTGTTTTAGAAACACTCAAATAATACTAATCATTACTGGATTGGTTTACAATGAAGACAGTCAAATAATTTATTGTAACTCTGCAAATAAACAACTATGGGCTTTGCTATATAAATCATGTTCACTATTTTGCCTAATACTGTTTTGTTCCTTATTCTCTCCCTGCTCCTGAGATGTCCCTTGCCACAGGAATGTGAAGAAGGTCATGAAGTCTGCCTCCAACATTCACACATTCTTGGAAAAGAAACAGGGATAAGAAAGCTGGAACAGTGTTTCAGGAATCAGCAAAGGTCGGAAGAATAGGAATGCTGACAAACAATAACTTGAGTTATATCTGTGTGACTGAGTACAGTATGACAGCCCAGACAGTTTTTCTCCTCTGGACTTGGATGCAGCATCCTGTGTTACTTCAGTGCTTTTCCAGAAGTGAACATGTATAGTTTCTCAGCATCTTTAATTAGTTGAGGTATAATCCCATAAGTCTACAGTTTCCAGTTACAGAAGCATTCTGTTTGGAAGTAGCTTGGGTGCCTCTGAACAGTATGGCACTCTTGGCTATAGCTGTAGCTCTAGAGTTTTACCACTGTCAGACTTGTATGGACATATGTTTTTCTATGGAAACCATCAAAATCAAATTCAGATTTTTCAGTCATATAATTTAAAGATCATACTGCAACAAATAAGGACATCCAAAACTAGAATTCAATTACAGCTTGTGACATTTTCTGAACAAAGCCTATATATTTATTTCCTCCATTCCAGACTGTGAAATAATATAACTCATCAAATAAGTATGATTTCATCATTACTTATTCATTTGCTTTTTTATTCTAGCAGATTAATAAAATGTTCTTTTAAATCTTACTGAATGTAAAGGTCAATTAGTGTACGTTTCTCATACTCTGAAATTCTGAAGAGCAGTATTAAAACTTTATGCACCCAAGAAAGAATCAGATCAACATCATTGGTGTTCAGCTTATTGTCTGATAACTTGCCGAGTGTTTTAGCAATAGATTGCACAAATACTTTAAAGTGCTGGAAATCTACAGTAATATATACACATATGCAATACAGAATTCAAAGTAACTGATTGGGTACCTCCTTAGATTAGATTTAAGGGTCTCTCCACTGATGCAGAAAGAAGGCACAGTGGATGTGGTATAGCAACATTAAGGAGCAGTCTTATTGTTATGAGAAACCTGAAGTTTCTGAATTCTTCATTATATTGCAGGGAGATGAGTTTTATCCTAAGAGAGCTGGCAACTGCAGAAAAGAATCTACGTGTGCAGCATTTCAAATCTACATGAAAGTAAATTTCTGTGTTTGCTTTGTTTAGCTGCAGCTCACAGTGTAAGGCTTGTTTTCAAAAAACGCTTCTGCACACACCTAACAGAGCTTTAGATGCAGAAATGGAATGGAGTCATCTCTGCCCTTGAGGTTCTTTTCTGCTACATATGTACTGCAAGTTATAGGGGGGAACAGCAGATGTCACACAGCTGGAATGGGATTGCCTGTGTTTATAACAGTAATATCCACCTTGTGGGCTTATGAGGTGCTTCTTTTGTTCATATACTAAATTCTGTCACTGAAAGAAGCAAGCATAAATCCTTTTACCTTCAGTAAGAATTTAATACATTTAACCTCAGAATATGTAACAATACTCCATACTGCATGGTATATAGAAAGCCCTTTCAATGACTATGGAAATGCAGCCACCTCTGGGAGTCAATGTAACAACTGTCCAACAGGTTTGTATAGTATTCCTCTTGCATTACAGGAAATTAAGAGATTGTTACAATTTGCCAGAAACCTCAGAAAAAACTCTAGGTGTACAAAATACAGTAATTCTGCTTTGCTGCCTGAATTTCTGTTTACAGAGTATGTGGAATACCCAGTGAAAACTGATTTCCCAAAAGCACTTAGATCTTTGTAATTTAGGTTTTCCTCAAAGACAAAAAATTGGTTTTAAACATTATAAAATATGTGTTATGTTAATATATATTGTAGAATAAATTATGAATGATGTAATATTCAAATCTTCAAATATTACAAAAGATATAATTTATTAAAGTTGCTTTAATACATTCAATAAATTTTTCTGAATACAGTAATATGTTCTTCTGAAATTAGAAAAGGAAGGTTTGTTCAACCAGGATGTGACAAAAGTGGTCCAAAACCTTCTATTACAAATACTAACAAAGGAAAGAAAGCATATTTTTTTGTCCAGCAGGTCTTATTTTCCATGGATTCAAAATGTTATCTCATTTCTCAATAACAGTTATTTTTGTTAGTCCCCTTCTAAATTGCAAAGAAAAAAAAAAAAAGAAAGAAGGAAATTAGTTTAAGAAAGTATTAGTCTTTGGGAAGAGACAACTGAAAACCAAAGCACAGCACCTCCAGCCACAGTATATTACACTGTGTTAAACGTTTGTGCTTTCTGTGCATGTTTCTATTACAGAAGCTGGACTACAGTATACTCATATTTTATGAAAATCTTACACTGAAAGGTGAAAGCAGAGTTTCCAAACCAAATGTTTTGTTGGCAACTAAAATGGCTGAAAGATAGGGTCATGCTGCAGAACAAAGGTTCTTTAGAGTGGGAAGGAGCTAATGATTACTCTTCTGATGAGTTTGTAAGTTACTTCTCTGGTCAAATCATATGCCTTTCTGTATGATTTATTGACTATTTTGGAAAGCCCCGCCTGAAATTCTCTTCTTACTTCTTTCCAATCTGTGAGCCAGATTTAAAAGAATGCAGAGTAAGTTTGATTTTCATTAGTAAATTCCGGTTTGAATAAAGAAGTTACAAAGGCCACAGAGGTTTAAATCTCTTGCTTTGTGATTTTAACTGAGTCACAGTTATACACTAAATTTGTGTCTTTGACGCTTTTGGAATGATAGATGACTCACGTTGATATTAAACTCATTAAATATGTCTTTTGGGAGAAAACCAACTTCAAAACAGGTTTCATTTTAATTCCCTCATTCTTCAAAGTGCTTATTAAAATAGAATATAATCTGAGTCTCTAAGAAAATGGTAATAAAATTTTCTAATTGAAAGCTATATTCCTTATCTTTAATAAACGATATTTCTCTGTTAGTAGACAAGACTATTTACTTATAATGTAGGAAAAGGTCACTTATATTTCTTTTATTTCTATATTTTTGACACCAATGTGGATTTTTTCATTGTTTGGTCTGTTTACTTTGTACTTCTCTAATACAAACTCCTTTGGCATTTACTGGACCCTTTTCCCTGCAGTCTGAAGTTCTCTTCCTTTTTAATTAGGTTGACCTTTTGGTTCTCTTGGTTGCCCTCAAAATGACTGAGAATGACTGCTCTTTTGGAAGACAAGTTGAAATCAGCACAGAGAGACTGAAAACAGTCATGCGAAATAAAAATATTTTATGCAGCTATCCCGGCACTATAACTGCATAATCGTTATGTTCATAGCCTCTAACACAAAGAAATACTAGCCTCTGCAAATTTTGTGACATTTTAATGATGACAGGTTCTTTCTCATCTTCTTGAATGAATGCTTTTATAGTGCACTTTGTGACTAATATTTTCAGAGTATATTTTTACTGTCCCATAATGATTTGCCTTTTTACCCTTCCAAGTTACAAAGGGTAAACTTTAACTACAAAGTATAAGTTCATTTGCTAGTGCTTATTGCAGAAAGTCTATTTCTCTTCTTTCTACCAACATCATAGAAAGAAATTACTGTTTAAGTTACATTTTCTAGGTTAAATACTGATATCAATGGACTTTCTTTTATTCAGAGGGTGATTACACATCATTCAAGTAGTTTAGAAAGAAATAAGAAGAGTTACCTTTCCAGGCTTATATAATTGCCCTAAAAGTTTAATAGGTGAGGCACAAACTCTTTCATTTTTCACTAGGAATACAATAATCAGCAAAATTCACATTTTCATTTACAGTAATTGCAGCAATATACCTGAAGCTAGGGAATGAAAAAAGTCTTCTTTTCTGGTATTTTGGGTGGTGAGAAGGAATTTATATCTCATCTCCCCACTCATTTGAAGGTTCCTCTATTTTATAAATGAATATTGGGTCAGGTAAGATTAATTTCTAGTCAGGCAATGCTGCACAGCGTTCCCAATAATAATTGAAAGGCGTCTGAAAAATTAAATATGAGTTAACCAACCAATATTAACTTAATACATAAGGGCTTTACACTTCTTGAAAAATCTGTGAGATTTGGTACTTTTGGTACTTCTGCATAGAACCAGAAAAGTTTATCTTTCTGCATCTGAGTTGCATTCCCTTATTTTCAGGGGCTTGGTAGATGTTCAAGAAAAGTGACTAGAGTGGCTGATCCAGCTAATCACTGAATCACTGATGCACTAATTTCCCTTCCTTTGTGTTAACTACTTCATCCATTTTAAAGGACAATAAATGTTATTTTCAGGTCTACACCAAGACATTTTAGTTTTTGTAAATAATAATCCAGAAGTCCTACCATCAAGTTTGATCATTGTTGTCTTATAAGGAAGCAGAAATGTTTTCCCTCCTCTGTTTGCCAGTATTTTTGCTCTAATCCTGAATATTTTTCTGTGTAAAAACAAGACAGAATCTTAGGTATTTGATACAAAGAATTTGTAATAAAATAAATTTTTACACGTCTTTGAGCAGATACTTGATGTGTTCTTACAGTTGGGTTTGCATGCCAGCTGTTTCTGACCAGTTACCTAGAAGCTGAAGAAACAACTGCTCCATCATTAGGGCATTTATTTATGCAGTGTAGGATTTATACTTCCATCATGGTTTCTGTGGAATTTTGTGTAATGAGGAGTTCATGCTTAAGAATTTGTAGAGTACTTGTTCCTTTTAGTAGTCTAGTGAAATTCAGTTTGTTGCGGGAAATGTTAATCTAAATACTTTGTAAACAAATACAGTGAATTTTATTTTCAGAGGAAAGGGAAAAGCCCTTCATCTTCTTAATGATCAGATAGGTGTACTTTAAATAGACAAAAGGGAGTGGCAGATCATGATGTCCTACACTTTCAGGGATGGCGAGTCAAAAACGTTAATAAAATGAATAGCTCTATGGACAAATTGCATTCTGATGAGGTTTTGTTTCATTTGCAAGAATGAATAAAGATTTAGTGTTCTAAAGTGCAACAAAGTGTGAGGAAGATAATCTATCCAATCTTAAGGCATTAATTAAGTAAAATATTAATAAAACTTTTCACATAATTGAAAGTAATCACTCCTTAAGGAACCAGACAAATTACTAATTATTAGCCAAGTTTAATATTTTCTCAAAAGCTTTGAGACTTTTTATAGCAAAATAAAATTACATTTTAATCCACATTTCATGCCATAATAGCTTTTAAGAAAAACAATTGTGTTTTTGAATGCTCTTGTAAACTGAGAAGATTGGCTTATGTGTTTGAATTATTTTCTATATGTGTGTATTTTCACATTACAGGAGGAACTGGACCTACTTTTCTAATAATTCCTGAAAAATATACTAAGACCTACCTTAAACATGTTAAGAAAAATCTTACTACCTCAGCCTCCACAATGTGCAGTTTCCCCCACAAGGTGCAATGTAGCAGAATTCAAATGTAAGGTATGGTGTCTCATGAATTTAAGACTTATTATTTCAATTCCCCATAGAACTGACTGTTTTCTACTTCTTCAATACAGTGACTTAGTTGAAAATAGCTGTTTCTCAATGTACATTTTGGAATGATTTTTCTTCATTTCCTTAGTAATTTGATGAAGGATTTTTTAGCATGCAGCTGAATTACTTTAAAGCCTTTCCACATATGTTTATATATTTTATATTGGTTAGTCCTCATACAGAAAAATGTGAATTTAATTGTCAGCACTTTATTTAAAGCTATGACAATTCCCTAAAACTTTGCTTAAAAATGTGATAACTGATTTATTTTTTGGTAGATGCAATGTAAATGTTACTGCCCCACTCCTCTGTGGCTGAGTAAATCCCTAGTGGCAGAATGTGACTCACAGAGAAAACCTCTTTAATGGAGGAAAACTCAGAGGAAATGGACAAGTATGATGTGTTGTGAAGTTCAGGTAATAATTCCGGATGTCTGATCAAAGCTGTTACAAAAAAGATGACTTTATTTCCCCACAAAGTGGACTGGAACGTGGCCTTAATTTTCAACATCTATCAAAAGCTGAGTAGGTAATGTGTTGGTATAAGTATTTCTCCCTGAGTTCATTAAAAGGGTGTAAAGATAGCAATGGACTTGACCTGGCTTCAACCCACATATACCTTCCCAGCCACTGAGGGGGCAGTCAAAGTTTATACCAACATTGCAAACTATTATGAGATCTGTCTTTTATATAAGTGCATGCACTCAACATCTTATCAGAGTACTTTTAGTCCTCATACGCCTAAAATTTTATCTTTATAACGAGGTCTTTCTTGGCAGCAACCTTCTCACACAACTGACAGTGGATTTGCAGGAAGGACTTCCAACTATGCTAATTGAGACCCCTATTTGACCTTTAATTTATTTAATTCCCTTAGATATTATTTTGTAGTTTTCTAGGACTTGCTTCCTCTGAAAATTTGTAATTTTTTTAAACCTAAGTATACTAGTTACAAATTTTGCCACACATATAAAAAGTTGATTAAAAGCAGAAGGTAACATTAGGATAAGTTTGAAAACATAAGTTTAAAAACAATGTTGTGAAATGTGCACCAATGCAATACTTTACAATCACAATTGAATTATTTAATATTAATCTTAGGATGGACATCACTCTTAATCCTAAAAGTAGTAAAGAAGGAAAGTTGGATGATGCAGATGTATGGATGTTTTCAGAAGAACTTTATTGTTTCTTTCCCCAGCAGTTAGTGTGCATGGAGTTCATTGTTTGTCACATTAATAATAGAGGTACTGTGCTCATTTTTATGATCAGCTGGTGGTCTGGAAGCTTCTAAAATTCCAGAAGAACATGTAAAAGCGCATGTCTCCATTCAATAAAGATGGAAATATAATTGTCAAACAGAAACTTTGGCTTAATTTTCTTAAATCTCTTTAATCTGAAAATGTCTATATTTAAAAATACCTGATATTGAATATTCAGAGAAATATGGTGTATAAACACATTGCAAGATGAGCAAGAACTGCTTAACCTACTGGATCTTGTGCAGCATTTACCAGTACACTCACTGTACTTCTAGTCTCATCATCTTCCACAATACTGAAATGAAATGAAAATGAACATGGGTTTTTGGCTTCAGTTTCAAACTTCCCTTCATTTCATTTTAATGGCATTTAAAAATATACTGTATATATTTACAGAAAACATGATGTGGTTTCTCAGAAATGTGATTTCCTCAATCACCAAATGGATGATGAAAGGCTTTGAGTCTGACTTTCGTATGATCCCTCAGACACACACACTACAATTGTATTTCTCCATTCCAGATATTAAAATCTTGCCATTCTGACATAATGAGTGATTATTATGACCCATATTGTTCAAGTGCAAAAAAGAATTCGGGAAAGTGCCATTGTTGGTATGTCCAAGTTTGATTTCAGAATGCTGCTTGTTTACCATCTTTGGGATTGATTCATAGCAACTTTATATTTTGTGAAATTTTCATTTATTGCTTCGTCAATCTCATTAAAATTTAGGAATCCCACAGGTTTATAAAATTAAACTGGGTATACTCAAAATACAAAATGCAAAGCTGTATCAAAAAAGTGTCTCTACATATTATCAATCCAAGACAGCAAGCAACAATAATCATAACATTCTACTTCCAATAATGAAGGAAATTTACCTCTTAGAATCCTTTTGCTGTGAACGAATACAGAAAAAAGTTTTCCCAGACCAAAAATTTTTGCCTTTGTGAAGGGATAAAAGGGCAAGAAAGTGCTTGCTTTGCGCAACTCTTTCAAAGAATCTCTTTTAGCTCTGTTGTTGTAGTTGGTTTATCCAATACTAATAGAATTCTAGAAAATAATGAAATTTAAGTACCTTAAAATTTATTAGATTTTTTTAAAACAAAGGCAGTTTTGAAATACTGACTGAATTTGGGAAACAATTTGTCTTTGGTGTAGCTATATCCATTTATTTTTGCTAATGTGTTGGTCTTTTGCTAACATTTTAGGGTACTAAGATTAACATACTGCTACATCACTTTTTTATAGAGAAAAGCTCAATTTACAGTTATGCTCATGTAGAATTACTCTCAAAATGGGGAGATAGCAGGGAGGCATCAAGGAAAGTGTCCTGACTTCATCAGGGCTTTCAAATAGGGTTATGCAGTTTTACAGAAAAAGGGCAGGGAGTTGTTGTAGAATTAATATCTAAATTAGTACCATTTAAAGTGTTTTATACAGACAAAATCCATACAGAATTAAGGAGAGTGAAAAATGACGCTATTTGCTTTATAGTGCAATCACTTTTCAGGTAATCCCTTTATAGAATATACACTTGATCACTTCTTATTGCTGCTAAAACAAGGTTTAAGAGGAAATGCATAGATTGGTTAATATATCTGTGGAGAACATCTTATTTTTTGTTATCCTGGTTAGAGTTTTGCTAGACTGATGCCATATTGTGGGAAAAACTAACTGGAAAACAATCTTTTCATTTATAACACCTTCACACGTCGCACTTCATGGGAGAATTTAGCAAGATCTTGTTATAATACTTTACTTCTCTAATATTAGACAATAAAACAGAAGCTCATTTGGAACGAATCTATTTTCGAAATCTTACTCAATTAAGTCTCTTTACTCTTGGTATTTGGAAGTTTATACTCAAATTCTTTAATACATTCCTGTGTCTTCGAAACAGTGATGAAGGAAAAAGGGCTGGATCACAACAAGAGCTAAGGAAATCTCTCCATTGACGTATTAGCCCTGTTATGACCTGAAGCGTCAGGGCCAGCATCTCACTCAGAATTAAGCACTCTATTAAACTCAAAGATAATCCTCAAAACACAGGAACAAGGAACAATTTATACTGTTAAAGCAGTGAGTGATCTCCTTTGATTTGGTGGCTTTTTCAGTTGACTCTGTGCAGAGTTGGTATGAAGCAATAAAGATGGCAGTAGAGGAGGGGAGATGGTCTAGTGCAGGTCTGCTCTGCCCCGTCGTAGGACCCGATGTCTGACTGGATTGCTCTGTCAGGGACCAATCATTGCTTTCCTAAATGAGGAAAGGTCCATAGCAACTCAGCTTATCAATCAAGAAATTTAAACTATACTTTATGTCAGGAAATTAAACATTTTCTTGGACTTGTTATTTTCCTTAAAAAAAAAAAAAGGCTGATTTGTAGAGATGTTTGATATTTCATTTGAATTATACAGCTTTATACAGCATGCTTACAAAAGTAACAGGAACTGTGTAGATGAAACTCTGATGAAGTGCTATTGAATTTCATTGATTTATCATGCAAAGGCCAAGAATATACAGTGGGAGAAACTGTAGGTTTAATAAAGTCTCTGGAAGCTTGATAAGGATATGTTCAAAAGGGAAAGGGAAAACTATTTAGATAAGACCATATTGTATGAGACTAGAATGTGATTATTTGTCTGATATTCAGAGGCATTATAAAAATTATGCAGAACTGGCATTTGGCATGATGACCAGATTAAGTAAAAAGGTGAGTTTTAGAAAGGCAGTATCTCTGTCTGCAGATTTTTACTTTCAATTTTAATTTAAATGCAGTGTGTAAGAAAGAAGCAATACAAAATACAGACAAAAATTTTCACTTTGGATTTCAGCCTATTCTGCTACAGGAAAAGAAAGCTGGAAAAGGATAGAATTAAATAAACAGTGCTCTAAAGAGCACCAAAAAGCATTAATAATTATATAAATAATGTTCCTCATGTATTTGATCCATTTCATGCCAATTATTTATCAGTAGTGAATTCAGCTCCAGATATGTAAGATTCTGTGACTGAATTTCTCAATGATTCATAATAAATTAAGATAAACTGCTCTCAGGGAATCACTAAGGGATGAGACTTCATACTTTGCAAACTCACCTCAGTAATATTGCATGTATAACTTTTTGTGTGTTTGATGTTGTTCTGAACACTGTGCATGGGATGAAATGGAAATGCAATTCTTGGCTCACTATTTCATAAGTAAAGGATTCTGCAGTAAATGCCCTCTGTGTAGTTGTGTATCACACTTCACATGAAAGGCAACAGCTGCACTGCATCATCACTGCAGTTCCAGATGTTCAGTGATGCCAGAGTTTTCTTTTTTCATTACATCTCAGTGATGTAATACTTCATAATCCATGTCTTACAGACAGGCAAAAGAGAACAAATTAATTTGATGAATGTTTCAGATAGATAACAGCTGCATGTTTTGAAAGGTCATCCTCAGATATCATACTTGCTCTCATAAAAGAAAAGAAAACAAATCTTTCATGTATGCTATTTTAAATCAAAGCATTTTTCCTAAATCATGACTTAATTTCTTAAGTTTCTCTTCATCAGGAAAGAATTTGAAGCTGCAAATGTAAATTATAGATGACTCTGTAGCAGTAAATGCTAACAGACAACAGGTATGGTTTTGACTGAGTTGTGTCAGAAGTATCTTAGCAACTAATGTCTTGTAAAGAATAACATAAAAATAAGGTCTTGATTTCAATCTTTTAGCACTGTTTATATTGACCATCAGCTCAGTCACTGACCCTGTTTTATTTCTAATAAGTCATAATTTGCATCATCATGTGAGGCATCCTTTAGTTTTTTCTGCAGGAATACAAATAATGTCTTCATATTAAAAAAAAAAAAAAAAAGAAAAAAAAGCTCTATAATCTTTGCCTCAGATTCCTCAGAATCCCTTAAGGAACCCTTCTTTGCATTCCAGTAGCAAATCCTTCAAGCATACATCTGCTAAAAATGTAAGGTAATGTGATGATTTTTCAACATAAATCTGCCATTTATTGAATTGCTAAAAGAACAAGATAATGCAAATTTTTAATAATAGCTGTTGTTTTATCCTTAGGTAGTCCAGTTATTCAGGCACCTATCTTGAAGGAGTCACCATGAAATATCTCTGTTTTTAAGAGGAAGTTATAGTACTAGTGTCAACGTCATGATCAAAGGATGCCCATAAGGTATGGTTTGTATGTATATATATATATATTTTAATATATTAAATAATGTATATTTTCAAAATTATTTTTGGTATATTTAATTCCTTCTTCAGGTGTGAATCAGCTAATATCTGATTTAGAATAGAACAATAAGTCTGAGTTTTAGCCAGTCATGACCATCATTTAAGCTGCTGGGGAAAGAAAGGGTGTGGTACTTGGGGAACACAGGGGAGATAATGTCGTTATCCATGAAACAAAAGAGACACAAATATTACATTCGGGACACTGAGAAATGAGGTAGGAGGAAATTAATAACTACTTTTGCTGAGACAATAATTTTCATATCCATTGCTGCTACACATTGTAGCTTTCAGGCTCACCACTTCAAAATATCCCTTACGTTCAGGATTGAAATCAGAGGAGGAAAGTTTTTCCACCAAGATATATTCTATTGGTAAGCCGACGTTCCTCGTTGTATTGATCAAATGTATTCATTATAGGAGGAATAAACTGTGTCAGTTATAAACAAATGTGTACCAACTGAAGTCTAAATTAAATTGTGACTGCTATATGAAAAAAATGAAGAATTGAGACTATTAATTTTGTTCCAGTCTCACCCTGAAGTTAAACACTGCTTCAAAATGTGCTTCATTTTCTCAGGAGAATAAAACATTAGTAGAAAAATAAAATGGCTGAGTAATAATAAAACAAAATCCCAAAAACCAACCAACAACAATAGAAATAACAAAAAACCCCAAACCTGAAAAAAAAGCCCTCAAAGTCAGTTATAAGAAAAGTAGAGAAATAAGCAGTTACAGGTGTTACTTAGTAACCATTACTGCTACAAATAAAATAGAATACTAGAAGATGAATCTGAGAGAACTGGAAGTATGCTATTAAAATATCTTTGGTCTTACACTTGAATTGTAGTTCTCAGGACATGCAGCAAAGACAATATCCTATCATAGTATATAGTGTAGAATATGAAAATATGTTATGTTTCTGTTTCTACTATTATTGCATTTTCTCAGTTGGAGAAACCTCAGCTATCTTGCTACAAGCTCAACAAAATATTTAAGACTGATTCTAACTTTAAGTATAGTAAGAGCTGGGTCAAAGTAACTTGAAGTAACTTACTGAATCTAGACATGAAAGCTTGCAAATAATATTTGTCCCAACAAAATAATATTTTGTTCCAAGCAAATACATAGAAATATGTAATTTCTTTTTTTTTGTTTTCATTGATGAATTTTATTAATTGTGAAAAGAAAATTTCTTTGGGTTACTGCTAAATTCTTGCCAGCTACATACCTCCATTTCAGTTACCAAGGATGGAACTACTGATGAAGATACTTGTTTAATCAGTATACTGTGTTTTTCTGCAGTAACTTTGTGATAATTATTTGGAGCATCAAATTAGATCCAGGAAGATTTTGTTCTCTTATGCTCCCTCATATATTCAAAAAATACACCAGTCTAAACAAATGCTTGCTTCTGACATGTCTTCAAATGTCAGTTTATCAAAGAAGGAATTTTTGTAACTTCATGGTGGAGTGTAGCACCATCAGACTTTTCAAATTAAATACAAATAATTTAATCAGATACAGATAAGAATAACAATGAATAATAACATTGAATACGGTGAATCGACTGTAGATAATTAAGAAGATCTACCTGGTCTTTCATTCTTGTTTCATTCTTAGCTAAGAAAAAGAGTTACTACAGCAGGTAATCTTTATATGTCTTTATACTTCAAAGACCAGCATTTTTTTCCAGAAAATTAATTTTAAGAATAAATAGTATATAATGCATTATATTTGAATAATCTTTTTCTTGATTAATTGCCACAACAGAAGGACACTTAATCATGTTCTTTTATTGTAGACATTTCATATGATACATTAAACTTTCTATCCTGGATTCTTTGGTATTAAGGCAGTCTGTTACTTTTCTCCATGATGTACTACCACCTTCAGCATACTATTACTTCCCCTGTTTATTTAGGTGTCTTCACAAGCAAAACCTGAAGAAAGGTAACCTGATTGAGAAGTCATCTGTTCACAGGAAGTAAAAAATAACTACTGATAACCAAATTTCCTCTCACAAGCTGTTTTTTTTTCATCATTTGGAGCCTATTTTAAACTCGTCTGAAGACACTATATTAGTAATCAACTTTTACATCAGTTTTGTTTCTCTTTACTGGCAGCCAAGATCGTGTAGCTTTTCCTGACCGCCCACAGAGTAAATCAAATGTTTTCTCAGCTAGAGACAAACTGATGCTTGTCTAGATGTTCTAATGTAATAGATTAGAGATACTTTATTCAAGTGTTTCTTTTATGGGTGTTGTGGGTCAGCTCTGGTAGGCAGATAAGTCCCACAGAGCTGCTTGCTCACTCTTCCCTAGGAGGGATGGGAAAGAGAATCAAAGGTGTGAGAAATCTTATGGGTTGAAATAAAGGCACTTTAATAGGGAAAGCAAAAGCTGCACATGTAGGCAAAACAAAATGAGGAATCGTTTCAGTACTTCCCATTAGCAGACCGATACTTAGTCCCTTTCCTGGAGAGCAGGGCTTCATCATGATTAGCAGATCTTGGAAGGCAAACATCATAACTCTGAACATTCCCATCTCCTCCCTCACTGTCCAATTTTTGTTGCTGAGCGTAATGTACTATGATATGGGATATCCCTTTTTTCACTTAGAGTCAGTGTGTCCCCTTCCAATTTCTGGTATACATCCAGCCATTTCGCTGGTAGAGCAGCATGAGAAGCAGAAAAGGCCTTCAAACTGTGTAAGCAGTGGTCAGCAAAACCCAAAATATAGCACTATATACCTTGTCTTTCTTATGAGACGGCTATAGCAATAAAGCCATTGAGATGTTTTGATGATCTTATAATCCTAAATTGACAAAGCTTGGCAGAAGACAATGCACGAGAGTGAGTGGAACACAGGAACAACTTATAGGACAGAACATTCTTGTGGATATTGGATAGAACAAGACTGAAAACAGTCTGACTGTTTCTAAAACCTTTAAGAATTGCTTCAATGTCCAGATTAGTGTATTTTGTTTAGAGCTTTGATTATGCTGCAGAGATATGCCAACATAATGTGCTCTTTAGCTCCTGTTTATCATATTTAAAAGATTATCTCAACCAAAACCATCACACTTATAGAATATATATCTTATGATGTCGTGAATAAAATTATAAACTTATGGTAGCACAGCTGTACACAGGGCAGTTATTCATTGAGTCTCATTTGTTATTCATTGGTAATAATGCCAGTCTCATTCCTGTAATATTAATGGAAAGAACATGCTGGCATTTTAAATAGAGCCTATGATTTGTGGCATTATTCAACTGAATAACTATTTAAAGCTTGCACACAGATATATTTGCTGTACAGCACAATTACTGAAGTGCATTATCAGCATGAGAGTATTATAAGATCTGTGGATTCTGAACTTCAAAGATGGGAAATGTAAAATTTCTCCTGAAGTGAAAATGTTACTAGGCAATGTATGATGACAACAAGGTGATAGATAGATAACTGCAACAAAGAAACTGAGGGTTTAAAAAAAATATTATTTTTTGCTGTAAAGTATACCTTGAAAATGTTGAAAATACTCTTTTGCAAAAGGAGGCAATTGTAGAAAAGATTTCACAAGTTGATGACAAGAAACACACTGGAAATTTGCATAAGCCATGAAAGATTCCTGGCTTAGACATGGCAAAACATGATTCTAATAAAAACATCTGTGCAAAATTATATTTTAAGTGTGTGAAAAATATAATGGGAAAATATGAAGAGATTATCAATATACTCTTTATAATTACTTTTGCTATGCCTTATCCTATTACTTGTGATTTTTGAAAGACTAAAAATTTGACAAAATTTCCTTCTACAATGTTTAATGAAAAATAAATATGAAAATGTACTTCAAGGTTTTAATTTCACGAGTATTGTATATCTCTAAAATATATTCTTCATGTTAAATAGATAATATAATGTATATAGGAGTTGTCAGAGTAAATTAATCACATATCCTGCAACCATAAAGTATCAAACATTACATTAAACATTAAATGCATTAAACAACTTACCTATTATTGCAGTAGAAATCAGATATTGCAGTTTCTCAGCATTGTACATCTCAAGATTTATTATGTATAAAATATACTGTGTTGTCTAGAATTTTGAGTTAATTTCTATGCTAGAATTCTGAACTAATTTCTTCTGGTTTCATTTGATCTTTGAGAAGTATTTTGTAATTCTCACTCATTTTGACAAACTAGCATAAGGTAATATGGTCTAAATGCTAAGGTATTTTTCTACTAACCTCTGCTCTGGATTTATATTTACACTGAACAACAGAAATTCTTTAGCAATGTTTGTCAATAATTACTTTATTAGTTCACTTTAGTTCCTGTCTCTTAACTGGTTTTAAATTCAGAGTAAGGCTCTTTACTCCCTTAGAACTTGTCCTTGTTTAACTCTGACTTGGGTCAGTCATTCAGCTCAGCTCCAGCTGTTTGTTTCATTAGTGTAATTTTTGACCAAATCTCTTGATGTCAGCTACTGACAAATCTCTTGATGTCAGTTACTTACTGGCCATAATGTCTACTTATGGCCACTAAAGGAAAATAACAAAAGGAGATTAGTCTTACATCATATGTATTTATATACATTTATCACCTTCACTTAAAAAAAATGTTCTGTTCTCAGATTTAGGGATTTTCTACTTAATGAAACAGATACATTAATTAATAGTTTGCAACTGGTGTCTCTTACATGAATCCAGGGACTGAAAAAGCAATATGTGTAAAGAGTAACCTGGCATAATTCTGGTCAAAATAGCTGTCTTAGGATGTGAGGAATATTATCTCAATTTATTTTGTGTTGCTAATTCTGCAAGAGTGATTTGCAAGGGGGAGCTTCCAGAGAGCAAGTCAGACTTCCAGACCTCCCTGATCATTGTACCAGCTGCAGAGGGACTGAAAGTAAGTTTCCTTTAGTCATCTGAGTCATTTATCACATTATCAAAGATGTATGTCTTGTTCCCACTTTTCCACCTACAGTGTCCACATTGTCTTTGTTGTTTTCCTTAATCCAAAACTAAAAATATTTTCAAACAGAATGTGCAACATTAACACATTTTGGACTGAAAACGTAATTCAGAAAAGTTGCTCTAACTGATATTTTTGTTGAAATTTTTATTAGAAAGATCCAAGGAGGAAAGAGCAAAAACAGACATCTCATGAGCAATCACTTCAGTTCAGAGCTAAGATACACTAAAAGGCAAAAATCAGAGCTGAATGGCTAGTCCAGAGCTGAGATAGGCAGACCTGAGGGACGCAGCAGTCTGACAATACTCCCCGCAGTGATTATATTCCATCAGTCTGGCAGCAATGAATGTATTTAAGGAGGGGGCTCGTGATATGTGCCTGATTTCTGTAGCATGCATATGTAATTTGTTTGCTCTTGGCTAATGAGGTTTTTTTCCATTTCTTGTTTTTGTTCTTTCCACCTTATCTCAATCTTTCTTGAAACAGATGACTCTTAAAAAATAAACAAAAAATACTGGCAGCTTTCAGGCTACCTTTCCATCTTGAACTTAACAGACAAATGGTATGAAACTTGTAAGCACAGTAGTCAAAGCTGCCTTTGCAATCTGTTGTTTGGCAATTTGTAGTTAGGGGGTGGAAAGATTTAAATGTTTTAAGAGATGTAATTTTCCTATCACAGCTCAGCTCTTCAGCTATGATCTTCTTCAAAGAAAGGAGTGGGAGAAGCCAGCGAGGAATAGAGTTTTGGAGGTGGCCAAATGAACTTAGCACTTCTTTTAAATTTTGGCAGCCTTCATGGCCTGACTCTTGCAGGCAGACCTCTCAGCCCAAATCAAGATTCCCGAGTGCAATATGTGGAAGTATCTTCTGGCAGGAATCATAGCAAAATCGACATCTTAGTTACAAAGGAATTACACATCGGGTCTTGGGTCGGTATAAATTTCACAGCACCTCTCTCTTAAAACCTTAATTCTACAAGATGATAGAGTATTGGATAATGACATAAAAACAACATAAACCAGATCTCTGTATTTAAAATCCAGGAAAATGTTGAGACTGAAGCCATATTTGGGTATATTCTGTATTGAAAGCTATTTAAGTTATATTCAGGGTAAATAAATCAAACAAGGATTGTCAAAAAATAGCTCTCCAGATGGTCTTGTTAGGTCCTGCAGTTTTCATGCCCAGAATGCCAGCTACTGGGTGGGACCAGCATGACTGGATTTAGTGCCACCAATCAGTGCCACAGTCAGTGTGGGGACATAGAGGACTTTGGCCTATGGTGACAGTGGCTGGAGAGGGGGTCTCAATGCCAGCTACCAGAATGGGTAAAAGCCTCAGCTGCCAGCCACTGGGACAGGCAGGCTGTGCATCCTGAATATCAGCTATTGGGGGAACTGGTGTGAGTGAAGCTAGTGAGGAGGTCAGTGCTGGTGGCTGGAGCAGAACTGCAAGTTGCAACAGCTGTGCTCTAACACCTGCTGCTGGAACAGGCCAAGTGTCTGTACCTGACCCAAAATGATGCGTGATGGGGTCTGCATGCCTCATTCTCTAGCAAGCTTCAAGACTGATGAACTAGTGGGTAGAAGATCTTTGGTTCTGCAATTGAGTATCAGAGCAAAGGACCTATGCTGGTATTCATGGGGACCTGTGAGTGTGGGGTGACTGTGAGATGAGTGTGAGTGTGTATAGCTGCTTGCTGTTTAGCATCAAGCTGAATTTGCAGAAGAGTAGAAGACCTGTGAAGTAGAAGACCTGTGAAGTAGTTTGTAGGGCCTGGGATCCAGGCAGAGGTATCAGATGGACAGAAGGCCATGCTGTTCCAGTACTCCCAGTGATTGTCAAATGTGCGTGTCCTTGTGAATCTTATTAATCTGAAACATGGTGAGTTTGTGTTTTTACTCATGAAGTTCAGTCTTTACCAGATAAAGAATCATAGAATCATAGAATATGCTGAGTTGGAAGGGAGCCATCAGGATCATTGAGACCAACTCCTGGCCCTGTGCAGGACATCCCTAAGAGTCACACCAAGTGTCTGAGAGCATTGTTGAAAGAGTTCTTGAACTCTGTCAGGCTGGTGCTGCAACCGCTTCCCTAGGGAGCCTCTTTCAGTGCCCAACCACCCTCTGGGTGAAGAACCTTTTTCTGATATCCAACCGAAACCTCCCCTGACTCACCTTTCATGGCATTGAAGACATCAGTACTTGCTGTGAGAGACTGAAATCCTAAGGCTTAATGACTCAAACAATCAGCTGCTTGCAAAAGCAGCAGGTGCTTTGCTGAGAGCAGGTTTGCACCCCCCAGACAAAGCAGAGGAGGAGAGTTTTTGGGTGTGTGGTGGTGAAACCTTTGATCTGCATGAGAACAGCCCAACTTCAAAAGCACCCACTACTGGGGGATGACCATGACAAATTGACCTTTTTTAACAACGAGCTGGGTTTTGAGTCAGATAAGAAAGAAGGCCGATAAGAAACATATCCTTCAGAGGTGGGGTAATGTTCTTTATCATGCCAATTTCCTCCCTTACAAAAACAGCTCAGTTGTAAAACTCTCCCATCCCAGGGAAGGAATTGGGACCTGGTACATTCACATTCACAAGTAGGCCTGAGGGTATTCCTCCCTTCTGATGGGTCATAAATGGCTTAACTGTGCTCGTGTGAGAGGCAGCTGTCATGTCTTAGAAGGTGTAATAAACCATCAAAGACCCCCAAAGCACCCCCAGATTAATTTCTGGAGCCTTCCACCATGATCCTCAGTGTTGCAAAACTAGTATAAAACTCTTCCCCCGAGGGGAAGATCTGGGTCTTCCCACGTAAATCTGAACATATGTTAGCACATTGAACTCCAGGTTTTGTGAGCTTCACTACCCCCAATGGATCAAGACTGTGACCATCACTATGATCAACAGACATCAAAATTGTAACAATCAAGTCCTGTCACTGAATCTGCAGGTGGTGATATCTTTCCTCTATCAGCTCTAACCCTTTATTCCTCTTTATTTTTCCTATATATTTTCTTAAACGATATCTTGACAAATGTGCCAACAATTTTTATATTGTTTCATTTCTATAGATAGTAACCAAAAGGGCTATGTATGTCCTTTCCATTACAGCCAAATTTTGTACTCAACACTAAAGATTTTCTTTGGCTTTCCATTAGTAAGTGAGTTTTATAAAGTTATCTCCTAAATATAAATGCCAGCAAACACAGACAGGAGAAAGTATAATTTACAGTTATAAAGTTCAGTTTTATTATTCACTTTAGTACTAACATTATCTAGATTACTCATTAGCAACAAAACTGTTTAAATCTCTGTACTTGAATCCAGACATATAATTTATTCAATAAGTTAACCAAATATAATTTATTCTTTCATAGTTTAATCACCATTTTTTTCTGTAGCAGTTACAATGGCTATTAATTTCAGCTTTTGTGTCTCCTGTGTTACCAACACTTTTCAAAAGACAGCAAAAATACTGGCATAACAGAATAAAATAGTAAATTACTTTCAAATAAATATCCTACCTTTGATACAATTCTGTATTTTTATTTAAAACTTCTGAACTGACTAGCTACAAATAATAAGTAGACATCTTCAAATTACTTCACTCAGTCTTAGAGTATTTGATATTATTCTGATCTGATCTACAGTAAAAGAAGTGATTAATTTCCCGACAAAACTTTTTGCAAGAACTTCACTATTTGTTGAAGCCCCTTGGACTGCTTTCTTGCAGCATCAAAATGTCCCAAAATAAGCATATTTTCTAAGAAAAGGGCATTTCACATTACAGAAGTATTCATATATGGAAAATCGTATGCTATTTCTCCCATATCTGTGAAATTCAGCCAAATTTTCTTTCATATAAAGATTTCAGAATAGCAGAAATATTTTCTCCATTTTGTTCCTCAGCTAATTCCATTTTATTTTCCAACTGGCCATGGGACATTCTGTCCATGGAGTAAGCAAAGCAAAGCCTATTAAAAAAAAAAAAAAAAAAGAGAGAGAAAGAAAGAGAAAAAGGAAAAGAAAAAAGGAAAAAAAAGAGAAAAATATTTTACTTTTATTTCAGTGTCACAACACCACTACAATCTGCTCATTGAGTAGAATGCTTTTTTTGCACAAATGCCTTTCTTCCTGGATGTTGCACATGCACTCTGTTACAATAAAGGAAAGAAAATCTATTTGTGCTTGGCTGAAGTTGCAGTATATTGTCCATTGATCCTTATGTTTCTTGGTGTATTTCATATTCATACTTTATATATACACTAAAACTTGTGTTCCGTTTGAGAACATCAAACTGATATTCTGAAATTCTTCAATTTAAATAACTTTTCACATGATCAGAACTACCCAGTTCAGTTGTCACAGTGAATTAACAACATTTTTGCCCTTTCTCTCTCATTTCAAATTTCTAAAACAATGGGACAAAAAAAATTCTTAGCCACATGAATAAATAGGTTCCTGGAATATTTATTCAGAAGAAGTTGAAAAGGTTTCATCCAGAGACCAACGTAGTATAATACTAGCCACAATTACAAATGGTTGACAAGTTAGCCCCAATGTCTTGCGATAAGAACAGTTCATCAGCCTTGGCTGACAATTGTGATCTTTGGGTATTCACATTTTTTTATTGAGTGTTTAGTTCCTTTTTTGTGTGTCCTTTTTGTGGTGGTTTGGCGCTCTTTGGGGTTTTTTGTTATTTTTTGTTGGTTAGTTTTTACCTTTTTTTTTGTTTTTGTGGTTTGTTTGTGGGGGGTTGGTCTTTGTTTTATTGCAGAGTTTTTTAGTTTTGGTTGTATTTTTTTCAGGGGAGGGCTGTGTCAGGGTCAGTTTACTTTCAGTTAACAAAACCATATACCTGCCTCTTGTTGTGCTCCTTCAAAGCTGAAGGAGCTTTCTGATCCTCATCTATTAGGATCAGAAGAAAACCTAGAAGACCAGACAACTCTTTCCTCATAATGCTTTGTATTAGCCCCTTTATGCCCTTACTATGCTTCCTATTTTCTTGTAACTGTCTTTTCCCTTTTAATTATTCCATTTTGCCTAACGTAACATTTACATTGCAATTCCACATGGGGAATGTGTTTCACTGAGTTCAGAAATCTGTGGGTGCATAATACCACTACCAGCTACCAGTGTAAATGGGAACATGACCACACCCTACCCAGGAGCTCACAAGAAGATGCAAGATAAAAGAATTAACAGAAACAGACCCTTCCTGAGATTCATTACTTAAAGAAACAAGTCAACTTGCTCTCTCTCACTTCAAATCCTGAATGCTGTTACCAATTAAACTATAAATTACTGCTAAAGCCAAGGTTAGGTATTGTGAAAGCTGCTTCTCTCTGCTCTATATGAGAATGTTCCATTTGACTTCTCATTGTGCTCTAGAAATAATGAGAACAGCTCTACACATCAACAGAATTATCACATTTAAAACACAAAAAATCAGGAATTATGAAATGCTGTAATAAATGTAGCCCAAAGATGGAAAATATAAGTGATTCTTTTAGGTACCACACTGTATCTCCCCCCATGAAGAAAATAGAAACCCTTAAGAATATAGTCTGTTGTTCAAGGAAGCTATGCACCATTAAAGTCCTTCAGGAGAATTAAAATAGAATAAAAATCTTAAAATTTAGTAACAAAATCATTGTCAAGAAGCTGCAGTTGGATTATGAGTATAATTATTTCTGTACTTTTTTCAAAACTTTCTGAAAAATGGTTGTTTGAAACCTGTCTAAAATTTCAAATTAATTAAATGAATAATCCCTTTCAAGTAATTGCATCGTGTCTCATAGTCACTTTTATGACTATGAAATTTTTTTTTTACAAAATGAATCTTTCTATGTAATTGAAAACTTAGAGCTACTGTGTAGTAATATATATATATATATATATATATATATATATATATTCTTTCAGAGTGATTTTGAGTTTATTTGACCTTTCTCACTGTTTCATCAATCTTGTCTCCTTCTTCCGTTTTATGCCAGTTCATCCATATAAGGAAAAGGCTGGACTGCAATGCTCATAACACACATAATTCTAGCCCCAGAAAGTGAACAGACACAGCTCTGTACAGTGAAGAATTTTATGACCACTAGGCGTGGTTAGCCAGCATGTTACTACTTCAGAAAGAAGACTGAATACTGGGAAAAGACCTGTAATACAAATCACAGATGAAACTATGAAAATGCAGATATATACAAATTAGTAGCAAGTCAAAATGAAGATTTCTTCAGCAAAATAAAGAAAAATTAAAGCATCAAACATATTAAAGTACCAAAATCAAAACCTTTTCATTTTAACCAGAAATTTCTGACTTAAGGTTTTGAGAGGAACAGTCCACATGACAGTATGGTATGGAAACGTCGGTGGAAATTCTCTATTTGGAATAACAGTTAAAAATTAAATGCATGCATTTTCTACAAGTTTTTTTTTTTAAACCAAATTATATTAAAATTGTGTACATGACAAAATAGTTAATATGTGTAGCTAGAGTCTTGCATTATTGAAGAAAAGGATGTGAATATGTCTGCAGTCTGTGACCAAAAATTAACCATTTTTTAGTTAAAATCCTTTTCAATTGTAGGGTGTTCCCACAAATAATTTTTTAACATTCCTAAAGTGTTATGAAATTTCCAACATTTGCTGGTTGCCTTGGTTGCAGTCAGTAACAGATGTTTCAAAACATAAGCCAGGTCATGAGCCACAGGACTGAATAAACAGCTTTTAAAAAAATAAATATATGAAATGCTTTATTAATTATACTAGCTAAGTTGCAAAATTTCCACTGGCTTGACTCTTTCCTTTCTTCTGCTGTAAACAGAGCCAGAAACTTAGTCTGAGTCAGGCAGGCCCCAGTTTACATTGTTCTGCCAAGTTGCAGATGTCATTTATTCTTTGCCATTTAATTATAAACAGACTTCTCATTTACTGAATATTTAGAAGACGAAGTATGGTTTAAACCATTTATTTTGGAGCCACAGGTTCATCAAAAGTTTGGGATTTCTAGTAACCTCTGGTGTCTACAGGAGAGGGACAAATACCGTTTCAAAAGTGTATTTTGTTCTCAAATGTTCATAGAAACGTGGTTTTTTTTTTTAATAACCCAGTTCTCATGTGCTGCATCTTGGGTCATTGTTTTTTGGTTGGGTTTCTTCTCTCACTTGCATACGTGTATTTGTAAGTGCTAATGGAAATACTTTCATAATACCAGGAATACTTTCATAATACCAGGAATTTATTTTTCTCTGCTTTTGAAGGTACCTTCTTAGTTCATAAAAAAGCTGCTATTGCTTCGAGAGTCTTACTAGAGATGAAGGTGTTTATTATTGATATTATATTTTAAACTCTCAGTGTTTCCATTGGAAAAGCAGAAATGTTTATGAGGTGCAGTGATGAATTCAAAGTATCGTATGTTAATACATTGTTTTTCACCAAGTGGTTTTCATATTAACCCCTCTTTGGAATTTGTATTGGGTAGAGGATAAAGTCAGTAGACAATTATTTAATATATTCTCCTGTTATATGTGTCTAAATTTGACAGAGTGTAGTGCTGCAGAGGATGACCCAGATGTCAAAACATTTAGAGTGCTTCCCTCCTAATTATTATTTTTTTCCACTGATTTTGTTGAAATTTGGAGGAGAGTAGTGGGTACTACAAGCCTGCAGATTTTGGAACAGAACTTAAAGCTGTGTAAGAGACCCTTTGAATCCATTTAAAACAGTTTTATCTAACTGTTCACCGATTTGTCTTCACTGGCCATGGGCTGCCTGTGGCAAAGTGCTTCTCCTTGGGATTGTGAAGATTACTCTCCATGATGCTGCTTCTAACAGTGTGAATATTGACTTGCACTTATAAAGGTCAGGCAGCTCCTACGGTTATTGGAAGTGAGGACACTAACTCCAGCAATGCTCTCTGAGAAGAATTTAACCATCAAATGACAAAAAGTTCTCACAAGAGCCAGGACTTCGGCCAGCTTGAAAGTTAACCTTACTTCTCTCCAAACGCATTGTGGACTTCAGTGTTGCCCCAGCAAAATAAAAAGAAATAAAACAAACAATTAAGTGGATAAAGGATCCAAGAGTTATGCACCTATCAGGCATTTTATTTTTCTTTTTTAAAGCCTGGTAGATGGCATGGAAAGAGTCATTTTTGGACTTCTTAGCTTCCAAAACAAATAATGGCTTCAACTTTTAAGAGCATTGTGCAGAAAGATAAAGCATCCCATGCATTTCTTTTCTCTGTTGTTCTGACATCAGATCAAAGATGCTGATTCCCAGTGAAGCACAGCAACCTAGTTAACTCACCTTTAAAAATTCTTCTTTATTTGCTATCATGCAGATTCAAGCCCAGAGCACAGCTGAGGTAACTTAAGGTCTGTAGGAATCTGGCTATTACCCATCAGGTCTTGTGGTACAATGCAAGAAGGATGACA
Organism: Acanthornis magna; assembly: GCA_036785705.1. Classification (NCBI taxonomy): domain Eukaryota; kingdom Metazoa; phylum Chordata; class Aves; order Passeriformes; family Acanthizidae; genus Acanthornis; species Acanthornis magna. The sequence continues at coordinate 8,587,757 of JAWUZG010000034.1, forward strand.
GTGTGGTAGCAGAACTGCAAATGAGAATGAAGGCTCACTTTTCATCTTGATGGAGGGTAAAAAATAATATTTTTAATTTTTAATGCAACACATTTATATTGTGGCAGTAGTGGCAGTAGGCTCATATTGCATCTAAATGAAGATGATTATTTGGTTTGTGGGAGAGTACAGTAGACATTATGATGAAGAGTATATCAGGAATGTAATAAAAAGGATGAAATATGTGTAAGCCTTGGCTGTTTAGGAAAGGCATTGCTTTCTGAGTTTGAGCACTTTTTTTTTAATGCATTATAAGTTTCACAGTTTTAAATATGACATCTGGCAGATTTGAGACTCTGTAAAAATCATCCTTAATGGTCTTTCTGCCTCCTCAGTAGGGCCACCATTCAAATAACAAAGTGCCAATCAGTTACTCTTGTTTTTCTTTAGCTTCAAGATATTGCTGGAGAGATTTTTGCAGAGATCATGATCTCTCTGCTTGATATATCGCTTATTATAACTATAGTTAAAGTTCTTCAGTCTTATCCCTTATAACCTCATAATTTTTGACTGATTTTTTTTTTCTCCAGAATAAGACATGGCTTGCTAAGATTTATTCCCCCTTGACCATCTTCACCTCCCCTCACAGAGCAAGTTTTATTATATCTAAAAGTCAAGGAGAAGAAAAAATTTAAAAAAACCCAGAAACCATGCAGTTTTATTTGAAATATTAACATGAAAGATGAACAAACAGTTTTTTTTAAGGTATTTCATTGTACTGCTACAGATCTAATTAAATTGATTTTTTAAAATGAAAATGGAATTTCATGGTCAATTAATGTGTGAAATAAATCATTTCTTACGAAAAAAAGAATATAGTATGAAATCAGAGAGAATACATGAATTATACCCAATGCTTAAGTTGACTGAAGAATATAACCAAGGTTGTTCCTCTTCTCTGGATGTTGCTTAAATCTCTCTGTCTCAGTTATCACTTATTTTAGGCTTATCAAGTTAATTCTGGTTAATATAGTCTTACAGTGCACTGGAAAATACAAGTATTTATTTTCAAAACATGTGCCAAATGATTCCACTTCTTTCTGAAAATTAACCAAAACAAATTTACAATATTCTCTTGGTGTAAAATCAATCAAAGACTGGTTTGATTTCCAGCCATTGTAACATGGCAGACATTGTGATAATACAGCACGATAGTGCAGTACACTGCCATTTGAATCAAATGTAATAATCTTTATGATATGTGGTCATATTTGCTAATATGTAATTCATACAAAAATAACATAACATTTAAGAATTGGCTTAAAATTTAAGTTCCAGACAAGTTTTTGTATTTTATTTTGAAACTTGCCCTATAGTTTATGGAACAGAAGGATGTGTTTTTTATATACTATTGTGAATAAAAATATCCTAGTCAAACTCTTATTTACTTGGGGGTGTACAATAAAGAAACTAAGCCAAACTCTCAGAATAAACAATGAAATCTCTGAGTTATTCTATAAAGAAAAAAAAAAGCATTCTGCAATGTAGGACACTTCACTTTCAAAATTAAAAATAACAGAAAAAAATACCTGCGTTCCTCTCTGAGGTTCCAAACTGTTCATTTCTAATTATCTTCATTGTCAAGGAGATTACACTGCAGATGAATATAATACGATTTTATTGGTCCACACTTAAACTCACTGTCTGAACCACCTGCCACTCTTATATTCCTCATTTTGACTCTCGAGTTGTTTCCAGGCTTCTTCACCTAAATTGTGACTTGATTTGTACTAGGACATACACCAAGAATACTAATGTGAAGCACAGGAACTAGACTGCTTAATTACTGAAGAGTTCTAAAGCTAAAGAGTCAGCTCAGGATTCCATGAACTTAAAACTGCAAAATCTGACTGAGAAAGGAGTTACACCTTTTCTTGAATCCTAATTTCAGCTACCCTGGTAATTAATTACAACACTCACTCTCACCCCCCCAATAATTGTTACCTTACAATTATCAAGAGGAATGGACAAGCACAAAGTGATCAACTTTCCAAAAAAGGAAGAAAACCAGGCCTTTCCTTGCTTGAATGCCATTAGACACCCCCCCCACACACACTTTTTTACCAGTTCTTCAATACACTACTTTGACATTTTTTAGATTAATATGGTTGGTTCAAGCAGTGGTGCATAAAACTCTACAATCTACTGTATCAAATGTACCTGGACAGATCAGGTAAACCATAGTGACTGAAGCAGTTGCTATCTTCCGTCAATTGACTCACAGGAAGGTTTCAGAATTGGTTCTATCCTAGTAGACTGAAACAGCTCAGAAATTTCATTTATAAGACTGCATCTCCTATAATATCATGGCTTCAAAACACTCTTTAATTTTAGTGATATTTTTACATCATTACTTAATAGTACATTAAATACCTGTGATTTAGGAAAGATATATCTTAAAGTGTCATTGAAAACTTGTGACTTCCCTCACTTTGTAATTAATTCCTAACTGATGAAAAAAAGGAGCAATGATCTTGTAGCAGCAATTGAATTGGTATACAGGGATGTGTCACACTACGGAGGTTTCCGGCATAAGGCGCTGCTGCTTAATAGATATTCCTGAAGTTACTTAGGAGGGATTAAATTGCAACGAAGACACTTAAGATGTGGCTTTTAGATTCTCTAATAATAATAGTATTAGAAAATAAGTTATTACTATTATAAATAATTTTCCTGAAGCAATATGTAGCATTTTATAAAGGATAAATCAGTATTCTCCCTCAGCTCAATAGGCTTTGGTTCAAATCCTAAACCTGGTGGCTGCTGTTTAAATAGAACATGTGAGGAAAAGGATTATAAGGACATCCTCAATAGAGCAGACCAAAAGTCCATCAGGCTCAGTGGCCTCAGTCTGACAGGGACCAGGAGCATATGTAAGTGGAAAGACTATGAGAACAGGTGAACATATGATAATAATGCTTCAGAGGAAAAACTTTCCAACTTTCATCAGTTTGCATTTGAGTTACTTCTGCATGCGTGGCTGTAACTCTGTGCTCTCTAGTGTTGAATGGATTACTTTTTCTTGAATTGATGTAATTTCTTGAACTTAGCTTTTCATTTCCACAATAGCTTATAGCACTTTGTTTCAGTTTACATATTTAATGGAAATAAAAAATAAATTAATTTACATTGTCTTGAGTGTAACACCAGATATTATTTTAATTTGATGTTTCTCAGGATGTTTTATTATTAGAAATAAACAGAATCATAGAATATCCTGAGTTGGAAGGGGTCCACAAAGATCATGAAGTCCAACTCGTGGCTCTGCATACCCTGTGCCTGAGAGCATTGCCCAAATGTTCCTTGAATTCTGTCAGGCTGGTGCTGTGAGCACTTCCCTGGGGAGCCTGTTCCAGTGCCCAACCACCGTCTGGGTGAAGAGCTCTTTCCTATTTATCTCTCTGCCTCAAAATTTTGCAGACCTCTGGCATAAAGTTGACTCATTGCAGTAACATACCTGTATCCTTTTTGGGTTTCTACAATAGTACAATTTCAATTTCTGTGAATATCTGGGCAATATCAGTATCTTGAACAGTTTATGCAGTCTTTAATGAAAACATAATTCTTCCAGATTTCAAAAGAATCTATTTCTATCCATCAAAAAGGTCCTTTACTATGACATTGGGAATGTTTTTGAATGCAAATACAAAGTAAAAAAAATCAATCGTTTTGCAGACAGAATATATCTCATTTCTATAATAAAATTGTATTTTCATATACAGAAGCCAGTCGTTCATGACGTCATCTGGATATGAAAATACTGATGATAAACTTTGTGTGTTTAAGTATTAGATATTTTCCTATCTGCTTCTTATGATTGTTAAAACTGTATTGAAAATTTGAAGCTTCTGATATAAAATACTATTTTCTCAGTTTTTTCCTTTTGCTATTAACAGTACCAGCTTATTCAGAAAAGTTACTTTAAGTATAAAAAAAGACATTTGAGAGACTACAGCCTTACTGGTGCAAATATGTTTTCATTTCCTTTGGTTATTTTTCCCAAGTGGTAGTCACTAAGTGACTCACTAATAGCTACATTACGCCTTTCAACAGTACGCTGATTTATTTCATTTGCAACAACAACTTTATTCTTCATGTTTTTTGGAGTAGCCTATCCAACTTTTGGGTTTTGCCAGTTCAGCAAAACTTTATTTTTTCAGCAGCTGCACCAGAGGTTTCATTTCTTTACAGCAAATTAGTGGTTTTGTTGCACTAATAGAACAAGTTTAAATAAAACTAATTTCAAAAGCTACCCAGCGTAAAGTGCACTTCTTTTAACTGACCTAAACATAAAGTCTTAAAATATCCACTATATTTCCTTATACTGATTTCCCCTTTGCCCAAATGGATGGAGACAGTGTAGTTTAAATGTTTCATTGCCCCTGTTCTCATCTATGGACCAGCTTCCTTTCTCAGACCAGGATCTCTTCCTTGTTAACCTGTGATTTGATACTATGGGATGTCAGGCCATAGTGTCACACTAGAATTGAAGTTCAGGTGGGAAACTGGTCTACATAGGTTTGGACACTAAGACATAAAGACTGCAACTGTTATAAAGGTATTATTTTTCAATATGTAATCTACTATTCTAAGGGGTAGTTTCCCCAAAACCCACATATTTTCCTAAGAAATTTTATTGGAAAATTGTTGTTCCTTAAACTGAAACCCAAAATGGATAGAAGTGTTCCAACTATATTTCTTAATATTAGAGATTCAGGCTTATGCTGTTAAAGCCTTTGTGCAATTTCATAATTCATCTTTTCGAACACAGCTGCTTTTTACTTTTCCTTTTTTTTTCTTTTTTTTTTTATATGTCTGTAAATTAATAGCTTGAAGAAATCTCAGAACACTGCAGACTTTTAAAATCTTTGTTCTCACATATTCTATTCCTCAGTACACAGGCAATTGCACTAAATATTAAACCACGTCTATGATAATATTCTATAACCATTTGTTTATCAGTACATGAACTTCTAAAATAAGTATAGATCACTATTTATTATTTGGTCTTTACTTTTAAGGAGACAAACAGTTTCTTCCAATTGCGACAAAATGTATTGGGGCAGGGGGGCAGGGGGGCAGGGGGCAGAGAGAGCAGGGAACAGAAATGAAAACACTCTTAGATTTCTTTTTACATTGTTTGGTAGGAGGGTAATGGCTTGAAATCCTTCATTAGTTTTGCTCTCTTGCAGATCCTGTGTTCAGAGGAGAGAGTGATGATCATGTTGTGACAGCGCCAGCTGGAAGCAATGTCATGTACAGGGTGTAAGCTGCTATCTAACACCCTAGGTCCTGAGCTGGAGGAGAGATTTTTATCTGTAGGAATGCTCAAAGAACACTGCTACTAAATGTTCAAACTTTCTCTGTGTTCCCTGAGGCCCAGCTCTAATCCAAGCCCAGCTGCTGAAGTAGAGAGAAAGGAAAGAGCAAGAAAGACGTAACAGGCAGGAGAACAGTAACTGCAGCAGTGAGGAGGTGCTGTGGGGTTATTAAAACTAAACTATAACACATGCCGACATCAGATGGAGCAATCTGCCTCCTGTAGCATCATAGAAATATGCGTAAACATAGCTGCTTTTCTGTAGACACTAAAAAAAACCAACTTGGCTTAGTGAAAGTAAAAACATCACATCAGAAAAAAATATAATTCTCTTATAACTTTATGTTACATTCTATGCATGATTGTACATGGCTGCTGACTCTGCAAAAAAGAATAAAAAACTAGATTTCCAGGACTTTTGGCCTATTTGTTGAACAATGTTCAACAGAGGATATTCACCACTGCTAGACACTTTCTGCTTCCTGCTAATACTGCCTTCTTGATGGGCACAGTCTTGTTCAAATGCAAGTAATACAACTTTTCCTCTCTTGTTGCTCATTGTCTCACAGGAATCTTGAATTGGTTTTTCAGATGAACTCAATATTTTTTCTCTGCTTTGCACTGCGGCTCCATAGATCCACATTCCAACAATCGTTAGCATTAATCTGGCAGCATCATATCGAGTATGTCTTTACAGTAACCACTGGCTGTTGTATTTTTGCTTCTGTGCTGTTCATAAATTGACTTTAATACACAAACTTCCCTTGTCTGGAGAAGGACAGCCAGTGGTCCAGAGGAACAGGACTGAGCAGTGCATTTGTTCCTCTGCTGTGGGGAATTGAGGTGTGACTGTAAGCAATGTTAACAGCTTTCTGCTGCACTCATCGCCATTTGGGAAACAAAGACCATAACAACACTGTTAGATTAGAAATTATGCATCTTAACACTGATGAAATGCCTTCACTGCTGCCTTTGTTTTACACTGAGGTGTCTTAACTGTGTCTTGAATGTGGTAGATTTACATACTGGTAAAAACAGGCCAGTAGCCTCCCTAATGACTGATTCAGCTTCCATTATTCTGATGCCAGGTATAACTAACAGGCCAGTGGATCCCTCACAAGATCTGTAAGTCCCACTGAGAAAGATTTCTCAGCTCTCTTCAGAAATCTCAGTCCTGTGGGTGTTTTGTTGTGCAATCTGAACATGCACTTATGAATAAATATTTTATTTTCAGAAATATGTGATTTCTTTTTCTATTTCTATTTGTCTTATATGTGGAACTTCCATTTTAAGGTAATGACACAAAAGAGCTCTATTACAGAATTTAAGACAAATCATTACAGTGGTCTGAATACCAGTGTCACTGTATTCAGAAAGCAACTTGTTCCAAATAAATCTAAGATTCTCTTAGGTCAGTGGAAGAGTCAAAAGCTCTGCCAGACAGCTCCTCGGTGGATATAAGACCCTTGTTCACTACCATAGAGAGGGATATCTGCACCACACCAGGTGCAGGGCTGCAGGAAGGAGGAAACAATGCTCTCTTGTGGAATTAGAGAGAGAAATAATCTCCTATCTCCCACTACACTTGTTCTCTGCCAAGAAGACACACTTGTACTGGGACCAAAGTGCTAAAACCAGTGGCACAGAGGGAGCAGTATAATAGAAAAACAGAATTTCAGAAAAGGGTTGTTTCTTTCCTGCATAAAAAAGCCTAGAAGTGGGGAATTCGCTTTTCTACTCAAAAAGACCCATCCAGAAACATTATTTACAATGTTATTGTGAGGCATAATTCAGGAAGAGATAAGAAAAAGGCTTGCAGGGCCTGCCACTAGAATGGAAATCACAGAGATTGATAATATTGAGATCTAGATATCAAATCCCCACAGAAAGAAAAGTTTTAAGAACTTACACTAATTTCCATTGCAGCAACATTGCAAAATTTATGGTTAGATCTTCTCTTTGGCAGCCACTAGAGGACAACCTGATCACATACTTTTAAGTTAGTCTGACGTTTATACCCACAGCAGTACATAGGCACCAGTAGCCTTTAATCTACTGCCCCTTCACTCTGACGAAGATAATTTCTAAATGCTATAAAAAGCCAAAACTTTCAAACATATGAAAAAACACAGGTCTGTGTGAGAGTCTGTATGAACTTGATCCATAAGTTTTGATCCATAAAAAATGTAGTTTTGCACAGCTGGCAGGAAAGAAAGCGAACGAATTTTTGTGAAAGTAAATAAACAGGAAGTATGGAATAATGTGACCTCTGATTTGTTAGGCCTGAACTGATTCAGGTGTTTTGAAGTGCCTTCATCTCATGTTTTTAATAGCATTTTAAATAATCGTACAGTAACTAGGCTACTGCAACATATATATATTACAGCATTGCCAAAAGACCTCAATTTCCTACATGTAGTAACAACATACAGTGAAATCTTCCTCTCTAGAAGCCTTACAGTCTGAGCAGTAAAGGCAGAAAGGGTGATGAAAGGAAAAGGGGGAGAAAAGGGTTCAGTTCCATGAACCAGCTGAAACAAGGTGATGAAAAGAGAGACCGTAAAGGGATCTATCCATGCACCCAGTACCTCAGAGGTGTCAGTGCAAGGAAAAGCAAACATTTCCTCCCTGTAGAGATTTTTCTTAAGAATAGGGTATTTATAGTTTCTGCTTTTGAGAAAAAGAAGAACTTTTAATTTTTTTTCTTGAAATCAGTCATTTATATAGTTACATAAATGTGACTGGATTTTTATTTTCATGCTCAGTAGAGAGACTGGCAGAAGGAAAATTACCTGTTCTTCTAGCATCCCATTCTCCTGTGCACTGTGTCTAAGAGTGATTTTTTTCTGTGACTGCAGGTATCTACAAACTTCTTTTTTAAGTTAGACTAGCCTTACTTCCACCTATTTACCCATATAAAGCACATTGTTCAGTCTGGAACTTCCCTATCTCAAATATATTTCCTCCTTTTTCCCGTTTTTGTCAGACTTTCCCCTGGAGTAACTCTCATTACATCCAACTTCCATCTGTCCACAGTTTGCACAGTGGGATCTAAAAAGGGTTTGCGTTTTACCTCATTTTGCATTGAATCAGATTTTCAACAAAATCAGGACCTCTAGCCCTTAAAGGGTTAGTAACTAAATGTGCACTGAAAGCTCACTGGGGTGGGAGCAGCAAAGGCACAAAGCATTAAGTCAGAACAGCAACAGGGAAACAATGTCAGCACAAGGACAATAAACACTGTTATTCTTAGTGCTCCAGGAATAACAGTGATTATTGTTCTGGTTTAAACATCATGTTGTTTTCATAATTTTTCTGGACAACAGAATAGTGTAAGAGGAAGTGCTGAGCTGACCTATAAGGAGATTTTAAAATTATAAAATGGAGAGGGAGAGGAATGTGTTTCTGCTCATGTTAATTTTACGTTGATGGAACTTTAAAAATGCTGAAACCATAACACCTAGACAGATGTGCATGCATATTTATTTCTTCTTGACAATAACAGCTTCTGAATTACCATGACATACAAACAGCCATGTGTATGGCCCCATAAAGGATCCGCTTCCTCTCCTTCATCTGCCTCCTTGGTGATACATCACCCTCTTCCACTTTGCCTTTCAATGAGATTGTAAGGTTTTGAAAGGAAGACCCTATCCATAAACGATACACCAAGCAAGCTGAAAGCTGTTGAATAAAGCAGCATATTGATATTGTATCACTATTCCCCACATGAACACTGGTATTGAACAGGTACCAGTGAGATATATGCCTTTTATGTGTATCTCTATATTTACATTCACTGCCACTAAATGGATGCTGTGAATCACTATAAACTTTGTCTACACTGATGGCATCGTAAAATACTTGTAATACCTTCATAGTTAGATCACATCCAGTAATGCCTCCCTGCTGCTCAAAGACCACCTCACCATTCTAAGGGAATTTGCAAATTTCAGTACCTTGTCATACACTGAGGTGTCCATTGTGCCCCACTGCATTGTCATTGGAGACATAGCAACACAGTGTGTGGTGTATAGCAGCTGTAAAGTAACAGCTCACTTTTCCCAGTCCTATTCCACAAGGTGCCAATCTCTCTCCAAGATGAGAGCCAGGTGCCACCTGTAGAAAACATCAGTTTCAAGCCTGAAACCAGAATTCAGCACAGCTCAGGTTTCCAATTTTCCTTAATATCTCTTTGAAACACTTTTGTCAATGTCTGGCTCTATCAAACAACCTTCCACAGATTTAATTCCTGAAATACTAAGACAGATCTCCAGAGAAATATATCAAAATACTTTTATAAAATGAATACTTTTTTTTCATGTTTGTCTTCCATTTTACAAAGTTGCTTGACAAAACCAACACCACAAAATAGGGCAATTAGCATAATCATTGAGCAGTTATTTGGTACACAAGCTCCATTTATTATGTCATATTGGGATGTCTGCTCCTCTTATTCTCTTGAAAAATCTCTCTCAAAAAATAGGCATAGGGATGAAGTAAGTCATTATCTATTCCAGCCAAAGACCAGTCTCCAGTCTCCTTCTTTCTCTCCAGAAAGCCCAAATTACTCCTGGTATCTCATAGTGTTCTACAAATGCTTTGTCTTTGTCCCTTTTGATTTCAGCTGCTGCAGAACTGAAGAGATATAGCATGGACTGAATTGTACTGAGGGAACTTTCACCTCCAGAAATATTCTAGCTTCACAGCACAGTCTCTTCCTTTTCAAATCCTTGTCAGTAATCACATGAAAGAAGAGTGTAACAGCTAAGGCCATGAACAAGCAACAGAAAGAGGCATCATGAAGAGAAAAACATGAACAGTGTAGACTACACAGTCTTGATCAGAAACAGCAAAAAGAGAAGACTAACAAAAATCATTCAAACAAAAATCAAGCTCCCTTTTTTCACATGAAGCACTTAACCTGAAGACGGGGTGTTACCCAGCCCTGTCCTAAGCAGTATGGTCATTGCCATTCACAAGGCATGAAAAAATCTTTGGGCAGGCCATACTGTTTCAAATTATAGACTAAAGGAAATGGTTCCAGATGCAACAAGAGATTTAATAAAAAAAGGCACCTTTCACTTAAGCTGGAAACCAGTGCAGGCATTGCAGGGGAAGGATGAATCTGAAAGAACATCTAACCTTTTACAATAGATCAGGTCTCATGCATTGGTGCTAAACTGGATTGTGCACAAGAGGTAAATAACATTTTAGCTGATAGAACTATCTTCTCCAATACCCAACTGATAAGTAAATCACCTACAAAATAGAGTAGGAAAAAATAGTGAGACTGACATACAATGAAGTTTTGCCATACAGGGGTTTACTTCAAAATCTTGAGCACTGACCTCAATCCCATGATGTTTGTGAACATAGGACTCAAAAAAGCACCTGCCAAAAGAAATGCTGGAGCACAGGTTCCTGTCTCCTTCAAGGCAACTCTGTGCTTGTGGATGTGATTGCCTCTGTGAGACAGATGTTTGCAGAGAGTGGTCGAGAATATAGATGTTCCTAACCTTTCCAGAACTGGAAAATATGCATCAGACTATATTGCCAGAAAGAGTACAACTCTACAGCTCATATAAAGCAATCTAAGCTGCCACTAGACTTCGAGATTTCAATACTATTTTAATCATTACATGGAGTGGATCCAGCAACAGAAATATTTAACCCAGGGTCTGATGTTAGTATTTCAGCTGTCCTTACAGTTTTCTGCACCCTAACTCAGATAAATTTACATAACCACACCCTGACAACCTTCAAGACCTACCAGCAATATCTATATACACTTCAAAAAAGTTAGCACTTCCCAGTTCAGTCAAATTCAAGTGCTACAAAACTGTTCCCCAGTTTGTATAGTCAATAACATTTAAGTTATTTCTGGAGACTGACAGAATTTAACAAAGGTTGACTTTTCACTAGCATTTCCATTCGGTTGTGCCCATCTCTTATGATTAACTTTGGTAAGGTTGGCCAGACCATGCCAGCAATCACATGAATGAGATAATTATAGACACGAATGGATTTTACAGTGTTGACTCTGTTAGCCAAATTAGCTGTCGGTGGTGAGTGCTGCAAGACATCTGTTATTCTTTCATTTCCTAAAAGCAATTTGTCAAAACCAGTAGTGTTTATGGCTATAAAATGAAACACTGGAATAAATTCTTGATTTCAAACAGTCCAGGTATATTAAATTATGCTGCATCTACTTAACATTATCTCTGGAGAAATGAAGAAATGGGAGAAAAAAACCATTTCTATCAATACAAACCACTTCTGGCAAAGAAAACACAAAAGTACCTATTTTAGTTTTGTGCCTTGTAGTGAATGGAGAAAGAACAGAATGCAGGTAGAAAGAGAAAAGAAAGCAAGAGCAATATTAGGAGAAAAAGCAATAGCAATTGATTTTAAAATCAAATAAACTCTGGAAAGCTTCCAAATGAAACTGCTTCACAGAAACACAAAGGAGTGTGAAAAAAGAATGCAAATGTTTCATAAGTGGTTGCAATGGCCCCACTGGACTTTCTGTTTCAGATATTATAAAGCCATCTGATTAAATGGCATTATTTCTCAGTTTTTCCTTTCCTTGTTTGCTTTGATGCTCTTTTTCATCCCAATCTTAGAGCAGTCACTTTGGACAATTATCAGAGTAGGACTTGAGTAGTATCAGCTAAAATTTTAACTCAAAATAATTATAGAATATATCAGCAGGAGCTCCAATTTTAAGTAATTATTCTTTTTTTTTCTGCATCCTGTACCTTTCAGTAGATTGCCTCCTGAGGTGTGGGTGCAGAGGTCAAAGTGTGCTTTTGGGCTGGGTTGTCTTTACTCAGTTAACTATAGCAGAGAACACACCAATGCTTTCATATGTAGATAGATTTCCACCAGAATTCCTCTTTAATTTAATTTTTTTTGGTGGGTTATGATTACTGTTCTTTGTGTTACTTACTTTCACTTTGATACAGTATGAAAAAAGGTTACATCTGACTTTGAACAGTTCTACAGATGATCCTCGGAACATTTTTTGTCAGTGTCTCTTAGCATTTCCAACCAAGGGCTGAACTACATGCTGAGTTTGATGGATTTTTATTACTAGTGGTATCAGACCAGCTTCCCTGCTGGATATCAAGATCATGTATCTAACTTCCCTCCCTATGGCAGTTTTCCCCTTAACTAAGCATGAGTGTGTTTGTCCCTACAGACTCCTTTTAGACATATAATGCTCTCTTGGTTTCACATAGAATGAAAAATTAGGCCTTGGAGGGATCCTAATTTATAAGCTTTATCTGAAAGTGTCCCTCCAGCAGAAATCACTATGTAAAAGTGATACCATGGCATCATATAAACATACTCCCAATATAATTTTTCCATCCCAATTTTCATTTACTCATCAAACCAATTTTTATCTCTTTTCTCCTTATTATAAGTCATATGCCAGTTCTAATATGGCAAAGATAAAATCAACCTGTGTCTGATTTATTTCAGTAATGTGCTAAGTCCTTTTAAGTAACTTTGATACCAACTGAAAAACTGTTTCCCAGTTGCACATAGAGTGATGTTTATAGTTTGGCACCTCGAGGGTTTTTTGTTCTGCAGTGAGTTTCATTTGATTGTGTCAGATTTAGTGAAACAGGTAATTATTTTCCTGAAGGCATAAGTAGGGGTTTTTTTTAAGACTTAATAAATGCTCACTATTTTAAAGTTCAAAAATATTTAGATTAGGTATACGGAATTAGTAAATACCTCTGAACATAAAAAACCTGTGCAGGGCAGGAATTTTCATTGTCTCCTGTCCCTTAAACCACCATGTTCAGCCAGGTGGAGAGAAAATAGGGAATCCTCCATGTAATGCAACCTGTCTGTTGGCCCTGTCAGTATTGGCTCAAGGAATGTAGGGTGGGAGTAAGCAACTCTCTCTCATTCTCCCTCATATTCATCAACCTACTGACCTCCTCCTGAAGCTCTGGCACTAAGCAGAGGAATTCCTCTACATGGACACTACTAGCGCAACCCCAAAATACCCTGCACAAACAGAAATTATTAGATTCAGCTTAACTCATGGATGTTTTTGTCTTGCCAGACATGGGTAACGAACTTTCCCCTAAGTTCCATCTCTTTATGTTTCCAATACAAAGTTGAAGTACTGAACACTTTCAGAAGCTAATGTGGAGTTCAAAGTATAAATTAGATGTACTGCATAAAAACCAAAGTATTCTAAACTAAGAAATTTACATGACTGATTAGCTCACAGCAAGAGTGGTAGTTACTAAAAGTACTGGAAAATAATATACAATGAATGAAAAATTATGTGCTTTACAGCATTTTATTTGCCTTATTCTTTTTTAAGAAGAAAACATAATGGAAGAAAATGTGGAAAATCAAAATAAGGAAAGTATATATCTAGAGCTTATTTCCTTGGGCTACAAAATACCTGAGGCATATATCTGCTGTTTCCAATTCTAATTAGAGATAATAGGTGTGAAATGAAAATCCAGATTCAAACAACATTAACAAGCACAGAATATGAATTCTTATCAGACATTAAGTTTTCAGCAGGTATAAATCTAAATCTGTTCAACTGATAATATTTGAAGCCTTGAGGTCTTTTTTCTCAGCCTTCTACCATAGAGTGCCCTACCCTTCTCATATTTCAGCATGTCCTTGAGAATTAGAAGTCAAATCTCCAATGGGGTAACTTTTCCATCAACTGTTAGTGCAGAATTTTAAAAGAACTTTTCAGCATTTGCTGATTTGTTTTACTTGTTTTGCAGAAGAGTTTAAATACTGAACTACATAGCTCTCACTTGGTATTTACTTTGGTTACAATAATTTCCTATTTTTCTCTCTGTCCCACTCCCTTCTTCTCATGAAAATTCAACGTATTATCTGGATCAAATGAGGAAATTAATAATAATATCAAAAATATCTGCCAAAACCCCCTGCTGTGCTTCCACAGGCAGATGCCATTCCCACAAGAAGTTCTTCCACAAAAGTACTCCTTTCCTTTTTTCTTTTTCCTTTTGCACCATTAATGTTTTTTAAATACTCAGAAGTATATGCAGACCACAATGTCCTACTACACTGACTGGCTGTAGTAGTTCTCACTGGCAATGAAATATCATCCAGGCCGTGTTTGCAAAGGGCAGCCTAACCCTGAACTTCAAGGCTACATGGTGTTGAGCCGTGATGTAACTAATCCAGTGACTGCCAAAGCTCTCTTTCGCTCATCTGTAGGTGGGCTGACCTTGGCTGCATGCCACCAAGCCACTCTGCCACTCCCCAGGGGGTCATGGGAGAGTAAATAAGATGGAAAATAACTAGTAGGCTGACATAAAGCAGTTTACTAAAGGGAAAAAAAAGGAAAAGTTTGTGAACACATAAGCAAAGAGGAAAAAAAAGTTTATTCTCTACTTCTTATCAGTGAGCAATGTTCAGCCGCTTCCCAGGAGGCCGGGCTTTAGCACATGAAGCAGTTGCTCCAGAAGGCAAACAATGTAAAATAACAAATACCCCCCACCCCTCCTCCCTCCCTTAGCTTTTATATCTGAGCTGGCATCATGTGGTTTGGAATATCCTTTTGGTTAATTTGGGTCAGCTGGCCTGGCTGTGCCCCCTCCCAAGATCTTGCCCACCCCCAGACCCTTGGTTGGAGAGAGGAGGGAGGGGGGAATGTTGAGAGATGATTCTGTGCCAGCCCTGCTCAGCAGTAGCCAAAACACTGGTGTGTAACCAATGCCTTTCTTGCTACCAATGCAAAGCATGGCACTGAGAGAGCTGCTGTGGGAAATAAACCCTATCTCAGCCAGACCCAATGCAGCATCATAGCTGTAAAAGGCATTTTTGGATCTTCCAGCAACCCAGCACCATCATTTTGTTTTCAGCATACTTAACATTAATGATGCCCTAGCTCACGTGTGTCATGGACGTAGAAATGTATTACTAATTCCCTGAAAGCAGGCAAGGGATAATTTGAACTCCCTACACTTATAGGGCTTCAGTTTGTGTCAAAGCTAAAGGAGGAAGATTTACTGAGGGTGTGGAATATGAAGTTTAGATGAATGATTTGTCTATTTTTTTCCTTGTAGTAAGTCAATTCAGAGAGCAATATATACACTCATTGTGTACACATTTTTCCTATTTGTTGGATAATTTCATATGATAGATACAAACATTTATTTGACCTGTTTTATTTGTTATATTTAGTGAAATTATTAAAATAATTAATATAGAAATAATACTTAACAAAAAAAATAGTGTCTGTGTCCAAATAATTATTTATCAGCATGAATTTGCCCCCAAAGCTTACGTAAACAAAAAGAGATTGAACATTCAGTGTTGATCAGAGAGACAGCATGATGTACTTCTACCAAACCATTGACAAATACAGATGGGAAAGGGTCAGTGCATTTATATTCCTAGCTGTTATTTGGACAGATGGCCAGTCACTGCAGTTGAAATTTTTCCCCCTAAATTAAAATTAATGAAGTATAAGAGATCCACCAGAATTGGTTTATTTTTTAAAATATTTCCTGCGGGAAATAAAAGTATTGCTGTCTTTTGCCTCCCTCCTAATACAAGCAGTGTTTCTGTCCCACTCTGAAGATGCTGCTTAGAAAATTAACAAATGAAGCTCTTACCTATATGAAGCTCATGATTCTAAGAAAAACACAAAATAGAATACAAAATGTTACCATTATTTTGACAGTGAAAAAAAAGACCTCTGTACCTTGGTGGGTTTTAGGTGGTTTGGGCTATTTTTTGTTTATTTTTGGGTTTTTGGTACTCTTGTATGTATGCATGTTGTTTAGACTTGGTTTTGGTGGAGTAGCTTTGGCTTAAGTGAAACTGGGAAGAAAGTTCCAGATTTTTAAATGAACTTACAGCTTTCTGGATCTACTATTCTCTGAGAAAAAAATTACATTTTAAAAATACTATACTTCTTTGTGTAGTCTTCCAGCCAGAACTGTTACCTCAGAAAGTCTATTCCCAGAACTATGGGATCATTGATGATGTAATCACAGATGCTTTTGACAAATAAAATTACAGCCATAAACAAATAAGTCACATTGGCTGGGAACCAGGAAGAAACAGGGGAAAACCAATGTTTATTGGAATTGAAATAACCAAACTGGACAAGAAAGGAATGTTTCTAAGAAGACGGTCAAAAACCGCAAAGAAAAAAGAACAAATATCAAAAGTTTAAACAAAATCCCTGGATTTCATAACTTCAGAATTTAAGAAAAATTTGAATTTGAATATAAACATATCAGACCTGTCTCAAGCAATATTTTACCTGAGTTTTACTAATAAGTGTTAAGCACTTGGTCCTTATCAGTCAGCATCTTTTGCATATTATACACTGATTTTATTCTACTGGCTGCAGGTGAAAATCATTTAGCTGAAAATGAAAAAGCTCTTCTCTCTGATAATACTACCTTTGGCTTGCCCTCCATTTTAGTTCCACTTAAACTGAGCAGAGCTATCATCTCTAACAAACATCTGGAGTATGGTTTCCGTACTCATGTTAGATGACTTCATGATAGGCGTGCAGTGCATGGAACGTTTTTACTGCCAGATAGGAAACTTCAAGTGAGCACAGGTGAGATTCCTCTGGAGAGAGACGTGTAACACCACCTTCTCTGAGTGTATGAAACAAAACACTGATATTCTGGAAATAACAGTGTGCCAGCTCTGACAATTTTTTTTTTTCAAGATAAAACTACTCTGCATTCCCTCTTTTCCTGGCTTAGAAGTAAACAAAAAGATTGGAGGAAAAACATTTTTTGAGACCTTTTTTTTTTTTAAGACATCTCTGCCTATTTATTTGCTGAAGTGATTGAAACAAGTGTTCTCAGGCTGAGCCGGTTGATGCTTAAGGGAATCTTAAGCTATGTACTCAGTCCCAACTACGTACTCGGAATAGCTTCATCTTTTAGACTAAATATAATAAGAGATGAAGAACATGGAGCAACAGTCAGTCAATCTAGAAGGTATGTCTCTGCCCATAAAATGGGAACAGGAACATCATATGTCCCTACTAGGCTGGTAGAGAAACAGTTAATACAAGATAGCCAGCTCAGTTTGAGCTTAGTGTGTTGACACAGCTGCAGACTGTGACAATAAAATCAAGCTAAGGGTGGCTTTTGCCACAATAACTTTGGGGTGGAAGCAGTCTTTGTGAGGTACCTCTATGTGTCACTGTTAGGTGATATTTTCACCAAGCTAGTTCATGTAGTGCAGTAAGCAAAAAGCTTTTTTGTCTTGTGTTTGCACCCAGAAATGAGCGCATGTGATGGACACAGCCTATAGTAGGACATTCAAAGATTTCTTTGGGGCATCCTATATGTTGATATGAAATTCTGTAGGTGGCTGGCAATCAAGAAGGGTTCAGTAGTTATTACTTGGATGAAAGGCTGCACCATGAAAGATACAAGTTTTTGTAAGAACTAGAGCAGTAGCAAACAGTGAGAGTCGTGATATCATCTTCTCTAAATAAAGAAGACATCACACTGTTCATAGAATACTTTCTCACATGTAGCAGTATTTCTGCCTCAAGTGGTGCAAGAGACACTGTGTCAATGTATTGTTGAGAACCAGAAACCATGCAGAGACCTCATCTTTTTTTAATTGCTGAGATATGTGGGCATTTCGGTCCATATTTGAAAAGTGTAAAGAAATTTAGAGCTTTGAGCAGAGTTTAATAATTAATGCAGTATATTTGCAAGTATTGTACCAATGAGGCTTTGTTTTTGATTTTCTTTGCAACAAAACCAAGTTTGTGGCAAAGAAAATCAAAGTTGCATTTATTTCTGTCTAGTGTCGAAGCAAATTGCAAGTACAAAATTTGTTATATTCACCAAATAATGAATCCAAGTTTCTATAGTTTGTAACTAGTCCTGTTTACCCATCACTTTCACCAGGTCTGAAATTGCAATGTTGAGGCTCAGATTAAAAACTGACTGTGTGCATATAAGTTTGTGATACTACCTTGATTTCAAGGATTGTGGATAGAATCCCTGCTTCTCAACTAATGCAATTTTTCCTACACACTTAACACTACTCTGAAAATCACATTATTTTCAGCAGGATAGAGGGCTGAGTGGTACAACTTACTTGTAAATAGAACACAGTGACATTTCTTTTGTGAAATCTCTTTATATTAAAAACATTGTAATCTAAAGCCCATTTCAAATCATCCTCCAGTGGGATATATAGAAGCCAGTAGACTCCACAATATTATAATGATTATAATGTAGGCATCTGTCAAGATGGAAACTAATTTATTCAGAGTTAAAATGCAGAATTAGGATGAATACATTTTTTTTCTTTTTCTTTTTCCTTTATTAATCTGAAGCTTTGGGTATGCACATGGAAATCACTTTGCACACCTGCAATCTGTAAAGGTTAGTTATGCACCACATAAAATACATACGTTTCTACCCAGTCAGAGGAACATGAAAAATAATTAAATTAATTGTACTTTATTTAACAGTCCAGTTGAACATGTGCAGGAAACTGGGATTTTACATATTTATTTATAATTTTTCATTGCACTATTTTTTTGCAGTCACATTCTTAACAAAACAAACCAACAAAAATACATTTTATAAAATGCATCTTTACATGATACTGATGTGCAACTCTATATACTTCAGGTTGTATAAGCCCCTAGTTAATGAGGTAGTATACACTTTCAAATGAAAAAAAAATTCTCAAAGTTTTCTTCAAATAAAATGACAAATTATATTTTGAGAGAAATCTCATCTCCTCCAAATATTTTTAAACAGGGAAGCAGACACATAATTAACTTTTCCCATTATCATGCATACTTATGCTAATTCTTTGGAAACCATGGACAAAATTTCAAATATTGTAGTCATGGGTATATGAAAAAACTTTCCCCTAGACCTTTCCAAAAAGCTTCCCTGATTAGCACAGATTTGTGCAACATCCTTTGCTACTCAAATTGCAACAGGGTGTATAAGGAAAACACTTAGGACTGAGGCTGCATCTCTACTGTTCTCTTAAAAGTTTCTATTACAGAGACCTCAGGAGTGAATTTATTGGGTTTTGTTTTTTCATTTAATTTGCTCTTGAAGGACGCTTGAAGCTCTAACTAGAGAAACTAACCCAAGTGAAAAGATTCTTTAGGACCTTTCAGGCTTACACTTCTCTGAGGCCCTCTGATTACAACTAATATTCAATGATTTCCCTCCTGAAAAGAGAGAGTAGTTTTCCAGTAGGTTGCTAAGGTAGAGAACATACCACATTAGGTTCCACTATGTTTCTTTAAAAGTTCCAATCCTGTAATTTATTGACCTTCCTTTCCTGAAATGATAGAAACATAAAAGGGTTGCAAGAAAGATTCCCTCTGCATCACAAAGGACTATGATACATTATCTCTCCAGGGGTTTAGCTCCCAGCTGTCCCAGCCCACGTCCTTCATCATCACTCTAATTTATCCCTGTCTTTTCACAGTCCTAAGAAACAATGCTAGCAGCAAAGTAAAAGGTATTTGACCTTTGTAGTGGATAAAGACATAAAATGTCTTCAGGACTTATCTAGCCTCACTTTTTTTTTTTTTTTTTAAACTTTTTTTTTTTTTCCCCCCCAGGAAGTCATCTCCTTTAAAGCTGTGTCCCTTGTGCCCAGAAATGTGTTCAGTGATCCTTGTCAGGGTAACCTTGGCTAACATGGGCCAGTTACAGTATAATCTTTTGGCCACTACTGTCCACCTCAGCATCCTTGAAATTACTTCAATAGCTGTTGAATACAGAGAATGTCAATGCTCTGGATGTTTTTCCTTCTCTCATTTATGCTGACTTTTCCAACAATATCATTTTGAATAGGGAAAACAGTGTTCATGGCTGTAGGTAGCCATGTAGACAAAAGTCCACGAGGCCTGACTTTTGAACTCTATTAGGAATAAAATTATCGCTGTGCTTTAGAGATTTTGCTTCCTTTGCCTGTCAATTTCCTGTTCTCCTCCATTCCCATTACATGCAGCAGAGGTGAGCACAGTATATAATCCTCTCTGTTGAACACATTGACAAACCCAGCCTCATGGTGATGGTCTTTCCAGTAGAACTATCGTCTTTCCACTTGTGCCGTGTATTTTCATCTCTCGATGGGAAACCACCTAGGAAAAGGCAAAAGGGCATTGATTTGGAAAATAACACCAGTACAGTAATCCGTATATAATGTTTCCACCATCACCACTCCACCCATGCCTCAAGTATTAACACAACCTTTCCATCACCACATCCCTGTCCTGAGCATTAGTAGTTTTGTCTTGTTTAATTCATGTGATGGTGCTGTGCTCTTGGCAGAGAGCCATCCACAGCTACTTACACAGTCTGTCACTTCACCTGTACATCCAGAGTCATCCATTGGTTTCATTTACTATTCAGGCCTGGGAAGGGTGCTTTTTGATAGAGTGAGAGTATTCCTGCTGGTTCTAGTAAGCAGTTTGTTGTTTCGCTGAGTCTTATTTTATGGCTTTACCACCTACATGCTTAACCCCAGCAAACCGTTTGGCTTAGTTCAGTCCACTCAGGAAATTTCAAAGGAGTACATTCAAATACTATTATAGATATGTGGGATGAAAAACAAATTATTTTATATTATGCTACATCCCTTTCTCCACCATTTTGCATAATTGTCCAAAGAGACTGGGTATTTTTATATGTACAGTGCTAATGTGAAGTAATATCTATCAGATTTAGATAATTATATAAGTGCAAATTATTTCTATGATATTCTATGGTAAATTAAATATTAATTTTGGTTTTAGAAGCAAGTGGAGGAGAGTTTAAACCAATCACAAACAGTTGAAATTATTTGTTTTCTTCCAACAAGTTCTACTGCAGCAATTCTACCATGATTATCAGAGAAATAGGAAAATAGAATCCCTATAAGTAAATATGGCACTAGATTATATGTCCTGCAGGGATAATAATATTTCTGGATAGACTACTCATGTTATTTATTATTTTTTAAATGATAGTATCTTCATTTTCTTCTACTGCTTTAATGTATTTATGCTGATGATTAAAGATTCAACACAAAAAGCACCTCAGTAGAATCTCGGCCAAAAATATGTTATAGCCACAAAAATAGTCATCAAAAGCAAAATAATCTATCTCCAGAGAAAAACAATAATTTAATTTAATGATAAAAAGAAAAATCAAGTCAATTTCCTCTGTAGAAGATAAGGAATTGCAGGAAAAAGAATTACATACTATGTCAAAATACCTTACTGCCCAAAGGACATTCAAGAAATCTATAATAGGAAAAAAAGATCACTAAACTATAAGGACAGTCAAAGCAGTAAAATAATATTATTTAAAAAAAAAAAAAAGCTTGGGCATATTTCATTATATGAACTTGAGAAATGAAAAATAGGTGAAAGAAAATAAATTTTAAGGAGTACCATTTCAAGTGTGAAATAATGTTGGGAAAGCCTTAAATTCATAAATGCATTTGTGTGTATATCTGACCATGCACTCAATTTTCTGCCATATATATTCATGCTATAATGAACAGCAACAGAATTTCCACCAGTTTTAGGTGGGTTTTTTGTTATTGTTTTTTTAGTTATATTTTTATTGGTTGGTTGGGTTGGTTGGTTTTGGTAGGGGTTTTTTGTGGTAGTATTACCTACACATTTTTTGAAACAAAAAAATAATGTGTCAGATTCTTTTGTGAACAATTTCTGAAACTGTAGAATATAAATTGCATTTCCCATTAGCTGGCCTAACAAGTTAGTGTGTTATACAGAAGTCTGTGATTATTTTCTTTTTCACTGATTGTGATGGATATATTCCTGTAGCAATTATTTTTCCTTTTCTCTGTTTGGGCTTGATATATTTTCTTGTAGTCAACTGTTTTTTCAACACTTATTGGTAGTCTGTTTACTCTTGTTGAAGTTTCAGATGTTCTTTTAATTTTCTGCTGATTTCTTTAACTTCTAAAAGATTACATATTAAGCATAAGAACAGTTGCAACTCCTGAACCACAGCTAAGAACAGTTAAAAACCACGACATTGTTAGGAATTTTTGCAAGACTTATCTGCAAAACAGTCAGATGCTGAAGGCGTAAGAGAGCTAGGGGACATAGCTCCAGTTTTGGTACAAGGAAAATTGAAAATTTCCCAGTATAAACCTATGCATTGGTACAGTAATGCTGATATAGCCGATTACAGAACCATTCATTAGTCTCAATAGGACAGAACAGTAAGACAGGAAGAGGTCAGTCAGAGTATCTTAATCAGAGGTTAGTTATATTGTCTTTTAACTTTTGTTTAATAACATTAATGATAGCAGTGAAAGGTCTGAGAAATTGTAGGTGCTTCAGATAATACTCATCACTAAAGATTCCTTCATCTATTATTCTATCTATTGGCATCAGGCAGTCACAGACTGTTTCATATTAAGGACTGTTTTAACATGTGTCTGCTGTAAAATAGTTGTGCTTTAAAACCAGAGTGAAATCAAGGTTCTTTATAGCCTTTTTATTAGGTTTCAAAGTTTCTGCAACAATGAAAAGTGCTATTGAAAAGGAATTAAATTTAATAATCAGACTATTAACCAAGGATATTTGCTGCACATTACACTGAGACAAATTAAAGAGATTACTAAAGTTTCCAGAAAACATCTGTTAAACAATGCCAAATTGATGATAAAGAAAATTGAGTTGCTTTTGCAGTTAATTCATCTGTACCCAGCATAAAAGAGCTATCAAAGACCACTATTCATTTGTTGTTACTTCAGAAATGTGAACTGTGAATCCTTAAAACCCCTAGGCTTAACTTGCCAAGTTTTTTGGTTTTTTTCCTGAATTGATGGAAACCTGGACAGATGAGTTAAGCTCCTCCTTCTAGAGGATAAACCTAAACTTTTATTACCTGACACTAGACAAAGATATGGAGCCAGGTTTCATTTTGATTTGACTTCAAATAAAAAAAAAAAAACAACCCAAGTTGTGGGGGAAAAAATCCAACCACATAAACAAAAAACCACAACGCCAAAGAAACCAAACCACAGACTTTTTTTTTAACCTGGTCTTTTAAACACTAATAAAAAAAAGGCATCCAGTGTGACTCGTTCATGATAAATTAGATGCTATTAGCTCATGCTGATTCACGCATTTCCCTACAAATAGAAACATTAATTTCAAAGGTGATAGGATGGTAAAATGAACCTCAATCCCCCCTCATTCACCCTCCCTCCCCTTACTTTGTAGTTCTACACTTAATAGTTATTTGAAGATTTTCTGATTACCTTGACGTTCCTTTTCCTCACTGAATTATTGTAGGATTTTTTTTTTTTTCTTACTATGGACAACATCTTCCTGGTTTATATATCCTTTTAACCTATTCATTTGAGTAACAGAGAACAACTGCATAAAATTCTGGCAGTTTTGCATGTTAGAATTGCATTTGGTTTAAGCTGTCCTTCAAAGAAAGTATTTTTTTATGACAAACTTCTGCTTTTACTTGCCAGTAGCAAGAATAAGTAAATTTTAATTAACATCTGAAGACATACCTTAGATGTTTGTTAGACATCATAGGCATCGGGAGGCTGCTGTTAGCTGCTTGCCAAAACTGTCTCCTCTCTGAGGTGAACAAGCAAACTCCCTCAGATTATCTCACAGAGCAAGAACTCCAGCTCCCTGACCATCTTGGTAGCCTTCCACTGAACAAATATCAGTTTGTTAATGGCTTTCTTATATTGAAGGAGCCCCAAATCTGGATGCAGTATTTTAGATTAATCTAAAAAATACA
The DNA here is from genome assembly GCA_036785705.1 of Acanthornis magna. Classification (NCBI taxonomy): domain Eukaryota; kingdom Metazoa; phylum Chordata; class Aves; order Passeriformes; family Acanthizidae; genus Acanthornis; species Acanthornis magna. Next base: position 8,611,904 of record JAWUZG010000034.1, read on the forward strand.
GAGTAAAGGAGAACGATTGTCATGACCGTAAACACATTCCCTCTTCTAGGAGCTTAGTTTGAGTCCCACTGATAACTGCTGCTGTGAAGAAAGGTAAAAGGGAGGATCCTTTTTTAAATGTATTGGCTTATTTTTAAAATGGAACAATCTATTTGTATTACTTCTTAAGAAAATAAACCTCCATAAACTAAAACTTAAAGACTAATATTCTGCAAACAAGCAATTATAAAAAAAAGTTCATCAAAATAAAAACCCTTAAGACAAGAATTACATTCACATATTACACAAAAGAGACCCACTTTAATGGAATTAATTTCTGTGATTCAAATTGCCCTATGGAAAGTAAACAAATCAAAATGAAAACAGCAGCTGTGGCTTAAAATTACCATCAAACGCCAAAAAAAAATCACTGAAAATAGTAATTAAGAGTGAAAGTCCATTGATAGAGCTCACAAAGCTTCTTGCAATGCTAATATTATTATCAAATGCAAGAAGAATCATCACAAATAAATCAGATTACCATGGCTGTAATTTTTTTCTTTTTTTTTAACTTTTCTCATTTCATTGAACAAAAACCCCTAAAATTTGCAGCCAGTG